>JBBMOE010000012.1:2470289-2792789 GCA_037975065.1 Chaetodon trifasciatus
TGTGTGTGTGTGTGTGTGTGTGTGTGTGTGTGTGTGTGTGTGTGTGTGTGTGTGTGTGTGTGTGTGTGTGTGTGTGTGTGTGTGTGTGTGTTGGGGGAGGGAAGGGAGGTTGTCTTGGTAAATGGTTATCTTAAGTGGGAACAAATTTAGCCTGACTCAGTGACTCTCTATCTGATGAACGAGGGCTTTCTTTTTAAGTGACACGATGGCTGTGGAATGTCGCTGGCCATCGCAAAATGATGGAGAGGGGACTTAGGGCAGCTCAGCTCTACTGTCATGAGACGACTTATTAAATACGCTGTAGCTCTTGAATCTGCAAGACACAGCACTTGTTTCCTGAATTAGTAGGAAGGAGCTGCTCTGCCTCTACGGGCAGCCAGAATGTGTTTTTGTTCCAGGAGAAAGTTAAGGGGGCTCTGGTTTTTCTCCGGCACTCAGCTGAGGCCAGAAATGGACCGACTTGCACTCAGGCACCGTCTGGGAACAGCAGCAGCAGCAGCAGCAGCAGGGTCAGCAGTCAGGTCCCTCTCTCACGTATGATCTCATTCTTAAAGGGACTTGAATACATGTCTAGTCTGCTTTCCTTCCACTCATCGTATCATGTCTGTGACAAACACCCATGCCAGCTTTAGGTCCACTTCTGCAAATCATGATGTAATTGTTTAGAGAGTATTGTTAGCATGTTTCTCACTGCCTTCTAGACTAATCTGAGGGAGGGTTTCCCTTGTCAGCTGTCCAGCAGTGACATCAGCCCTGCAGCTATTCAGTAGCTCAGTATCTTGTCCTCCAGCCCAGTGTGGGCTGAAGGAGAAGGGAGGGAGAGGAGGGGGGCGTTCCTTGAATTGATGTGATCTTGACCAAACTGCACTCCCCACGCAGAGAGGAAACCCCCAAATGTAGACTGGATGACAGACGCTGCACTTTGGCACGTGTGCCTTTGTCATTTTCACAAACTACGTTGTCATGACACAGACGTAACATGATCTTAACTTAATCGCTGTGACTCTTGTTGTGCAATGTTGATTACACAAATGCTTATGTCAGTTTTGCCCCAAGCCCGTGTTAATTTCTCATCTTGCTGCACAGGCTTTTCTACAGACATGTGGTTTGGATGAGAATCTACAAGTGTCCACTGTGTTTTTCTCGTCTTCCCCTCCCTCTCTCACTGTGTGTGTGTGTGTGTGTGTGTGTGTGTGTGTGTGTGTGCGTGTGCGTGTGCGTGTGCGCGTGCGTGCGTGCGTGCGTGCGTGCGTGTGTGAGAGTGAGAGGGTTGCCCCAGGAAGGCTAACATCCTCCCCTCCTGCCTCTTAACAGAAACCTCAGCGATGATGCTCTCTCAGCTTATTAAGGGTCATTAGATGAATCATTTGGACGTTCAGTTCAATCACATGCTTCCTTTTTGCCTATATCCCGCAGGTGTTCAAAGGAATTTTTAGACACTGTTTTGATGAAACACTCAGAGTGAATGAATCACAGACCCGCCTGCTGGTTATTGTTATCTGTGTTTGGCAGTGTCTTGCAGAATAACTGATTTTCCTCACCGCTGTTATTTTAGGTAATGCCAGTCGAGCTCACTTAGTTGGATTTGAGACACCTTCAATGAAGTTTTTTGTTTTTTACGTCTTGGAGCATGTCGTGACCTTTTTTGTCATGGACCTTCAAAAAGAAAAGAAGACAACTGAGCTTAAAAAACTTTCACTACTATACTTACTGAGCTACTGTTCGTGTGTCGGATGTGGCACTTCTTTCTGAGTGTACTCATAGGGATCCTTCTTAGAGGAGTTCCTTGAATGACACCAGAGACTCTGTAACTGAACTTGCAAGTCAAGTCAGGAGAAGTCAGGCAGGTTTTTTGCCCACCTCACCTGTGTGTGTGTGTGTGTGTGTGTGAGTGTGAGCAAGAGAATGTTTTGTGCATTGCTGCAATAATCAGTGTGGGGAGGGGTTTTCACTGCACCTTTCGAGTCCAGACATGACAAAAAAAACACAACAAACAGTGAGCTCATCGCCCAGGACTGTGGTCCAGCTTGGGAGATAGAAAATGCTTATTTTCATTTTTACTTTGTGTGTGTGTGTGTGTGTGTATATGTATGAAAAGCCTAAACATACTGTATATGAGCCCAGTAGCACTGTGTTGTCTCAGCTGCTTTTAGGGCCAGAAAGCAATGTTAATATAATGGGGGTACCCCTATAGCTCAGTTGGTAGGGTGTGCATCTCATGCATTGAGGCTGTCCGTCGACTCCCACCTGCAGCTCATTTGCTGCGTGTCATCCCCTCTCTCTCTGCCCCCTTTCCTATCACATCCTCAGCTGTCTCTATCATAAAGGCTAAAAAAGCCCAAAAAAATAATAATAATATAATGATATTTTGGATGTATCGTTGTCATTAGTGTTTATACACACATTTGCATACACATTGTCACTGCAGTTGTAGTAGTTCTCTACAAGTTCACACTTGTTTTTTTTTTTTTTCTTTTTTTCAGTTACTCAGAATAGAGATGGCTGCAGGGTTTGCCTCTGCTGTTGAAGTTTGAAAAGACTGTGAGCCAATGTGATTGGCTTTGTATTATACTTCCTGAATATCAAAGCATCATATCAAATCAAACTCAAGTCAGGGTGGATATTTGTGCGCTCTGGGTTCACCTTTTGATGTGCTGCAATCAAATGATTCTGTTTTCTGGGTCTGCATGATGAAGCCCAAAAGCTGTGTGAAGGAGACATCAGATGCAATATGAAGTCTCACTCTGACAACATTTATTGATCTCATATTCTACTTTTCTGCTCTCAGTGTCGAGATAGTGAGCCAGTTGTAGTTCTTGTTCTAACAAAACCTCATCAAATTATAAACAGCAGCCTTTTCTGGGTACATTATGCGTCTACTGTTGCAAACTGATGTGTTTTGGAAGCAAAGTTATAGGTCATTCTGCTGTTCTGTAGGACTGTTCAGCTAACTTCAAATTTGCTGGCAGCAAAAAAAAACAACACATGCATACTGCGTTACTATTTACAGTTGGTTTATATTTGTGACAAACTCCAGTAGCACAATGTCATATATCGGTTGTTTCCAAAGGGCCAGAAGGTGGTAACTTGTACTTTTCTTTTGTCTTTACCCAGAATGCCCTTTGACCCCAGATACCCCCAACAGTGAGGCAAGAATGTGCACCAGCAGCAGCCGCCTGGCCGCGCTGAAAAGACAGAATGACATCGAGCTTAAGGTCAAACAGGGTGCTGAAAACATGATTCTCATGTACTCCAACGGGCCCTCCAAGGTAGGATTCAGAAGGAAGCGGGGGCGTACACCTGACATTCAGGTTCAAGCTGGTTCTTGTCAGGCTGCCAAATGCATAAAGTCACACATATCAGTTGTGCTCTATTTAAAGGATAATTCCAGTTTCATGCCTGCTGGGTCTTCTGTTCTCACCTAGCATCACCAAAACGAAATCAAACTGGGGAAGAAACTCCATCAGCCAGACAATCATGAAGGTTTTAAACAAACCCTCATGAAAGCCAAACTTATTTGGAAGAGAAAATGAAGATGAGCAGAAAAATTACGACCACCCATCAGTTTACTGTCACAGTTTACAATCAACCTTCTGATTCAGCTTTGAATCACTTGCCATAGTTGTGTGCATTCAAAGATTTCCACAAAGAGTTTTTCCCTTGTTTGATTTGAATAGTTTTTTGGGCCTAATACAGGAAAACTGATCAACAGGAATAACAGAAGTCACAACAACACTGAATCAGGTTTTATTCACCTTTGCATTCTGATTCTGTTAAACTGGGATTACGTGACACACAAGTCTTTCTTTCTTCACTATTGCAAATCTTACTTTTTCATAGAGGTGGATACTGTTCACATTTATACCGGCACCTGGAATTTGGTACCAGTACCCAACTGTACCTTTTTTGGTACTTTATTCTCTCTGTGATAACAAAAATGTGATTGCAGTTGTAAAAAGGTAACCCACACTCCTCAATATTAACATTGTTATTTATTTAGAACATATTATACACCACACAAAATAAAACCTCTTCCCTGTCCTTCCACCAGGACATAGCATGAGAACACTGTAGTGTGTCTTACAGGACGTACATGTGATTATGCTGTTTTTGTTGTCATCACTACTGTGGTGCTTGTGTACTGTTTATTTCCCCATAAATAGTCGTTAATCGTTAAGTACTGTTTTTTTTTTTTTTTTCATACTAAGGTTTCTGGCATATTGATCTCATTCACTGTTTCAGCAAGTTCAGACGCAGTCAGTGGCTGAGCTTTGGCTAACACTAGAAAAAATGCTAAGCTGATGTCAGCCAAGATGGTGAAAAAGGCCAGTTATCTCCAGCAACAACTTTTATCTAGCTAGCTAAGTAATTACCTGAAAATATTGATGAAGTTGTTGAATGTGAATAGGTACTCTGTACTACCAGTGTAACCCTGTCAGTACCCTTAAAAGCACAAGATCAGGACCCACCTATTTACTTACTTTAAGGCTGGCTTTCTTTTAAATCTTGGTAATTAATCTTGGTGCATGTCTTGTCAACTGAGGACAAAGCCAGAGACCACAGGACAGGCTTGTATTATGTACCACAGGCTGTAAAGGATTTCCAGACTCATAATCACCAGTGCTGATTGTTTAGTTTCAAAACTTTACTCAAGTCTTTTTTAGAAGCTACCGTGGTCATAATCACTTGAAAACTGGAGTGAGCAGGCTTATTCTCAGCATGAAAACCAGTTTCCAGTGTGCAGATGGTAGAGTGATTCGTACATGTTGGCTTTTACAGCTTCACTGTAGGGGAGGAGGAAACATGAGAAGGCGCTGACACATACGATGTGTCATGTTGCACCACTGTTTGTTCACAAAGCTCTTATGGTCCTTGTGGCTCCTCTAATGCCCAGAGAGAGAAAAACTATAATTTAGTTGGGTGGTGTGTGTAAGTCACCAGGACTAATAACAGCTGGAGCACTGAGAGCTGCTCATGCTCAGCTTGGCTCCCGTGTCTGTCAGTAGTAATTGAAGCCGCTTTGTAGTAGACAGTTAGTATAGTGTAGGATTTCAGCCGCATCATCTCTCCTTTGCCAGTGATATACTTCTGCTCTTCATCGTGTGGTTCATGGATATGTCAGGTGTAATTTTAATTTCTCCAAAATTTTGAACTAACGTTCAAACTCACCAGTGTGAACTCCCCACATGTTCTCAAAGTTGTCTTATGGAAATGTCTGCTGATGTGTGCCCAGTTTTAAAATTAAAGAACAAAGAGTTCGAGATTGTATTAAGTTATGAAAACTCATGTCTAATTTTAAAGAAGTATCCATGGAGCTGTACTGTGTAACTGTAGTACAGTAAAAGAAAACTGCCACATGACCCCCAACGTCTGTCTGACCACGGTAGGTCACAGTGTTTTGTAAGCGACCTTCCCAAGGTCAGACAGAGAGACACACAGACGCACCTTCCAGTTGGAAATAGTCCTGTCCTGATGTCAGAGAGGAAATGCCTGCTGGACAGAGGTCTTTCCTGTGCACGGCGCCATCAACAACCAGGATTTAAACTTGAGTGGAATTCTGGGTGGAGTTTGCTTACTCCACTGTGTGTGCGTGTCTGTGTATTTGCACGTATTAGAGGTTCAGCAATTACAACACACAAGATTCCACCTTCGTTTGCGATGAATAAGATTTTCCGTGTGGTCACTCATTCTTTAGCTCCAATTAAGGGCATGAACTGGCATCTTGGCTGTTTGTGTTACATGTCACAACAAAAAAGTGTCAAAGGATGGTGTGTAGTTAGTCACCTAAAGTCCAGTTATTTTACTCAGAAGACACTTTGATTCATTTATGAAGTTCTGTTTATATCAGTATATGTTGATAAGGCAGTATTTGGTGATTGTTTCATGTCTAATTTTGTTCCTAGGATCGTAAGTTGCTAGCGACTGCCCAGCAGATGCTTCAGGACAGCAAGATGAAGATCGAGTTCATCAGGATGCAGATCCTCAAGGCCAGCCAGACCAGCGAGCTGAGCTTCGAGAATAATGACGTGATGGGTGAGCCTTCACTGACACTGTGATCGTGACTAGAGCGTGACTTTTGAGGAGAAAATGCCTCAATCATTGCACGCAAGGTCTTCCAAACAATCTCATATAAACTGAAGAATCGTGTCCTTCCTTGTCCTCCAGACAAGCCCATCATCAGCCCGTTGGACCTGCGGGTGGAGGAGCTGTGTCACCACGCCAAGATAGAGTCCGCTGTGGCTGAAGGAGCCAAGAACGTCATGAAGCTCCTGGGCTCGGGAAAAGTCACTGAAAAAAAAGCCCACTCAGAGGTAGATGTTTGCGCCATGGAACCAGATTCTCGTCACTTTAGACCTGATGCAGGTTCAGGCTTTAAATGAAACTGATCTCTGCACTGCTGCTGTGCTCTGCTTAAGTAAAATGGGCCATGTAATTGATGTTTCTCTCTCTTTCCATCCTTTTCCACTTCTACTTATTTCCTTTCCTCCCGCCCTGCTCTGCTTCCCCTGTGCTTCCTTCCTTCCTTCCCCTCTCTCTCCAGGCCCAGGCTCGTTTTAACGAGTCCAGCCAAAAGCTCGACCTCCTGCGATATTCCTTGGAGCAACGCCTCAACGAGTTGCCTAAGAACCACCCTCGTAGCAACAGCATCGTAGAAGAGCTGTCACTGCTCTCCTCACCAGCCCTCAGTCCCAGATCCAGCATCATCTCCACACAGAACCAGTACAGCACCGTGACAAAGCCCGCCGCACTCACAGGTGACTGGACAAAAGACATGCTGATGGTTATTGGTAGCACATTGATTACTTAAGATAATATCTTCTTCAGTTGAGTGTTTGAGATTCACTGTGCAGCTGCTGAAGGTGGAAAGTCTGTCTGTGCTAATTGAAAACCTGATTTTAAGAGGCTGTCATGTGAGTGTGATTGTGACATCACAAATAGTTGGGAAGCCAAACCCGGTCAAATATTAAACTTACACACGTGTGACGTGATGCCTGCAGTGCACAGCGAGGCACACACTGACAAATCATGTGATATATGGATGTGTATCATCTCACTTCAAGGCACACTAGACGTCAGGCTCATGGGCTGTCAGGACCTTCTGGAAAATGTCCCAGGTCGTTCCAAAGCCGCATCAGTCCCACTGCCCGGCTGGAGCCCCAGCGAGACGCGCTCATCCTTCATTAGCCGAGCGAACCGAAACCGCGGTGTTAGCTCGCGGAACCTGACAAAGAGCGAGGAGCTCTCCAGTAAGTTGACCTGACCTCTTACGATGTGTCGATTAAAAGCGCAGCTGGACCATGATGGACCTGGTGGGTTGTCCAACAAAATGACCTTGTCTGTAATATCAACTGAATTCTAGTCACAATCAGGACATTGTTTGAATCATCAGCACTTTAACAGCCAACGTGTCTCTGTGTCCTCAGATGAGATCAGCGCAGTGTTGAAGCTGGACAACACGGTGGTCGGCCAGACGAGCTGGAGATCGGTCAGCAACCAGGCCTGGGACCAGAAGTTTACATTGGAGCTGGACCGGGTAACACACACATGCGCGCGCACACACACACACACAGACGCATTTCTGCCCTTGACCTACATCTATGCTGTTGACACGTGTTTTGTTTGGACAACACTGTTGGTGTGTTTCACATCTGTTTGGTGTGTGTGTGTGCGCCCGCATGTGTGTTTGTGCATGTGTGTCCGTCCTGCAGTCTCGTGAGCTGGAGATCTCGGTGTACTGGCGTGACTGGCGTTCGCTCTGCGCTGTCAAGTTCCTGCGGCTGGAGGACTTCCTGGACAACCAGCGTCATGGGATGTGTCTGTACCTGGAGCCACAGGGGATGTTGTTTGCTGAGGTACACCCACACACACACACACACACACACACACACACATTGGTCAGGCCACATTGAAGCAGCTCCTAGTAGCTGTAATGGACAGGAATTTAAAATACAGTAAGTAAGAATAAAAAATGTGAAATGTGAACACGTTGACTTAGATCTGTTTTAGCTGAAGCGGCCGTTTTCTTTGTTGTCTAATTTTTCTTTTGTCTTGCTCAGGTAACATTTTTCAATCCTGTCATTGAGAGAAGACCAAAGCTGCAAAGACAAAAGAAGATTTTCTCAAAGCAGCAAGGTGAGTCAGCATGACCTCACTCTTTTTCAAGGCGTGTTATTGTGATCACAGAGACACACATTTGTCAGAAGAGGCTTGGATGGTGGATCTAATGTTAATATTGTGGATTCACTGAATGCAATACTCCTCTTACTTGCTTGGTAAAGAAAATGAGATCATTTTGCAATATTTACATGTATTCCTTGTTTTTCTCCTCCTGTTGACTCTCCCTGTCCTCGACAAACATCACCGCCCCTTTGCTCTTCATCCTCCCCTCTTCTTCTGTCTCAGGTAAAACCTTCTTGCGAGCCCCTCAGATGAACATCAACATTGCCACCTGGGGCCGTCTGGTGAGAAGAGCCATACCGACTGTCAGCACCAACTCCTTCAGCCCGCAGGCGGCTGAGACCGGGCCCAGCAGCCTTCCCGGTTCACCCACACCCAGCAGGTACTCAGACACACATGCTCACACAGGCATAGACTCAGGATATGCAGATTGTACACAGTCATGTACCTCTGCCCATATGCAGCGACCCACTGGTCACCAAGCTGGACTTCGACAAAGAGCCCACCCCGGGACCCAAACACTACCCAGCGCCCGACAACGTCCGAGAACCTCTGGTGCAGGATAAGATGCCCAACAAGGAGGAAGTACAGGTATGGTGTTCTAGGAATCATTGGTATTGTTGATAAGGCAGCAGTGAGCTGATGTGATCACAGATGGAAGACAGTGATTTGTGAGTCCTTCATTAAGATCTCCTTTCAGTTTAAAGCAAGAAACCATTCCTGTAAATGTCTAAAGACTGCAGCCAGTCAGACGAGAAAAGCCTGTGCAGAGCATTTGAGAGATCAGATAAAAGTTTTGAAAAGGCGAATAAAAAACAGAAAACACACAGAGAGCACGTCGAACACACAGAATATTCAGAATCTGCAGCATCAATCCCCGAATGAAGTCAGACATTCATTACCACTAAAGAAAGTCTGTCAGCCATGCTATTACAAAACAAAACTTCAAACAAGACCTTTCCCATGTGTTAACTGATGTTCAGCTCACTGTGTTTGTCACCTGTGGTCGTCAGCGGGCCTGTACGTAAACAAAGAGTCCAGTCGAGTAATAAGCACAAGATTTGTTTGACTAAATTATGTATTTTTGTATACAGTTGATTTAATTAAAAAAAATACATCAAAGTCTCCATTATGAATGTGTCCCTGCAGATGAATACAGTCATGCAGATCTTTATTATGCTGCGATGATCAAAGGCTAAAGCATATTTGCGAATATTATTAAGACACAACAGATGTAACTGTACGTCTCCAGTAACAAAAAAAGGCTAAAAATGGCTCCATGCTCCATCTGTGCAGGATGCGCTCGCCTCATTTGACTTCTTGAACAAGAGAAACAGCATAGCGGTGAAGCCAGACCTGGACAGAGTGGCGGAGCAGGAGATCCAGCATCCGAACCTGGAGCTCACCGCCATCCAGAAAGACACAGAGATAAGGTAGGAGAGCCGTGAGCTTCTCTTCTTTGTGGCATCCTGCCACCGCTGTTGTTTTTGTGTTTCCAGTTTTTGACACCTTTCAAGGTCTGTTCACTTGTAGTGTCCTGACATGCAAGCACTCAGTGGAGGTGAAGTAGAAACATGGGGGAAACACTGCCCCCTGCCTTTGAATCCTCACGCCTGTGAGGTGAACTTTCCCATCGTCTGCTGCAGGCTGCTTCTGTGTTCAGGCTGCAGGCTTCATGCAGCTCTCTCTCTCTCTCTCTCATAATGGACGCTTGTGTAAACACTAATCCTTTTCCAGGGAAGAAGAGCAGTTCCACTTCAGTCTCCAAGACTTCAAATGTGTGGCAGTCCTGGGACGTGGTCACTTTGGAAAGGTGCGTTTCATTTGATCACCCGGCACACGGCTGCATCTGTAAATTAGTTGATCAGTATGTTATACAAATAGTCGCCAGTTAATTTTCTTAATTCTAACTAATTGTTCCAGTTGTAGTGCCAACAGAACAAAGCAGGCGGAAAGCTGAAATGTATTTTCTCCTCTGCTTCCCCTCCTCAGGTGTTGTTAGCAGAATATAAAAGCACAGGGGAGATGTTTGCTATCAAGGCTCTGAAGAAAGGAGACATTGTGGCTCGAGATGAGGTGGACAGGTAAACATCTCGAGTTTATATTTTGAGGA
This sequence comes from Chaetodon trifasciatus, assembly GCA_037975065.1. NCBI lineage: Eukaryota > Metazoa > Chordata > Actinopteri > Chaetodontiformes > Chaetodontidae > Chaetodon > Chaetodon trifasciatus. The sequence goes on from JBBMOE010000012.1 coordinate 2,480,581, forward strand.
GCAGTCGCATGTTGATATGCATCCAGCTTTCAGTTAGTTGGAACTCACACCGTCTCCTCCGCTCTTTGCCAGTCTGATGTGCGAGAAGAGGATTTTCGAAACAGTCAACAGCGTCCGCCACCCGTTCCTGGTCAACCTGTTCGCGTGCTTCCAGACGCAGGAGCATGTTTGTTTTGTCATGGAGTACGCGGCGGGAGGCGACCTGATGATGCACATCCATGCTGATGTTTTCTCTGAGCCCAGGGCCGTGTGAGTGGCCACAGCTTTGATTCCTGCCAGTGATTGACGTGTCAGGGGCTTTTTGCAGGGGCATGTAAAGCCGCTATTGTTGGGGATTTTGAAAGAACTGGCTTTTACATCCTCAGTGTGTGTGCTGATCTAATCTACTGGATGTTTTGTACCTTTGCAGATTTTATGCAGCCTGCGTCGTATTGGGATTACAGTTCCTACACGACCATAAGATTGTGTACCGGTAAGCAGTTGGAGTAATGTTAAGTCATTCAGGAGCTTTCAAAGGGCTTTTTGTCTGATTTTTCTTTTTGAACCTACAGAGATTTGAAGCTGGATAACCTGCTCCTGGATACTGAGGGATATGTAAAGATTGCTGACTTTGGGCTTTGCAAAGAAGGTAAAAATGGAAAACCACATTATTACTGAAGGCTTCATATCTCAAGGTGAAACAGGAATATTCAAACCTGGATTAAAAGACAGACAGCACATTGTTTGGGGGTGAGTCTGGTGCTTTATTGAACAATGTCTGTGTTGCTTGCAGGAATGGGTTTCAGGGACCGCACCAGCACATTTTGTGGCACACCAGAGTTTTTGGCCCCTGAGGTTTTGACTGAGACGTCGTACACTCGCGCTGTGGACTGGTGGGGCCTGGGAGTCCTTATCTTTGAGATGCTGGTCGGGGAGGTTAGAGCATGTTCCTTCAAGATGTGGTTGTTGGCTTTTGATTCATGCCAATCATAGTGGTTCATATTCAGCAGCTTTCGTCATTTTATTCATCTTTTTCATCTTGGCTCGTCTTTTTTCAGTCGCCCTTCCCAGGTGACGATGAGGAGGAGGTGTTTGACAGCATCGTCAACGATGAAGTCCGCTACCCACGGTTCCTCTCCACTGAGGCCATCTCCATCATGAGGAGGGTGTGTAGATGGACCGAGAGCAAAGGATTCGGTCAAAAACGAGCAGATTCAAAACATCTGAGAAACCTATGAGAGCATTTTGTCCAGTAAATGGAAAGTGTGTGTCCAGGTGTGTGTGTGTTTCATATTTTATGCTTCTGCTTGTGCGCAGCTTTTGAGGAGGAGTCCAGAACGACGGCTGGGAGCAGGAGAAAGGGATGCAGAGGAGGTTAAGAAGCATCTATTCTTCAGGGTAAGGAACAAATGTACATTTTAATCAGTGAGCTTTTGAGATGGTGGAAGGTGGATTTTTTTTCCTTTTCATTTTTTCATTTGTGTACTTGTTTTGTTGACTGAGCCATGCTAGCTGTTTCCTGTCTTTATGCTACCCTAAGTTAGCAGGATGCTGGCTCATATTTTAAGGACAGATATGTGAATGGTGTCAATCTTCTCCTCTAACTCTAATGCAAATGAGCTCATTTCCTAAAATATGGAACATGGAAAATGAACACTATTGTGATCCCCTCTGCCTGTTTCCTGGCAGAACATGGATTGGAACGGACTGTTGGCCAAGAAGGTGAAGCCGCCGTTCGTGCCGACCATTCAGGGCTCCAACGACGTCAGCAACTTCGATGATGAATTTACCTCAGAGGCTCCGATCTTAACCCCGCCCCGGGAACCCCGAGCGCTGAACTCCGACGAGCAGAACATGTTCTCTGACTTTGATTACATCGCTGACTGGTGTTAGCTTCACCAGACCCCCATTACACACACACACACACGCACACACGCACACACGCACGCACGCACGCACGCACGCACGCACACACACACACACACACACACACACACACACACACACACACACACACACACTGTGAACCAACCAACACAGCAATGACTGTAGCTCACATCATTTTAAAACTTTTCTTCCTTGGCCAACATGTTGAGGAGGAGCAGGGAACGGGGCTCCCCGAGCCTCTGGCCAGACGCTCTGTGCCATTGAGAAGAAAATCCTGAGGACCCCCCACCTATTTTTTTAATCCACATGAAGAACTTTTTTTCTTTTCTTAAGGAAAAAGAAAACAAAATGAAACTCTGTTGTTGGAGAGCGAAGGAGGAGGGATGCTTCGTCCTCCTGCACGTCGTCGCCATGTCCATTGTCTGACCACTGAGAATGTTTTTCATATGAACTCTGAGAAGACGGCAACATCACAATCACGTTATTCAGTGTCACTGTCTTCATCTTTTTGATGTGTACAGATTATATTCAGTCGTATTTTATTGTCGTGTGTCGTTAATTGCAAAGCCCTCGCCATAGCTTAAGGACATTTTTATCTCACTGTAAAGTTCGACATTTCTGCCACCATCACGTCTGAAACTGGTGTTCGGTGCATTTGAAAAGCATTAATCACTGAACGGTCAGCTACAACAAACATCTTGACTACTACTGCTGCTTCTTGACTTGAAATCCAAGTAAGAGCCTTCACACTACATTTCTTTTCATGTAGGGGCCCAGTTTTTGTCCACAACCTGCGTTTCAACCTCACTGTGCTCACCTGAAAGTTCAACAACCCTCGAATACTAAACAGCAGTGCATGCGGTGTTACAGGCTGCTTAAGCTGTTAAATGAGCGACTTTCACTTAGTTTCATTTGGAAATGAGTGCTTAAAAATGCCTTTTGGCCAGAGAAAATGATGCAAAATATTTCAGATATTTTTCAGTCTGACGCCCTCTAGTGGCTCAGTAGGTTGAGGTTCAGCTGAACTCAGTTCTGAGGCTCTACGAGCTGCTTGGTGCTGCCGTAACTTTTAGAGCAATGGAATCAAACCATGACATTAAATTATTTTTTCAGAGCTGAGTTCAGCTGGATTTCAGGGTTGTTTTTTTTTGGGGGGGGGGGGGGTATTTCTCAGTGAACAGCTGGTTGTGGTGGACCTGAGAGCGTTTTTCTTCTTACCTCAGTGAAAACACTAAAATGAGTCGCACAGTTAAAGCTACCAGAACCAAACTCATCTTGTCCCCATTGAAGCAGCAAGCAATTCTTAGAGGTTTAAAAAAAAAAAAAAAAAAAAAGATCGATGAACTGACAGTGCGTCTGATGACAGATGAAGCGATCGTGTGTTGCACAGACCTCCAGTGCTGAGCTGTTTGTGGGGAACACACTGAACTCAGTTTTTTTAGGTCTGTCTAAATGCCATTAAAATGCTTCCCACACTGTTCTGTGATCAGTTGAACATTTCAGTGGAACCAGCTGATGACTTTGTCAGTTTGCATGTTTATATAGTATATAAACCGACTCAAATGTTGGAGGCCTGTCGATATGAATCACTACAGGGGAGGGCAGGGTATATTATATATACATACTGTATGTACACAATTAAGCTGAAAGCACTAATTTTATCAATAGTTTTTAATTATCTACGTTTCTTAATGATGAAAATAGATTGTACAGTTTTGTTTTTTTTATATCCTTTGCTTGTGCATGTCGTTGCCAGGACAGGCGACAACTTATTGGATGGTACACCAACACTCGTCACACAACTGTCGCTTTTCAGCCCGGTGTAAAAAAAAAAAAAAGAAAAAAAGGCATTTCTGCAGTCGTTTGTTGCCCATCATGAATGCACAAATTAAACGTTTGTAATAGTGGCTTTGCTCTCATTTGTACATCTGACACTAGTTTCACTATTTCAAAGTTTTAATGTATTGAAGTGTTCACCAAGAGGATGGGAGGGTTTCCCTGGAAGACAATCTAGAATAGACAGGTATGGTAAAAAAAAAAAAAAAAAAAAGGTTTTATATTGACAAATGTTATCCAAACCATGAGCTGATTACCATGCTTTAATGAAAATTGTTTATTTTTTTTTTTAAATTACTTGAAACAATTCAAACAAACTAACAAAATAGAACCTGGTCATTTTTCTACAAAAACAAAGTTTTATGTATACAGTATGAAACCAGCCTAAAATTGCAAGCATCAGTTACATTTTCCCACTTGGACATATATACATGATACAGTATATACACTCAAATGAAATACTGTAAGTACAGTCTGCAAAATGTTTAAGCGCTGGAATGTGTCCGTTTTATTCCTGTGAGAGCGCCTTGACAAACGGCTTGAAGTATTAGGAGTCCAAGAGAAATCTTCCAAATCCAACACAAATATGATTTTAATTAAAGAATACAATCCTGTAAGTACAGCAGAAAAACATCAGCCTGGAGAGAGAGTTGTTTTCACAGTTGTGGCAGCTTGTCGACAGGTGTGTCAAATTTGAAGTCTGAAGGGAAGAGTTCTGCGGCGCGCGGGTATATGAGACGGTACGACTGTCTGATCGTAACATCTGCAACACCGGCGATGTCTCCGATTTCTGTGGAAGCACCAGACACCAGGTTCAGCTCTTGAATTGTACACAGTCTGAAACCTGCTGCATTTTTAAAACAATGACTGGAGCAGTTTGTGCAGCTCGATACTACAGAGTGGAATTAAAATAAAACGGCAACAATCTACTTTTTTTGAACTATTCAGGAAAATGCATCAGATGTGGAGCTGGAGGGACACCACTGTCCTCCTCAGGGACACTTGAACAGGGTGGAGGGCTGGCTGATGAGACAGTCTTCAGACATGATGTCCACTCAACTTTACCCATTTCCCTGCTGTTTGGCTCAATCACAGGTGTAAAAGAATATATATTTTCACTTGACCTACATCTTCATACTTTCACTTTTGTGAGGATTCACACTTTTACTTTAATGGGCAATACTGTTCTACGTACTAGTATCTGAGACAGTCCTGATCCAAATTACATTCAGTCTAATAAGCGTCCTGGCTCTGTGAGTCAGTGTATCCGAAACCCCAGTGGACTCACGGCTGGACTGTTTCAGTGTCATCAAAGGAGAAAACGTGTCTTTTGAGGCAGACATGGTGACGTGCTGGGAAAAATGATGCCGCCCTGCTCTGTTTGACAGCTGCTGATCATTAAATGGTGCAGCTCCATGCTGCTGCCTACACTGGTGCTCTCCTTCTCTTTCAGGGTCAACTACATTTTGGATCAAGTCTAATTATCCTGCTGTTTATAATTTATGCATGCCAGGTTTCAGAAGGTTTTCCAATGATGTCTGACCAACAAAGACCTCTACTACCAGTATATGTGAGTATAACTCAATCATACGGCCAGAAAACCTCCTCCACCTCTGGTCTCCACACAACATTTGGCTATGGATAGTATTCTTACAGCATTATCACTCACCTTTCTGGGTCTTCTTCTCTGCAGAGGCCTGGGAGGCCATGTAGATGGCTGCTGCAGCCACCGAGATGGGGCTCCTGCCGGGCACCAGGTCGAGTTCCACAGCTTTCCTGGCGATGAAGGTGGCGGCCATCTGCACCTGTTTGGGTAAGCCCAGGTTTGAGCAGAAGCGGGACATGAAGTCTCCAGTGGTGATGAGGTCCACGCTGGTCTCCAACGCCTTCAAGATCAGCTTGAAGCACCTGCCAATCTCCTTCTTAGAGATCCGAGAGACAGCGCAGATCTCTGAGGGGGGGGATTCAGAGGAGAAGCTTGTTTAGATGGAGTGAAGTGAAGAAAATGAGTTTCAGCATTTTTCTTTCCTCCTTGTTGAATCTATATTGTAACTAAGTGCAGCAGTTGTGCACCTTTACATCTATAAATGGGATGTTTTCTTCTTTGAAACCATAGGGACAGGAATCTAATTGCCTTCAATAAATGGTGGCAAATTGCACACTGCAGATGAAATCCCACTGAGAAACACTTAAGGGATTTTGTGTCTGTACCTCTTCCAGGAAAAGGAGAGAGCAATTTTCAAAGAATATCAACATAACACCGTCACATATCCAGAATTTCTTTCTGCGCTCTCTGAAAACCAGTCAGACAATACAGCGAAGGTAAAACGTTTGACTGAAGCTCGGATTGTCTGTCATCATATTCCTCCTCTAGCAAAATCCTAAATTTGAATAGACTCATTATTAAATGAGTTAGTCTTCAGTTACCTGTTAGCAGGTTTAGGAAGTACCTCAGTCTGTTTAGATTTTGTGCCACCAATCATTCCTCAAGAGCAGCCGTGGCTTGATAATATAGCAGACAGCATCAGAAAAGAAAAAGATTCATTCTGACCTTTAAATGTTCTGGGTACACCCTCTTGTCTGCAGGCGATGTAGAGACAGGCCGAAGCGATGGCATCATTGGCTCGGCCCTTCAGGCTCTTCTGTTCATAAACCTGCTTGAATAAGTTGTTTGTTCTGTCCTGCAAGACAAAACCATCATTTACAGCAAACACACTGTTAACATCCTCCCAGGAAAGGTCTTTGTGTCCATCTTCACAAATTCAGCTTGGATCCTTTTTTATTTGTTGCCTTCTCTATCATTGTTAATGACTGATAAACACTGTGGGGTGGGGGACGTGAACATTTTTCAGCTTCTGAAGGGGCCCATGACAGAAAAACTTTGACTTAATGGAACAAAACCACAGGCCTTGCACATCCCTTTTATACAGAAGACACTGACGTGACCGTGTCCCCAACCAACCTATAATAACTTCCAGTGAAACAGGTTTGTGTGTTTGGCAACTTTAGCAGAGACTCCAGTCTGCACTGTAGTTTACACACACTTCAATGACATGCCAGAGAATTACACAATTACCACAGAAAGTTAAGTTTTATTTGTCTTGCTCAATATGTTTTTGCCACACATGCGCACTTTCCATTGCTCTGTCAAAAGTACAGTTTACAATCTTAGCAGAGTTGCTCACTAAATGCTGGTTGTGTCAAACCAAAGCAGGTAGAGAGGAGTGTGTGTGCCTGCATGGCTGTTTTTTGCTTCTGGTATTTGTTTGGTCAGTTGCACCTGCTGCGGGAGAATCTTTCTGAAACCACATCACAGATTCACATTTGTGCCTTTTTAGAAACTTACGATGATATTCCTTGGCAGGTTGATGCGATCTGCCATGGTGCTGATCTCTTTAAAGGCGTTGAGCATGGCCCGGTCAGAGCTGCTCATGGTCCGCCGGTTCTGGTACTTGGAGTTACCAAATTCATCAAAACTAGCTGCGCCGGTTCCCTGGTGGAAACAGTGGATGTTTATCAGTAAAATTTAGAGTACTTGTATTTCAAGAGAAGACATAATAACTTTGTGGATGTGGTTTATTGTGATTGCAGATGTGACTGAACAGTGACGTTTCTGCATCGCTGTTGGAACCAAACAGTACAGAAATGTGTATGAGCTAACATTAATAGAAATGTTTCTCAGCACCGTCTCAAACCGTCTCTCACCTTGCTGATCATGGTGGTCAGATCGCCTCCATTAAGCAGAGGGTTCTGGGCATCTCCCACTCTGGATGGATCTTTGAGGGCTTTCTCATTGGAAAACGTCCTCCACTCTGAGCCCACGTCAATTACACGGTCACCTGAGGAGAAATGGTTGGTAGAGTCTAAAATAAATAAGACGCCTAAGAAGCAAAAAAGGTGGCACAAGAGCAACAAGCTTTACTTTGTACAGTTGATTCGCGGTTGCAACATTTGCGCTTATTTCAATGTAGGGTTCATTTGTGTTTCTGATGATGTCAAAGTCTCAAAATGCTGTAAATATTCATTATATTTCTGGGCGCCAACTTCCGTGCAATGGCACTCTGCCCCAAGACAATAACAGCACACAGGTTGTGAGGGCGGGACTGAGGGGATACAAACATGGCCACCAGGCGCTAGATCGTAAGCAGCACGCATCCGAGAGGAGCTGTTGAGCCAGGTAAATGGGGCCAACTTTGAATGCTGTGTTTACAAACCACAGCCAACAAATCCTACTCATAATACCATTACATTTTTGGTAGGAGTGTGTCCCTGTACACATGCTGCTGATGTCAGGATGTATAGATGGACAGATAGCATGAGGTAGCTCAGAAAAACACTTTAAAAAATGCATACACATGTACAGAAAAACTACTGTATTAGATAAAATAAATAAATAAATTAAAAAATATATATTAAGAATTAAAATGAGATAGATGTAGCTCTGAAGCATTTTTACATGTCATTCCTGTCCTCTCTTCTTTCTCACTTTCTTATCACCATATATTGTGAGGCAAAAACAAATAATAATACTTGAGCTAAGCAAATGTTCAGTCACTCAACTACATCAAAGCTGAAATGTAAAGAAGACAATAGCTGTGACAAAGGTCGTGCATATTGTCTGGCCATTATTTTCTTCCAGCTATCGTTACTGTCTGTTCTTGGAACCTCGTAGCAGGGTTGAGGATTAGATTTCTCATATTTTAATCCTGTTAAGACTTTCTTTTTTTTGACCATCCATCAGCCTTTCTAATATCTAGAGGCAAAGTGACATTTATCTCCTTAGAGGCCGGCTGAACCGAGGGGAGCAGGAACTGAGGGCACTTTAGCTTGCATCAGAGAGCGGCTGGAGCCTCTTGTCTCCCATCTGACCCGGTCTGTGCTCAGGGGGCTCATTAGAGCAGAACTCTGTGTTCTCTCACAGCTTTGTCTTACAGTCTGCATCACATGTCAAAAGGGTTTTTTGCTTCATACACCTTACATCTGTGCTTGCATATGCCTTGATGATAAATGAGAGGTTGAATAGACTCAGTAACTAACAAACTAAAAAACTTCTCTGACGTTAATTTGTTTTCCTACATTTTTAGCACACCTACTACACAAAAATCACTTTGGACCTTAATGTTTTTCTAGCCAAACAACAAACGTACACAGGTGGTTTTTCATATTGTGCTCATTATTCTTGTCTGGCTGAAAAGTCAGATCACTTAAATTACAGAGAATATTTTCTACTTTAAGTATGATAGCAAATGAAACAAAACTGTCCACAGTGACATCTGTGGATCGTCCAGAATAATACAGACTTTGTCTCTGGAATAAGACCCTATTGAGTGTGCTAAGATGTAGTTTTATATGGTAAAAACCTGCAACAACCATATTTGCCTCTATTATACTGTGGCGGTGAAAGAAGTCTCGTCAGCAGAGACGTCAAAATCTCACTTCTGCATGACAATGCAAAATATGTTAAATACAACAAACTGGGGATGACTTGCAGCACTGCTAGATCGTGCAGATTATTATCAAGATGCAGGTTGAATAGCATTACAGAGAACTATGTTTACCTTGGCTTACTTTTCCAGATTTCAGCTTCACACTTGTGCCTTTGTTCAGCCTATCAACTCAGGTGATGTTCACATGCAGATGCAGAATAAAACCAAACAAACAGGTCCAGGAAGATGCGTGCTGAGCAACCTTAGTGTGTATGCATGTGTTTCATTATATGACTGTGACAGAGTTCACTGACTGAAGAAGAGATAAAGAAACAGGAAACCAAAATGGAAAGGAAGGATGTCTTCTGACACGAAAAGCTCTTCGATTCAAAAGCAAAAGTGCATGTGTTCATACTGTACATACTGACCTACTACAAGGCCACATTCAGGGCAAACCATGTCCCCCGCTCTGTAGTCCTCCACCAGTATGGCATCAGGGTGGTTGGGACACTGAACTCTGGGAAGGGCCAGAACATCTCCGCTACAGAAGCAGAACAACAGTGAAGTGATCAAAGTGCTCTAAAGGCGGCAAAACAATGAGAAAAAGTAAAGAGAGGGAAATTAAACAAACATGGGGTGGGGTAGAGAGAGAGTTCACAATAAATTCAGGACACAAAACAAAATTTACAGCAACAAAGCAACACAAAATAGTGAAGAGTCAAGCTGCTAGCAGAGTAAGACTTGTAAAAGATCACTCACAAGAGTAAATGAAAACCAAATGAAAACAGCTGAGCTAATTCCCGTTCTCATACCCTGAGGAGGAAACTTCAAAAACAAAGTTACATAGTTTTACACTGTCACGTTACTTTAACCCTTTTGTTGCTGAGATGAAATACCCGATAAAATATTCTTCCACAACACATCCTGCAGAGTGACTGCTGTATGTTATAATGGGTGTACTGATCCAACTGATGGGCCAAGCAGACAGAGCACAAAGGTGGCTGAAGCTGGCTTGGGCAATGTCAACATGCAAATGCAGACATAAAGGAAAATCAAACTATAAATAAATCAGCCAACCATTAAAAAAATAAACTACTCATATATTCTAGGTGATTATTCTGCCAACTGTTCCATTGACTGTTTAGTCTATGATATAAAATGGTGTGAAAACTATCAGCTTCTCTGAGTGATGTCTTCAAAATCTTATTTGGTTTATCCAACACCCCAGGATTAAATCTGCAATTATATATAATGACTTAAGTGCGGATGGGCTCATTGATTAGTCCATTAATACCCACAGGTATCGCCTTGCTTTAATAGTAACAGGTATGTTTTGAATCCGAGACCAAACCCATCTATGAGCAAAACGTAACGATGATGCAGCGAAAGCAAAACAGATGTTGTAATTACTGGGCGTCAAATCAGGGCCAACATTATTCAACACAGCATTTTCCAATTTCTCCTTTCCATTTACATACTGATCAAAATAACATTTCTCCAAAGTGACAGTGGTTGCAATATAATTAGAGGCAAGACACTTATAAGCGGCGTGTCCACCTAAAGCCAAAGTGTCTTCTCGGTGTACTAAACTTCAGAGAAGCTTCGGCTGACTAGCGTGAATGTTGAGTAAAGGTTAAATGTAACTTGAGGCAAGCTGCACAGAAAACATTTGGATGTGTTTACAGTCGACAATACGTAATGACGTGCGTTAGCATAAGTTTCAGCTTCTACCGCTAGTAACGTAAACTAAAGCCTACCTTGAAGAACTAAAACGGCCGCAAAACAAGTTTACGGTATGAAGACACGTTATTGTGACCATCACCTGAAGCTACTGAACGCCAGCACAAAGGTTTGAGAGAGTAACGGCGATACAGATAGTGACTTCTGGCAACATCCAATAAGCTAGCTAGCTAACTAGCTGCTATGACAATACACAGTAGACCTAACGACGCAAAGAAGGGCGTGATATTTTTACACTAGTACTAGTATCTCTCGCCATGTCTAAATCGGTAGCTTGAACAAAATTACATTGAGAGCCACATATGAAAAAGGAAGCAGTATTATATTTGGTCGAAGTGACTACGCACCGGCTTGTCGACGCCATATCACTCCTCACTCGGCCCGTGTGTCAAAGAAACAATTGAATGCGGCACCTCTATTTATAACTTTTTCTGATCACGTGTCATTTGGAGTAGGGGTATTCGTTAGGCCCAAACTAGTCCGCATTTGCTCCCGTTTGTATAACCTTTGTTCGTTGAAAAAGCGGGATGTTCTTATTTCTAAAACAACACTTCTAATGTCTATGAGCATAGCATGGGTATTGTACTTGAGGATGTTCAAATATATTATTTGGATTCATTTGAATGTTTTCTATGTAATATGCCAACAGAGCTTGGAGTCCAGGGTACGCCCAAGACTCCCATGGATAAACCGTTAAAGAGACAGTACAATACTAATTTACATATAATACCAGTGAGAACACATGCAATACAACACACACTATACCAATTTAATAACAGGTGGAAAAATAGCAAACTTTATTGAATAGGTACGTTGATGTAATATAAGTAATTCCCCTGTCATGCTAACTACAGGGAAAATGAGAATTCCCTTAAAAGAAAAGTATTTAAATCCAATTAAATATTCGCTCATTATCATTTGAAACTTAAAACTAAATATCCTTTGTATATAGGTGGAGTATATGCTTGTCTGTAGATGTATTTCATATCTTTTTTTCATGATAAGCTGACCTGCTGTATACTGACTGAAATTCTATGGGTTACTCCAGCAGTTAATTGGAATTAATTACTTGGAGGTGAACCAATTGAACTGTGTTTCTGTTTTCCCTATAATTAGTACTAAATTCCATTATTTCCAGGAGACATCCTTGGAAATGATTCAGAACTGAAGAAGCTGTAAAAAAACAAAAAAACAAAAAAACAAAAAAAAAAAAAAACATTAATCACCAATAATAACAAGCTGGCTGGTAGAAGAAATAGAAGCATAAATTTGCAGAACCTAAGCACAGACCTTATATAGAAACACAAGCCCATTATTGGCTTACCATGAAAAACAAAATAGATCCTTTTGATTTTTATGAGAAAGTAATATTAATGGACATTTAAAACTTCTGCCAAACTACTCATTTCTAAACTGTACTGACTTATCCTAAGAAGCCTTGAGATTAAAAAAAAAAAAAGAAGAAGAAAAAAGCCTGTGATATTGCTGTCTGATGGTGCCAGCCTGTGTCTCTGACTCTGTACCAATCTGTGACTGCTCGGCTCCTCTACATCACACTTCAGGCCCATGAAGGAATCCACACAGTGCCACAAAGAGTCATTTATTTAGTCAAGTTCTGTGGTAACAGAACAAGAAATCTGCCTACAAATAAAATATCTATGGAATATCTATCTTATAAGCATACATTAATTATTTACATGACCTTCCAAATCATCTTAACAAAATGGAGTTCACTATAAATAATTTGAACGTGTTACCATTACCCCAAAAAGTCAAGAGTGTCAGTGTGCATCAAGACAACAGCAGGTGGAGCTAAATAAAAATGTCTGTCAAGTTGCCCTGGCTCAACAGTGACACTCATTGTTACAGGATGATGATTACAGTGATCAGTCCTCATGGACAGATCATTCAGCCTGGTCTCTCATTCAGCGGTCAAGTTTATTGGAATTCGTATATTTGAGGTCATATAAAATGACACTCAGCTAACCCAGAGTGCAGTCACATTTTGCTGAATGTGCATCATCTGGGTTGAGCAATCCAATCTGACATCTGGCAGGTGCTGGCAGCTCGCAGTCATGTGGATATCTGATGCAGACCTGGTGAAAAAAACAGCCCATATGTGGCAATCTCATCAGGACTGCAAATGACAAGCAGCACCCAAATGTGTTTGTTTACTGCTACAGAAACAATGTAAAAAAAAAAAAAAACTCATTAAGTTAATGATTGTACCATGAGGTATTCAGCTTTTTTTAACTGTGCAGTTGCAACTGATTCTGGTCTGAATTCTTCCCTGAGAAGCACTCACATAGATTTAATGCTGAGACCATAATGCTGGCGTCAGAGCAGGAGAAAAAATGGTATGTGTTCTCAGTCTGGTTCTGAGTCTTTGTCTCAAATACACACAGTGTATACTTCCGTGCCTCAGGAGCTCTTTATTCATTATTTCCCAGCTGCAATATCATGTCACACCACATCACCATCCATTACCCTTGCTGTGTGTTGAGTAATAACAAAGGCTTAACACACAAGCAAACAGCCTGTGAGCATACACCTGAAGCAATGTATGTAATGTGATACACACAGTCTTTCTTGTTTAACTATACCTGGGAAACCTTCATTGTCGCCATTCTTTTCCAACCTGTAACCCTTCAAACAACATGCACCTACCCTTACCTAATCCTGAATTTCCTACCCCACTGTGTGTTTGTGTGTGTGTAGGTGCGTGTGGGTGAGAGAACTCAGTGCTTACCACGCTTACAGGAAATTAATTACTATAGAAACAGGCTTGTTTGGGTTTGTTGTTGGTTTGTGGCTTTGGCAAAAATTTCAAAGACTGTTTATTTTTTGCTACTTCCACAGAGAGACCTCACATGTGTACTGTATATCTGATGTGCACTTACAGTAAACCACAAGCTGGTGTTTGTGTGTGACATTACCCAGGGTATTCTTTACAAATCAGAGAGGGAGGTCCATGCTGCATAATTTATATCTCAGTGAGCAAATTCTGAACGCATTGAACTGGTTGCCAAGGGTCCCGGGCTGTTGGCCCTGTCACCCCGACAGAGGGAAAACCCCATACTGTCCAACCACTGCTCCTACTGCCATCCTGTGTGACAGCAAACCAAACCATTGCAACATATTTTTTTCCCTTCTACTCACCACACCAACTGCATGCCACACTACAGTCAGATAAGCACCTAGAGGTTTGCAATAAAGACGGTGTCAAGGTCATTAGCACAATAGCTCTCACTAAGGCAATTGTTGAAATTAACATCAGCATTTATACCATGTAAAACTTTATCACAAATAATGTCTTCCGACAAGTTGTGCTGGGAATCACTGAGACATGTCTACCAAGAATTCATGTGACCAGTCCCAATCCACTCACTTTGTCCACTTCGTCCTTGTTTGGGATTCTTTAGGAGTCCACCATAAACTCATATCACAAGACAGCCTCACTCAACTTTGAGCAAACATTTGGTCCTATTGCAAAAACAGCAAATCTAACACACTTAATGCATTTTACCTGCTTTCTGTAGAGCCTGTCAAGAACACAGATAAAATCATTATCAGTCTGCACCTAATTACATATGGTCACACACAAACCACCTCTACATCTGATCTTGTTAACTGGCAGACTATCACACTACACACCCCAGTGGCTGCTTTTCTTTCTTTCTTTCTTTTTTTCTTTCTTTCTTTCTTTTCCGTCCTCTCAAAGTACAAGGGTAGCATGAGGGAGAACAGAGTGCCAGCAGCCAGCAGCCAGCAGCCCAGGACCGGTTGAAACCTGTATGGGTTGCAACTGAGGAGACACTTCCTCCACCGGGTGCATCATCAACCAAATCCAGAAAGAGCTGGAAATGATGCACGAGTTCAGCACTCAGGGTCCTATTGACTGTTGAGTTTGTCAATACCAATAATAGACAAACAGACAGACAGGCAGCCAGATAGGCAAGCAGACAGACATAGATAGGTAGAAAGAAAGAAAGAAAGAAAGAAAGAAAGAAAGAAAGAAAGAAAGATAATCTGTGCACACGTGGTACACAGATTTTCTACGTGGTTAAACTGTAACAGCACAATTCAGAATGTTAAACACGTGTCACGTGCTCAGAAGATACATGTGAGAAGTCTTAATTAGTCAGCTGAGTAATTTCAGCCAGCAACATGAAGCACTTTGTGGTGTCTGGGATTGAAACAAAGAAGGGGAAACTGGTGCTGCGTTCACGTCACGTTGTAAAGACAGAATCCGAGAGAGATCTCGGTTTTCGGTTGGCAAGCAAAGCTCATTTTAAATAGTCTTCATTTCAGATTTTTTTCTCTGATAAATCTAATTTCTTCCGCTTGTTGAGTACTTCCTGAATTTATTGTACGTCAGGCATTATTATTATCAAAGACGTGCTAAAAACTTGCTAAAAGTCTTTGTTTGCTACACAATGTACAAAAGTAAATGTAACCCCATTTGTGACCCAATTAATCCGTACATTACACGGTCATGTAGTTCTCGGCAGTCTTCAAACCTACACTGTTGGGAATAAAATTATGTTGTATTTACGTTTAAATCCATCTTTTTCACAAATGGTCTTCCATTCCATTCTACTTCCTCTATTCTCCTCCTCTTTTTCCCCTGGGACACAGCGTTAAAGAGGTGTTAGTTAAATCCGCTGCACAGGCCGGAGCAGCTTGTTGAAATACTGGGTTTAAAAGTCTTTTTCCATCCCGGCATTAACTTCTTAACCAGTCCTCGACTGTCCCTCTGCTAGCGCCACTTTGTCCCACGTGCAGAGAATGCAGCATTAGATAAACTAGCAGGCGGTGTCTTCGGGAAGTGGCCGTAATGTCATCCTCCAATGAGAGGCGCCTATAACACCCACAACATCGGTCTGTGCGGCTCCATATTGGATCTGCCTTTTCTTAGAAACACATCGCTCTGGCGGTCTGTGTGCGCATATTGTCCAACGCACGGCCAGGCGGCCGGCTCTGCTCCCCCGGGCTCAGGTATGAGGGATGCAGCCGATACACCGCGCTGTCACCAACAAATGTTCCTCAGAGCTTTGTTTGACACAGCAGCGTCACAGTCACAGGTTTGAACTGGGCTGAGAAATTAGGTTAGAGGCGCACCTGAGGAACGGAGCGAGAAGTGGCATGCAGGCTGAGGAAGGAATAATTGGATTGAGATAACGCCACACAGACAGTAAGTATTTTTTCCTTAACTCTTTAGAACGTATGCTTGGAATAAATGTACCCAAAGCCTACTAATCACCAACAACTTGATTAGTATTCTTTTTTTCCCGCGTGGTCGAGATCATGGTTTGCCGATCAGAGACTGGTTACCTGGTGGGAATGTTTAACGCCGGGACACATGCTGCTTCTCAAATTCACATGTTTCAACAAGTCACCTGACCCGGTACGACGAGTGATAACTGAGTGCGCAAGCAGTCCTCACGTGAGGGGGACAAGTCAAATGTTACACCATCAATCCACAGAAATGTCTTATTTCCTCTTGTGGTGTAATACTCTGCCCTAACATAAAAATGCGTTTTCCTCATGGCCAGTCTACAACCTGTTTCCTCGCTGTCTGGGGCCCGTGTCTGACCCTCAGATCTGGCTGTAAGTTAGTTTACCGAAAATGTCTCGCAGCCATTTATCTTAATGATCTTAACAAACAGCACCGTGGCTTCTATCACACGGCGAGGTCAGTGTGATGTTGTCTATCAGTACAGGGCGGCATGTTCTTCTACAGGCTTAACCCGGTGTCCCAGGAAGGGAGCTGTTCAGAGCCCTGCCCCTGCTGCCAGGGCCCGCCAGTGGCATAGGGCCCCGCCCTTTCCTGGCAGCCCCCCACGCACACAGCTTTATTATTATTATTTCCATTGCCTGTTTAGGTGCGTGTCTTCCATCCTATGTGGAGAGAATGTGTGAGGGTTGATAATTACAAAGCACCTAGGAGCCCCTATCAGCTGCTGCAGAACATAAACATCATTTACACTCCTGCATATCATACGTTGCCAAGATGTGGTGTAAACATAGCTGTAATTTATGATCAGGCACTGCCTTCACTTTTAATTTGATTTCACATCCTTATCTGCGTCGTAAGAATCACCAAAACAACAATAAACAAACTGCAGGTGTGACTGAGTGGGTTACAATGTGGACCCCCCCAAAGTAATTTCTAAAAATGCGACAGGTAGAGCTCAAGCAGCAGGAGGAGCAGCAGCACAGTCAGCGCTGCCCTCGGCTGTCAGAACAGGACAAGCACAGGTGTTACACATAACATTAAACATGGCCGTGCTCTATTCAAGTGTCCCAGTGAGCGAGCATGCATGATACCAGGACCCTGACACTGAAGAAGCTAAGTGGAGTTCAGCCATTGTTTTGCTTTGTAGCTGTAAAGTGCTTGTTTTGGGGGCCAATGGGATCAGTGGTGAACGGGAACTTCACTGGTCTGGAATAAATTTCTTTTTAGTTATGAGAAAGTCCAGATATTATGGCTGATACATAGACGGACTATCAGCCATATGATTTTAGTCTGCTACCACTGGCTTTGGTGATAACGCCACAGTGTGTCAACAACTGTTAACGCCTCCCATAACATGCAACTGTCACAGTCAAACTAGAGGCAAATATGGCACATTGTGACAAAACAATTGGATCAAAACAGACTGTATTATTCAACTTTCTGCTCTTAAGTGGACTACAATGTGGAGAACAATTCTAATAAAAAAAAAAAAAAAAAATGAAGTTAGTGAAGTTTTTCAGGAGCCAAACAGGCAAATAATCAAAATGTGTCACAGAACTGTTGCTTTTCAGTTCAGCTCCCAGGGCTTAAAGAAGCTACAAGATGGACTGATAATCATTTATTTATTCATAGGAACATTATTTCTTTCAGCTGTGTCCATTTGCATTGGAAGCAGGAAACAGATGAAAGATGATAATAGCACCCCGCACGATGCAGAAAGTGCCACATCCACTAAATCAGAAGATGCGGTGCTTCACTAAATGAAACACGTGTGTCAAACATCTTAGTGAGTCAGAACAACTGGTAGACTTACATCAAAGGACTTGGCACTGCTCCAGTAACAACATGTTGTAATAAGTCTGGATTTGGCACAACCTTGGCTCTGTGCTGAAACATTGGTACAACATTACTGAATGAAACCAGACTGAGAGGTGAGAGGAAGCGAGGGTTGAAATTAGCACATAGGGATAAAGTGATGGAGCATTCCGACGCTGAGCAGTGCCTTCACAGTTACACATTCACACCCTGTGCAGCTGGGGGTTAAACGTGTTGCTCTAGCAGCTCTAGCAGGGAGTTTGACGTGGCTCTCTACAGGCGATCTACTACAGATTTAACACAGAAAGCTTTAGCAGTTTTGTACTCTCGACACTTATGTGGAATGTTTTTTTTTTTTAAATAAAATGATAGGAGTCACAGTCAAGCAGTCATAAAGGACTGTTAATGTTCTGACTTTGGTAATCTAAACAGAGGAATCTCAGAAGAATGTTTTGGATCTTGCTTTAAAAAATAAGTTTTGATTAATCAACTATTAAAACGCTTTTTCATTTTCTGTTCTGTGAATTAATCAGAAAACCGTTGTATCTCTAATTTGTCATTTTTCTTCAATACCAATAGTGAATTCTAAAACAACTTGAACAGACCTTACCTGACTCTCCTCCATTTGTTGCAGTGATGTTCACACTCACCGAGGTTGCGTCCTTGAACGATATCCAGCCGACGTACCGCATTCTAAAGCCATGGTGGGATGTCTTTATGGACTACCTGGGCCTGGTCATGCTCATGTTGGCCATATTCGCAATGACCATGCAGATTACCAAGGACCAGGTGGCTTGCCTTCCCTGTCTGGAGGACCCAGAGGAGGCCCCAGGAGTCAAACCTAACTCGTTCCCATCGCAGACAACAGAGGCAGCAGCCTCATCAGCAGCCGCCGGCGCCCCCATGGTAACCTCCATCCCTCTAGTCACTAAGGACTTACCGGATGAAGTTGTCCATGAGATCCACGTCACACATCAACACACCTCTGTGCTGGCGGAGAAATATGTCAATCAACCTCAACCAACAGGGGTCAAGACCAACCTGGACTATCAACAGTATAACTTTATCAACCAAATTTGTTACCATGTTGCCTTGCCCTGGTATTCCAAGTACTTCCCATACCTCACCCTCATCCACACCCTTGTTCTCATGGTCAGTAGCAATTTCTGGTTCAAATACCCCAAAACGAGCTCAAAGATTGAGCATTTTGTGTCTATTCTGGGTAGATGTTTTGAGTCTCCCTGGACTACAAAGGCTTTGTCTGAAACTGCTTGTGAGGACTCTGAGGAGAACAAACAGAGGTTGACTGGCACCTCCTCAGCACCGAAGCAGGTATCTTTAGAAGGGAAGGACGAGGGCACAAATGCCAACTCGTCCACGCCCATGCTTGGGGTGAAGTTCTCTGCAGACAAGCCCATTGCAGAAGCCCCAAGTAGTATGACAATCCTGGACAAAAAAGATGGAGAGCAGGCCAAAGCCCTATTTGAGAAAGTGAGAAAATTCAGAGCTCATGTGGAGGACAGTGATTTCATCTACAAGCTCTATGTAGCCCAGACCATTGTCAAAACTGTCAAGTTTATTTTGATATTGTCCTACACTTCAACCTTTTTGGCAAAAATAAATTTTAAGCATGATTGTGAACCTGATATTAAACAGTTAACAGGATACAGAAAGTTCTTCTGTACGCATAACATGGCGTTCATGCTAAACAAGCTTTTGATCAGCTATATGGCTTTGATTTTGATCTATGGGATGGCGTGCTTGTATTCTCTCTTCTGGGTGTTCCGACGACCCCTGAAAGAGTACTCATTCGAGAAGGTCCGAGAAGAGAGCAGCTTCAGTGACATTCCTGATGTCAAAAATGACTTTGCATTCCTCTTACACATGGTTGACCAATATGACCAACTCTACTCCAAGCGTTTTGGTGTCTTTTTGTCTGAGGTCAGTGAAAACAAGCTGAGAGAGATCAGCCTCAATCATGAGTGGACCTTTGAAAAACTAAGGCAGCTGGTGACCCGTAACGCACAGGACCAGCAGGAGCTGCACCTCTTCATGCTCTCTGGTCTCCCGAATGCAGTGTTTGACCTGACAGACTTGGAAGTGCTGAAACTGGAGCTGATTCCTGAGGTGAGGTTCTCAGCAAAGGTCTCCCAAATGACCAGCCTGCAGGAGCTGCATTTGTGCCACTGTCCGGCCAAAGTAGAGCAGACGGGTTTTGCTTTCCTCCGGGACCATCTGCGTTGCCTTCATGTCAAGTTCACTGATGTTGCCGAGATCCCGACATGGGTTTATTTGCTGAGAAGTTTGAGGGAGCTTAACCTAATCGGCAACTTGAGCTCAGAAAATAACAAGATGATCGGTCTAGAGTCCATGCGAGATCTGAGGCATTTAAAGACATTATGCTTGAAGAGCAACCTCACAAAAATGCCCACAAACATCACAGAGCTGTCACCACATCTGATTAAGTTAGTGGTGCACAACGATGGTACAAAACTGTTGGTACTAAATAGCCTGAAGAAAATGATAAATCTCATTGAACTGGAGCTGCACAGCTGCGAGCTGGAAAGGATTCCCCATGCTATATTCAGCTTGACCAACTTACAGGAACTTGACCTGAAATCAAACAACATTCGAACCATCGAGGAGATCATCAGCTTCCAGCACCTGAAAAGGTTGACGTGTCTTAAACTGTGGCACAACAAAATTATCACCATCCCATCCTCCATCGGCCAGGTCAAGTCACTTGAGTCTCTCCATCTCTCTCACAATAAACTCGAGTCCCTGCCTCCAGCCTTGTTCACTCTGCCCAAACTGCGGCACTTGGATGTGGGCCACAACTCCATCACAGTACTCCCTCCAGATGTGGGTCTCCTCCACAACCTCCAGCACTTAGCCATCAACTCCAACAAACTGGAGGTGCTGCCCAAGCCTCTGTTCAGATGCACCAAACTCAAGGTGCTGTGTCTGGGTAACAATGCGCTCACTGTGCTGCCAGAGACACTGGGTCAACTGGTCCAGCTCACTCAGCTAGAGCTGAGAGGAAACTGTCTGGACAGACTGCCCGCCCAGCTAGGAAACTGCCGCATGCTGCGCAAAAACGGCCTGGTTGTGGAGGACCATCTTTTCGACGCACTGCCTGTGGAAGTTAAGGAGAGCATCAGCCAAGAGACCAACGCGCCCTTTACGAGTGGTTTATAGCACAAAAACCACAACTCAGACAGGCTGGCGCCTCAGGTGGTTCATGACAAGCCTGTGTAGTGGATGTAAAAGTAGACTTTTTAATATTGTTTATCCATATAAATGAATGCATTTTCTTGATTATTTTAATGGGTTGTCTTAGTTGCTTATGTATTAAAACTGGTACAGATTGCTTTTCTTGTTGCTGGGTATGTATCTAATTCAGCAAAGTTTTGGGATTAGCTTTTTCATCGCTTTGAGTAATAACACATTCTAAACTTAGCTCCTCTATGTAATGCTCTATAGACCAAAACTGTTTCCTCCGGTGACACAATATGTAGATCTCTCATTATTGTTTTAGGTACTCAGGTAAAATTGTAACCATGGGGAACAATCTTTTTGCCTTAACTGCTGCTATTTTTTTACAGTGAGGGCTTTGTCAGACAAAAGGCCAAAAATGAATATTTCACGTTTTCATGTCAGTTTTTCATACAAATGCTATCCACAGAGCAATTTCTATGTGTTATTGAAAAGGACACAATGCAACACTTCTTTCTTGGTAGTTTTTAAGTTTTGTTGAAATTATTTAACCTTTATTTTCCTCAATGTCTTGTAGCTGACAGAATGAGTTTAGAGTTGTAAAACTCAGGTGGAGACTAAGCAGCAGAAATGAACCTTTACCTTACTGTTGTAGAGATTGTATACTAAGGTCTATAGTTACTGATTTGCACATGCACAATGATTTAAAGATTGGTGAATGTCCTTTGTGATAACATGTCCTAAGACCAACGTGAGCTGATAAAAGGGAAATCTGTTGACTATCTTTTTTTAATCATGCGTTAAAATTTGAATTGTGTAATAAATCTGGTCACAGGTTGGACTGATTTTACTACATGTCAGAACAACAACAAACATGTCTGCCTTTATCTCTGTGTATTTCTGTGTAGGCCTATCTATATATATATGTGTGCACTTGAGAGCTGCTGTAACACCCTGGTGATCCTATGCTCAAAGTTCACAACTTTATGGCACAATAAAGTGTGATTTTAGATGAATGTCTTATTCATTCATTATTCATCTACTTCATTTGCACTCCAGTAAACTCTACTGCTGTCAAAAGACATAACGCTCTCCCGCTTTACTGTATTGACAGTGAGCATGAGAGCAAGGTTCGACTGTTTGATGAACATCCACAGTGTTTCTGTTCTTCCCTGTCAAAATTCTATCTGTATTGCACTTTATATGTAATTATGCTTACGTTTTCTAACCTTAATCTTTGATAGCTTTGCTAACACAAGAACACTTTTGCTTATGTATCTATTCACAGGCCTAATTGGACTTGCCATAGCAAGAAATACGCAGGTGGAATTAGTAGCTTTACTGATGCCTCTGTTTCAGTAAGCATTACAATGCAGAAATTACTTGTCTTATTGGTTACAACTTTGTTTGGTAGGTCAAAATGTTGGTTGTGAAAAAACTCTTTCCATTACATAGGAGTTTTTGCTCATAACCACTTAGGGGCTCCATACAAAGACCCCTGAGCCAAGAATCTTTTGTCAGTGTCATCAGCAGACAGATAGAGGACAAGGCTACACTGGTGTCAGTGCTTCATGAGGAAAAGGATGATCACACTGGTAAGTCTACAATTAAACATTTGAAAGTTGTGTAAACTCGAGCAAATTAGTCCACACAATTTGTTTCCAGTTGACTTTCATCAGATGTCTAATATTAATATGACAAATATACTCTAGATGTCTTGAGTTCATCCATCCATATGATCCTACAGAACATAATGTTAGTGTGAGTGAGTGAGTCCCAATAAGGAGGAACAATAGGTTCACTGTCTGTGTGTAGACCCTGACTGTGTTATAGAGGTCATGTGTGTTAAGTATGTATATTATCCTCTGTCCAACAGTCTAATTGATGGCCTTGCACTGATATTCTGAATAACGCAACTTGTCTGAGAATCTACACCATGATTCACCTGCCCTTGAGATATCCTGTCCTGGTTTTAAATGCGTCAGTAGCTACCATTCTGTCTTGCTGCAGTATGTTTAAGCTCATTCAAGACTAACTCACCTTTCAGCACATGTTCTCATCTGCTGAACCTGTTCCTCTCCTCTGCAGATTGTTTTCTGTATGAAATTATGTCAGTAACATTCAGATGTGTGCATTTGTTAAGCACTATATATTTTACTTTTAGTTTTCTTTCCCAAAAGAACAAGTTTTCACAGATATTAACATAAGGGTGCAGTTGTCTTCATTGTGAAGTCACTATAAACACGGATAGCATAGCTTAGCATGTACGATACTTGCATTTATCCACATTATTTGCAGAGGTTTCCAAAGTGGTATCAGGGTCAACAAAACCAGGACAAATGTAACTTTTCTGTTCTACTACTTTGCCAGATTAACCCACCAGTGGAGTCAAATTGGGGGCCTCCTGACCCTCATCGTAACTTGGTCAACCACCAATTTATTTAGGGCTACTGGATGCAAGGTTCACAAGACAAGTAATAATACAGAACCATCTCAAGGCCCTGACAGAGGTACATATTTCCAAACATTTGCATTTAATAAATTTAACACACCAATAGACATGCATGGAATCGAGGCCCCTCACCTAGGTCATGCTGGCAATCGCCCCATGACCACAGAACTCCAGCCATATATGTGTTTAGTTTGTGCGATTTTATTTATGTATTTATTATTATTATTATTATTATTATTATTATTATTATTTTAATTCAAAATTTATCAGAATATACACCATTAAGGGTCCTGCTATATTACCTAAATTTTATACCTACATTATTATTATTATTATTATTATTATTATTATTATTATTTATTTTAGTTTTGAGCTTACATGTTCAGTATAGAAAAATGACATAAAGTACAAGGAAAAATGGGGTTTAATTGGGGCCCAGCAGGTCATTGTGGTTAATCCAACCCTGCCTGTGATATGTAACTGCTGATGTTGCTCTGACATGTAAATTACTAACTGCAGACACATAAAGAGCATAAAGATAGATAACATTAGTGTAAATTGTATGTGTTTCGTGATTGTGGATTGTTGCTGCAACATTGCAATTTTCAGGTCCTTTCAGGTCATGTGTTGCTGTCTGCTGCCATCTGTCTGCAGGTGTAAGCAGCAGCTGTTTGTAGGTGAACAGGCATCACTTGTCACACATAACATATCCTCTCCTCTAAAGCAACGAAACAATGAATCGTCAGAATAATATTCCGTTCAGTCCTTCAAGGATGCCCCAGGGAGCAGCTCCAGCATGTAAACAACAGCAACCTGGAAGGTACTTCACTGCTTTCTGTCCTGACATGTAGCACTAGCTAAAGCTTTGTTAAATGGTCTTGTCTTTGAGAAAGTTTCAGCAACGTCGAGCTAGGTGCTTGTTTGATTAGTTTCTGACAGTATTTTTGTTGATATTAAGGGTGCATGTCATTAGACTAACCGCTAGCTCAAACATTATTAGCAACAGACCGTCTTGTGTGTGGCTACTTGGTTAATGCTAGTAGCAAAGATTGCTAAGCTAGCTAAGTTTGTTCGTCTGATTGGCTGGTGTTAGCATTAATAAAATGCTAACTCTACCTTTGCCCAGCTCCGCGTTCACTAGATATTATTGTTTGTATTAATTTGTTTTGTGACATTGTGCTCACTGTTTTTCTCTCTGTGATAAACAGAGTACCTAAAGACTTCAGAGAAGCAATGAAACACATCTCAGGGAAGCCAGCAGACAACGCAAATACCAGGACATCATACATGGCCGCTAAAACATCACCAGCCCAGAAAGGTGCAGGTCACCTGTGTGGACACTGAAGCACAACATTTCCACATATCTTAATAGCTCATTTACTTCAAACTGCTCATACTTTACATAACTACTAACCATTTAGCAAATCATGTTGCTCTGTTTCGTTTACTGCTCCAGACTTTCCCTGGTTTGATTAATTTCTGTGTGATGTGAAGATCTTTTTGCAGACACCAGATCATCACAATGAATGTCAAAGCAGTTATTTTTTTCAATGTTTTTGGGCCAGTTAAGGGCTTTAACTGGGAGTTTTAAGTAGAGGGATGTCAGGAAATGATGGGAAAGACATGCAACAAAGGTCCCCACCTAGACTCAAACTGTGGTCTGTCAGGACTGTGGTTCATGGCTGGCACCTTATGCCCCCCTACCCCACTAGAATACCACAGTCCATGTTATCTTTTTATTATCTTTATCTTTTATTAAGTGGCATTATTGTTGAAGTGGAGACTTTTCCAAATCATTCTGCACCAAAACTGCAATATCATGCTACAAACGACAGCGTGACACTGACCAAAATGTATGCAGATCTCACGTTGATGGATTTCATAAGTGAAACAAGTTTAATGAGTGTGCTGATTGATTTTGATACCACACAGAAATCATTGTGAACCTGTCTCTCGTTAAAGCTGTCTCATAATTATTGTGTTAGTTCAAGTAATCAACAAAGTCAGAACAGAAATTAACTAGATGTAAGTTGTCTCAGTTCATTTTTAGTGAGTTGTAACTATTGATAACATATTTGAATGCATTTAGCCGGTCAAAATAAATAGTCTTCATATCTGTATATCTTTTGTATTATAAAGGTCAGCCTTCTGCTTCTAAATGGAGGTCGTCATTCACACCAGTAGGAGAGGAAGAGGACAACTCAGAGGACAAATGCACAAGCAGCCCAGAAAGGTAAACCAGTCAAGATTACAGTATACTGACAAAGTGTCAGTACCGAGTTATCTTTGAGAGTGACGTCTCCTGTTGTCACAAGCCCGGATGTCCCACATTTGAGCCTTTAACTTGTCTTGAGGAGACTTTAAATGTTGAAATATGGGCTGCCTGAAGGTGACCTCATTAAGTGTTATTCTAGGTGGACCCTCTGAGGTAAGAGTGGAAGTGGCAGGAAAGATTCAGTGTCTGTCTGAGTGCTCAAAAATGGAGGCATAGCATTTAATTAATTTTGTCTCATTCTAGAATTTTTTTGTGTGTGAACATTCAGTGGTTAATGGTACCATGCTCTTACATATGATCTATATAATTGTGAACTGCATGTAAAACACACACACACACACACACACACACACACACACACACACACACACACACACACAATAATTCGTCTTCCATCTCCCTCAGGGTGGAGCTTTATAATCCCTACGATCCTGCCTCATCAGACTCTGAGAACGAGATGTCACAAGACCAAGACCACAACCACTCCCCAACCGATCAGGACAACAACCTGGGACGCCAGCGTTTGTCTCCAGGTAGAGGCTGCCATGACGAACGCCGCTGGGACTCATCCTACTCTGAGCCAGAGAGCCTACCCCTCGAAAGGCATGACTTTGACCCTGAAACCAGACCCACCGAGAGTCGAGGTCTCAGTCCATGTCAAAGACTACCACAGGCTTATCGCCCAGACACTGAAACGCTTGTCCCACCGGGTTATGGCTCCATAAATAGACCACTGGACCACAGGGTCTGCAGCCCTGACAGGCTTGTTCATGGCTTCTCCACCCAAAGGTTTCTTGCATCCTATGGAGCACAGAGGACCAATGGAGAGGAGAGGATAACAATCCCAGAATGCAGGAGAGAGGTATCACCCATAAGACTGCAAGTAATTCAGTCGTGCTTGTTTTCTGAAAGTAAATATTTATGAGTTCTGTGGTGACATTCATTCTTGAGTTGTGGACCTAAACAGGATGCAACCCCTGTTTGTCGTTCTTTGTCAGAATATGATGAAACTGTCACTCTTTGCTTTGTACATGCTGTAATGACAGTGAAATACTTGGTGCCTATTAGAGCCATTTCTCTCTGTAGATGACCACTACAGGTAGACTGTCTCCACCCAGGATACAGAGGGACTATCAACATCAGTCAGGATACATGGAAACAGGCAAGTTAGCATTTTAATGATGTAAGGACAGTTTGGTTTGATCCACCACTTCAAATTAAATATGGGAGAAATGTATTTCTCTCATAATTTTATTATAAGAAAAGCATGATTTCATTGATTACAAACTTTACATAAGCATCTTGAGAGTGTTGTTTTGGAAACATGAGAATCGATAATCCAGTGGGTTTCATTTTTGCCATGTGTGCATGTTTTTTTGATGATAATGAATCTGTGGATAATGTTTTTCAGGACTGGACAAAGTCACACCTCCCACCGAGGTGACAAGACACAGGAGCAAAAATATAATAATGAACAAGTAAGGACCAAGAATACTGATGTCTTAACTGTCTAAAGATGCTACGTGTGGAGTATTCACTTCACATTCATTCATTTTAGGCTGTTCTGCAGTGTTGCACCATATTATAACACTGCCACACTGAATATCTCCATATGTTTGCAGTAGGAGCCCCATCATATGTGACCTTTGTGATGTTGAGTTAGCCAATGGTCAGGAGCTGCAGGATCACTTGGAGAGCAAGACTCACTGGGACACCCTGGAGCACATCCAGCAGGAGAATGATTATGATGACCTGGCTATAGCTTTCCTACAGGTAAGATAATACATCGTGGGGTTAAACACTGCACATCCTGTTGACGGTTCCTGGGTCAAATCTCTCGCTTTCAGCCTAAATTTATCATGAAAATATTAACATATGTTGGCACATTGGTGTGTCTGGATGGTGATGGACGTTCTCTACTCCTATAGGAAGTCATGCTGTATAAAAGCCGTCAGTGTAGCCGACCAATAGAGGATAGTGTACTTCAAGGTAAGTAACTCTCAATGCACGTCTTAATACAGCATCTTCTATTTCAGAAAAAGAAAGCCTGAATACAGTCTGATCTTCATTTTGTCAGCTCTCCAAGAAAATGACCACATGACAAAGATTGAAATGTTCCTTTGTGCGGCTTGCAACATCTTCTTATCCACATCTGCATCTTCAGTGCAGACTCACATTACCTCTCAGGAACACCTCTCCAACACAAAGGTAACACTTCTAGTAGCATGAGAGGAATGACTTGAATTTTTAAAAAAATCTCTGTTGTCAGCATTTGTAAATTTAACAGAGATCCTAGAAGCAATAAGTTCAAGTGATGATAATGATTGTGATTGATTGATTTCCTGAAGGAGTTTGAAGTGCAGCAAAGACGTGCCTGCCTTGACAAAGCAAAAACCATGATGATGGAGCTGCAACCTCAGTTTGAACACTTCCTGAAGGTATTTCACAAGAGTGAACATCTCAAAAGTGTTCATACACAAGGAGTGGCGTCATGGGGTTATCAACTGGCTCTCTTTACTAATGCAAAGAACTAACTGCTCCCTGTGGGGGATTTGGGTTTTGTAGCCTGTGGCAGGTCACATGCAGCATTAACAGAACCACTGCAGTATACTTCTAAGTAAAATATATATTAAATTATGAACTATCAAATACAATTAATATGCTCTGAAAAAACAAGAGCTATTAAGTAGTGTCAGACATTTGTGCTCTTATGTTTAAAATGAAATAGTTGAACATTATAACAGGTGAAAGTAACCCTGTACATTTTAGGCAAGGTCAGATTGCATTTCCTCCTGTTTGTGTGGTTATTGCATTGATTACAGCAAACCAAATCTTTCCAAACCAGCCTGAAAGTTATTGAGCTTCAATGTCTTATATGCTGTAACACATTTGTTTTCACCCTCTGCATAATATATCTAATTAGTAGCACTAGCAAATAGCACCCTATAAGGCTGCTAGTAATTACTATTAAAATGGACTGCACCTGGGCCTCATGGAGCTCTGCAGATAATATCAGACTTCTTTTCTTTTAGGGTGGCAGCCCATTTGAATGACGGACATCACTGGAAGTCTCCAAAATACTGTTCACGCTGAGATGCTGTTTGGTTCAGGTGAAGAACCGTAACAGGTCACTTCCATCACAGCTCATACTGTGGTAAAAACTGTGGTACCACTCATGTACAGGATACTGCTGACAGCACGCTGTTTATATGCCATTCAGGATTTGTCTGAATAAATGGAGGCATCTCGAGTCAAAATGGATTTTCTTGTATCTTTGTCACATTTTGTCTGTATTAACATCAGTAACAGTACTTCCAGGTTTGTATTTTTTTTTTTACATTTACAGATGCAAAGTTGTTATTAATTTGTGTGCAAAAATGATTGAAAAAGTCAACTTGTTTCTTCATTTTTGTTTTTTTTTTATTTAGAACAACACAAATGTTTTAAGCATTGTATCTGTGTGATATAGTACATTTAAAATTAAATTATTTCAAAACAGTATATTTAAACATTAAATATAGGTGACATGTATGAAAATGCATTGTCAGCACTGGCTGTGCCTGTTAGGTCTTTTTTTCTTTACCACCTTCAGTTTTAATTTTGTATTTGTATTAGAAACAATGCAGTTACTGAAATACTATAAAACACTTTCTATGCATAACAAGGTTCAGGACATCGTTCTTTTTGTTCTTGTATAGTAGCTCAGTTTTCCACTTGTGATTCTTGGAGCCGTTTATCATGATCTTCTGGGTGCTCTCACTTTCAGTTGAAATCTCAGACTGTGGGCTTGGATTTGAACATATTGCGATACAAAAACACCCCCAACATGATTCTATGTATCTTGTAAATGTGAATATTGATACAGAAGAGAGGTGCTCCCGAATTTTGACAAAAACAGACTCAAACCATGAGAAATCTGAGGTAAAAGTTGTCTTCATTAGAAATGGATTCCACACTACATTACTGCATAAAACAAGAAAAACAGCCCGTCTGTTTGGAATTGAATCCCCCCCCCAAAAAAGGACTATGTTAAAACAGAAAAGGTAACAATATCCAAAATAATTAACTTTTTCATCTGTCCAAATGTCCAAACATGTACAACATCTTCATCATTGAGCAATATTGTACTTTTGGCCAGTATTTAATTGACTTAAAAAAAAAATAAAAAGTGAAAGAACATCCAATGTACATACACATAAAGTCTAGTGAAATCTAAAAAGGTCCCCATTGTCTTCATGAGGCAGCATGTGTGGCTGTCAGAGAGCTGTCTTGGTCAGTCTTGAGGGTCGAGGGCAGCGAGGTGACCTCTACCATGCCTAGCCCAGTATGAGGGACACTAGTGTTCATAATGTGTCTCTGTAAATGTTTAATCCAGTCCTCCTGGACTGACAAGGGACCCTGGAAGACGAGGTCGCAGAACCTGTGAGAAGAAGAAGAGATTGATGATGACATACCAACACAAAGTGGTTCTGAGCTATGCTAACAAGATGTCCAGGGATGGCAATGTCAGTCTTTTGGACAGTCCTGACTGAAATATTTAGATGCCATCAAGTTTTGTAAAAGCATTCATAGTTCCCTGAGGATGAATTCTACTGACTCAGATGATCCTGACTTGGTTTGGTTCTATGGGTGCATTCCTCTCAGTGTCAGCTGTACTTTTAGTGCCAATAAGCAAATGTTAGATCACAGACTGAACTTCAATGGTGAACATCGTGTCAGCTAAACATCAGCATGTTAGCAAAGTCATTGTGAGCATGTTCGTATGCACTGTATGAAAGACTGTACTAGAGCCATTAGAATGGCTGTAGACTCTTAGTCTTCTTTAAGAGAGCGAGAGAGAGAGAGAGAGAGAGAGAGAGAGAGATGGATACATAGTGAGAAAGATGTAGATGGAGCAGATCTCTCAGTCATCTAGACAGTTTTTGTTCAATGAAAAAAATCAAAGTTGTTGCCAACAGAAGCAAAAACACCACACGAACAATTGACAGTGGTCCAAATCTGGTTGCCCAGGGCAACTGGGCAATGATCACTGTTGAAGTCTGTTGAACCAGATGCAATAATATCCAGAAAGAAGAAAGTATAGAAGAGTACAGTAACCACATTACCTGCAGGTGAGTCTGTACATTTCCTCTGGAGTTTGGGGTAAGGGCAGTGTCTTCTTTTTTGAGCCAGGCCTTGAGCGTTGCCTTCTTGCTTTACAGTCAAATGCTGAAAGACAGAATTTACTTTTTAAACTTACAAAACTACCATTGAGATTACAATTTAACATTTTAAATAGACAAAATGTTTATGATAACCACTGGAAGGTTTGGATATTTAGTAATGTTCAGTGAATCAGTCACTTTGGATGTTTGTACATCATTAGCCCTTGTTTTATTCATACTTGTGTTTTGGCCTTGTGCCAGTGAGGTAAATGGTCTGGCTCTGTCTCTCATCTGCATTGGCCAATCCAGGCCAATGCAGACATAAAGCTGAACATATAAGTGTGATGATCTGTGCCTGCCAGAAAAGTAGGTCCTGCAGGTTTTCTGCCTTGAAGAGGTCATTCTTGCCTCAGATGCACCCACCATGCTCCACAATTAAAATCTTTGCCAAATCTCACTTGCTGCCGTACCTTGGGGGGGACACAAATAACCACTGTTACACTAACTGTAGCTATGATTTGGACATCATAACCTCTCGTAGCTACACAAACAGTTTTGTCTTTATGTGCTGAGGTTTTGAGATATCAGTGTGAAAACTGCTATGAGCAGTACAAGAAGCACTGACCAAGCTACTCAGGTATTATTAGGTATTAGGGTTGGGCAGATGTAAAAATTTTCAAACTGGTTTGATATCAAGCCAAATACCACACTGGGCCGATAATACCATATCTTACCGCTAGGTGTCGAACGTGGCTCTGTGGAAGCCCATGAATGAGAGAGCAGAGGCACCATTGCCAGGACACCACAATTTCCTGTCAATCGTTGGTTTTAGATGGATAAAATTCTCTTGCTCGGAAGCTTTCATTGAGCTTACAGTAATGTAACAAGTTGTTGTCTACTCAAATACTGTTATTTTCACTTCACCTTAGAGAAGCTAGTGTGACTGTCAATGACAGCAAAACACAGTTAACTCTTTCACTTTGAGCTGAAATGAAACGAGTGCACATAAATTAGGTAAATAACAGACATAGTATGTCAATCGCGTTGTCACACTGCTACTAAAACTACTAATACAATACAAGTTGGATCTAGCACTGTCGGCACAGGTTGTTGATGTAGATTAATTTTTCATTTGCAAGAATGTCTCATAATGACAAACGCTGGTTCAGTCGATTTGCATAGAATCAACCTGGCTTAGGCTTGTACAATGGACCAGACCTGCAAAACCGGATACCAATCCAACCTAGTTAGGAAGAATTTACCTCCTGCATGCCTGATTAGATTAAAAAAAAAAAATTCCATGTTTTGCCGCTACAAAACTTCAGGATTGCTTTAATCTGACTGCTCTAATGAGCTATGTCTCCAGTAAAAAATACATGTTGCTACTGTGTTTTCAATGAATTTGGGATATGCTGGAGTTTGTTGCTGGAGCAATGGTATTATGCCAAGATTTCACAGCACTAACATGAATCTTTTTTTTATACTCAGTTAAAAGGTACCCTGTGGAGGGTTTGACCACTAGTAGCGCTGTGGAGCAATATTTTGTGGGGCCCCCATTTTGTTTGTATCTACCACATACAGGTGATATGATGCACATTCCACCTGACGGTTTCACGCTCTTTCATTGACTGACAGTTAAAAATACAGTATAAAAAAGACTGCTAGCTGGACAACATGGACGCTAACTTTTCGGTTTTGAGATATTGAAAAATATCAGCTTACAAATATTTAGTGAGGAAGGAAGTCTATTCGACATGTATGTTAGGCCTCAAGGATACATGTGTTATGCTTTGGCGAGAAACTGTGAATATAATCTGTTTAAGTAAAACTTTCATGGGGTACCTTTAAAAAAAAGTTGGCATGGTATGGACTGGTATTAAAATTTGCACATGAATAAG
The DNA here is from genome assembly GCA_037975065.1 of Chaetodon trifasciatus. NCBI lineage: Eukaryota > Metazoa > Chordata > Actinopteri > Chaetodontiformes > Chaetodontidae > Chaetodon > Chaetodon trifasciatus. The sequence continues at coordinate 2,513,488 of JBBMOE010000012.1, forward strand.
TTATCCAGTCTAAGTCCAGTCCAGTCCAATCTGATCTTGCCTTTGTGTTTACACCTACTATCCTTGTGAGTTTTGTGAGTTGTTCTTTAAGGGAAACTTTCTAACCTTTGTGAATTGCAGCATATGATAAATTATGAATTATTTGTCCCCACTTTTAAATTCGGCAAATGTTACACATTAAGTTATCCCGGTGTGTTGCAGCACACTAGGGCCGTCAAAACTGGCCAAAAATGACATTGAAATATTCCCTCTAAAAAAACATGTAGACAGGATCCCTACAGAGATGTGTTTTTGTTAAAGAGTAAGATCTGTTTTGTTTAGCCAGAAACAGCAGTTATATTGCTCTCACCAAAATTTTATCATAACACACTTCATTCAAAAGTGACAAAAGAACAATAAAACTCACTGAAACCATCTTGGTTTGTCTTTTCACTGTTGCAACAATCATCACTAATTCTGGATCAGTTGAAATGAACTCTTAATTCACTTAATCAGGAGAGGAGCTAGAGAGGGGCGAACATCAAAGAGGCAGCGGGGGAAATGGTGTGTTCAGCCAGAAAATTTTTGCATCTACACATAAACATCTACATAGACATATAATCAGTAATTAGAGGTGTGTCTCTTTCAGCCTTCTTACATGCCCGCTCTCTAAATTTGAACGTTATCCTATATTTTATGCTAAAAACAAATATCTGTATGCTGTGCAGCCTATGGATGCCAGTACGTTGTACACTTTGCATTTACACCTACCTAAAATCTGAACACAATGCAAGCCAGACTACCTCCTGCATTAACATGCATTTTTCCTTGTCCGGACCTTGTATATCCATATACAAAATGTATTTTATTACCAGGTGTAAATGGGGTCAGAGTGTTTACTACTGTGGCTAAAGGCAAGTCCATATGTGTGTCACACTGAGAATATTGGGTCAGTCTTGAGAGACTTCTTCTTGAAGAACTGTGGTCCAGGGACTGAAAACTCTATATTGCTAGAGTGTTTCAGTCCTTGGATCATTTTTAATACCAGGACTATCAACCAGTATAAGTTGCTGCAACAACAATGAAAACCAAGCCTGAGACACCTCAACCAGATGCAATCTGTTGCTGATGGCACTTACTGGTTCCCTCAAGCAAGGCAGTCCTTTTTCGTTTTGCATATGCCCGGAGGTGATTGGACAAGCTGACTCCGCTGTGAAAAGTTGCATTGCAATGGACGCACACTTTCCTGTTGAATTCACCTTTCTCTGTAAAAAGACAAAAAATACAAGACAAACAGGGTCAACATGAATATGGTGATGCTTATTTGTTTACTGGTATGGAGGAATTGTAGGATTGGATTTGAACATGTTCCTTCTCGGTTCTATGTTGCAAAGTCTGTATGGATAATTTCTGCTATTTGACACTTTTAATGGAATTAGCTTTATGAGATCATACAAAAATAATGATAATCCCCTGCTTTATAATGTAAAGCACGCACTTCTGTTTTGGTCAGATAATCTGAAGGCAATTTGGCCATATCATTCTACACTTTTATGCTGATGACACTGCCCTTTTACAACATAAAATCTGATGATCAGTACTCAGATACCTGCTTCAAAACAGCTGCTGCCGATGGTAATGGCTCATTTGTGGTTTTAGAATATACATTGTGCTTTACTCTTGAATTTCTTGAAATTACTTGAAATTCTTTGTGCATATATTTGTGATGGATTCTTGACAATAATGTTGTGCCAAATGTATTTTGTCACACAAAATTACCGGATTCTCACACACTATACAAAGCTACTCAAAACACAGGAGACTGGTCCTTTTCCCTGTCATTTGCTATTGATTTCATTTGTTGTCAGTCGCATAGCTTCTGTTTAGTTTTTACTGCCATCGTTGTCCTATAAACTTCCAGCTCAGGCTTGCACTTTTTTCTTGTTGTTGTTTTGCCATAGTACCCAAGCTGTGTAAAAATCCGCCATATTGTCATATCCAATCTATTTAAGTTTGATCTTGCTGCCGTGTTTTTTCTTTTTCCATCTTATTTTATTTTTGTATATTACAAAAAATATATAAAACTATGATTGCTTTTTAAGAGACACGTATTCTATTCAATGTGCACTTGGCAATAAAAAGAATATAAAAAAAAAAAAAAAAAAAAAAAAAAAAAACACAGGAGACTTCCAATTCTAGTCCAACCTATCTGGTTGGTACTATGAGGAAGTTACTCACCAGATATTGACTTTGGCAGTGAAGATGCAAGTCTTGATCCTGAACTGTGGTCACTGTTTGAAGAAACTGCTAACACGTTTCTTGACGTCTGAGAGGACCCTTTCAGTCTGGCATCTTCCTGACACTTCCTCTTCTTCAGAATTCCTATCAAGGCAGTCGTGCCAGAGAGTGAATTTTTGACATCCATCTTAGTCTCTAGTCTCTTTTCCATTCCCGCTAAAGAAAACATGGGCAGTGGTCTGCCTTCAGTACAAACGCTTGGAACTGGATTAGGTTTTTGGATTCCAATGGCTGTTGGCGTGAAATAATCAACACTGGACAGCTTTGGTGAAGGACTGTATTGGAAATGGTTCCGTCTTTTTCCCAGAATTTGAAGTGCCCGCTGAAACTCCTTCTTGTCACGCATCAACTCCCGCAGTAAAAATAATGGGGATTTGTTCTTTGTTGCAAAGCTTTTGCCAAGCTTTTTCAGGTGGCCTCGTATATGGTTGGACTGCCCAGTCCTGTTGTCAAATGAGTCCCCACATAATGGACAGGAGTGAATGCTCTTCACAGTCTCAGAGTCTGACTCCAGCTGTAAAGCTGAAAAACACAAACAAACAAAAAGCAAAAAAACAAAATTAGAAACATAAACATTGTACGATACATTTAAACTTGTAGCATCAAAGTACATATATAAGGAAAACTACAGTTTGAACTCAGTTTAAAACTTGGGTTTTATATTTGCAGAACCATTGGTTCTATTGGTCATGAGAACATTGAATGCACTAAAATAATTGCTGAAATAGCAACGACACTGCGTTACGAGAAATCAGCAATAACTTATATGTAAGTTCAATGCTCATTAATAACCACAGGAACTGATGGTCACAGGCACAAAAATAAAAGCCACGTTGTAATAAAGGATAGTTTCCTTTAATAGAGGAACTTGCAATAAGTGCGCCAGTACCTTTTTTCAATCTCCGGAATGCTGAAATCTTCCGTCGAAGTCGCGGCCTCCTGTCTTGAGAAGCCACCTGTTCAGGAGGCACTACATGGCGTGCATTGTAGCTAAGTCCGACCCTATGAAGATGCCCTCGGACATGATTAGACAATCCAACACCTGACTCAAAGACTGCGGGACAGTATGGGCAGTTCTTGCGGTCTGATTCCAACTCCAACACATCCTCTGTGAAGGATTCCCTCAATTGTATTTGGTGGGAGTCAAAGTTTTCTTGAAATACTTCTGTTTCTATGCATTCTTCTTTGATTTCAGGGTCGTTCTTTTCTTGCTCTTCAGTCTTTATTTTCTCAAACAGCCTTTTAGATGCCTGAAGTGCTCCCCTCATGGACATTCTTCTGCTATATGTATAAATGATGTTTTGTTTTTCTTTCTTGATACCATTGTCTAAATGGTTAGTGTTGGCATCTGAATCATTAAACTGAAAAATGTCTTTTTCATCACAGTCTGACACTTCTTCTTCTTCTTGGTTTATTTTCTTGGGACTTGGTAAAGGTTTTGGTAAGATGAAGCATGAGTCTTGGTCTAAGGTGTTGCGATATGGGGTGGACATCTTCCTCTTAGACGGTGACTTTTTGACTTTTGACTGATCCTCATTGAACTTGGGTACACTGCTGCTGTTAAGATCTCTTCTGGCTGCACTGGATTGTGCCTTATTGCCATTTGGGGATAAAGCTGAACCTTCAACCTTGACAGTCAATGTTCCTGGAAACTGATCAGAGCTATCTTTGTCACTTTTGGAATCCTGAACAGTGCTGCAATTATTGCTTTCTTTCTTCTGTTCTGCAGTTTTCTTTCCATGTCTTTGTCGGTACAGGAGAACATTTATGGATTTGTCTAGCTTTGATTCCGTTAGCTGTGACTTGAGACTTCTCTTGATCTTGCTGTTTTTGAATAAGTCTGAAATGTCACTGGACTCACTAGGTGAACAAGCTCTTTTAGAAGAGATCTGATTTTTTATCAAGATTTTCGATGTAAACTCTGCATCATCTACAGGAGCTTTACAAGTAGGCATGTGCTGCTCCTTAGATGGCTGTGCATTTTTCTCACTATCCTGTGCATCTTCATATTCCTCAAAGGTTTGTTGATGACGGCGCAGAAGGTGATTCTTAAAAACACTTTTGCTAAAAGCTCTATAAGAACAAATGTTACAGGAGAAGATTTCAGAGTCATCATTCTGGATCTGTTTTCCAACTGTAATAACAGTATGCTGCATAATATTATGTCTCCTAAGGTCATTCTCACTCAAAGTCCTGAAGCTACATTTGTCACATCTAAACTTTCTCTTGTCCTTCTCGTGTGTTTTCGCATGTTGAACAAACGTGTTTGGGCAGTTTGTTCCAAATGGGCACTGAGGGCAGAAAAGCTTTGCGTTTTTATCCTCTTTCTTCTTATCATTCATGCCTTTAATCTCTTCAGTGAGTCTCTCTCTCTTTTCCTGGTGGGTAGACATGTGCTCTATAAGTGAACCACTTTGTCTGAAGGACTGTCCACATTCTCGGCATATAAAAGGCTTTGGCGAAATATTCGGAGAGTCAACATGAGACTTCATATGACGATGCAAATGATGCTCTTTCTGGAAAATGAGCTTACATTTGGAGCAAGGGTAACATGATGGCTTCTCCTCTGAATGAGAACTTATTGTGAGCCTCCTCTTCAACGGTGAAAGCCCATGACTTATACTGTTCTCATGGGAATTTCTTGCCGGTGCATTGTAAAGAATTTCCTTGATGGCCTTCACAGTTCCATTGGGATACTTGGAAACTTTCATCGTTGGTGACGACTGTGACTTGGAGAACTTCCTTGACTTTCTGACTTTTCTGACAGGAATGGAGTCCACTTGACCTTCTGCATCAGACAATTCCTCAGATGACTTGTGGCTCAGATCAGGATAAAGGTCTTCTGAGGGATCCACCATGACAACCATGTCCATTTTCCGTTTCCTTCTCCTTTGGCTGTTGGTAGGAGGGACTTCCTCTTTAGGCTCTTCACCAGGGGAATCACCATGGTTCTCCCACAGAAACTGCATAAACTCTTTATGAGGGTCCCAGTTAAGGTCACTAGCACCACTAAAATCATCCAGTGAGTTTTCAGGTGAGTCTACGTCAAAACCCCAAATTCCTGTGGTGTCAATTTCCTGCACAGTCTTTAGTGGGGTGATGCTCTTTGCCTCCTCTTTCTCTGTAGAGATGTTGTTGAGTTCATGGGCTTGTGTAGCCTGATGCGAAGAAGGTCCATTTCCGAGGCCAACTGGAGATAACATATCCGTGTTTGACAGAACATCTAGAACACTGTTTTGTTTCAGAGAAGGCTTGCCGAAAGAATCGGTGCAAGAAGCAGATTCTTGCGCCATTCTCACTGGCTCTTGCAGGAGCGTGAGGGCATTGATCTCAGGATCTGTATCTTTGTCATCTTCATCAACACCTGTCAGACATGACATTTCAGCTGCCATGACCTGAAAAGAAAAGTAAAGCCATCTTAGATATTCCTCACACATAAACAAGTGGATTAACTACAAGATCTACAGTTTACACTGTCGCATTCCAATGGTTTGTACTGGAAATGGTCTCACCAGATCATAAATAACAACATTTGTCTAGTGGCACTGAAAAGAAGCAGATTGCTGGGCCTTTGATTCAACCTTTAATATTATCTTCCTGGTCAGCGGTGAACAAATACAGTTCTTGCAGTTTCCACATACCCCCAGTGCTGGTAGCAAGTACCGAACTTTCCCGAATGTCACCTTCTAAATTGTGAGGATTTGCTTCTTTCGTCTTGTATGATAGCAAACTGAAAATGTTTGGACTTTTGACTGTCAGTTGGACAAATCAAGCCACGTTTGAAGAAGACACTTTGGGTTGCACGAAATTGTGAGGGGTATTTTTCACTGTTCTCTGACATTTTACTGACCAAGTGATTAATTGAAAAATTGACAAAATAACTTGCAGATTAAATGAATACTGAAAGTGATCATTAGTTGCAGCGCTACATAAACCGGTGGTGGTTAAGATGGTTCAACAATTGGGTTAAACATGCAATATATAAGAATGTGAAGCAATTTTCATTTATTAATCGCTTTGTATTATCAATATATGCACGGACTGCTACATAACTTAAAAAATACAACCTTCCCTGAGTTTCTGGGTTCCCTCTATCAACCAGTGGACTAATTTCTATTTGTGTACGTTATGTCTCTTTATTTTTATTTTTTTCTCTAAAACCAATGGATGTAAAATTATTTATGCTCCTGGGTGTCTCTTTTCTGCTCCTCTACAACAGCAACAGTGTGCAACACTAGCTAAGAAGCTTAATTAGGAAATGGAGTCTGCTAACATCAACAAATGACTGATACCTACCACGCCACCTCATGTTAGCTTATGTTACCCAGCTCAAAGCATGTGAAATATATGTGACATTGTGGTTCTAGCTGGCTAATGTTAGCTTACGTTTGCATGCTTGCATGCTAACAAGGGTGAATTGCTAGCTAGCTAGTAGCAAAATACTGTCTTGACTGGATATCAGCCAAGTCATCCAGACTCCTGGGACCGGTATGCTGTGAAACTGGCTAACTTGCCGTTTGCAAATTACTTTATCAGCTAAATTTACGAGGCAAGCAATGCCATGTTCATGCAGTGTAGCTAAATTACAGCTAGCTAGCTAACTTTAGCTTGCTGAGTACGTATGTTGGTTGGCTAGCTTGCCAAATTACTTCACACGGTAACATGAACCATGATACTAACTTATGTATTATGACAAACGTTGTTGATTTTAGTCAACAATAAATTATGTAATAGCACAAAGCAAAAGCATTTAACTAACAACTGGTTTCTAGTAGCCAAGAGTAATGCAAGGCAGAGTGACCAACTAGCTAACTATAACCTAAGCTAAGCTGGGTTTGGCCGGTTAGTTGTGGCTTGGCTGTGCTGGGTCTGGCTTTGGTTGCTTCGTAGCGTTGGCTGATGCAGTGATGTGCAAATGGAAAGCTACTTAGTATGGAGCCATTGCTCAAAATAAACTATAGGAAAATTACATATAGTAACATTATTCTAAATATGACCAATCTATTTTCCGACACTCAGCGTTCAATCTTGTGTACGTCCGGTGATTGTTTTGGCCAATGCCCACAGGTTGATGCTCACTCATGCCTATCGAGTGCGAGCAAGGGGTTGCTTACTGCAGTTCACTAAATGGCCACTGGTGTCATTATAACGATTTTCTGAAAGTTATACATAGAACCTTTAAGATGACAATTACTTGCATGCTTTAGCAAAAGTCAACAGTGACACGCGCCCGTGCAGGCTTTTACAAGTCCAAAATTGAATGTTACCACTGTTATACGAGATTGAGTTAGCAATAGGTAGTTCTTGCTTGTTAGAATGTGTTGGTCTGATGTGAAAAGTAAACAGTTTAGTAGCTCAATACAATGACACAAGAATTAGCCTCTTGACTCAATCAACATTCATTGACTACAAAGTAAATACAGCTAAATGTAACATATAGCTACTTGACACGTTGCTTTTATGATTAATTAAGGCCATTTATAACGCTACAAGGTCGCTGGAGTGAGAGGTCTTGGATTTGAAGGGCAATAAAAGTGTCATACCAAGTGAATACTCTTGTGGCTGAGAAAGGTGTTGGTAACATCTACATGGCAGCACCAAAACGGCGAAAGGACGGAGCTCGTAAATGGCTTTTGATGAGCGGTTGTGGATTTTGTATAGAGCTAAAACTTTCAGCATAGTAGTTCAGTTATATGCCATCCCACAATAGTTGGGATAGGTTTCCAAAGCTACTGACATTCAGAGCAAACTGGATTATTTATACTTTGTTTCGTAAGGGTATTGTTGAATTTCTTTGGCGTTTAGATCACGCTGTGTTGTTGGATGCTGCTTGCAGGAGCTGCAGACCATTCCATTAAGGCTGTTCCATAGCAAAACCTATTCCTCAGGCTTAACTACAGCTAATGACAATCATACCTCGCTACTAACTAAACAGATATCAGTAAAATGATGAAAAGCAAACAAACGTTACCTCCAAGCGGTGCGGACGCAGACAGGGCACGATTTATTCGCAGCATTGAATAATTTCTTACTTTCGTCTTCCATCTATTTCACAGTCGCCATTTTCCGTGGTGGTCTGGTGTGGGACAGATCATTTCTTTTGTACGGGTAACCGTACATACATTTCGCTATACAGTAACAGGACAAAGAAACACCCCGATAATTACGTTTAATTGATAAACTATATTATAAAACAGCCACAGCTGAACACTTACTCAAGTTATTGTCTCATTTACTTTCGTCTCGTATGGCTACGAGTCGGCGCCATGTTCCCCCGAAAAATGTAAAATGGTTCAGTCCAGATAGGAGGCATAAAAAACCTGAGTTAATGACCATCTCCTTTGGGGAGCAGATTTTTTTTCTTTCTTTCTTTTTTTTTTTTTTTTTAGAGGTTGATGGCGGTTAATCATGGCATTAATTAATAACAGAAATTGAAACTTCAGTTATTATTTGATTTGGTTTATAAAAGAGCACATTTGGTGCAGCTATTTAAACTTGTCATTGATGCACAGACAGGAATTGTATGTCAACAGAGGAGATATGTTGCCACCATCTCCCCATGGTCGACTTCTCACAGGTCTTTGTTGCTTTCGTAGCCGGTGATTAGCCGGTGCGGGTCCTCCTAGTCTCGTGTGTTTACACGAGAAAATACGTTGTTTGAACACACACGACGGAGTATGAAATGAATTCCACAGTAAACGTCTGCTATCGACTGCTCACTCAAATTTTGATAAGAATATTTAGCTGCAACTAAAATTTCTAATAAAAATCTAGCTTTAGTACAGTTTGTTTCGATGAAAATGTCCTAATTAAGTTACTGTTAGGTGGTTTAGCCTCGTGCAAACATAAGGCACAAATTATAAAGTCAAATGTAGTGGAGTCAAGGGTTAACCTCTGACCTGACTAAACTGAGTTGGGCCTATGGAGTTGTTCATTATCACAGGTGAGTATACAACGAGAAAATAGCATAGATAACTTTGAAATTGACAAAAGCCCTTGCTTAAACTATGTTAGGCAACTACACAGCTAACTGAAAACCGTTACAGTGCCCCATTTGAAAGTTGTTAGCTTATTCTTCACTAGCTAATATTAAAGTTAGCAAAGCCTAGGTAGCTAATTGCACTATTTTGGCCATTATTTTGGTTAGACTTAGTATATTATTTTACTATGAGATACTTAACTTTCTCACTTATAGTACAAAAACATTCCTCGTATAGCTTTGTTCAGCAGGTGGGCTATTTAGAAACCATTCAGTTCTGTCATGCCTATAAGAAATATTGAATGCATAAGCCAGATCAGCAGGGATATTGCTAACTAGCTATTGCACATTTCTAGTTTTTTGTGTCCAAATATGTAATGTGGTGGGGATTTTCTGTTTAATCTCTCAAATAGTCCGAATCCATACACTACTTGATAATTATATAGCTAACTAATTATACACCATTGGAAGGAAAAATATGATCTTCCATGTTAGTCTTGTTGCCACAGACCACAACAAATCTTCAGAAGGCCTCACACAGTAGTATTGACTGTTATTTCGTAAGTTATATTTCCATTGTAAACACATAACTATAAATACAAATATCTCAGTTTTTTTTTTCGTGTAGCCAGATGCCCCTAACTAAGAACCAGTGGTGACTGATGGACATTGCCCTGCTTTGCATTCAGATTTGTGAGTGCTCGCATAATCTGATGAGATGTTGGACTCCAATGACTGCACCTTGTCCCTAGACAACCTGTTTTTTGAGAAACCCGTTGTCTACCAAGTGTGAGTACAAAGAGGTGCCCCTCATCTTCCCTCTCTTCTTCCTATCAGATGAATAATTTTTTTTTCCCCTCTGGATTGTATTTGACAGAAAGCCACTACACCAGGAGGCCAGTCCATGGCAGCTGGAAGTGCCTCCCTCTCTTTCTCAGATTCCAGACACTCAGGATATGCAGGAGGAGGCAGAGTTTCTCTCCACCCTATACAGTATGTTGTGCTCTGGTTTAGGTTGAATTCCTTTTCCCTGACCTTGAGTAAACTGCTCAGTATCTGGCCTATTGAAGCCCTACCAAATTTAACTGTATGACTCACTGACACAATAGCTTGAATAGGCTTGAATGCTTTCCCAATTTTCCTTGACTTGTGTAAACAAACAGGATCTGGGTCTTGTGATATATTCTCATAATCACTTGTGTAACTGCATAGTAAATCCTTTGCATTTTTATAAGCCAGAAAAATAGCAAGAGTCAACCTTAATTTGTGCAAGCACCAAATTACAGCTACTAACAACTTGGTTTGATGACACTCTCCTTGTCCAATCTTCAATGTCAAAGGTTTCTCACAAAAACCCAAGACGTTCCTGCCTCCTTTCAAGGGATCAGCTGGCCTAAAGGTTTTACCATCAAAAATCAACAGTCCTTACAGTTCCAAGAATGGTGAGACGGAGATTGAAACTCAGGTTGGCAGCAACTGCCCCAGCAGATCTGATGGCCTTTGGGGAAGTGAAGGGTTCATGGATTACTCTCTGGGTGCCCGTCAGAGTGGCAGGGGTGGAGATGAAACCCTGCAGGACACTGGTCATGTGGCCATCAGTGGGAGGTGTTTGTCTCTGGACCACAGCAGAGTCTCACCTCTACGGAGAAGGCAAGTGTTAGTTTTTTGTCAAGATGACATTCACCTGATTGTGAATTAAAGAGCATGTGTACATTGTTTCCAGACAGTACAAAATGCTAAAAATTTAAGGCTGTAAAGAAGTTGGTCAACAAGAATTTTCTGTCTTCGAAGGCGGATGCTGGTCATACTTTTAAAAAAAGCTTTAATTTGTAGGCTTAATGTTATTCACTGTATAAAAAACATATTTCCCTTTTTTTTCGCTGTCAAGAAATGTAATGTTGTGCTGACTGACTCTTTAAACTCTCAAATTTTTGGAATCCATGATACACTTAGTTAAGATGGTACTGCAGCAAATCCTGAAGAGGCTTGATTTTTACATCAGTGGACAGTTCATAAGAACATGAAAATATGCTAAACCTTCCTGCATGTTAGCCTTGTTGCCAGAGGCCACAGTGCCTGTCCTTCAAATAAACCTCCCAGCTTGCAGCAGCAGCAGCAGCCATATTTCCCCTCTCACATTCTACCTTCCTCCTCTTTCAGTTCTTTATTCCATCCATATCCTCTCCTCCCTCTCACAACAGCTTGTTCAAGGTTCAGGTGTTGAACAATGGAGGTGACTCGTCAAACACGCATGACCTCAGTACAAGCTGCAGCCAGACAGCATCCAGACCTCAAACTTTTCTCAGTCAGGTTACCATGGCGACAGTGCCTCCTCCTCTTCAGCCGCCACGGGCGACAGTTAGCCAGGCGGCTCCTCCTTTCTCCACTAAGCCCCGCTTCTCACCCCCCCCTCCTCTGGGCTCATCTGCAGCGAGTGGCCGACCCCCGCAGCAGGCGGCACATGCAGAGATGCAGGACAAGGGCACAAAGAGAGCCTTCGTTCCGCCCATGACGCCTCAGCCGCTCTGCATACAAGGTGCTGCACTGCATTAACACAGTCACAGACAGGCGCTGTGCTCATATGTTTGTAACACTCATATAGCTTCTGTAAAGTGTTGCAGCTAATGAGCATGCCCATGTCTAGCCATGGCAGCAGCTGCCACAATGTGTTTGGATGTGATGAGGTGAAATGAGGTGAGCTCCCCCCATTGACCGCTCCATTGTAATGAAACATGCTGGGCACTAGGTGGTGAATAGTAAGGCAGTGGAAACAGCTAACAGTAACAGCAGAAACCTTTGTAATCACATGCAGTCCGTAGAATATCTGCATTTTAACTTTACATTCACTACGACATAAAATCCCTTTATTTTATAGCCTACTGAAATGTTAAACATTTCATATTAACATCAAGGTGAGTGTAATCAGTGGGAAGAATGACTGAAAATGAACTTGTGGTATGTTTTGATTGTGTACATTTTAGGGTCTTCTGGGCCTGGAGTTTTACGACCAGTTTCTGAAATTCGTATCCTTTCTGTTGCTCCTGTAAGACAACATCATTTAGACAGTCTTTGCAGTCTGTGTTAGAATGCTTGGAATGCAATCTCATAAGTGATGTGGTTTGATTTTCTGAACCATGCTAACACAGCAGCTAAGTTCAGATCCGTCTTCAGCGAGTTCCCCTTTTTCAACTATGTTCAGTCGAAAGCACTGGATGACGTAAGCATTACCTAAATGCCTTTATAAACAAAATGCTGAGGATTATAGATAGCATGACAGATTTCATTGTCTTGTTGCAACCTGTTCAAATGTACTGTACATGTGAGTGTCTCTTGGAGTGTTTGGTTTGTTCACAGGTTCTTTACACGGGTAAGAACTTTGTGGCATGTGCTCCTACCGGATCTGGTAAAACAGTACTGTTTGAACTGGCCATCATTCGCCTGCTAATGGAAACTTCAGAGCCCTGGAGAGATGTCAAAGCTGTCTATAGTGAGCATACTATTGTGTAGAGCCTATGAATATACCAGCATAAGTCCAGTCAGAGTAGTCTCAATATTGTGTGTATGAGCTTGTGTATCAAAATTCAGGCAGTGGGATGAAATTCTTTACCTAATAAAAACACATGTTAACGTCTGTGAAGAGCAACAGTGTTTCAGCACAACACACCTGACTGTAATCATGCACTGCGGCTTTGGTGTTTCTTCTGACTGGCTTAGTGTGTCATTTCCAGAGTGTTTGGATTTTTGATTCAATTATAGATTTAAGGTATTACTGAGGTACAAAGGACTGTCTTGTAAAAAGATTCACTCTTTGTTCTTGCCAGTGGCCCCTATCAAAGCTCTCTGCAGTCAGTGCTTTGAGAGCTGGAAGAACAAGTTTGGTCCTCTGGGACTGAGCTGCAAGGAGCTGACGGGTGACACAGAGATCGATGACTTCTTTGAGATTCAGGACTCCCACATCATCTTGACCACACCTGTGCGTGACAACCGCAACAAAAATGAGGAAAGATGAGAATCAGAATTAAAATTTGAAGTCTTACTTGATTAGACCATGTTGTCTATCTTTTTTTCTTAGGAAAAATGGGACAGCATGACTAGAAAATGGAAGGATAACTGTCTGTTGCAGCTAGTCAGGCTCTTCCTTATCGATGAGGTCAGGGTTTATTTGTTCTCAGGCCCATTTCTCAGTGTTCATCGCATCGCATAATCTGTCTGTGTAACACTGTGTTTAATTATGCCACATTGTGTGATGGCACATCATTACCCTCTGCCCTCAGCCCTTCATTTCACAAGTTTAGCCATTAAAAAAATATGGTACATCATGTTCTGGTCTTATCTATTATGAGAGTCCATACAACCTGTGTAGTTATTCCAGGCTGAGATGAACACCCTCATGTTTATAATGAAATACAGTGATAAAGGACAGCTTAATTTTATTATACCTACATACATACCAGTGTCTCTGTTGAACCTTTTTGTAAAGCCAGGTATAAGATGAAAAATGTTGTTCATCCAGGTGCATGTGGTGAAGGATTCAACCCGTGGTGCCACTCTGGAAGTGGTGGTGAGCAGGATGAAGGCCGTACATGCCTGCAGGACCGCACAGAATCCAGAGACTGGCCACTCTATGAGGTTTGTGGCTGTATCGGCCACCATTCCTAACATCTCTGATGTAAGTGGCTGAGACAGAGTCAGTGAAAGAGCATTGCAATAGTTTGTTTAGGATAAGAGAATTCAAAAGGCGATGTGGGCAAATCATATATTTCATAGGAAAAATCTGTTGTTTGAAGTCCACTATTTTGTGATTGAGTCAGAAAAAAGTGTAAAAATATCAAATTGAGAAGGGCACATCACTGCATGACTGCACTGTAATATATAGACACAATTCTGTGTTTGTCCTGTATTCCAAGTGTAACCCATGGCTGATTATTGTTTTGTCTGCCTGTTGTTAGATAGCAGACTGGCTGTCTAATGAGAGTGGTCCAGCCACGTATCTTGCAATGGATGAGAGCCACCGTCCAGTGAAGCTGAGGAAGGTGGTGCTGGGATTCCCCTGCAGCCCAAACCAAACAGAGTTCAAGTTTGACCTGTCACTCAACTACAAGATGGCCAACATCATACAAACATACTCCGACCAGAAGCCTGCACTGGTGGTGGGTGTGAAAGTTGGGCCAAACTCTGTGTTTTCTTTCCTGCTTGTGCAGTTGTTTTCCTTCATTTTCAAGTCACTGAACAGGGTCATAAAGAGTTAATAAGGATGGTGGGGTTAGAGTATGTTATGGTATAATAATTATGTCATTTTGTAGTTTTGTTCTACAAGGAAAGGAGCCCAGCAGTCAGCCACAGTTCTGGCCAAGGATGCTCGGTTCATCATGAGCATTGAGCACAAGCAAAGGTATGTTTCTCACTAATCCATACATACACGTTCTTCTGACATGCAATTATTCATCAAAACCTTGTTTTTGTTTCATTTCACTGAAAGCTTGATCTTTTTGTTACTCTGTGATCTGTATAGGTTGTTAAAATATGCAAACTCTATTCTGGATTCAAAATTGAGAGGTGAGCCCCCTCTTCAAATGTCCAGACCCATCAGATGCAGAATATGAAACCAGTTCCAGCCAAGACCCATTTATTTAATTATGACTATAGCTATCAACTGTATAACGGCATGTTGTGTTTTGGTTGTGTTCCAGATCTGGTGATGTTAGGAGTCGGTTATCACCATGCAGGAGTTGACTTGTCTGATAGAAAGTTGATAGAACAGGCCTTCGCTCTGGGAGACCTGCCTGTTCTCTGTGAGACATTGTCAATAATACAGTTTTATCTCCTAGTAACTGGATAT
The DNA here is from genome assembly GCA_037975065.1 of Chaetodon trifasciatus. NCBI lineage: Eukaryota > Metazoa > Chordata > Actinopteri > Chaetodontiformes > Chaetodontidae > Chaetodon > Chaetodon trifasciatus. The sequence goes on from JBBMOE010000012.1 coordinate 2,528,583, forward strand.
ATGATTATATAAGCATGCAAAATAAAGCTGCCGACAAACAGGAAAGACAAGTGTCACAGCTGAGTTACGACAGCTGAAGCATGCAGTATTTCATATTGTATATCAGAATTTCAAGGCCTCAACACAAGCTATGTAAATTACAGAAAGTATGGCTTGAATGACCTATAATTGTATATTTTTTTGCTAAAAGCAATATGCATAACATATCCTACCCATATTGACTGAAGTGATACGTACCAGTTGCAAATGCAGATGCAAACAGGTTAAGATTTTCAGATATGCTTATCACAACAAATGAGACTGCAGAGCAGATAACGGAAGTGAGAACAGGTGTTGTGGTTGGGTGGAGCTGTGATGTCATGGGAGAGCAGGGAGAGGAGAGAAAGGCTAAGAGCATCTGCTAGATAAATGGAGAGTAGTAGCAAAGGGCCTGGGAAAACACAAATGTGGCTGTGGAGGAGGAACAAGGAGACAGACTGACAAGTGCACAACAACCACAAGCGATTTGAAACCAGGTTTTTATTATATTTCATGGCCACTGAATTTGTGCTTGTGGTCTGGTTTTTCATATCCTAGTTACCACCAGGACTCTGGCCATGGGGGTGAACCTGCCAGCTCATCTGGTTGTGATCAAGTCTACCATGCAGTATGTGGCAGGCTCCTGCGAGGAGTACAGCGAGGCTGACTTGCTGCAGATGATAGGTCGTGCTGGAAGACCACAAGTAATGGCAGAATAATAATGGAATAATGGAAGCTCTTATGTTAATAGCATTTCTTCAATACAGTGAAGTAATTAAGATAGCAACAGCTAGTTTTAGGATGATGCCATGAACTGAATGACTTTTCTTCCTCTAGTTTGACACATCAGCAACTGCAGTGATCATGACCAAGATCCAAACCAAAGACAAGTACATGAAGCTTATGAATGGGATGGAAATCATTGAGAGCAGGTATGACAGCTCAGTCACTTGACATTTCTTCTTCTTCTTCCTCTTTTCTCTGTCAGTCTATCTTTCTCTTCCTCTTGTGCGCATTGGAGAGAGATTATACAGTAGTACTCAAGCTAACAGTGTACTTCTTTTCTGCAGCTTACACTGTCACCTGGTGGAGCACCTGAATGCTGAGATTGTTCTCCAAACCATCAGTGATGTCAACATGGCTCTGGACTGGATACGCTCCACCCTCCTCTACATCAGAGTCCTGAAGAACCCCATCCACTACGGTCAGAGCTCAAAATACACACACAGATCAGAGTTAGTGTCTGGCTTCTTATGCATTACTGTATGTTAAACCAGTCCATACATTGTGCTTCAACACCAATTTCAGGTTTCTCCACCAACTTAGACAGGCACGGAATTGAAGCAAAATTGCAAGGTGGGCCTCGACTGTTTTTCCTGTGTCTGATGTCTTTGAAGTCACTGAAATTGCGCAGACTCTATCACTGAATTTAAATCATGAAGCTACTTGTCTTTTAAGCTGCACATTACTAACACTACCCCCCACACTCATGTAGTTTAAGGTGATTGCTGTTTCTCTTGTCCTCTCATAGAACTGTGTTTAAGGAACCTTAACTCTCTGTCCTCCATTGGTCTGATCAACATGGATGAGGATATCAACATCAAACCAGCAGGTAGGGGGGAAATGTGTTTAAATGCTTGGTAAAAAATGTGCTTTTGTTTTTGTTTTTAACATAGATTCACTGGTATGGTTGTTATTTGTAACTGCGCTCTTCTTTTTCAACTGAGCCTTGTATTGAAGATATGAAACTGTTTGTTTTTGTTGCAGAGGCTGGCAGGTTGATGGCAAGGTACTGTGTTGCCTTTGACACCATGAAACAGTTCAGTAAAGTGGCTGGCACTGAGAACCTGTCTGACCTGGTAGGTCTGCTGATAAGACTGGACACTACTAACGTTTTTGAATAAAATGCAGATGTAGTAACATTTTGCATTGTTAGGCAGGATTCCTGCAAAAGGACATCATTTGAATTATTTGGATGTCATATATGGTAAAGACAATTCCATGGTGTGGTTGTATGTACAGATTGAGCTGGTGTCGAAGAGCAGAGAGTTCAGCGACATTCAGCTGAGAATGAACGAGAAGAGGCCTTTGAACACTTTGAACAGGGACAAGAACAGGATCACAATCAGGTCAGACATGTTTACAGGGCTGACAGTTGCAGATACAGTATCATAACCACTGATTTTAACTTTTGGATTGCAAATGCGTAATGGTGAAGGTAGAAACATTACCCGTATATTAGATGTTTATGTATTTTTTCCAGGTTTCCTTTTGAGGGAAAGATCAAAACCAGTGAGATGAAAGTGAACTGGTAGGTTTATTCAGTCAGTGCTTTCCCAGTGGACATACAATGCTGAATTAAAATACTGGTTTATGAATTTTATTGCATTATTTATTTTATTATAGATTTCTCATAGACTGTCCACTGTACATATTATGTGTTTTATTGCCTCGTCTTTAGCTTGATTCAGGCTCAGCTTGGTTCCATCTCAATTCAAGAGTTTGGACTCACACAGGACACAGCAGCGATCTTCAGGAATGGGATGCGCATCAGCAAATGTGTGTTGGGTAAATCAGGGTTAACAAATAATCAGAGTGCTCTCTGACTTCATTTCTTTTGAGCTTTGATTGTGTTTTGATCCTAATCAGGCCTGTCAGAGTTTTTGTGTCAGCCATCCAAGACTGGTTTTTCTGCTCTTCTCAACGCCCTGATCCTGGCTAAGTGCTTCAGAGCCAAGCTCTGGGAAAACTCACCCTATGTTTCCAAACAGCTGGAGAAGATAGGTGGATACATTACTATGTCCATATGCTGTGCATGTAAACATTTGGTGGTCTTTGGACTAATTCTTGTACAGAATAAATTAATTCGTAAACCAAACATTTTTTATTAGATGCACATGCAGTGTCAAACTAAATATTAACATTTGATAATATGCACTGTGTGTTTCAGGCCAGACCCTATCAACTGCCATGGTGAACGCTGGACTCACCACTTTCAGCAAAATAGAGCAAACCAATCCCAGAGAGCTTGAGCTGGTCAGTCTATGTAATATTTGAAAAGAAAACACTTCTTGATCATTCAAAGCATTTGATTTAACCATTGTTTGAGCTGGATCAGTGGCAATGTACACAGCAGGCTCTGATGCTCCAGCTGTGATCACCATTCCTCACATCTGATTGTGCTGACTGGGAATAGTTCAGTTAATGTTATGTGAAGCGGCATCTGAACTTTATTTCTTTTCTCCAGATTCTCAACAGACATCCACCATTTGGCAACCAAATCAGAGAATCTGTCATACATCTGCCCAAGTATGAAGTTACTTTGGAGCAGGTAAAGGTTTTTTGTCAAAGGGAAACCACATCTACTAGAGCTTTTCAGTTTTAGTCATTTTATTTAAAGTTGCATCTGTGTCCTGTAGCTTCCGAGGTATAGCTGTGCTATGGCAGAGATTGTGGTAAAGGTGAACCTAAAAAACCAAGCACAGCTGCTGTCCAGGAGAACAGCTCCCACCCACCACTATGTGTCTCTGATCATCGGAAACTCGGACAACACGGTGGTCTTTCTACAGAAACTCTCGTGAGGCTCTAGGCTCCCATCACTTTTGTGGCACCAAACACAACATAGCCTTTCACCATTACCTAAAACAAAGACAAGCCTCGTGTGAGAATATGTAGTCGATTGATTTTCAGCAGACGACCTCTTGTCTGTTTTCCAGGGACTTGGTGCTGTTGAAGTGTGGAAGCTGGTCGAAGAAGATTGAGGTGGCAAAAGCCTCCAAAGGAGAGGAGATCAGTGTCAATCTCATCAGCTCAGAATATGGTAAACCATGGAAATACCTTTGCATTTCACATAGACATGGATCCACAGTATGTACAGATATCCTGTATATCACTTCCTATATCATAGAGGGGGATAACAGTATGTTGTGTTGTTCAGGACAAGCTTTCTGTATCTATAAGAAATATATGCCTTTCATTTACCAGTTTCAACAATTCTCAAAAATCTGACCTATTTTCTGGCCATTGTCATTTTTGCTGTATTGAACACAAATTGTGACATCCATAGCCATCAAATAAAACCACAAATTTTAGAATTGTCTTACTTTTATATAAAATGTGCATCTTGTTTTAGCACATCCCACAGACAGACTCCTCGACAGGGCTGCCAATAGATGCTGTGCAGGAAGTGATTGAATTCAATTGATCATTGACTTTACATTTGGGCCTTTTCCTCTCCTCTAGTGGGCCTAGACATCCAGCAGAAGTTCAATGTGTACTACTCTGGAGCCAGGAGGTTTGGAACTGATAATCCATACAACATATCATATGATCGTACTGGACAGAGACCGCAGCACTCTGCACTGCAGCCACAGTCTACAGATCAGGCTGCGGCTCAGTGGGAAAATACAGCATCTGCTTCAGACCCAGGCATGCCACTTTGTTACTGATGATATTTTGATGCTGCAATATGATCTATTTCAGTATAGCATTTCTTTAATGGCAGACTGATAGATGAGATGTTTTTTTCTCTCTCTTATTCAAATATGACAGCTTCACAATCAGACTCAGGTAATACAAGACAGTGCAACCACTTCTGCAAGAATAAGGATCTCTGTGGTCATGACTGCTGTGAGTACAATTACATATCTTTCACTGTGTCCATGTGTTTTTCTGCATTTCTTTATCTACTCTGTGTGCCTGTCATTAAAGAGGTCTTCTTCCTCCAAATTGTCATATATGTGTAACCCCCCCCCAGGTAAAGTAGGTGTAACAGTGACAAGAAAGAGGTCAGCAAATCAAGAATCTAGTTTCTCTTCCTATTTGAAAGACTTGAGGAGCAGGTGTGACACACTTGCGCAGACTCCTGTCAAACGACTCAAGGTGAGGTTTTCATATGTGTGTATATATGTACAAGCTGCATATGCATTGTGTGTTTTATATTATTGTACCAAATGAGAATTACAAAAATAGTCATATAAGACAACTATACTTTGACAAACAGTACAAGTGTCTTTCTTACTTGCACATGAGAGTCTATCTGTCTATATTACAAAGCTGAACCAGTCTGTGTTTGATGGTTGGTTTTATTTCAAGATTAAAATGAGTGAGAAGCCTGCGTCTGTCGACATGCAGCAGTTTGCTTTCAAACCCAAAGAGAGGCCACATGTTTCCAGGTATGCCCACCCACATTTTAGATGTATTTGATTCATGCAAACATTTGAGTGGTTCCCTTAGCAACTGCAGGAAATTAGCTTCTTGAATGCAGCAATAACATTTGTGTAAATAAGCATGGTTTCAATGAAATCTGGAGGCCTGATGCTGAATTATATTCATGTCACATTTTATTTGATGAAGGTATGGAGGGGGTCGTTATGAGGCTTCACTGACCCCTCACACTGAGACAGTGGATCTGGCAGGAGGAGAGTGGACTCACCTGCCAGACATACTTCATCTGGACAACGTTGGCAGTGGTATACAAGTGGCACGAAGAAGATGGACTCAATGCACTCCCTAACGTCGCAGACTCACATGATCTGACTGTGTTTTTCTGTCTCATTCTCATCGTCACTCATCATTCTCTCTCTTTTGAGATTATGAAGACAATGTGGAGGACATGCACAGGATGATGGAGGAGCCTGCCCAAACTCCTGCTACATCTCATGCTCACCATCAAAGTAGTGTCGAACAACTCAACCTCATTACTCAATACCATAGCATGCCAGTCAGTACACTTATGAGAGGAATTTGTGCACACCCCTCCTCTACTGTGGCCACACACTGGATTATTGCTCCCAAAAAAGTTTTGTGTGACTGAAAAGGCAACACCCCACCCAAATTACCAACGTGACAAATAGCAGGATGTGTTAAGACACCAATGTGATTACATCATTGTGCCAACAGTTCATGATAGGACTTGATACATAATCAAGATGAAATACATTATCAGTGCCTGAAAGAATCACAGAAAACAGCCCCCCTAAATATACACTTGAAACGTATTTCTTATAAGAAAATATATGCCTGACAATGAGAAGTACAGCATATTAAGAAAAGACTTTGACCAAATAATAGGAAATGATAGGGAAAAAAATCATTTGAGAAAACTGAATAGACCCCATTGATTTGAAGGAGGAAGATGTACTTAATGGACTTAATACTGTCATCTTTGAAGAACTAAAGTTTGTAGTGAATGGTAGAAAACATGCAAAGCCACCAATTATGATCTTTTAAAAACCCAGGAGTTCTTATGCAGATACTTTTTTTCAGATTAAATCCAAGAAAGGCCAAAGTGCAGTTACAGTTGATGGTCTATTTGTCCTTGTAAATCTGTGTTTAGGTTCCTCGGTATGGATGAACCCAGATATCAGTGTTGGTGCGAGTGGAGACCATAAACCGCATCTAAACCAGATCAATACAACCGACTCAGCTTATACAAAGAGGTCCGCTGGTGTATCTCACTGCCAAAATGCACCATCCTCACAAATACCGACTGTCAGCTTTGACCTTGGGAATGAATGGGACGACTGGAGTGACTTTGATGATGAGAACTTGGTGCATGCCAGTGAGACATCATTGGCCTTGTGTCCAACTGTTGCTCAACCTCAAGTCCAGCAGTCTGTAGACTGCACCATGCCAGGTAGTGAAGTTTGAGTTTCTCTCAGTTTACGAGATACAGGTCAGAAATCAGGATGGGTGACTAGTTTTTCGACATGAACAAGTCATTGTAATCAAGCTTTTTTGGTTCTGATTTTGATAAGCATGCGTATGTGTCATGTGTAGGCTTTGCCGTGACATCATCACCAGTATTCCTCTTTAACTCACAAGTCAAACCCTGTGGAACAACAGCCAGAACACCACTGAGGTAAGGCCAGACAGTTATACATATATAACCTCCTATAGGAAAGCGTGTAGTCATTTGTGAAGTCTCCTTTCAGAGGCTAAGGAGTGGTCTGACAGTAAAAACATTTGTCATACTTTTGTGTTTTAGGTTGATTTCACCAACTTTAAGTCCTGAAATCAGAAAACCAGGATCCTCACTGGTCACAGTGAGACCACAGAACAGAATCACACTGGACTGGAAAGGAAAGGTGTGTTTGTGTGCTACTTTTGTTTAGTGGCTGTATGTCGATCACAGTTGTTTACATGGTTACTCACTTTACTCAGTAAAATATATGTACTAATAGTGTTGTTGTTTTGCTGATGGGATTTGCTCTTTGTGCACAGAGATATTCTTTGACTTTATTAATAGCAAAAGGGTTACTGACACCCAGGTTAAGCTTCCTCAAAGGTGCCTGTAAACAGCTTAACCTTTCTAAAAACTTCACTGGTGTGTGGTCAGTAGCTGAGCTACATGATGCTTGCCTCTCTTCTGCCTTGTGCAGAGGCCAAGCGTACTCAGTGAAGAGGTCACAGTGAAAACACCAGAAGCTCTCCCTGAAACCCACGTGGCTCCACTTACTAGAAGGTTTGATTTCTTTTCAACAATGAGCGTCCCAGCCAGCAGCAGCTCATCTATTGACAAATGGTAGAGGAAATGATCATTTCAAGCTTCTTTTCTGACTCATTACAATATTATTTCTTAGTAAACTAGAGCATATCTTTTCAGTCAATTAATCTCTTGCCCTTTTTTCATCTACTCTATGTTCAGCAGCAACAGCAAAGAAGAGGAAGCTTTCCTTGGGATATTTGATGGTATATTTTAGATGTACTGCTTATCTAACTGTGAATATGTCATAAACATATGACAGTGTTCATGTTTCATTAGCAAAAATTGTAGCCTGTTTTAAAGTCATGCCATTATACGTTCATTTGGAAAACTAATTGTTTCTAATGTTAGTTCTAATTGTTACTAATGTAATTTATTTATTCAATAAAGTCTCTTTATTGAATGATTCTGTTGAATCTTGGGCAGTAAATCTGCTTGCAGTTTAATAATTGCCAAGTATTTTAGGTGTGTAAATACACGTGTATACTGTAGACATATTTCTGAATTTATCACAGCTCTATGCAAATTTTGAGCCGTATTTAGAGAGTGTCTTACAATTGGGAGACCTCCTATGACGCTAATGACGCTAAAAGTTCCCAAAGAGTTTCCTCTTAAGACCTTTTAACAAAACTGCTGAGAGCAACTTTTAATGGGAGAACTGTTGAGCTGAGAGCAGGGTTGACCCTGTTTCCATCATCATTGTATTACTGAATTAATTTACTTTGTGTCTATAGTGATTGGTTGCCAGATGACCAGTCTGTGTGAGTGAATGTGAAATCAAGTATTCACAAGTGTGAAAAGCAACTAGATAGGGTTAGTTTAAATTAATATTTTTTTAGTTAAAAAATATTAAATCTAATTAATAGAAAGATTTCATTAACATGCTTTAGATATTTTAGAAATGGTGTCCAATTTCATATGAAATAAAGTCAAATATTAAGTTTTGTGATTGATCAAATCTTCATTTTAAAATGGGGTAATTCTACATTTAGCACATCGATCTCCTTTATTTATTCATTTCATCACATGATTACTTCATGTTCATTTAAGGATCGGCCAGAAAACGAACTGATGAGGATTACTGCATTTTTCCGGTGTCCCAATCGTGGCGAGTTGCGCTAACTGCCGTCTCAGGTGTGTGTTGACGCAGCATCCAAGCCACACACCTCTCATATGCAGCACTCCTCTGTGTTCGGGACGCTACATGCATACAAATGTGGGTTCCGTGCGGTTATTTCACAAGGAGAAGCAATAAGCTGCCTTGCCTTAAACAGACATTTGATGGACTGTAGTCGTGTTCACCTGACTGAATTAAAGGTTAGACCACGTTACATTTTGGAATGAACGTACCCTTCCATATCCGAGAAAATGGTACATTTAACTTGACTTGATTGCCTGATCAGCCATTTCTGCCAGACCCTGCGGTCTCCAGCGGATGAAGGCTGCAGTACAAACCGATGTGGCCGAAAGATGTTGTTTGAACACCATCTAGAATATTTGTTTCTGTCGGAGAGAAACGAAGGAGTCCCAAACCTTGCCAATATGTTTATATCCTTCCCCTTAATTAAGAGACCCTCCACAGCTGCGAGTGTGACGCTCCGTCATGGAGGGGGAAGGGTGTCGGGATCGAAGTAGAATTGGGCCTTTGAGTCGTGTGCTTTGGGAATTACTCTTAAAACACTGGAATCTCAGAGTTTGGACTGACACGCGTTGTGTTTGTCCCAGTTAGGAGCCGCTTGAGTGTTTGGTGAATAAGGCCCCAGATATTATAAGGGGACGCTAACATCGCTTTAGTATTATGTAGGTTTTGGTCTGTCGACATCGCGTGATTTGTGCTGATGTAACGCGAGATGTGTCTGACGTCACTTTTAGCGGGGAGTTTGTTGTTGGCGGAAAAGCTTCAACCTGAAAGTCTGAAATAGAAGATTTTATTCAGCCGCAAACTGACAGAGATTTATCTATTCATTTTTTCCTGATGGAGCTTTAGCTCGTACCCGCACGGCGTGTTTAAGACGTGTTTGTCTGAGAAACTACGGCACTTAACGACCAAATACAGCGGTGAGTTTTTTTTGTTTTCCTCAACAAGCTGCAGTCCGCTAGCACGACAGGCTGCAGCTAACAGTAGCATGCTACTTTTATTATAATGAGGAAGGCAAACAGCGCTTCGATTGGAATAATCTGTACACATTTCCTGTCCATCTGCCAGTGTAATCAGGTAATTTGCCAATAACCTCTCGCTTAATCAAGTCTCTACGGCTCTCCATACCCTGTCCAACTTAAGACAGCTTCCTAAAGTTCATATGACAGTGATTAACTGCATAGCAAGGTTTGTACTGAAAATGGTTTAGTTTTAGTCATTAACATTTCCAGCCTCCTGAAGTTTCTTTCTTTGTCTTTTTTAGATGGAGTCGTCTCCTGTCTGCATTAAAGCTGACAGAGGGCACAGGAGAAGCAAAGTCCCAAGTAAGTTGCTCAAAAATACATTTGAATCTAAATACTTCATTATATTAGCATAGTATAATTAATAGGCGATATGTGAAGGTTGGTTGAAGAAGCAGTATTTGTATGTCCCTAAAATATTTACTTTTTTTTTTCTTTTCTTTTCTTTTTTTTTTTTTTTTCAAATTGTGCATTTTACTTTCAGGTTGATGTCACTTTGTGCAAATGTTACCTTTTTTGCTGATCAGAGTGAGTAAGGAAGAGAAATTTGTCCATGTATGACAGCCTGTTTGTGCTCGTTTCCCTCCAGGGGATGTGGAGACAGACATTGAGTTTCTCTACAAAGCTGTTCCTCAGCTGGCCAAGGTTTTTCGCATCATAGACAAAATTGGCGAAGGTACATGCTCTGTCTGACTTTTTCCACACCTTCTGAATTTATGTACTTTGCTTCAAATAAACCATTAAGATGAATGCAGTGCTAACTTGCTCACCTTGTTGGATTCACTGGAGCAGAAGAGGTGATGTGTTTGAATCGTGTGTGAATCTGTGCAACAGGTACGTTCAGCTCAGTGTATCTGGGCGAGGCTCAGATGCAGGATGGGAGGAGAGAGATGTTTGCTCTGAAGCACCTCATCCCGACCAGCCATCCTACGCGCATCGCTGCTGAGCTTCAGTGTCTCACCGTTGCTGGGTGAGTCCAGTGATGTTTCTCACATCTTAAAATACATTAAGAGACTTTGCTTCATCTATTCTTTGTGATCTTGTTCAAATTTGAATATCCTGATTGTGATTTCTATCACCTTTATATGTTTTGTTGTTAAACTTTGTTGGTTAGCAATAAGTGTTACATAACTGTAACATAATAAAAAAAAAAACGTACTTTTCTGATCAGTTATAATAATAATCAGCCTTTGACAGCAGGTTCAAAAGGAGACTATTATTCCCTCTGCAGATTTTCTCTGCTGCTGCTTGTGTTATCTGGCTGTGCTGTATGTAGTGCGGTTAAAGGGTTCGAGACTTATTTACTTGCTACAGGCGTGTTACCATGCTGACGCATAATCCATGTACGAGTTGTGCGCTCACATATTGTAAAATAGGGAATTAAAGAACTCGTTGGTATCACAACTGTTTAGTCTCTTTCCTTAAAGGTTATTTTTATGCTGTATCTAATTGGTGTGTGGGCTCTTCGTTTGTCTAACGTGTGATTCAGCTGAACCTACACACCTACGTGCACTGATGAGTGGCTTGGCAAGGAGCTCATTTGGATGTAGGAATCTGCATTTATATGTTTTTTTTTTTAATTCTTGGAAGTGACTGGCCAAGACTGACATCACCGCAGAGAAATTAGTTCACTTTTGAAATGAGACCCCCTCCCCTTTTTTTTGCAGCAGCAGAGAGAATGTGATGGGGGTGACGTACTGCTTCAGGAAGGAGGACCATGTAGTGATTGTCATGCCCTATATGGAGCATCAAGCTATTGTGGTATGCACTTTGTCACACATTGGTTTCTTTTCAGTGACATACTGAACGTTGCCTGGACCCAATCTGTAATGTAATCCTGTAATAAAACTTAAATCATCAAGTTGCTTTCTTGACGAAGTTCTTGTTTCTGTGTTTGCTGAAATGCCATTTAAAACTTCTGATCCAATCAAAATGTATTCATCAGGACATCATCGGCTCAATGAGCTTTGAAGAGGTTCGTCTGTACATCTATCACCTGTTGAAGGCCTTGAGACACATCCACCAGTTTGGTATCATTCACAGAGACATCAAACCAAACAATTTCCTCTACAACAGGAGCAGCAAAATGTGAGCAGTCCTGTCTGTCTGTGATGAGTGCAGCTGCATGATTTCATCTGATTGATTCGTATTTAAATCTCATGTTTCCAATGCGTGTGTAGGTATGCGCTGGTGGACTTCGGCTTGGCTCAGGGAACAGCAGACACCCAGATTGAGCTGCTGAAGGTGGTGAGGCAGAGGCCGTCGCAAAAAGGTGGAGGGTCCACAGGGAAACAAGACACCACACAGCGGAGCAAAGCACCACCTAAACTCCCTCCCAAAACCACCACAGCCTCAATGTCACAACCTCTGCTTCCACGGCAGTCCACGACCGTGCCACCTTCCTCCTCCTCTTCTCCCACCACCACCACGTCCTCCTCAGCCCCTCGGAGAGCACTGGTTAAAAAAACACGTTCTGTCACCACCACCGTCACCACCTCCACCTCTCGCACAAAGCACACAAAGGTGTCTGCACTGAGTCAATATGTTGCCTTTACTGGTGTTTCTGAGTCTTTTGTGTGTCCATCAAAAGCCAAATTGTCAATTAGTGTAATTAAGGTTTAGTTTTGAATTTCCTGTGTGGGTCTGTGGGTTTGTCTTCTGCTTTCTGCACTGATGTGTTGGTTTCAGCTAAATTTTCTGTGTTTTCTCTAGGATTTGACAGGACTGCGCAAAATGTCACGGCCTGTGTTTGGAGAGAGGAACCTGAATAGCTGCACTCCAGCTCCATCCACCACCAAACAAGCTGTCATGAAGACGGAGGTAAGCAAGGTGGAAGGTAAAGGTTTGGAAGGATAAGAAGCGTCACTCTTGTTCTTTTTATTATCAGGTGTTGTAACACTGAGTTATCCCACCAAGATGACGGCAATTACTAATCATATCAAATCAAATCAAATCAAACTTTATTTATATGGCACTTTTCATACCTAAAAGCAACACAGTGTGAGTGCCTCACAGAGGCTAAAAACAGCAAAGAGGAAAACCCAGCCCTCCTGCCCCCATAAAAACATACAGAGACACATAAAGACACACACTCACAGACACGAACACACACACCCGCGCACACACCCATATGGACGAGGCAAGGAATAAGCCACCTTTGGGGGCCATCCACACTGAGAGGGCCCCCGGCCCATGACTAGGGAGCGCTGCCCAAGACCACCCCTACCTAGGCAGAGAGGAGGCCCCACACCAAGGTGCAGAGGCCAGTGCAGCGATTTTAAAACCAGTGTAATGTGCTCCCGCCCTCTGGTCCTCATCAGCACTCGTGCCGCTGAATTCTGTACTAATTGAAGGTTGGAGATACTCTTTTTAGGAAGACCAGAGAGCAGGGCATTACAGTAATCTAAGCGACATGAGATAAAAGCATGCATCAGCACCTCTGTGCTGGCCTGAGAGAGAAACGGGCGGACTCTGGCTATGTTCTTAAGATGGTAAAAACCTATCTTTGTTATGTTTTTGATGTGTGGAATAAAAGTAAGCTCAGAGTCAAAAATCATGTCTAGATTTTTTACAGAATGTGTTGGTTTAAGATCTTGTAGTTTTGGTAAACGTTTCTCTCTCTGGCCTTCAGGACCAATGACTAAGACCTCTGTTTTGTCCTGGTTGAGCTGAAGGAAATTTTCTGCCATCCATGACTTGATGTCTAAAATGCAGTTAAAAAGGGTATCTATTGGCCCTGTGTCATTAGGAGACACGGCAATGTACAGTTGCGTATCATCAGCATAACTATGGAAACTGATGCCGTGCCTCCTGATGATGTCCCCGAGGGGTAGCATGTACAGATTAAAAAGAGTTGGACCTAAAATTGACCCCTGAGGAACCCCACACTTGATCTCATGGGTTCCCGAGGAACATGCATCCCAACTTACAAAGAAGTGTCTGTTAGTGAGGTATGAGACAAACCAGTTAAAAGCAGTACCTGAGAGGCCGACCAGGTGCCTCAGTCTGTTTAATAAAATGTGATGGTCTACTGTATCAAAGGCGGCAGTTAGATCCAGTAGAACCAAGACTGTGGGCTTGTACTTATCTTAGTTGCACCTGATATCATTTAAAATCTTTAATAGGGCTGTCTCGGTACTGTGGTTCATCCTAAAACCAGACTGATACCTTTCTACTTAAAAAAGGTAAGTTGGATACAGGTCGGTAATTATTAAGAATGTTGGGGTCTAAATTGCTCTTCTTCAGAAGGGGCTTCACCACCGCTGTTTTAAAGGAGGTGGGGAAGACACCCGTCTGAAGAGAGCAATTCACCATGTATAACAGCTGTTCCTCAAAGAATCCATGGAGTGTTTTAAAAAAAGGTGTGGGAATTGGATCTCAAAGGCAGGTTGTAGGGTTCACCTGGGAGAAAAGTCGACCAAGTGTCCTCGCATCAACCAGGGCAAAACTCCAATGTTTCCTCAGGTAAAACCTGTGATCCAGATGTGTTGGTAGTTAAAACCTGTTGAGATAAAAGACTGGATCTGATGTTATCAATTTTGTGCCTGAAGTGGTCTGCAAAGTCTTCACACGAGGTATTTGTTATTGTCTTATGAGATCTGTTAAGATTATTGTTTGGGATTATTTTTGTGGTCAGAGATTAGTTTTTTGAAGTGAGAAATTCTTGCCTGTTTAATAGTGTTTTTGTAAGTATTGTAAGTAAGAAATATTTAAAAGCTATTTATCAGGCTTGCATTGTAAAGGAGAAAAGGAAGTTTTGTATTTTAGTGTAGTACATAATCTAATCCTGAAAACTTTTTTTTCCAACTGGTGTTGTAAAAATGCCACTGTGGTGATACGTTTGTCTGTCGTGTATCAGTGATATGTGTCACTGCGGACACAGTATTTTTCATCTTTTTCCTTTGCTTTAATGAGACCCTCTTATTTTTCAGTGTGTTCTTTCTTCATGTCTTATATCTTGAAATCTTTTGTTCAGCTGGTGAAGCCCAACAAAACAGAAGACCCAGCCAGCCGAAGGTACTCCTCTGCCAGCCGAGGCCCGCTGCCTGTCAGGACACAGAGCAACAGTCAGAAAGCTCAGAGGAGTGTTCAGCAGGGCCTCACCTGTAACTGCTACTTAACAGAACGTGTCTGCAACATCTGCATGTCCAGGTAACAAAACACAGAAGAAGAAGAAAACCTCTTTTTTTCAGAGACATTTTAACAAAACACATACATTTAATTTTTTGCTCTTTCACTGATTTGTGTCTTTTCAAACTCCTGCTTCGTGTTTTTATTTATACAGGAAGCAGCAAGTGGCTCCCAGGGCAGGAACACCAGGCTTCAGAGCACCAGAAGTCCTCACAAAGTGTCCAAACCAAGGAACAGGTTGGTATCTCAAAGCATGACTGTTGTACACAATTGACAACCACACAAATACAATCTCACTCTTACTGATTAGCGCTGTTGCACGCTGCCCTGTCTTATCTTCCTGTACTGCAGCCATAGACGTGTGGTCAGCTGGTGTGATCCTGCTCTCGCTGCTCAGTGGTCGTTACCCGTTCTTCAAAGCTAGTGATGACCTGATTGCCCTCACTCAGATCATGACCATACGAGGCTCCAGAGAAACCATCCAGGCTGCCAAGGCATTTGGTGCGTATGAGCATTTTTTGTTCTGCTTCTGTTTTTGTGATTAAACCAGCAACGCAGTTTGTCACCGCAGACTGTAACAATGTAGGAGAAATGAGTTGAACGTCACTGTGAGGTTTTAAGGCTTCTGTGCAGATAATGAACCTGTTTTTGGGCTGAACCTCATTCAGGAAAGGCAGTGGTGTGTAGCCGGGAACTGCCTCGGCAGAATCTCAGGACGCTGTGTGAGGCGCTGAGAGGGCGGAGGCCGTCACTAGACGAAGAAGTCACGCCACTTCCTGAAGCCAACAAAGACTCTACCACCAGCCGTTGTCACAAGATCCAAGATGATACACCAACACGTCCGGCTGAAGGAACATTCGAGCAGCACAAAGACAGAGCAGGTGAAACTCTCAGAGAACATTCAGGGAGCACAGAAACCACTAAACAAGGCTCAGAGACAGACTGCAAGGTGGCGAAAGATGAGCAAGGCTGGGACCGAGTTCCCAATGAGGCCTACGACCTGCTGGACCGGCTGCTGGACCTGAATCCTGCCGCCAGGATCACAGCTGCTCAGGCCCTGCAGCACCCGCTGTTCACAGACCTGTGAAACCTCAGCGGGACTGGGACTGCTGGCTCTCTCGGCTTTGGTTCATTCTACAAAAGCTGGATGCTGCAAAGACAAAAGGTGTTATACTTTATATTTACTTGACAGAGTTTATGTCTGTCCCCCAGTGAGAAATGATTCTGCTGCTGTGCACCGGATCTTATAAGCAAGGTGGTAAAAAAGCTTAAATCCAGTGTGGACAAATGACCAGAACAGAGATGTGGTACATTTCTGTGTGAGGGGATAAGTCCTCTCATCCACACGTGCTTCATATATTTAAATATTCTGATCCATTCAAGACAGGTTTGACTGTCTGGGTCAGAGGCCTGCAGTAAAGGGTAAAAATGTTTTCTTTATGGCAGCTATGGAACAAAGTACTTTGCAAATGGGCATTTAAAGAGCTCTAGGTGTGTACTGTCGGCTGTAACCTCGGCAGGAAAAGCAGCAACTCAAGGCATTATATCGGCAGACTATTGGCTGCCGTCAATGGTTGTATAGTTTTATAACGATTTAAAACAAACCATCTACAAGCTGTCTGATGAAATTAAATATTCAATCCTGAAGGTTCCTGACCTCTGAAGAATCAGCTACTCACTGTCTGATTGTATTACCCCAAGTTGTTACAAAAAGTCTTGAACTGTCAAAGACAAGAGGGAAGAGTCCATATGTTGTTTACTGTTGTCACTGCTGCCATAACACCGCGTGACCGCTGTATGAACAGGCTTTTAATTTGAAGGTGTGTATGAATTCCATCTGTATTTTATGAGTGCGAGTGTAAATGCTGCTGCATGAGAACGTCTGTTCCAGCTGTGGTCATTTCTAACACTGAAAAACGTACAGTCTGCCTCACTCCACTTTGCCTTGTCTAATAAAGGGAAAAACAAAGCAAGCGGCTGCATCATTACATTTTAAATGTGAAAAGATTTTTTGGGTTTAATGACAGGAAATATCACACATACTGGAATAAACAGTAAACACCTTATTTAATCCACATGTACAAAAGTTTATTTATTATAGAGGTAATACAAACTTCCCAGCCATTATTTGGATATTTTATAGACATTATGCAACATTTTAAAGTTACTCTTAATTCTAAACACACACAAAAACACAAACAGCGCATAAGTTGTTCAGGGTTTGAAATAATGCATCCACAAGTAGTGCTGCTCGTTCTTTTAAACAGTCAGCAGAGCAGTTGTAGGCATTTTTTTTGTGTGTGAGGGCTTGAGATGACGAGGATGTCTGACGGCAGAGATCACAGCTCAGCCTTCACCTCGGTGAGCTCCTCTATTCGCACCAACACACTCTCCATCATGTCAAACGTGTGCAGGGCCGAGTGCAGAGCCTGAAAGGACACATTAAAATTCAACGAGGTCAGCGCTGCAGACGCACAATGGACCGCCACTCGATTGTCCCGTGAATATGAAACCGTCACTGACCTCAATCTGCGACTCTGACGTCATGTTCGGCAGCTTCTCGTCACCAACAGACACAGAGAGCACCGACTCCTCTGTGGAAAACACATCCAGGCTGTCAGAACACTGCTGTGTTACAGCTTATTTGATTTTTATCATATTTATCACAACAAACACCAAAGTAGATGAGCAAGAAACCAGATTTACAGATTTTCACATGCCTCTTTAGTTGTGCTGTTACTCTGAGAAAGTTTTCCCATCTTTGCAAAGAAAGTTAACATGTGGTTTGAGAAAGGTGGAAGTGAAACTCGAGTGTCAGGGCTAATAAACCAGCGCTGGTCTGACCTTTGGCCTTGTTCCTCTTGGTCTCCATGATGTTGTGGAACTCCCTCTCGTAGTGAGCTCTCGACATGTTCACTCCAACACGGAGCGGCTTTATGAATGTATCTTCTATTTTATACAGCTCAGTCCAGATCCCTGTCTGAAAACAGCAGCGGAGCAACACCAGTTATCTGATGAGCTCTGGAAATCAGGAGCATGTCGGGAGGTGTTTAAGAGTCCTGGCAGGTAACTGAATCACAAAATTCAATCAGACCATCATTCACTGTCACTGACTTCAGTCTTTTGGCTGGCCAGCTGTAAAACTCACCTGGTTCTCTGTCACTTTGTCTCTGATGACGAGGTAACGCAGCAGGTTCAGAGACTCCATGACTCTGTTTAAAGCAACACAAAAAGATGAGTTTAGAAACTGTACTTTTATGATTCACCTCCTTCTTTATAAAACTTTATGGGATGGAACTGTTTTAAAAGGATTCAATCACATTTTATTCACTTGACAATGGAAAAAAGTGTATTTCCAGTTTAGTTTATGTGAAAATTCTGCATATATATGCTTGTACATACTATACAATCCATTCAAAACCCTTTCTTGAATCCTCGGCTGGCTTTTAGTATTATTTCATTATAATTCACAGCAATGTTTAATAATAATAATGACCAGTTTGGCAACGTTTTAGCTGAATTTATCTCACTGAACCTACTTCGCTGCACATTATGTTGCATTTTCCAAATCACACCGTAAGAAGAAAGAAGATCTTAGGCTCTTGGTTCTTTAAAAACAGCAACAACTGCCTCTCACCTAATGCAAAAAAAAAAAAAAAAAAAAAAAAAGATGGATGGGGTATAATGTGTGTGCTGACCTGTCCAGGTACTGCAGGAGGTCAGTCTCTGGTCCATCAGGCAGACTGAGAACTTTACGCAGCAAAGGCAGCAGGTGAACTCCCTCGAACCAGGTGTTACCGTTACCTGGCTGAGGACAGGAGGAGACAAAGGCAGACTTTTACTTGTACGTGTAAATTAAATTACAACCTTTCCTCTGGACGGACACTCACTTAGCTCTCAGTTACTGCATCAAAAATGGCGACAGACCTGACAGCCCCCGTGAACTTCAAAATGCCATCTCACCTGCAGAGCAAAGTCGATCTGGTTCTTGATGTTTTTTATGATGTAGCCTTCGACTCCTGAGTGATTACTGGTTTTCAGCATGTACCTGAAACGGGACAATCGAGATAAGTCAAGACATTGAAGGGTGGAACAGAAAGACAGTTCTGATGACTTTCAAGGAGGAAAAGGTGGAGCTCACTGGAAAAACCTGTACTTGGCTTCAGTGTCAAACTTATCGATGCTCAGCTGGAACACCTTCAGACCTCTGGTTCTCTGTGGACCAAGAAGCAAATGTGTAAATATACATTAAATATATCTAGAACAAAAGATGCAAATTATATGTATGGGAAATAATTCAAAGCTATAATAAGGGTTATTGTTAAGTCCATTATTTATGACATTACATTAGTCAAAATTGCTAAGTTATCTACTTATGTGAAGTCTCACCAAATCGTGCCTCGGACATATCGTCATGACCTTCACCAAGTTCTGCAAACAAACAGTGAAATCAGTGACTCAGCGCAACATAACATGCACATTGGTGAAGCGTCACACTGTGAGAATCCCAGCAGAGTAAGAGTTGAGGTCTGAATGAGAGCTGTGCTCACCTGAGGGACTGCCAGGAAGCTTTTGATCTCCAGCAGGTCTGCAGGCAGACTGCCAGGCTCCACCCGCACCAGGCTCTTCTCATACAGCTCCTGTGTGACGGCAAACACACGTACGTCACATCAAACGTTCCAACACTTTTTCCCCCCCCCATTTTTCCAGTTGCTCTTGATGCTTTTGCTTGCATGGATCTGGGGATCATCACTTTTCATCTGATCAGCTGTTCTTCTGGTGGGTAATGAGCATTTACAGCCTCATGGGCCGTCTACATTGGCTCACTAAGCCTGTTTTGTTAATTAACTTTTAAAGCTGTTGAGATCAACTGATTTAATGGACATTAAACTCGCTCTGAGGATCAAAAACAAGTTTATGAGCTGCTGTATGTCACCAGACATTTTCCTGAGGTAGACTACTAAAGCTCTCACACAAATGTGTACATTTTACTAGACAGTACTACATTACAGGTCACAGCAAATGCTACTTTGTGACTTAATCACCTGAGAAATACCTGGAAACCACAATATAAATGTCCAGAATGTAACAAAAAAGCAAAAAACCTGGGTTGAGATTCATCATCATGTGCAGAATGTGTTCTCAATTGTTTTCCCCTTTCTATTTGAAACTGTGTACCTCAGTAACATAATACTAGACGGCCTTAGCACTGGAGACAAGAAACTGCTTTATATTCTTTTAGCAGCAAGCAAAAAGGCCATTACCAGAAGATGGCTCAAGCATGAGCAACCAAGAAATGAGGACTGGATCGACATTTTACAAGAAATCTACAAAATGGAAAAAGTGACTTTTCAACTAAAATTGCAAATGGACTCATTTTATAAAACTTGGTCAAAATGGACAGAATATGTCAAGCCTATAAGATCTGATTTTATGTAAAACTGTTGTTTAACTAATGATGACTGCTGCGAACGATGATGCTATGTGAAAAAGATGATGCTGTGTGGTAAAGGTACCCCCACCCCAACTGTTCCTGTTCTTTGTTCTCTATAAAATGTTAAAAATTCATCAATAAAAAGTAAATTTCCAAAAAAAAAAAAAAAAAAGCAAAAAACCAACATTGGACTCAATGTTTCAGTTTGACTCACCAGTCCTTTCTCAATCCTGGACTCCTCAGTTCTGTCAGACAAAAAGGTTACAAGAGGTTCAGCTCAAACCCACAGCGCCAACAAAGATGAGCTGGTTGATACAAGTATGTATTTATTCAGGATGGGACAGAACAGACAGAATAATGCTGTGTCATGTATTCACCTGGACAGGAGGAGGCAAACGTGCTCCATGTTACACCGCAGACAGAACACTGGACTGTAAACACACAGAGAGTCAGGAGGATTAACAGTGCAAACAGTGTTCAAAGAGCAGGAATCATCATCAGCACTATACAGATCTTTTCTATCTTACCTGAAAACACTGGGGAATGTGTCTGCAGCCAGGTGATGGACAAACACAAGGTGAGCCAAGCTGGCCAGTGACTCTTTAGGATAACGCACCTCCTCCTCCAGGAAGCCTGGAATGTGTTTTCTCTTCAACAGAGGCTGGTACACAAGACTGGGGAGGGACTCTCCGATATCACTGAGGCTGGTCTGTACGAAGAAAGATGCTCGCCGTTAAGGTAATATCTAACAGGGTGATCAGACCAATCAGGAGTGAAATGGCTGCATGATTAACATACCTAGTTAGAAAAATACATGGTGGTTCAAATGACTGTATGCTCAAATCTAGTGTAATTTACTGTGGTTTTACTGACACATTACTGTAACACACTGGTTCCCAACCTGGGGTCCTGACCACCACTAGGCGTCGCCAAAGCTTCACTGTGAAAAGGTGCATATACAAACATCCATCCAAATAAGTCACTTAGTCAGGGGTTGTCAGCTCCCTTAAGGAAAAAAGTTGGGAACCACTGCTGTGGAAGTCTTTGCAGGATCCATCTTAACATTTACACTAAAGTTACAGAGCAGCATCAGCTCTTTTCACAATATTGCAGTGCATGAATACCAAAATCTCTGTGGCAAAATTCCTGAGAGGAGACACAGCCAAAGTGTCTGGATCCTTGAGTTGGACCTCCAGCAGAGGGTGGCTCAGAGTCTTCATACAGCTGCAGAACAGGAAAACACAAGGAGTCAACCTTGGTGTCAGTATTAGGCTTCATATACTGCTATTAACCAACGCATAACATGAGAAAACATATGAGCAGATATTTTATACGCAAGGCCGAGTTGTTCATCATTTCATATTTCTCACTCACAACTTCAGCAGCTCTGTTCGCAGCTCGTCCTCTTTACCCTTGTCCTGTTCGCCCGCCGTCTTGTTTGCGCTCTCTGTTTGTGCCTTACTGCTCAGGGTGCTTTGCTTGGCTTCGTGCACAAAGGGTCTGACAAAATCTGTGAGATCGGTGCAGCAGCGACAGAGGGAGAACACGTCATCCTCCTCTTGCTCCTTGGTGTGAGGCAGAGGCAGTTTGGCTACCTGGTCCAGCACAGAGGACAGGGTCATGCCCAAGGACGACGCCTTGCGGCTGCCAAGACTCAGCAGCACTGACAGGAAGACACATACAACAGAGGGGGAACCATGGAAATGGTTGCGTTTGACTTGACATGTTGAGAATATATTGAAGTACAGACTTGAAGAAATGGTCTTTACCTTTCTGTAGAGGGCTCAACAGCAGATGGAGGCTCTCTGCTATAGTGTCAGGGTCATCCTGCTCCAGCTGCTCCAACAGGCCAATCAGCAGCTCCTTGGGTCTGCAGGTCTGGAATGAGTCATTTCATTTTTCTGATATTTATATTTGGTATTTCTTGCATTTTCTGGTCTTACTGATGCTGTGATTGTCAGTGGTTGGTATTTTTGTTATTGTTGTTATTTTTGTGTGGACTGAAAAAGAACAATTTCATCCCAACGCTCAAGACATTAAGCATCTTCACAATGTCAGATTTGTAATGTTTTATTGTGTATCACATCCTGTAATCAACACTGTGAATCAGATCAATCCATTCCTGACATTGACTGTCGAGCAGATGAACAGACCTGTAGCAGGTGGTTGAAAATGGCGAGGCATTGAGAAACGTTCTTGTCTTCTTTCCTCAGCAGAATCTGAATCAGGGGTGGCAGCAGATTCCAACCCATGCATCTCACGATGTCCTACAGAGACAAATGGAGGAGTGTTATGCAGCACAGTGTGTAATATAAGTCTATGTGCTGAAACAGTGGTCAGCTTTGAGCAACGTACTTGATTCTTTTCATCCAGGACAATACTGAGGACCTGTGCACTGTTTCCCTCCTCGATGCAGCTCCGCCCAGCAACAGTGAAGATGTCATGATCCTCGGCGGTGTAACTGTCATCAGGGAGGGCTTGCTGTGTGAAACAGAGACAAAAAGAGGGACTCAAAGAGAGAAAATACACACATTTTACTGCAGTGACTTACTGTTGAACAATTTCAGTGAATGAATTAGAAATTAGGCAATTAATCAACAATTTTTTTCAACTTCTCCAACGTGTGTGCAGTAAACAGAACCATACAAATACACTGAAGGTATCAATTAGAGCTGTTTAATTGTGACTATAGTATAGAACAAATGGATTGACCGAGAAAATAATGAGCAGATGAAATAATCATTATTTACTGGCTGATATAAAAGAGTTAAAAAATAGCTTCACCTCAGCCAACTACAAGAGAAAATGATGCTTCAAACATTAATGCACAAGTAATACTAATCTAACAGCAAACTATATAATAGTCTATAGTATATCACTACACACTGTATACACTCACAGGGCCCATTTCTCTACATTGAGTACTTTTACTTTTGGTGTATGAAGTACATTTACCAAATGATATTTTTGCACTTTTACTAAGGTAACATTTTCAATGCACCACTTCTACTTGTACCAGAGTATTTTCACAATGTGCTATAAGTACTTTTACTTGAGTTAAGAATCTGGATAGTTCTTCCACCACTGGGAGTGGAGGTGGTTTATTGAAGCCCCCTCCAGTCCCCTGAAGGACTCACACATCTCTGGACCACATCACTGAGCTGCTCCAGAGCCATCCCTGCTGTCTTCAGGTGGGGTTTATCTTCACACAGCAGCCCTTTAAGACAAACAAGAGACCTCATTTCAAACTGATAAAAATCACACTACCTGATAATCAAGTGTTTGATCATTCAAGAGTGTCTACCCATCACTGATATGTGGTGACATCCGGGTTATGTGAAAGTTAGGGCAGAGGAGCCTGTGAGGGCTGTGAAAACTGGACAATGGATGCTAGTCTTCAACTCTGAATTAGCTTAGCCGTTAGCCTGAAAACAGAGCTTTCCTTGCGGTATCCTAGCAGCCCAAACACCGTCACAAACAGCAAGCCCTGTTGCCGAGTTACAAAGTGACAAATATGACATATTAGGTACCCACCTCTGCTAACTACATGTCCCAAACAGGCAGGTGAAAACTATCACGCTACCGGGTGAACGTGCTAAAGGTTCGTTTGTCCGCTTAGACTTGCCGTAGAATGAAATACGTCGTCGGTCAGAGTTGAACGATCCAAAACAGAAAACAGCATGGAGGCGGTGGAGAGAAGAAGGAGCGGAGGCTCTGGTAAAACCTCAAAAAAAGGTGCGTTTCCATCAAGAATTTGCTCTCTCATAACAGTATTAGGCTTTCTGCATGTGTTTACAGTCTAACAGACGCCAGAAAGAAGTTTAAACACGCTTCAGTGTCTTACACAGGCACTTTATGTAAGTTAGCTTGTTGCTCACTGTATGGTAACTGGTGTACTGGAGTAGTGGGAAACAGTGAACAGTCCTAATAGCATTTTAACTATGTTGTTGTTGTTTGTGTGGCAGGTGGGAAACGCGTCAAAGCGCTGGCCGCTGAAGAAGAAGCAAGAAGGTGTGAACGGGCGTCTTTTCACAGGATGCTGGAGTTGTACCATATCATACACTAATCCGAAGATTTAATCCACTTCATACAGACTATTAGATAGTAAGACGTGTCAACAAATAATGTTCTTCAAATGTGTTTGCTTTATCTTTTTTCAGGAGGGAGGCAGTGAAGGAGAAGTTAAGGGAGAAGCTGGAGCTGGAGAAAAGAGCCCTGAAGGTGGTGGAGCGTCTCCTGGAGGACAGTGTGGCTGAAGACTTCCTGGCTGACTGTGTATGTTCACTTTGGCATCAGACCAACAGTAGCCTCAGCTCACAGCTCACCCCTAACTTGTTTAATATAAGTGAGACCTGATCCTGTGTTACTTCTTCCTTGGTCCTGTTACCTTTTTATCACAGCCTCGTTAGTGTCCCAACAGTGATCCTGTTGTTTACAGCAATTTTTAGAATGTTAATGATGGTGATACGATCAGTACAGGTGAGGCTACAATGACAGTGATGTGATATGATAACAGTTAAAATTTAGATGTCTTAAGTGTCTTTTTGAGACACACTGAAGTGTTTTTCTTTGATCAAAGATCAGATGTTAATCCAGACTAATTCATATTGAGGATCATTACTTGTCAGCCCACAAGTGGTTTGCTCTGTCAGATGCTGATATAGGCAGACATTTAAAGAAGAGGCCGTGAATTATCATATTAGCTGTGTTTTAAATTCTCCAAGCACTGACCTAAATATGTTGAGAATCTAAATTTAGAATGATTGTGCACTGTTCAGGTTCGGCATTGACACTGTGTTCATTTCTGTGGTGAGCAGCATGATTTCAGTCTCCTCTCTTCACAGGCGAGGTTCATTACTCCTGCTAATTACAAAGATGCTATAGAGGAGCGATCCATTGCTAAACTGTGTGGTTATCCCCTGTGTCCCAATAAACTGGGCAAGGTAAGATCCTTTATATCAGTCTTTACACTTCAATGCAAGTAATAAACATCTTTCATATTTTATGCTTCTAATCTGCTTTGTGAAGACTAAGTGCAACTGTTCATTTTATAGATACCAACTCAACAGTATAAAATTTCAACTAAGACCAATAAGGTTTACGACATCACAGAGCGCAAAGTAAGTGTTACTGTGTGTGCTTTTAAAAACTAATGTCCAAATTAACTTTATTTTAATTGACTCAGTCAAGATAGAGATAATTTGTGCATCTCTCTTTTGTGATTAGTGTTTTTGTAGTAACTTTTGCTACAAAGCCTCCAAAGAGTTTGAGCTACAAATACCGAAGACACCTCTTTGGCTCAGGCAACATGAAAGGTATGTGGACTCTCCCTGTCTTTGTCCTGACTCACAGCTATGAACTGATTATGAATGGGGTAATTTTCTACACATTAAGACTGTGTGTCTACTTTCTTTTTCACTAACAGTCCTCCAGAAATTAAATTGATGAAGATAGGAGATGGGTATGTATTACCTTAAGTGTTTATATTCATTCAAAGTGAATATTTTAAATGGGTGGTTCATCTAACAATTGATGTGTCTCGCATTTTTTAGATGTTTGGTGTTCTATTCTGGGTTTTATGATACATATACTAATTCAGTGTAACTCACGTGTGTCCAGCGGGAGTTCTGGTGAGGAGGTGATGCTGTTGGAGAGGCGTCTGCAAGAACAGGACATTGAGGACCCGTTGGTTGCTGAACTCGAGGACCACTCTGAGCGGTGTGATGCTGCAGCCGACAGCCACAGTGAAAGCAGCGACATTGAACAGGAGCAGGACTTCATCACCAGCGTGGTGTCCCAGCGGCAGGGACCCAGGGTGCACTGGGGCGACCTGCCTAAACGTACAGACAAAGACAAGAAAGGGGAACAAGGGAGGATGGAGAGGCAAAAGAAACAGAAGAGAAGAGATGAAGAGGAGGTTGAGGGTCATCGAAGTGGGGACGCAGAGAGGGAGGGAAAACTGGGAAAAACTGAGAATGGAAAGGGGTCACTTTCATGTAAAACAGGAGCTGGAACGGATGCTGAAAAGCCTAAAAAACTGGTCTCAATAAACACAGACAAACCTAATAGAGAGCAGGTGTCAGAGAAGAAAGACTTGTCTGAGGAGCCCAGTGTGGAAGAGGCTACATCTAAACTGAGTTTGTGCAGTTTGTCTGAGATGGTCACTCACACTACTCCCCTGCCCGATGCCTCAACAGCTGCACAGGCAGAACTATCCACCTCTCAACCATGTAAAGACTCAAACCCCTCAACAGAAAGCAAACATCTCCCTTCTTCAGCTCTGATCAACTCGAATCAGGACATCCTCAACACGGCATTGACCGAGCAGCCAGGCCTCAACATCACCCAGGTGGGCATGAGCAAGAGAGGGGCAGCGGGGCTACGAGATCTACTCAAGAACCTTACAGCTGGAACCAAACCCAATTCCATCCGACTGAGTCTCCTCGAGTACCTGAGGAGAACATTAAAGGAATGGAGAACTGACGCAACCCTCCAGTTCCTGTATGGTGATTGCCATTCACTTGGCACTCCTTTTGCCAATGATAAAGAGGAGAAAGAGGAGGAGCTGGATGAAGATGACCTTGACGATGAGGGGACCAATGAGGATGCAGAAGAGGTTGATGCTGAGGTGCAGAAGAAAGCGTCTGCTGCTGCTCCAGACTACAAAACACTTCGGAAGGAGAGCCAACAGCTGGAGCTAAGAGTGAAGGAGTTTTATAAGGGGACGTGTATTCTGCCTGAGGAGGTAGAGGAGCTGCATGGACACAAGGTGAGTGAAGGAGGGAGGGAGTGGAGGGGTTAGTTCTAAGAGTTACTGTACTGAAAATATAATGTGTAAATAAATTTAATTGGGGCATTAAGAAGTGTGTTTATGAGCTGAAGTTTGCTCTGCAGCTCTCACACATCTTGTTTGTTCCCCCACCAGGTGACAGTCCAGGACCAGAGCCTGAAGGACCCAGTTCTGCCACTCGTTGACTCTCAAGCTCAGCACCTCATCCAGAAACGCATCACAGTGGAGAAACTCACCAGCTGGTATGTGTGTGTGTTTGTGTGTGTGCGTGGATGTGTCTGAATACGTTTTGGTGTGTTTCATTTTGTCGACACCGATTTAGTTGCATGTCCAGAAACCTTCTATTAGTTTATTTATGTGCTTTTTCAGCTCTGAACATACTGTATGTCATCATGCCAGAGGTACTGGGTTCAAACTGGTCATAGTTTATCATAGGGTTGAGTGCTTTTTGACGTGTGTGGTGTTAACAAGCGTTAATGAAGCTGCTGGGCCCTGACAGTGCCATGCCTCCCCCTTTGAGGGATGCAGTGACAGGACAATGTCCTGGTTTTATAAATACTACCCAGATAAACTTAAATTCACATTTCTACCTCCCCTTGACAGCACAGATTCAGTGACAGTAATAATTGCATTTTTCCGTTGTATTTGTCTCTCTGTCCCTCATCTTTTCATCTCTGTGTTGTGCAGCCTCAGAAACATCGTTGGTCCTCTGCGTCTCACCATGAATGACATCTCCACTGACCTGAACAACCTGGTCAGGACATTCAGGTCAGTGCAGCACAAATACACACTCCTCTCTCACAGTTACACATGCACGCACACACACACACGCTTCCTTTTTTGATCTCATCATTTTGGCATGCAATGAGGCATAAGCTGTGTCACAAAAATGGACTTTTTAATTTTTAATTTAATTCGTAAGGCAGAAAATACTGAGTTTACATGGAATCCTGGTTCACGTCAATGCATTTCAAGGTTTAGTACAAGAGCCAATAGCTTTGCCTGATTTCTGCATGCAACAGAATGACAGTATAGTGCGTCACTGCTGCAGCATGTCTACAGCATACAGAGGCATCCTGTCATATTCATGAGAATGGGATGTGGCCCAGCTTTATAATTACACATTAGTAAGGTCCATCCCAACATCAGATTTGCTGTGTTTTCTTAAGAGTTATTGGGGCTTCTGCTGTGTCCTTCATAGCATTTTACATATGTACATTTTTATTCTTAATTTAATGATAAAAACAATAAAATCATTGCAACATTTTGCCTGAAACTGATATCATTGAGGTGTATATGTTCTGAGATCACTATAATATACAAAGAGAAATTAGAGCATTAAACTTGTAATCAGCAAATGGGTTTTCTTTAAATTCCACATTGTGGATGAAGAACTCTGGTTCCCCCTACAGGTTGACATGTAACATGACAACAGGAGTTTTGTCAAGTCTCAGTTGACCTTTTTCCACAGCAGACATTTTGATGTCATAGCAGGAAAAGCAGGTGGAGTTAGTGTCATTAATTATGGCTCTGTCCTGTTTTGGTACTTTAGTACACATACAATACATACAGTATTCCATCCTTTTGTTTTTTTAAAGCGTGCACACACAAACGCAGGTCTTAGCACTTCAGGCTGATTGGACATCAGGTCAGGTTGAAGATGGGTGGAGCTATGCTGGAATTACACAAGGTTACCAAACTTCAGCAACCAGAAACAGCTGGCAGGAGTCATAGCAGGAAAAGCACAGCTGTTACTGATAATGTGTTACCAGTGATAATATTAACAATGGCTTTGTTGTATTTAAATGGCCCAGGAATCCATGGCAGTGAGGAAGCATGCAAAGTGCCAGCACCCCGAAACTGAAGCAGCTAATGGAATTCAGCCACCTTTGGTTTTATCATTTGCACATGTGCTTTTCCTACGGTGACAAATGAAAATGTATTGAGTGAGAAAAGCTTTTAAGAATGATAAAAGTTACTTCTCCCACCCAATCAGGTGCAATAAAACTAACAGGAGGGTCACTGACATGTCAGTCAAGCTCAGTCTGTACATGCCCAGAAGGTCCTGAGAAGGAGACTAATTAGACAAAACAAGTGAAAATAGCTGTTTGGGTGGACCAAGAGTCTGTAGTGTCTGCCTGTTGTCATTGTGTTTGTGTTTATTGGGACGTTTGAGCATTTTTAATGTGGCATTTGTTATATAATAGAGATGAAATACACATTTCCCTTGCCCAGCAGTAGTCAGTGTAGTAGTTTTTCAAACTTGTACCAGAATTGAACATTTCCTGCCACAGACGTGCTCTGTGTTCCCATTGGCAGGTTAGGATGTTTTCAACAGGAGTGCTATTAAATCACTGTGTAGTGAGTAACACCTCCAGAGTCCTGCTTCCAGGAATTCTCTTTCTGCTGTCAGAGGCCCCGCTGACAAGAGGCTTAAACCAAAGAATATACACAGCGCTGTCACAGAAACATACATCACTGCACTATTACAGGCAGTCTTTGGTCCGGTCTTGTGCACATTTTATTTTCTTAGTTTATTTATCAACAGAATCAGGTGATTTTTGACACCTCCATAGAGAAAGTTCCTCTCGTCTATTCTCACGTGTATGTTCACATATGGTCAGTGGTTAGAGTTATCTGCAGCACAAACACCCTCACATGACATAAATCTTTAAGCTGTGACTGGCCCGGTGCTCACTTTTCTTTCTTTTTCACCACAGGTTCACCAACACAAACATTATCCACAAAACTCCGGAGTGGAGCCTCATAGCCGTCGTGCTCCTTTATCTGTAAGTTTATAGTGTGTGTCTTTGTGTGAATGTGTCACTTCAGTGTTAATAGGATGCACTGTGACAGCAGGAGAGTGTGTGACAAGGAAACGTAGAACCACTATTCCCAAGAAAATACACCCTGTCAGCAAACTCTTCACTGCCTGCGTGTGTGCAGCTGTTTGTGTGTGTGTTTTTTACATAAACTGTGGCTTGAAAAGGATATGCTAAACTTAAGTAAAGTGATATTAATACACCAGAAATGACCAGCTGTCAAACTTGCTTGCAATACTTTTTTTTTTTATAGATGAAAGATATGATCTAGAGTGCGGCTTGGGCTGCATATTTCTGTCTGAACCCAACATGAGTCTGATGTGATTAATGTAAGGTGAACTCTGTGTATAACACTTCTCATACAAGAAATGTAGCTTCACATAAAAAAGACCGAACAAACATAAAAATAAGGTTTGAAATGTTATGGGAAAAAAGATGAAGAATAAAACCCACTCAAAATAATAGTAAAAAGTGTAAGGCAAAGCACAAAAGTTTCAGGCCTGTATCAGGGAAGTCACAGCTAGTTAAACGCTAAAGTGAAGAGATGAGTTTTTAGCTTTGTTTTGAAAGTATTTATGAGCTGGCTTCTCTGATATCTGTAGGTAGTTTGTTCCAGAGCTTTGGGGTGTGATTGACAAAGACTCCATCCCTGATTTTCTTTGAGCTGTTGCTGGAAAAATCCAATAAACCAGCAGCAGATGACCGCAGTGTTCTTGAAGGCAAATAGTGAAGAAGGGAGTTAGCCATGTAGCTTTGTCCTTGTCCATGAAGGACTTAGTATACAAAGAGGAGGACCTTATAATCAGTTCTAAATATTACAGGAAGCCAGTGCAGAGCAGCTAAAACTGGACCACTGTGCTCTCTCCTCTTGGTTACTTTTGGTTAGCTTGCCTGTTTACTCTGATTACACATATATGGGCACCTTGTAAATGACTGTCAAAGGGCATTGTTTTATATAGGCTTAACACACACTCATTATGCATTGTCATCAGTGCTTTGAGTCTTACCAGTGATGATTGTACCACGTCAAGTAGGCAAGCCCAGCTGATGTGACTGAATCTGAACATCATTTCTGTTGTCTGAACCCAGCAGATGGGTCGGGTCAAGTCAGTGAACAGGTTAAAAAAAAATCCATGTTTACATCTTGGAACTAAAGCTCAGATTATATCAGTTGTCTGTTGCATTAATGGATTGATACAATGCTTAAAGCAACAAAACAGCTTTGTGCATTTTAACACAACCACTCATTCTTCTATCAAAGAGGAAAACAAGTAAACTTTAACCAACTGTGACTGGGATTCACTTTCAGCTTCAAAGTAAACAAAGATTTGACAAGATGCTGCAGGGTTGGCATTGTGCTTAGCCCATGTTTTGTGTGTGTGTGTGTGTGTGTGTGTGTGTGTGTGTGTGTGTGTGTGTGTGTGTGTGTGTCTGTGTGTGGGTGTGTGTGTGGGTGTGTGCGCGCGCGTGCGTGCGTGCGTACGTGCGTGCGTGTGTGTGCACGACTTTACGTGTGTTTTTCTGGCAGTTCATAGACAGTTCCGTGCTGCTCCTGTCTAAGTACACACAGACGTCTCATGGCCTTATCTCCACCTGACTGCCCCTCTCCAGATCCGTGATACCAGACAGAAGGCACACACAAGTAGCCCTGTACACTTTCAAGATACACACATGCACACACACACAATAGTTCCCCTGTATGCATCCAAGCA
This sequence comes from Chaetodon trifasciatus, assembly GCA_037975065.1. NCBI lineage: Eukaryota > Metazoa > Chordata > Actinopteri > Chaetodontiformes > Chaetodontidae > Chaetodon > Chaetodon trifasciatus. The sequence continues at coordinate 2,560,135 of JBBMOE010000012.1, forward strand.
AAATGAGCACTTTAAATTGCCCTTGCTGGGAAAGCTTCCACCTGATGCCCAACTGACTCTGATTTATGATTCCCTCAGTGGCCCAAGGTCAGTCTGCATCAGTATCATAACTTACATTGTGCGCTCTCTGGAGCTAAACAAAAGAATAGAGTCAGAGTGGTGCAGCTTGAGAGGCAGCAGGTAACACAAATCTGTAACTCTTAAAGCAAGGGAGCCTTGTGACTGCAAACTCTTCCTTTAAACACAGTTACATAAAAATTATTTAGTTGCAAAAGTGAGATATTGAGAAGTCTTTGAATGTCTCTGAAACGTGGGGTAGTTTGGCTTGTGTGAAGTACTTCTGGTTTTTGACCTGTGTGGGAAAAGAGAGACTGGATCTGTTACCTGTGCACTGCAGCTTTGATAGTTGATGTTGGGAGATAAATGTTTAAAACCACTACTTTAAGATATGATTTTATCTAACTGATCGAGCATTTAATAGCCTTTCATTTATGACATATGATGACTGATGATTAATGCACTTTTTGACAGCTGACTTTTGTTTGATCTGTCTTTGATAAACGGCCCTTTTGGAAACATCTCTTGTCTTTGTCACATGTCCCACTGGTACTGGTAGCTGTGGTTTGATTAGTTCCCATCTGACTTCAAGCTTCTCCATCCTTCTATTCCTCCATCATGAATAATTTGGTGTGCTGTCTTATCTATCTGTTGCATGGCAGCTGTGGACCTAGTCTGGCCTCTATTGTTCAGGCCAGCTGAATAATGGATGCCCCCCCTGCAACACTAGACCCTGGGGTGAACCGGAGATTAACCAGCAGTGCACCTCCACACAGGTAGACAGGACAGGTAGAGGGGGAGGGAGGAGAAGAGGGACGGGGTTTAGAGAGGTGACGGAGATCAGCTGGAAGGTTGCACAGTGGCTTCACAGCAGGAGGTAGACACTCTTTATTTAGGAGTGTTGATCGGTGTTGATTTGATAGATTGTGGCATGGTTTCTGTACAGATGTGAAATTCCATGTTAGTGCAGGTATAATGACTATGAACAGACACCCAGATGCCAGTTTATTTGGTACAACAAGCTGAAACTAATGCAGTCCAAACCACAAGTCTGCAATACATCCCACCTTCATGAAGTTTATGAGGTCCAGCTTTTGTTGAAACCAGCAGCATCACAGACTAACACTGTTATTCCTGTATATATATATATTTTTTTGTCACATTTTGTTACTTTTTTAAACAATTCATGTATACATTCTGTGTTTGTCTGTATGCTTAATTGCTACTGCAACAAAATAATTTCTCAAATTGGGATCAATAAATAAGCAGTCTAAAACCTCCAAACAATCCTATAGTGGAATCAGAAACTCTATAAAACACTGAAAACTAAACAGTACAATTACAGGACTGTAGCATTAGTTTTAGCCGGGTGTCCCTAATAAACTGAGACTTAGTGTGCATGTGCAGCCAGAAATAGACTCACAGGTACAACACACACACACTTGGCTGAATGTGTGAATGTGTAATGAGCCATTTGTTGGATGTGAGGCATTTTAAAACAGTGGTTTTACAACTTCTCATAAAATGAACAAATATGTAGGTTGTAATTTCTCTCATGCCAGTCTGTCAGGTCTTTACATGAAGTTTAGTTAGTACTGGATGATTCGGGTTATCATGGGCTGCTTCAGAAACCTGGATAAGCCCTTATCCTGGTTTTGAGAGACATGGAGCTGGACCAATAGAAACCAGGATACTGTGGCATGTAAACACCTGATCCTGGTTTCTGAACATTCTCTGTTCATAGAGAAAGTAAGTGGCAGAGATGTTCAGCCATCAAGACACAACACAGAGTCAGACGATCATGTAGACATGGAGATGAATTACCAGGTTTCTCACGTTCCATAAAAGCTTCGTATATAGAACAAGATTTAAAATCAGGATACTAATGTGCATGTAAACCCACTCATGTACACGGGTTTACTGAGTGACCTGGATAGCTGTGCTGAGTGAAAACGAGAACCCCCCAAATCTGTGTTCTACTCAACAAAATTACTCGTATGACTCAGTGAACCTTTCAGAGCAACCATAGCTGAGTGGATCCTGTCACAGAGCATGCGGCTTGAATATGAACGTCAGCGCTTAATGATAAGTTGAAGAGTGCTGTATGTGTAAAAACTGTGATTATATTCATGAGTGTATTAATGTTCGTCCGCAATGTGCATATGTAGGAATCTCTAACAGCTGCAGCCCGGTCAGAGCATGTGTGTGATTTTGTGTTGCAGGTTATCAGAGGTGTCTCCGGTGGTGCGAGAAGCTTTGGAGATGCCAGCGTCAGTGGAGTATTTGAACACGCTGATGGAGGAGCTCGGCCTGCAGGAGCAGGACCTTCAGGACTTAGCCCAGCTGTTTAAAACCTCTCCACACTGACGCACACACACAGCCTTGTAACGGACACACAAATAGTAGATATACGCACAATCTTGACTGGATGAAATATGTGTGTTTGTTTCTACAAATAAAATTGTTTTTTAAAAGAAAAGCTCATGTCCTTTTCTAGTTTGTGGTCATGTGGTTTAACTGTAGGCTCTGTCACTGTTGACTGTGTGGCAGCATCACTGTATGTACACAATCTGTGGTGAGATATGTGCAAATCAGATCCTTGAAGTTTTAGAGCCCTGCATGTTTAACCTCTGCAGGCTCAAATAAATCACACCCAGCTTTTCCCAGTGAAAACGCCATGTGGACACGCTGCTTATTGCTGCGCTTCTGCTGCAATAAAAGTGACGCCATTTCTCCAAACTTCCTTCACATGGATGTTTATGGCACCATAATGTCATTTGTTATATGGGTATGTTAACAATGCGTATGTGAAAATATTTGGTTTTGACCAGGTGGCGCACGCAACAAAACGTTTTTCTATTGAATCGTGGAGATATAACTTTGAGCTGACATGCAGATTGGGGGCGTGATTGATGGCCTGCATGGCTCAACACAGCTTCTCGTTTTTCACAACGTACCAGCAATCAGTGGGCCGAGGCAGAGAAGGATTGAAAAACAATGTGTTCCGTTTTAAAATCTGTTATTGTGGATTAAATGTTAGTAAAAATGAAATGCTGAGAATGTCTGTCAGCATTTAGACAGAACTTGAATGCAGAAAGAGTGAAATCAAAAACTTGTCAAATCATAACTGAAAAACTGACAACTGAGCTCCAAGACTTAATGTTTAATCCCTGACTATATAACAAATTTGGTCATTCATTTCAGAAATTATTAATATTAGAAACCAATGTTTACAGTCGACATGCTGTGCCTTAAAATTGTAATAATAATAATGGAAAAAAAAAAAACACTCGATAAATAAACGTTTATTTCCATAAAATCAACCGGAATATCTCAGGCTAAAGAAACTACATTCAGCAACAGGGGGAAAAGGCAAATGCAACAAACAATAGAATCAGTTAAAACCCGGCCGACCACATGTACAGTCGGAGTGCATTAAAAGTGCAGGATTTCACGCTGAAGCATCGAGGTGGCTCATTTGGGTCCGTGCTGCGTCTCCTTGTGTCTCCGCAGGTCCACCTTCCTCTGGAAGCCTTTCCCGCAGAGGTCACAGCCGAAAGGTTTGAAGCCGGTGTGCTTCCTGCTGTGTGTGATGAGGTTGGAGCTCTGACTGAAGGCCTTCCCGCACACCTGGCACTTGTGCGGCTTCTCACCTGCAGCAATAACGACATCACAGAGCGGGAAAAGTCAGCGTGGAGCCGCTTTTACGCGTTACGCACGGCGAGGGATTGAGCGGGGGCTTTTTTTTGGGAGGGGGGGGGGGTATGTGTCGATGATTTTAGGTTTGTGCACTGTCTCACCTGTGTGGATGAACGTGTGTTTTTTCATGTCTGACTTCTGGTGGAACCTCTTCCCGCAGTACTGGCACGGGTAAGGCCGCGTGTCCGAATGAATGAGCAGGTGCGTGGACAGCGTGGAAGACCGCTTGAAGCTTTTGCCGCAGATTTTACAGCTGAAGCTCCTCTCCTGTAAAATAAAGAATGAAAGGCCTCAAAACATTAGATTGAACAGCAGAAATAAACCAGGCCCAAGAACTCAGGACTGGTTTTGGACGTTGTGGTAGCAACGTGGTATCTGGGGCCTTGGCGTACAGATTGTGAGCCCAGAGGCCTTTACAGAGCGACTGACTCTACAGTGTATTTCCAGTGAGAGGCCTACCTGCGAGTGAACCGCTCTGTGCTGATCCAGGCTCACTGCGTGTCCGAAGGTTTTTCCGCAGATCCCGCACTCAAACGGCCTCGTCCCGCTGTGCGACCGCCGCACGTGGACCTCCAAGCCATGAGGGGTGGAGAACACCTTTGGAGAAATAGACGGATGACATTTTTACTTCGAAATCACACTCCAAACAAGAAAAAACGAAAATGGGGGGGGGGAAATCGTAAAATTTGCCGAACTTTATCCCCAAAAAATCTCATTGCCAATCACCAAATTTATGGTTGGAACGACGTTGAAATTAAACTTGATGTTGCACCCTGATCACTAATGAAACACTCAGATCATTTGTAACATCTCTGCAAATACAGCACAAGCACCACATCAAATAAAAGCTGTTGTGGCTTTGTTCGGGTCACGCTTCAGTAAACGGCGGTGAGCATACCTTGCAACATTTAATGCACTTAAAGGATCCACTTGACTCGAGGTTAGAGCAAATGAAGTCACTTTCAGTCTTGATTTCCGCACCACGGGGCCTCTGCCTTACATCCAAATAGTTCTCTTCCCCGTCCCGCATCCTGCAGACTTGCTGGCTCGTTGAAGAATAGTCCTGGTAACATCCGGCCACCGGGCCCCGCTCTGCATAAAGCGGCTCGGTGCCGCTGTCCTCTGCGCCGTAGATGCTGACGGGTGAGTGAGGCTCCCTGTGGCCCTGGACGTGGTGATGATACGGCCCTTGAACCAGATGCCTCAGCTCAGAGCCGGAGTACGTCGACCAAGAGTAAGGAAAAAGCGGGATGTTGAAGTGATGACCGTCCTCCGCTGCAGGAGTTGAGCATTTCTCTGAATCTGGAAGTTCATTTGGATTTAATGAGATTAGATATGAAGTCCAAGCTGGCGTGTCTTAAACGTTGGATTATTTGGAATCAGCACTGGGCTTCACTGGAAATGGCTACGCGACATGCGTCAATCGTAGTTTTAGACAATAACACTTAAACCTTCTAGTCTCCGCACAAAAATGTTGCCCCTTACATATGGCCTGCCAAATCGATTTCTGTATCAAGCAGTCCAACAGAATCCAACAAAAGTCCAACAATATATTTGATTTTATTCATTTTTTTCCCAGTGAAATCAATTATTAAATGCAGATTAAAAACACGCCTTTATAGCATATTTCCGGATGCATCCATTTTACTCCCAAATCATGACAATCACTGTCTTTGTTCTCCTTCATAATAATCAGGACTCCAACATCATGTAAACAGTCATGACAATGTTTAAAAGACTTTACCCACTCATAAAGCTGATGTGAATGCATGGCAGCTGTTGAAAACTTAAGTTTATATAAGATCGCAGGTCTAATCATAGTGGCAAACTCACAGATCACGTAGGCCTAACACTGACAAACTTTGCTGCATTCCTAATTACTCCTCTGACACTGCTGCAAACACCTGTAGCTAAAGTCCGGATGAAGATCGATCAGAACAGACCTGGTGAAGAGGAGGGTGACGGGGGACGCCAGAAATCACAGTCGGAGGATCGGTCACACACGCTGCCTCCGCAGCTCAACGGGGAGCTGGAGGACAGCGACCCCGGGGACAGCAGCCTGGACCCGCGAGACAGTCTGTCAGCGCCGGCGCTGGCATCCTCCTGCGGCTCCAGGTTTGATTCAAACTCCGCCTGAGATTTGGTGTCTGACGAAAAAAGAGCAATAAAAGTGACTGGCTGCGCAACTGGTGTCTGTGTTCAGACCGATGAGGTTAATTCTACTTTATTTAGGGAGAATTTCTACTCTTACTGGCGCTATTCAACCATTTTCATGCGTAATTACGCACAACTGAACCTACCTGCGCACACATGAGCCAGAAGAGTGTCCAGTCTACTGTAGTCATCGTCCAGGTACCGGGGCTGGTGGTAGCTGTGGGCCCTTTTACTCTTCACCAGGAAGGACCTCGGCATGTCGTCTTGCTGTCTTTCTTTCAGTGCTGCTCAGGTCTGAAATCTTCCAGTCCACTTCGTTCCTCTTCAAACTGCTCTGACTGTACCTCCGGACAGATTGGAACACTATTGGTTGAAAGGCGAGACGGCGTTGGGATTTTGGCAGGTTATTACGCATGCGCAGAGAGGCCGTATCGTTTACCAGGTGTCGCGGGGCAGGTAGCCAAAAGTGGGACCACCGCCCCCCTGAAGGACCCCGGTAGATACAACATTGGAGAGGACTTATTGTATGTCTGTAATGGTATAGCTGCAGGTGTGAAGGAGGCTGAATCACATAAGAGGAAGTGTAGAGGGAAGTTTTATTGAGTTTACTATAGGCTTATGTTGTCTCAAATCTTTATTATCTTAGCTGATAATGACATGAATTACTGATAATATTATCGCAATGCAGACTATTTTGAAGCTTAGCTAAAGCTCTAATTATTTCTGTGGTTATATGTGTTTGACGGATAAAGAGTTTTTTTTTAATCATGTTGAAGATTGATTCCAATTGGCGTCCACTGTCGGAAAAGTTGTTTAAACGTCGCGAGAACTTCTAATAAATTAAAACCGAGATTGGATTCGCGCGCTTGCCAGTCTGTCACAATGGTTGAGACTTGCACCACGACGCTAAGTTCTAGATTGACTGAAAATATTGTCACACAACTGGTCAATCTAGAGTCTGATAGACGATTCCAAAACAGACGCGCAACGATATAATTTGAGTGTGATGAGACATGCAGTGTGTGTTAGGGGATGGTCCCATGCAGGCAGAGCAGCCTGTGATAGATAATGACCCATTTGTTTGACTGGTTGTAAAGTGATCCTGTTAATGAGACGCGCACGGGCGCTCTGCACAACAGCCTGCTGGTGGGGAGGCGAAGTATCCCTTTACAGTTACACTGCTTCAGCTTACCCGCGCTGACTTCAGCCTTATTGTTTTACATCATTAAAGCCCCTCCCGGCCCATGCACAGGCCCCAATTAGGCTGTCCACTGAAAGAAGCGCATGATCTGGAATATTAAGTGGACTATTTAAAATAGGATGATTTCAATCAACATGTAGGGGGAAAAAGTTGTCAGTAGAAATCTGTCAGTCTCAAATCATAGCGAAGATTTGGGCTGTGTTCAAGGTCGGTCCAAAGCAAAGCGGCATCGATTTCTGGCCGATGTGGGAACCGAGTTTGTTTGACACAGCTGCAGCAAGTTGGAGACCTGCAAGCAAAGCCGAGATAGCCGAGGCGTAAAGCTGAAAACACGTGTCCCATACTCACACAGCAGCGACACTGCAGGCTCTACATCCCAGCTCTGAGAACACACACTGTCCTGCACTGCGTCCACAGTTAGTCTGAATGTCAGAATATCAGCCACAAGCTGCAGAGAGACAAACCCTCTGCTCCTCACACACACGCACACACACACACACACACACACACACACACACACACACACACACACTCTCTCTCTCTCTCTCTCTCTCTCTCTCTCTTTCTGTCTTCCCCTCCTTCCTTCACTAAGAGGTTTACAAGTTAGTCAGCCATGACACTCAAACAAAAACACTGATTCATGTTTTGATAAAAGGCTGCATAATCTTTGGACATTTGCATCGCACAAAAAAAATCATTTAAGTTGCCTTTTAGAATTAATTTTCTCTCCTAATCACAGATTTTTAGTCCCACTTGATTTTTACTGATTACTCTTTTTTTGTGGAATAACAAATTCAAAATGTTCAATTTCTGTGACTCATTTAAATTCAGACCACACTTCATGGATTTTTCTTATGACTCTTATGGTGTGCTCAGCTTTCATTTCTCTGCCTGCTCTGATTTTTTTTTTAAATGCTTCACCTGCTGAAAAGGGTCAACATGAGACATCAGTCCATAAGATTTGACAACACTGGAATTTTTAAACACTAATTCTCACCTCTCCTCCCACCAATGAGCAGACAGCGAGGCTTTCTCGCTCCGTATGAGCAAAGACAAAACATCAGTTTTCCTGTAAGATCAACAGAATTTCAGACCAGAACAAAACAAAATCTTTGAAAATGTTATGTTTGGAAACATACAGTCCGTCATAGATGCGTAACTTATCCAAATTCAACATTTTCCCTATAGAGCAAGCTTACTCAATCACACCATGAAAGATATTCACCCAGATATTTGATTAATGCCTTCACTTGAACTATTTCTGAGCTGCTGATTGACACTGACAGTATTCTGATTATTCTAATCAGAAAGAAACTAAAGTGACAGAGCTGCAGAGGAGGACGGGGTCCATGTGACCGTGTTCATACTCAGGGTTACACACTGACTCAACAGGAAACCAGACGCAGAGTCGAGCAGACACTATCAGTGTTGCCACAGCCTCTTGTTTTTTTCTCTCTGTATCCCCCCTCCCCACGCCACCACCTCTTCACCCACAGGCCTTGATTCTCACTCTTTAAGTCTTACAGAAAGTATGTGATTGAAATAGAAGCCCAATGGCAGTGATCACAGCCCAGAGAAGAGAGGAGGAGGAGGTGTAGGGGGGATTCTTGCTCTTTTATCTCACTCTTCACAGCAGCAGTTGTCTACCTTGTCAAAGGTGCGGATCATAGTCACAAGGTTAAATTAAGACTTGTGCTGGTGAGCCATGGGGTTATTTTCTCAAGCTCAACCTCGGGGCTTCTTTAATAGAGAGACAGTGCGCGGACTCTTCGTAGTTTTAAATATACCTGAGGCTGCAGTGTTCACACCACATGCATGTGAATGTTGACAAGAGGAGCAGAGCGCACGCAGCTGGTCAATAGGTTGTCTTGATTTTGACTCGCTGCATTTCAGTTTATAGTGAGACTGAAGGTTTAGCTAAACAGCAGCTGCTGTGGCAACATGTGAGGAGATAATGATAAATGTGTGCGGTAACCCAAACTTTCAAGTCAGTGAATTAGCTCCCTAATGTTCGTTTCACACCAATATCAAGCTAACATAAGCTAACATTAGCCTCCATAAGCTGCTGGTCACACCAGACCACATGAGGCTGTAGCAACAAAACTCCTGGGTGCATTAAATTGAGCAGAACGCCATTTCATTTCTCATGAATTAAATGTTTCATTTGTAAGACAAAGAATGTGTTATTTCTTCTTTCAAAAGTTGCATAGCCTCACTTTAAGTTGGACTGTTGACAAGTGGAAGGAAGTAAAGCAGATTTTGTTGTGCAGAAGAAGAAAATATCAACACCTAAAAAAAGTCATTTGACTTTTCTTCAGTTTTATAGTTCCAGGAATTCAGACCTAAGAGAAAAAAATAAACCAGAGCTCTTTTTTTTTTAAACTCAGTATACTGCGTGCAATGGATTCATGTCATAGTAGCTTATTGTTGCTAAACTGACTTTCACTGGTTCATGTCTTTGTTTAATCCCAGGCCCTCAGTCTGAGCCTTCACCTCTGCACCGCCACTCTGTGGTGGCATCTCAGTGAAAACCACATCATGCTATCTCATCCCCTCACAGGTTCCTTTGGCTGCAGAACTCTAACCACAGCATGACAGCCCCCTCCCTCTCTCCTTTAAACTATCTCCGTCCCTTTCTCTCCAGCTACAATCTGATTTCAGTTCTTTTCCTTAGGTTTAACTGCACGCAGGAGTAGCCGTCCAAATCTCATCAACCTCTCGGCTGGCCCCAACTGCAGCCACCAGATAGGGGCCAAGTGTGAACACAATGAATGATTTACTGGACACTGATGACCGCAACACAGTTCTTCTTTCACACACGTGGTCCACAAATGCCTTTTTCTTTTCTTGCCCACTCTCATTTCAAATCGTGTCGCCCTGCAGCAGTAGTTTGTGTCTGTGTTTCTGTACATTGATTTGATTTATGTTAATGGTGTACTTGTTAGGATGTTTATTCGGATCTAACTCTGACTATTGTTGTATGATCATGTCGCCTAAAGATTCTCAAAACCTGGGCCTGGGGTCAGAATAGCTACACTTTCCAAGAAAAAAACTTGAAAGTGCGAAAAACAGCAGAAAGTCTCACGTTACACTAAACAAATGCTTTGATTTATGCTATAAACACTCCACAAATCACCTCCATCATCCATCACTGTGATCAGCAGCTCCCCTTGTTTGCAACCAGCCCGTTTCTGGTTGTAAATTTCCTTCTCAGATACTGAGAATCTCTCTGGGCACGTTGGTGTATGGGTGTGAAGAAACCTGCCTGGTGCTTCCTGGTCATTGTGTGTCCGTGCATGTCTGTGGGGGTGAAGCAGCAGTTGGAAAGGTCAGAGGTCAACGGTCAACAAAATTAAGTCTAGATAAGCCTGCAGTTCATGTGTGTGTCGACGCTTTAATTTATTTCCTCTGCTGGTTGTTTTTAATGCTTCTTGTTTCTTTTACACTGCTTTCAATGGGAGAAATATGTCATTATTTTTACAAATGTAACCCCTGAATGAACCCAGTTTCTCACCCATTTCTGCACTGCTACCAGTTCTTTTAGCTGATGCTGCAAAATCTATAATTTGTCTTTCGGGCATATTTTCACACTGAAAACTCCTCTCTGTTTCTGCATGGGATGTACAACTCTGGGTGGAGAAAAATGGTGGGCTGGGCTTTCACACAGTAACTTCATCACTGCACCATCTCTGCTGAAATATTCTGTCTGGTGTTAAAGTTAGCAGAACTTAATTTAGCTACTGCAGAACTGATTTGGTTTTGCTGAGTACTCAGTATGTGTGACTCCGTCATGCAGCACAAAGGACTTTTAACTGGACTGTGCATCCATATTCTAACTCGTGTGGGAAGTCAAAAACCTTGATAGGTTAATGAGGTTGCAAGTATAATGTTTCTTGCTCTTCAAAATGTCTCTTCATGCAAATTAAAATGAAAGCAATCAGCAGTGAGAAAAAAGGAAAGACAAGAATGTGTTGCTTGTTAACAGGCTGCAGTCTTCTTATCTGTGGTGCGCCTGTCAACACATTTGTTGATGTGTGACTTTCTGCAAGTCATTTTTCTAGTCCACTGTAACCTCAAGGTCATCTTGGTTCAATTTTATTTTGTTACTTTTCAGATGAAAACACAAGTTGGCAGCACACAAAACAAATACTGACTGATCTCCTTGTAGATATTATGCCAGTTCCTGAAGCAAATGGACAAAGGTAGTACCAGTACTATCCCAGGGTGAGACCACCACACCCTCCGCCTCCACTGTTAACTTTAACTGCTGACCACTCCTGCCTACGGATGACTGGACAGTTGCTTTCTTTGTTGTGAAATCAGTTTTGCAGAAACCCAGCTTAAACAGCTCTGTGGAAGCTGTCCACAAGAGTGACTTTGACTTTTCTTATCTTAAGCTGAGAACATCTGCACCGAGAGTGACAGTGAGGGATATTTCACTCGAACTGAAAAGCAGAAGATCCTGGTTCCTTTTTCAGTGGTTTTTCGTAGAATTTACAGATAGACTGATGCACATCATTTGACAAAGTAATCGTTGAAGGATTTTTTTTCTACGCCACAAAACGTGCCAAATGGGCCGTTGACCATTTCATAAAGCAGACTGAAGATGCTGAATCTCACACGTGTCAGTGAGATGCAGCCCTGCTTAAGTTAGTCTTACTCAAACAAAACACATTATACCACACAATAATATGAACTCCTAATTACACCCTGTAGTCCTCAAAAAAAAGAAGAAAGAAATCAATGGTTTTAAAATCAGTGGTGACATACAGATAAGATATAACAATTAATTTGTAATGAATTAATAAAAACAATAAAAACTAGACAGAAATATAGAAAAAGAAATAGAAATAATCATATATAGTGTTTTTTTTCACAGCACAGATGAACAAGCCAGAAAGTCAAGCTGCTTTGCTTTGATTTGATTTGCTTCATGTTGCTCGTGGTGTCAGGTGTTAATTTTCTGGAAATTCTCTGATAGCATGTTCCTGATATCTCTTATCTGTGCATTCCTGTGTCATACATACATACAATACATTCCCGTCCATGCACATGACCTCTGGGACCTGTGGAGTAACACTGAGCCCTCTGAATGACACCACCAGTGTGAGGCTCACCGCTCATATTCACGGCACAGCTTCAAGGGTGGGTCAGCAGCAGCACCAGTCCGCTGTCTGGAAATAGGTGGATCCACAGAGTAAGACACATATTTCTTTTACTGTTTATTTTTGCTACTCATGACACTCTTACTAACTGCTGCTGAATGTCAGCTCACTTGAAACATGCTGTCATCTTATTAGTCATGCTGGTACATCATGGTAGTTTTCCAGTTTGTGCTTGTGCTATGATTGTGTTATAAATAGAGATGTGTGACTGTTTGTGGAAAATGTTGTACCATATTCTACATTTCTGTTTGTATTACTCTGTGTACTCTGCGTGTCAGTTCTCTCTTTCTCTCTCATGTCAAACTTCATTGCAGCATCTCAGTCAGACAAGACTTAATTTTTATTCACAGTTTTGTATTCATAAAGGATCATCTCTGAAAGAAAAAATGCCTGGCTCAGGCTGCGTTCAGCCAGGGAGGAAAACTCTTGACTTGGATTGGAGATATTCTCAAGTGGTGGAAAGAACATGATACGATGTAGAGGCCCTGAACCTCTGGACATTGTTAGGTTGTCTTTGCTGGCTTGCCACCTCAGTTTTATGAGGAGGTCTGGGACAGTATCTGTGAAGTGGCAGACCGGGATGGTGCTTCACATTTTCAGCAAAAATTAGCAAATTAGTGGGGTATCACACCACTCAGCCTCCTTGAAACCCCAAATAAGTGGAAGAAAATTGATGAACAGAACACAAACAATTGTTGGCAAACCATTCTCACCTGAAGGTCCATTCAGAAGCTTTTCTGGAGCTTTCTATTGCATTTGCACAGCTGTTACAGAATTGTAACATCTTCCATTTTTCTGAGCTAAAATGAGAGTTTCTCGTCTAAAAGTTCAGTTTGAAGGTGCACCTTGTAACTCGTCATTGGAAAAATCTCACCACAGAGTTCATTCAGTAGTTTTCTGGAACTTTTGACCATATCACACTTGTGTCAGCAAAAACAATGCAAAGGGAAGTGGGGCCGCAACAACTCTACAGTGTGACATCATCAGGTTATATCTGTGTAAGTATATCTGTATTGGTGATAATAGGTTTTTCCCTGCTTGTACATGGAGCCAAAATCATCTCAGGTACACATGCAAGCGAGTAAAAAAAGGAAAGAGGAGGAGGGGGAGAAAACATATGGCTTGGGTGAGGGTGTTACTGTGTTGGCCATATCTAATTTGCAGATTTTTACATTAAGATTTTTACATTACAGATGAGCTGAGTCTGGGGACAGTAATATATTCACTGTTGGACTGTTAACTCAAGAAGCGGACTGTGGAGATCCTGAGTAATCTTTACGCAGTTTAATCAATTACAATGTTAAGCAAGGTACAAATATGTGTGCTTCTGTGTGTAGGTGGGCTGCTAACTCAGACAGAAATCTGTGTCAGATTCTGATTCAGTCATCAAACATTGTGAACTCTCTGTATTAAAAATCCACCCACGCTTCATCACTAACACCTTTCCAGCCCAAAGCATCATCATTTTGTTGAGTAGCTTTTGCGACACGCAGGGATGATACATCAACAGAGCTGACCTCTCAAACTATCACAGAGAGGTTATCTGAAAGCGATCAAGCCTCATTGTCACTGTGCTGCTGACATGTTTGACGTTAGTTTTCTGATGAATTTTAATTCTTATTGTTCTTGTTTATTTTAATTGTTTACTGCTGTCCACATTTGTTGTCTGCTCTTATCTTTATTTTATTTATGACTAATTATTAACTTTAATATTTCAGAATTCATCTCTAGAAGTATAGCTATCTAAAGGAAACATTTCCTGTCAGCACTGTAAACATTTGTAGAGCACTTTGAGCTGCATTTCTTGTATAAATAGTTAATTGTTGATATATCAAAACAGAATATACACATTATCAATAGATAATTCAGCTCTAGAAATACAGAAACTCTAAAGGAAAACACATTTGTCTCAACATTTTCTTTATTGGGACAATTTCTGAACAGCTTATTCCACATCCTTTTTCCGCCCACCGGTATGCGCAATTCATTAAGAAAAATAACAATGTGCATTATATTGCATTATATTGTAATAACACTCACTGAAAGAGTAAATCACTGTTGGGAAGACGAGTGAACCCCTGCTGTGTCTGTGTCGTTGCTGCCCCCTGGTGGTCCATATGTCCGTGTCGTCCTCCGGTGCAGCAGGAGGCGCTGCTGCTCACGGGACGTCCCGCTGGAGAAAATTCACAAAGTCAGCTTTCCGGTCCCTAGAGAGAGATCGTGAGTCTAGGAGGAAGAGGAGCAAAATACCTTGAAAATGGTGAGTAAAATGTAGCGATATACATCCATTGCAAATGACATGGGTGCTTAGAGATGTATTTGATGGGAGAAAAGTGTTTCCAGCGGTTTGAGAGATAGATGTTCGTGGATGTTTGCGGCTGCTCGGCCGGTGAACCGCTGAGGTCTAACGTGGCGCTTCAGCCATGGGGCTGATGAAACCTCAGCTGACCTGTATTATAGGACACTCACACCGAGCGTGTAATAACTTACAAAACTCTCCTTAGATGACACTGTCAACGCTGTGAAGCGAAACGAAACATTTTTTTTCTGTTCTAGCTAGCAGGGTAACATCTTGACTGTCTCTCCTCTCAGGGCTTCGTCAAAGTGGTGAAGAACAAGGCCTACTTCAAGAGATATGAAGTCAAATTCAGGAGAAGAAGAGGTGAGGTCATGTTCTCTATACACCAGCTTCACAGGCTTCATAATGAGCACGGGTCATTAAGCTTGACCTTTTAAATTTGTTCAAACAGTGCTTCATTAATCATTGGCTTTTACAAACTCTTTAGAGGGGAAAACTGACTTCTACGCCCGCAAGCGGCTGGTTGTGCAGGACAAGAACAAGTACAACACACCCAAGTACCGAATGATCGTCAGGTTCTCCAACAGGGACGTCTGCTGCCAGGTCAGTGACTGAGAGACTGAGCCGAACTCATGTGGCAGCATGTTGAAAATACCTTGACTCACCTTTCTCTGTGTGTCTTGTGCAGATTGCCTATGCAAAGATCGAAGGAGACCAGATTGTGTGTGCTGCTTACTCTCACGAGCTGCCCAAATACGGTATCACTGTAGGCCTTACTAACTATGCTGCGGCCTACTGCACCGGGCTGCTGCTGGCTCGCAGGGTAAGAGCGTGCACACTCAAAGATACCAGCAGACCACACATTTTAAAGGAAACAATTTCAGATTTGTTGAGTGCTTTTGTAATTTCGTCCTCCTTCACTTCCTCCTTCACCTCTTCTTAGCTGCTGCACAAGTTTGGCATGGACCAGGTGTACGAGGGCCAGGTGGAGGTGACGGGAGATGAGTTCAATGTAGAGAGTGTCGACGGTCAGCCGGGCGCTTTCACGTGTTACCTCGATGCAGGCCTGGCCAGAACCACCACAGGCAACAAGGTGTTTGGAGCGCTGAAGGGGGCAGTCGACGGAGGCCTGGCCATTCCTCACAGGTGGGCATCATATGAGTATGAACGTAGCACCCACTGGTTGGTGTTAATCATTACACAGTCGTTGGTCTTTCTTTGCTTCTTGATGATGACACAAAGCACGCTGAGCAAAATGTAGTTGGTCCTTCATTTGCATTAGCTGATGCTCACTGTCCTTTCAAGACGGGGCTGAGAGAAGCAAGATGAACCAAAGCAAACACCTGCTGTTGTATTTAAGTGTGGATGTTTGTCAGAGCGCTGTGTGTGTGTGTGTGTGTGTGTGTGTGTGTGTGTGTGTGTGTGTGTGTATATGTGTATATGTGTATAAAAATGCTGGATAATCTGACTGACTAAACCTGACTCTGGTCTTCATTGTTCCCAGTATAAAACGCTTCCCCGGTTATGATGCAGAGAGTAAAGAGTTCAATGCGGAGGTGCATCGAAAACACATCATGGGCATGAACGTGGCCGACTACATGTCTTACCTGATGGAGGAGGATGAGGAGGCCTACAAAAAACAGTTCTCTCGCTTCATCAAGAATGGAATCACGCCAGACACAGTAAGATAGAGGCTCTTCACCATGAAAACACACCACACATGGCACTTCACAGCGAAGCATCTCTGGTCATAGTTACACATGTGGCCTCATCGTCCCATCTGACAACCAGATTTGCCCAAAATTCTCTAAATTTATGTAAAGCTAGTATCAGAATTGAGACTGCTGCACTGTTTGTCTTTTGAAACACTTCGTCTCTTCAAGTGGGAGAGTGTTCAGTGATGGGAGGCGATGGAAAACGACAGCAGTCATGGATTAGTATGATGTTGTACTAATTCAAGTAATTAAAAAGTTACTTATAGTCAGGACAGAAATCTCAACTGGAAAAATGTTTGTTACATTTTCAAATGCCTCCTTCCTGCTTCATTTAGAACTGAAAAGTCGTAATCTTTGAACCCAAATGGATAAATTTGCGGCTGCCTGGTGTTTGTTTATTACAAAATATGTTTGAGATAATTTACTGGAAGTGGCTCCATTACACCTGCAAAGCCGTGAAAAAAAGCTTTATGGTCCCAACACACACACACACACACACACACACACACACACACACACACACACACACAAATGGGCCGCTGTGGAGACAGTGCAGTATATGAAGTGAAGTTAATGTTTTACCAGACGACAACTGGAGTAAACAGTGTGGACAAGATAAGCTGTGAAATATGAAAAACTACAACCTGTGATTTTAATAGTTGTCTAAAATGATGCAAAAATGAAATAGTTTCCAGTCAAATAACATCTGAGGACCCCCACACCACGTGTCCAGCTCTGCTTTCAGTATGCTGTCATGCATTTTGTCCTTTGCTAATCACATGCTTCACTTTGTCCACCAGAGAGCACTGACAAGTTCATTTAGAAACCATGTTCTGCTCAGAGCTGTCTGGATCACATACGCAGTTTAAAGGAGCCTCACTGAAAATGTTTGCCATAGATTTATGGAAAGAAAAAAGAAAAAATGTCAGTATTACAGTATTTATTTTAACTCTACAACACTGGTTAGTTCAGTATTATTGCAGTAGGAAAGGTTACACCTGCATGGTTCAAACACTGAGGCCCAGTGCACAAAGAACGTCATGTCTCCGCTGCAGCTGCATCCTTAGCACTCATTTCCCTAACCACAAGGACGATAAAAAAGGCAAATGCCTCAGAATAGTTTGTGTGGTTCTCTGCTTCTTGATGATGATACAAAGCACGCTGAGCAAAATGTAGTTGGTCCTTCATTTGCATTGGCTGATGTTCACTGTCCTTTCAAGACGGGGCTGAGAGAAGCAAGACGGCAAGAACCGTCATGCTCGGTGAAATGCAGAGATGTGGTGCATCAACATGCTGTCTTTGTTGTTCTTTTCAGGTAGAAGAAATGTACAAAAAGGCACACGCTAGCATCAGAGCAAATCCTGTACACGAAAAGAAACCCAAGAAAGACGTCAAGAAGAAGAGGTGGGTTCCTACTGTCTAAATCTTCCCCTCCTCCCTCCCTCTTCTCTAAGTACTGATGAAGCTGGATCACAACACAAAACTCTTCTGGTTCTTAGGACCAGGTTGTGACGTGTAACCCTTAAAAGTATCCATGTCACATTATTGATATCTGACACTAACCATAAACCCGAGGGAATAATTGTCCTCATTTAACGACGCTTCCTTTCTAAGCACTGAAAAGCTGTACTGGGAAGATCCCAGTGCCGAGCGGACAAACGTGCTGAATGTTAATGGAGCTGTTGTTGTCGCCTCTTTTTCGGTCAGGTGGAATCGCGCCAAGTTATCTCTGGCACAGAGGAAGGACCGCGTCGCCCAGAAAAAGGCCAGCTTCTTACGAGCACAAGAACAAGAAGCAGGGGACGGTTAGGGGCCCGGCCCTGCGCTCTGCGGCCACAACACAACACACAACACAGACAAATAAATTTATTTCAAACTCAAGCTTTTGTCTCTGTGTCAGTTCTTTCTTCAATGAGTTTTAGGTGTTGAGTGGTTGGATGTACTTCTTAAATTCCAGCCATGACTAATATTTACAGCAATAACCTTAAATCCACATAAATGACTCAAAGGCTGATGACGTGTCGGGTAAAGAATAGACGTGAAGCCATTTTTACAAGTTACAGTGAAGTGGTGTGTAGTTTATTTGTGCAAAATCATGCTGGTCTCATCAAGAAGTAAACATTTTTTACATTTTTCAAAAATCAAACAGCAGCATTGACCACAAGCCCGACATGCTTTACAGGTCATGTCTGCTCTGAAATGCATTTAAAGTGGTTTAACAAGTCAGGTTGTCGACTCGGTCACAGTAAATTCACAACACGCCTGGGAGGGATCATGAAAAGTACTCTTACACAGCATTCAAATATGACCACAAGATTGGATAAAAGATCTCCACCGTCAGCGGCGGTAAACATTCAGACGAGTTCAGCGTGATCTCTATGGCACTGAGACAAGATCCAAAAACAATGTGATACAGCACGTTACCACGAATGTTCTTATCAGTGAGAAGTGCATGAAGACATTCACAAACCAAATTAAATACGCTAATATTTCTCTTCATGTCGATGATGCAGCATTGACGACGTCACTAGTGTTACAGGTGGAGGATGTCCAGCAGGGTGAAGTACACTGACACAGTATCATCATCATCACGTTGTCCACTGGAGCTCATGAACAGCCTCACTTTACCATGCAGATAAGTGACAATTAAAGGAAAAGCTACCAGAGAGAGAGCTTTAAAGCTCCTCAGTTCTCCACGTCTCTGATCCTGTGCAGCATTTTCACTTCTTAAACTTCTCCACTCATTTATTCACATTTTTTCCATTTAATCTGTCACTAACCTGCAGTGGTTAAAGGTAAAGTTTAGTGATGCTCTATATGTTTCCCATTGTCAACTATACGCCCAAAATACACCCAGATGAACAATGAATTCAGCTTTTTCATTTGATTTGCTGGAATTAAACATACACAACATCACCAGCCTTTTCCTTCAAAGGAACAATCCTTGGTTATGTTTCACTGCTCTGTAGCAACCTTTAAGGACCAGTGTGTAGGATCTATTGGCAGAAATGAGACATAATAACCATACTTATGTTTGTGCACAATTACCAAAAATAAGAATAGCTGTGTTTCTGTTAACTTAGAACGAGCTCTTCACAGCTACAGAGAGCAGGTCCTCTTCCACAGAGTCCACCATGTTGCCTCGCCATGTTTCCACAGAAGCCCAGAGTGAACAAATGCTGACTGACCCTGTGAGGCGACAGCTTTCCACTTAACAGAAATCTGTAGCCTCGCCAGCAAACGCCACTAAATCCGACACACTGGTCCTTAACATAAAATTAAGGAGCAGGGCTTAAAATAGTGCAGCTTCATTACACTTTAAACTGAAGTGTTGCTCATCATCGCCCCAAACAGAACAAACTCTTCTTTGATGAACCTTGTCAGCATGATGTGGTAAAAACAGCAATGTGGTCTCTCAGCTCTGGAGACTTTTTTCCTTTAGTGTTCTGGGAACATTCCTCTGGAGTGGACAATACAATACAATGTGGCTGCATGAGCTGTTTTAAGAGTGACTGATGGCAACATGCAATCATTCATTTTATTTTATTTTCTGTTTCAAAGTACTTGGATGTGTGTTCCAGGCCCCCAAGCGTCTGAAGCTTGGATAAGGGAGGTAGTCTCCTTCAGTCTGGCCGGTCTGATTAGTGTTAAGAGCTGGTAAAAACTGCTTCATTAAATCTGCAATTTCTATAATCACAGCATCTGTAACTTTCAGCTCCCTGTGAGGAACCGACTGGCATGATTTGAGGACGTCCTCTCCTCGTCATGAGTCCTTGGTGTGTGAGATCTGTCTCCACAGCAGAGCTTTCAGGTTGTTGAGGATTAGCGAGTGCTCCATGTTCATCTGTCCGGCGTTACCCTTCAGAGCCATACAGGCGTACAACTGCCTCTCCAGCTCCTCTCTCAGCCCTGACGGCGCCCCGCGCAGGAGGTAGTCCTTCAGTGTACTGCACGCCTTTGCCAAGTTTGGCTGAACCGGTTCCTCTTTGCACCGTTTCTCTGACACGTCACATGACGTCTGGCAGTCTGTCCCGTACACGCAGTCAGCATCCGTCTCACACTTAAGCGCCCGCATAGCGCGCCTGAACTCGTCCTCAGGAACCACGGCTCGGGTGTTAGTCAGGCGGAGTTCGTGGCGGTCGGTGTAACCAAAGTGTGCCGCGGCGAGATCGCAGATCAGAAAGCTGCCATAGGTGCCATGGAAGATGTCCTCCACCAGCTCCAGCAGGCCCATGGAGATCTTCGCTTTGCGGGGCCATGAGGGGGTGAACCACTGGTCCATAGTGCGCTGCACGCCGCTGGGCACCCAGGACACCAGCGGCCACGGTAGGGACAAACCATACAGGGGCCCATAGGGGACTCGCTCCGTCATGTACAGGTCCCCGCAGTAGCCGAGGAGGCGGGGAGTGTGTCCACGGTCCTGGAGCAGCAGGCCCAGCAGCACCTCAAACAACAAAGCACAAATCTGAATGAATTGGCTGTGAGAGCATGAAAGTGACTTTACGTTTGAAAACACATTTTGTGCCACAGATAACTAATCAAAACTCTCCTTAATTTTCTTGTTCAGTGGCTTATTATACCTCGTCCATCTGCAGGAGGGCCCATGTGGAGCGGGCTTCTGGCAGGGACACCCGTCCATCTTTGTTGCCATCCGCAACAGAGAGGATCTGGCTGACGAGGCTGGCGAGGTTAGCCTGCTCCCCGAGCTTGGACTGGTGGAAAGAAAGGGACAGAGGCTCATGCCAGGATCAGACTACACAACTTTTTTTTTGTCTTTGACGATGGTCACCGTGTCAGATCTAACAATTACAGTTCCATAAACTCTTGCTGTGTCTCAGTCGGGTGACTGGCAAGACTACACGTACGACCCCAGCTAATCACAGCACGTCTTATTTCATGACCACACATGAGTTCAGAGGTCATTGGGGAGGCGGGTGAAGCAGCTGTCAATCAAACTGACAGAGGCATGTGTAATGCTGGATGTCTTGTGTACCAAAAAAAAGAAAAGAAAGAGAGACTGGCTGTGAGTGCTCTATGACATTAAAAGCAAATGCAAGAGGCAGTGTTAACTTCAGCTTATTCTGTCATTATCTCTACATCTCCTGGGCAGCATCCAGATAACGATTACAACAGAACAAGTTTCACATACAGTAATTTTATTTCCACAGTTATTTATTTTACAAGGAGCAGGCTCGGCTGTGTCGGCCACATCAAACAGGCTTCTTTAATGTTTGATCTGGAATTCGTAATGACAAGCATATTCCTGCAGTTAGGACTGGAGATGATGTTATGACAGCACAGCAGCTACTCGCCGGGCTGATGAAGAGCTTCTGCTATTTCTCGCCAACATTTGTCTTTTTTTGACTCGGTCCTCCTCCTTTGAGGAAGCGTCAAATAGACAGGGGTACTGTTTCCACAGCTCAATGAACTTTTCCTCTCTTTTGTTGTCCCACCTGACAGCAGCAACCTCAGCATCCCTCCTCCTCCTCCTCGTCACCATGGTTACCTGACTGTGCTCTGGAGAGAGCACCTAATTGGTCAACGCTCAGGAGCATGTCGTGGGAGATGTCACACTAGACGAGTCAAGACAAAAAATTCTAACATGCTAGTCTTGTCGTCAGTGTGTGGCGCTGGCCGACAGGTCGTTCAGCATGTCACTCTACACGAGTATAGACGCCAATTGTCGTTCGCGATTGGCCACAACGTTGGTAACTGGTCGGCCGCGATAAAATTGTCTCAAAATTGGACTAGAATCATGTATCTGATCCAGGCATTAAAGGGGGTCATTTTCAGCTTCAGTCCATCATGTCATGGCGGTTCTGTGTGAACCTCTCTGACTCAGGCCCTTTACCTTGAGGTGATTAAAGACCATCTCTCTGAACTTCTCCACCGACGTGCCTCTGGTGGGTTTGTCGAACACGGGGGTTTCTCTCCGCGGCTCCGGCTCCTCGCCCAACTCATAGTGCACGACCTCCCCCAGCTTACAGCGGATGATCCCATCACGGTCTCCCCAGCTTCCTGTGTACACCTGCCCAACAGAAAGGCCAAACAAACACTGAACCACCTGAACGTTGCGAGTATCAGAGCTCCACGTTTAACAGACAGTAGGCTTTGTTCCCTGCCTGGTTATTAGGGAGTGTTGACAGACATCTGCTCATGTAGAGTGTTTCTTTGTCACACAGGCTGCTGCAGGCAGAGCCATCGATGATCCCCTTCCTGTACTTATCACACTAGGAGAAACCGCAGAGAAATGTGATTAAATGTTAAGCCTCTTTATAATTGTATTCATATGAGGTCTGATGATCAGAACAAAGCAGGAATTTTACTTTTCAGAAGACAAAGAAATCAGATTATATTCTGATACACCCACAGGCCAGGTATTCTTCACACAGCAGCAGTTCACAAAATAAATATTCATTCCAAAAATTATTCAAAACAACAGGGTCAAAACAAATACATGAAATGGCTGAGGAAAACCAGTACTCACAATGGCGTTGGTGCACTCATGTCCTCTGCACAGCTCGGTGTAGGCTGAGTATTGCACATAGAGCACCCAGCTCCCCACCAGCACAGTCAGCCATGTAAGGAACAGGTACTTCACCCGCACAAAGGAGATCCGAGCCTACGAACGCACATACATGATGTTATTAATTCAATAAAATTATGATTAATCTAATGCAGCCTGATGTGTCTGTATTTTCATGCTATACAGCGCACCAAAAGGGTGTTAATCCAAGCAACTCCCTAATCAAAGCTCATCACATAATAGGTTACTATGGTGACAGTGGGGGGGGGGGGGGGGGTCCCCATAACAAGGTACTGTCTGGCTGATTAGTCACCAGCCGTAGCTCAGTGTGCTGGAAGACTGTTTGGGGGTTGCAGATCCAGTTGCTCCAGCATGCCATTCTGGTCGTGGCCATGACTGTCAGTGTCACAAGATGCCCGCATCACATGCTTCTCAATGCACCTTTGAACAGAGCTCCTGTTGTCTCTGTGATTTCTTCATGCCTTCAGGAGAAACTTTATATAGGTGACACTCTGGGCAGCAGAATGAATTGAATTGAAAAGAAAAAAACAAGATATACATGATTATTATGATTTTTTTCAGCCTGTTTATTCCACTTTTTAATTTTGTTAACAGGCATTTAGTCCACAGTGCCAAAAAAGATAGAAGTCTTCCACTTGTGTGACCAAACAGAAAAGCAAGCATGTCTTGAAATGATGAAAATGCACAACAATTGTGTCTGTTTTTCTTGTAGAAGACTGACAAATCAGTTAATTAAATGATCTTTTCAGCAGTAAGTGACTACTGCTCTGCACACAAGTGAAAAACATGAAGAAAAGTCAGTTGTTGGAGGGTGCAGTGGAGCAGCAAAAAAGAATTTGGGTCAGATTTGCTGTGTAAGCCACAGTATGTGACTTCTGCAGCTAGTTTTTCTCCAGGGACTGTAACTGTACTTGGGAGGATGAAGTGATTTTGATTCTCACTCTAATCACATGGCAGGAACAGCTTATGTTGTGTGTATTTTGGCAGTGTGCTGTTCCTCTCATTTCAGCTGCAGCACAGTTCCCAAATCCCAACAAAGTATGCACCCAGCGAGACAGGGACCAAACACAAGCCCTTTTTATCTTTGATGTACTGTGATTATTGTACGTGGTAAACAGCTCTGATCCGGACTGACGATCTTTCTGTTTTGTCTCCATACAAACTGCAGCAGAAATTAAAGCATCAGATCCACATTCATGTACACACGGGAGGTCTAATTACTGTCATAAATTCGGATTCTTTGTGGGTTTTGAACATGATAAAAACCCTAATGAGGTACGGGGCTTTTTTTGTGGATTTTGTTCACACAAAAAAATGCAACAAAGCCCCACTGTGAGCTAAAGACTTCACAGGAAAGCAAAGGCAGCGTACAGGACAACCTCCCATTCCCTTTGGTGCACTGACAGCAGCATCGTGTGGAGATCTTTCCCCTGCAGAGCAGAGATGAACAAACAGATAGTGGGCCTCCGGGGAAGGAACAGGGGGCACCATGGGAGTGCAAAGCAACTATGCATGTATGTAGGCAATGGATGTAGAAGGTGCTACGTGCATGAAACCCACACAGACAACATGGCGGGGTAAGAGTCATGTGTGTGCTTGTTGTCTGTGTGGTGGTGTGTCTCAACGCCTCTGTGTGAACACATGATGAAGCCTCACAGTGAAACCTGAGCAGCAAAGAGTTTTATCCTTCACTCCTTCCCTGTTGTCCTAAGCACTGTCTCCTCTTCCATGTAGTGTTTGTCTTAGCTAAGATAACATAAGACAAGCAAAACTGTTCACCCACACAGTCAATTCAACTGCGAATAAAGGAGATGAAATCAGTGTATAATACAAAGCATGGTATAGAGGTACTATATACAACGTACATGTGGTAAATGTATAGTAGTAAGTGTACTGTGAAAACTGTAACACTAATCTGCAAATGGAAAGGGACAAAGATGTTGAACTGAGTGAGAAAAGTCCAGTAAAGCAAAGAAACACTAATATTACACACGAAGAAGAGTAAATAAAATAAGAAAAACACTAATCCACCAAAATGAAAAGGCACAACATGTCCTTAAAATGTATGTAGTAATTCAGTTCGGCTGAGGTGGCAGCAGATAATGCAAATACTGATGAAAAAGAAGTTAATGATGTGTAGCGCCGGCAGGAAAACTGCTCAAACTGCAAAGACACATAATATAAAAACCCTGTGGTGCAAACTGTAGGGTTACCAGCTGTCAACGTTTAGATTCAGTTACAGACCATTAGCCCTCATGAAGCAGGGACAAAAGACCTGCAGCGTCACATCTTCATGTACTGTGGACAGAGCAGCCTGGAGCTGTCCTCGGGGTCTCAAAGGGGGACTCGGAGGTGTTGCCCATTCCCTGTCTCTCCCACTTTCACTATGGAGTTCATAGAACTCCTCTGGAAAAACTGGCTGTCCTCATTGTGTCTTCCTGTCTGCAGTCGAGATGTCACTGCACAGAAACATGGCTGACACCAGAGAGGAAAATATCTGTATAGGCTAACTAATGGTGGCACGGTGGCCCAGTGGCAACACTGTCACCTCACAGCTAGAAGGTCTCAGATTCAATTCCCGCCAGGGGCGCTGTGGGCGCTGAGGGTGTGTCCTCCACCATGACTTCGGTGCCTGCTGCCCTTATCTTGAGGAAAGGGGCCTTTCTGTGTGGAGTTTGCATGTTCTCCCCGTGTTCACCTGGGGGATCCTACATAAAATGAAACCCCCCTCTAAAAAACATGCATAAAAATCACCACCTGACCAATGGTGACGAAGAAGAAACTGGGTCCCTGGGTGCCGGTCGGCTGGCAGCCCACCGCTCCTAGTCTGCCGCAGAGGAAAGGTCAAGGATGGGTCAAAAGCGGAGGAAGAATTTCACCAAGCATGGCGTGTGTGCATGCGCATGTAGTGTGACTAATAAAGGATGTCTTCGCTTTCTTTCTTAATGCATTCCTGTGATGAACAGTAAGTCCCAGACAGGGCAAAGGTACTAAAGAACTGCAATGTTGGTTATCAAAGAGGCCCAACAATCTGATTCTGGCTTTCATGTGGCTTTCTGAACACAGGCGCTTCAAAAAACTCTGAAATTCAAAAGCCAGGCAGACGTTTAGATGTTATGTGGCTGCAGGGTTTAGACCAGTACTGCACCACATGGGATGTGATGGGATTTTGCTCTACTAAACATGTTTACAGAGGTAACTGGATAACTTTGGTAAAGCTAAAACCTGGACCCCCTCAGATCTGGGATGTGGACTGTTGGGTTTTACTCTGCAAAGTGATCCAGATCACCTTGTAAACTTGCTTCTTGGAACAGCTCTGAGCACCTTGGTGCAAACCAGACACCATGTTCTGTAACCTGGACGACATGCGTCTGCCAACACATTTTGGTGTGTCGCCACAAACCAGCAGGTCCCCTAACAAGACTCTTTTTAGATTTGGTATCAGCCGGACTTCCATTACATTGATGTGTTGATATTTTACCTAATTATAAAAAGGTATTAATTGCTTTGGGAGCAAACTCAGCAAGCTACAAAGTGCACAAATTTACAAAAATATCACACCAGCACTGAATGTACTTGCTAAAATCATCCCTCTCCTTACGCAAATGAACTCTGTACCAAAACAGGAACAGCACGTACCCTTGCAAATGACACGATGCCATACACAAACACATTACAAGACCAGCGCAGCCAAGAATGTAAGTAAACTTTGTTCAACTCATGGTAAAAAAAAAAGAAAAAAAGATTCTGCACAGTGTTGTTTGTGTGTGTGCGAGTGAGTGAGTGTAAAGTGACATGGGACAGGAACCTCTCCATAAATGAAGGGGTGTGAGACAGAAACTATCCTGACAAATGCAGGGTGAAACGTAGCCTGCCATGACTGTGCCTGGTCTTATTCCATTCACCAGCCCGTGAGGCCAAACTCTGGCTGGTGTCATTAAATATTGACTGGAGCCAGGCACAATCAGCTCTGTCAACACGTTTCACACTCTTGATCCCATGTCTCAGCGCTCAGATTGTGATCTGTGCCCAAAGTTGCGATAAACTGGCTGTATTGTATGCTGTCATGTGTTTACTCTAACAAAAGCAACCCTGTAATCCTCTTGCTTAAGATCTTTACTGTAAAGGAGGAAGATGCTGGCACCAGGCCACTGGTACCCAAATCAGAAGATCCAACCTGATCACAAAACTGAGCAGACCACTGGTGCTCTTGTGCTACAGAGGGTGATGAAAACTTAAAATGAACTGAGATGAGATGATCCACACACAGATCAGTCCTGGCATGGATGATCAATTTCTCTCACATATTATTCACACTCACTGTGGTGGGCCTGCACTCTGCTCTGCTCTAGATCAGCACAAACACCGTCAGCGTGATTTTTCACGAGCACTCACATTCCTCAGGTATTTCGAAACGATCCATTAAAGCATATCAGAGCAGCCTGGGCAGGTTCATGTTTACTGGCAGCTGTCAGTCTGATGTGACACTACGACGAGCCCATTTTAGACAGGCTTACAGGCAATTTAAACCCGCAGTTTATAACGCTGATCCGCTTTACAGAGCATTCATCGAAGCGTGACATTACCTGGAAGTAGAAAGACTTTTTCACCCAGGCCCGTGGAAACAGACCTTTCGCCATCACAAAAATAGATCATCTCAATACGTGGACCTGGCTGTGGGAGATCATCCAGAATACACAGGAGAGCGTCTTCCACATGAAACGACTCGCCTCGTTTACGAAGCAGACAGGAATGACTGCATAATGTCCGATTTGAGCCCCTCTGTGATCCACGAGCCCGGGCTGTGGTTTCGTTTTATCCGTGTGAATCGCTTTGATATTGCACTTTGCCTCTGCTCTTTGCAACCGCTGCTGATCTTCAACCAAAGCAACATACCTCGAGCAGAGAAAAAAAAAAAAAAAAAGATGTTCACGGCGCATGCGCACCATGCTTGTGAACACATAACACGTTTAAAAGTTTCCAGGTCATTCACCGAATTGACACACATGTGAGTTAAAGCGAATTGACACAGTTTGCGTTAGTATTCTGTGGTCATTCTGAGTGCGGAGTATTGCCAAACGATGAAGCTGCCTACAAGTCAAGTTAGCGAACATGAGCAATATAAACTTCCGCTACGGCCTTCATAATAAAAGCCTTGTTGCTTAAGTGCTAGGGCCAACACCCAACACAACTTCCGGCTATACATCCAAAATTTAACGATAAATGACAACACATGATGTTGTAGCGCCGGCGAGTGGCCACAACTAGTACAAGTCTGTGAAACCTTTTCTCTTTGAAAGTTTTGAAAAAACATATCTGCGGAAATGTATGACTGCTAATTACTACTGCTGACAACGTTGCTTCGTATTCAACGTATATTCACATCAACTCCGCAGAGAAGATGCTGTGCTCGACAACAAAAGTACATCTTATGGTACTTTAAAGGGCGGATGTGCTCTGCTTGGTAAATGCCCTGCCTACAATTTCAAATCTTTGAAAAAAAAAAAAAAAAAAAAAAAAAAAGATGAACGTAGCTGCGACAAACAACCAGCAGCGGTGTAAGCGCTTCCCAGAATGCACTCCCCGGTCATCAGCGGGAAACCAAAATGGCGAACGTGTTGGGGGAAAATGAGCCGTTTGTTATTTTCTGAGGAAGGCACGAGCCCCGCAAGTTTTCGCGATATATTCCTGAAATAAATTAAACTTCAGAAAGAGCGGGACAAGAGCGGTCTCCCGTATCCAGTTATTTTGTCTCACGAGTCGTTTGTCGAAGCGGAGGTGACCGAATGAGGTATTGTTGTCATGTTTTCCTCCTGTGGGGGGTGTGGGTCCGACGGTCAGCGACCTGTCGGGGGTTACGGCTCTGCATGTGGATTATTCACGCTAACAATCAGGCCTGGCTGCGAGCTATTTTATATACGACTCACTTCAGCATGCAGTATTATCTCAAACTGGCCATTTATTGGCTCTAGTGGCTCATATTGACCATGTTTCTCTCAGTATCCGAACAAAGGGAGTCTCGGACTGACGGACAGTGGGCAAAAGAAAATATAAAAATGAAATGTACGATTTCTAACATAGTGAATACTGTTTTACAGCAGATGGTTTTTAAATAGTCAAGTGCTCCAGACTTTAATTAAAACTGTCTCCGGCAATCAATTGTCAGTTAATATTTAAGTGTTAAAAATTGATGAGCTTCTTTTCCTTTTCTTTTTCTTTAGCGTGAAATAGTATGGAAATACTAAGCAGTGTCCTGCAGCCATCTTACTGACTGCGTGGTCGTGGTTAATTACCAATTAGCACTAATTATGAGTCCAATCACCTGTTGTTTGTAACCACTGGAGGGGAAATGGCATGTATTTCATTTTCAACCACGTTTTGTGAGCGCTTCTGTAACCACACACTATCTGCTTGTATTTCCATTAAAACTACTCACACAGTAGCGTATTTCAGTCGGGATTCAGATTAATCTGCATACAGTTCCTGTTGGTTTACACAAAGAAAACTCACAGATGGTCCAAATTACAGTGTTGATTGCAGGGCTGCTATTTTCAGGTTTTTATTATTAAAACCCCCCAAAACCTGTGTGAAAAACCCATCTTGTATCTGCATTTTTACACTGACTCATGATATGTTCCTGGTCCTTGAATGTGTCATTATCGGGTAGTAAATGAATGAACTCCCTGTTGTAAATGCGTCTTCCTCCCTCTTCCACCCCTTCCCTTTCTCCTGATTATGCCCCCCCTGGTTTGCAGAGACTCAGGGGTTGTGGATCACCTGTCTGTCCATCACAGAGCTCTCCCCCAGCGGCAGCAGCAGGCTGTGTCCTTGTCCCCCACAAGCCTTTCTGCTCGGGGGGAGTATGGAGAAGACGACATGTCTAACAGGTTTACAGAGGGACAGGACGTCTTGGCCCGCTGGTCAGATGGCTTGTTTTACTTGGGGACAATCAACAAGGTTAGTGTGAGGGAAGCAATCCTCTTGGTATGACAATGAGTTTTCTGTCACAGTTTTACTATGTACTCCAGTACACCAGATACTCAAACTTGCGAAATTTAGCACCCTTGTTGGATTTCTGGCACATGGGAACAGCCCAGTGGAATAGCACCCTAAGCCTTGAGGCTTTCAGGTGCACATTTTCTGGCCACTTTATTTCACCGAATTGTGATGTTACTTAAATTGTATAAAGCAATTTTTGTCATAGGACGTATAAAGTCAGCCTGATAAAATTAGGTGGATGTGACACTCATAACTTCTGGATTAGTGTCCCATTGTGTCCTCAAGTGTTGCCTGCAGCATTATCTTGTATCTGTATCTCAGTGTGGTGTTTGGGAAGACATAAATCTATTTTTGCTTCCTCCTTCAGATCGATCGGGACAAGCAGCGATGCTTTGTGGTTTTTGAGGATCAGTCAAAATCTTGGGTTCTCTGGAAGGATATTCAGACAGGTAACTTCTTTCAACTTCAAGCTTTACATGTTTGTTAAATATTTAATAATTACTATTGCATAAAAATGCAATCGATGAA
Source organism: Chaetodon trifasciatus (assembly GCA_037975065.1). Classification (NCBI taxonomy): domain Eukaryota; kingdom Metazoa; phylum Chordata; class Actinopteri; order Chaetodontiformes; family Chaetodontidae; genus Chaetodon; species Chaetodon trifasciatus. The sequence continues at coordinate 2,590,499 of JBBMOE010000012.1, forward strand.
AATTTACAGGTAATTTAAAAGGTTCTTTTATTGCCTGGCAGCATCTGTACTTTAGATTCTGTCCAGGTTAATAGTGGTTTTGCTTGAGTTCTAGCAATTCTAGCACTTTGTCTTCTCTTACTTATCTCAGAACTCATGTTGCTGACAGTTAACTGTCCACGGTGTCTGGCATCAGCACAGCAGCAGTACACTGCCAGCGTGTGATGAGCACAGGGGAGGTGCACACTGTGGTCTATCTTCTTCCACATCAGTCAGTTAAAATGCAAATCTGACCCTCATATGCTTTGTAATACAGATTTATGTGATTTGTGATGCATTAAAAATGTAAAATTTTGTCAATTACCCACCATTTTGTATGTTATTTTTTTCAGGCTTGACTTATTCCAAATTAATATGCTCCACATGTTGCTGCACAGCTGTATGCACAGTGTCGCAAAGCTGACTTGAAATGTGAACGTCAGTTAAAAGCCTTGTTTTCTGCTGACCTCCAGTGGTGGAAGTTCTCACTTTGCTGCAGTGATTAGGAAATGTACTTGCAGTGTTTCACTACACCCTGACCTCATTGTTATTGCCACCCCAGTAACATGAGGGTAATGGAAGTGTTTTAATTACATTTGAAATTTGTCCATCCATCCATCCATTATCTCCCGCTTCATCCGGGGCCGGGTCGCAGGGGGAGCAGCCTGAGCAGGGACGCCCAAACTTCCCTCTCCCTGGACACTTCCCCCAGCTCTTCCAGGGGGATCCCGAGGCGTTCCCAGGCCAGCCGAGCAACATAGTCGCGCCAACGTGTCCTGGGTCTTCCTCGGGGCCTCCTCCCGCTGGGACATGCCTGCGTGAACGAGGTCCCGGGGGGGCATCCAGGCCCCAGGGGGCATCCGATAGAGATGCCCGAGCCACCTCAGCTGACTCCTCTTCATGTGGAGGAGCAGCGACTCTACTCTGAGCTCCTCCCAGGTGACAGAGCTCCTCACCCTATCTCTAAGGGAGCGCCCTGCCACCCTGCGGAGGAAACTTATTTCAGCCGCTTGTATCCGGGACCTCGTTCTTTCGGTCATGACCCAAAGTTCATGACCATAGGTGAGGGTAGGAACGTAGATTGACCGGTAAATCGAGAGCTTCGCCTTTTGGCTCAGCTCCTTCTTCACCATGACAGACCGGTACAGCGACCGCATTACTGCTGCCGCTGCACTGATCCGCCTGTCAATCTCATGCTCCATCCTTCCCTCACTCGTGAACAGGATCCCGAGATACTTAAACTCCTCCACTTGAGGCAGGAACTCTCCCCCAACCTGGAGGGAGCAAGCCACCTTTTTCCGGTCGAGAACCATGGCCTCGGACTTGGAGGTGCTGACTCTCATCCCAGCTGCTTCACACTTGGCTGCAAACCGCCCCAGTGCATGCTGAAGGTCCTGGCTCGAGGGAGCCAACAAGACAACATCATCCGCAAAAAGCAGAGACGAAATCTGACGGCTCCCGAACTGAACCCCCTCCGGCCGCTGGCTGTGCCTAGAAATTCTGTCCATAAAAATAATGAACAGAACCGGTGACAAAGGGCAGTCCTGCCGGAGTCCAACGTGCACCGGGAACAGGTCCGACTTACTGCCGGCAATGCGGACCAAGCTCCTGCTCCGGTTATACAGGGACTGTACAGCCCTCAACAGAGGGCCTCCAACCCCATACTCCTGGAGCACCTCCCACAGAATGACGCGAGGGACATGGTCGAATGCCTTCTCCAAGTCCACAAAACACATGTGGACTGGTTGGGCAAACTCCCATGAACCCTCAAGCACCCTGTGGAGGGTATAGAGCTGGTCCAGTGTTCCATGGCCGGGACGGAAACCGCATTGTTCCTCCTGAATCCGGGGTTCAACTATCGGCCGGATTCTCCTCTCCAGTACCCTGGAATAGACTTTCCCAGGGAGGCTGAGGAGTGTGATCCCCCGATAGTTGGAACACACCCTCCGGTCCCCCTTTTTAACAAGAGGGACCACCACCCCAGTCTGCCAGTCCAGAGGCACCGTCCCTGACTGCCACGCGATGTTGCAGAGGCATGTCAACCAAAACAGTCCTACATCATTCAGAGACTTGAGGTACTCAGGGCGGATCTCATCCACCCCCAGTGCTTTGCCACCGAGGAGCTTGCTAACTACCTCAGTGACTTCAGTCCCGGTGATGGATGAATCGACCCCCGAGTCCCCAGTCTCTGCTTCCTCTACAGAAGACATGACAGTGGGATTGAGGAGATCCTCGAAGTATTCCTTCCACCGCCTGACAATATCCCCAGTCGAGGTCAACAGCTCCCCACCGTCACTGTAAACAGTGTTGACAGAAAGCTGCTTCCCCTTCCTGAGGTGCCGAACGGTTTGCCAGAATTTCTTCGAGGACGACCGGTAGTCCTTCTCCATGGCCTCCCGGAACTCCCTGAAATTTGTGTTCACAATAATCCACACACCTCACGGCGAATGGTTTCTGTTGGAACTACTTTCAAGCAAAGAAATAGTCAGTCAACTTAAAACACCATTTAAGGTCCTTGGCTAGTCTCCTCTCTTTCATAACTAGCCTGCATAACAGCTGCTGATGATAGAGTTGTGATTATTTACCCTGACTTCTTTTGTCCTTTTCAGGGGATGAGGACGATGAGGATGATGAGGACGATGATATTGTGTGCTCCATATGTCAGGATGAAACTTCAGAGGAGCCCAATGAGATTGTCATTTGTGACAAGTGTGGACAAGGTACCATTCATTGTCTTTCTGTTTTTCATTCACCTACCATCTATCGAATCTCTGGTTGTCAGTGGAATTTGTGCTTCTTCAAGGAACGATCCAGCAGATGGCAGCTGCATATAAATGTGCTCATTGTCTTTTAGGCTACCATCAGCTGTGCCACACCCCCATCATCGATGCCTCTGTCATTGACTCAGACGACAAGTGGCTTTGCTCAGAGTGTGAGCTCACTTCTATACCTAAGGTACAGCTTTTCTTTTGGGCTGAGTGTGGATACACACAAACTTTAGTTGAATGTTTACGTTGTTTGATTAGATGCTCATGTTTTTATATGACAAACCACTATTTTGTGAGACTGGGTATTTGCTCTGCTTTAACTGTAAAAAAAATGAAGATAAAAGACTGTGAAGGGCAGCTACAAGATAATCTGTGGAGTAAAGTGTACACATCGTTTTATGTTGGGGTAACTGTACTTTTGTCTGTGTGGTTTACAGAGGGGGGTTGTGCACAGAAGGGGAGCGTCTGCTAAAGGCTTCCTGCAGCACGAGCAGCAGCAGCACCAGCACAGGGAGCTGCATCTGTCCTTCCCGTACGCTTTGGACGAACTTGTGTGGGACCAGGGTCACAAGACAAACATCCAGCAGTGCTACTGCTACTGTGGGGGTCCAGGAGAGTGAGTAACACTCAGAATCTATCTATATTCTATATATATAAATAATTATACCACCTATTGTGGTACTACTAAGTACTAAGCTCTGTATTCCCCCCCCCCGGTAGTTGGTTCCTGAAGATGCTGCAGTGTAACAGGTGTCAGCAGTGGTTCCATGAGGCCTGTCTCCATTGCTTACAGATGCCAATGCTCTACGGAGATAGGTGCAAATACACTATATATATCTCAGACTTGTATGTATTTATACCACGGCTGTGGAATAGACTTCTGATTGGCTGCCAGGAGTGACTTGACTCTTTGCTTGACTTTAGGTTTTACCTGTTTATTTGTTCCGTTTGCAATGGTGGACCTGAGTACCTCAGCCGACTGCCCCTCAGATGGTAAGTGAATCTCAACATGTAATTTCAACGTTGGCACAGACAGCCTTCTTTCAAAACACTGTGTTATTTAATAAAGTACACAAGCATATGATTGCCCTTCTTTCCAAAGTAGTGCCCCTCTTATGGCACATGCTAGCATGATGATAAAGTTCCAGTCTTACGTTTATTCATTTATTTATTTTTTATACCTAAACAGTGCCACTGAGCCTAAACAACGTATTTGTTTTTCTTCCTATGATATTCATTTGGATCCAGACAAAGTGAAGAAACACAACTTTTACTAAAATGTTTCAGGGGGGACGTCACACACCTGAGCCTGTACAACCTGAGTGTGATCCACAAGAAGAAGTACTTTGACTCTGAGATGCACCTGATGACTTACATCAATGATAACTGGGAGCTGCTGCAGCTGGGGGAGGTCAGGACACTGCCTACCAGCTCACATTTGACTATTTACGAATTTTCATTTGTAATGCACCAGTGCCCAGCTCTGGACTCACACGCACACATGCGCACGCGCACACTGTTTTATGTTCTGTGTTCTATGGAGAGTTTCTACTGAACATAAAGACACACACTGTGTTTGTGTAGCCTGATATTGGCATGTTTTGGATTTGGCACAGGATGTTTGGAATTGGCAACCTGTTACACGTTAGTGGTTTCATTAGTATGTAGCTGCTCAATGCACTAATACATCTCAAGTTGAGTGGAGACCAGAAAACCACATTGTTAGCCTGTCCTAGAGGGTTAATTATTTTGAAATTATCCCTGGCTGCCAGATTGGGGTTTTGAAACCATATGGTGTTGATTTTCTGAAATCGTACCTTTTTTTTCCCCTGCACCCTGTCTTTCCTGTTTGGTGACTCCCCTCCCCTGTGTCTGCAGCTCACCAACACTCCGAGATCAGAACGATATGAATGTGTTCTGGAGGCATTAAACAGCAACAAGAGCATGTAAGTCAGTTCTTTACTGGTTAAGTGTTTTTTTTAACCCTTTGTCTTATTCTTAACTCCTGTCTGTCCCAGTGTTTGCTCTTACTGTTTCTACCTGTCACTACACTCTGCTTTTCCTTTCTCTTCCAGGTTCATGTCGGGGAAGGAGGTGAAGAAAAAGAAGCACTTGTTCGGGCTGAGGATCCGTTTCCCTCCTGCTCCCCCCAACTCTGATGAGCCAAGTAGCAGAGGGATGGAGAGGGCTTCACATGAGATCACTATTAAGGGATGCAAGTCCACCAAAGCCCTACCTGGAATGAGGTAATACGAGAGACGTACATTTGAGGTTATGAAGATAAAGGGTTTGGTGTTTCTGGGTGGGAAAAATTGGGGGGGGGGGGCTGTTTTAGACCAAAATCTTTTAACCGGTTAACTTTGAGTTAAGGAGCACACTGGACTTCATGTCCTAGTCAGTCGTGTTATATATTATCTGTGATTATGGACGCTGTTTTCCCATGTTTTTGTGTCTAAATGATGAATTGGGACAACAGTTTTTGCAGTTGGTCCAGTATTGGTACCTTGTAATGAGTTTTGTAATGCGTGCCTGCTTAACACTATAGTGTTATTAATGCACAACTGTCGTTACTTGTGAAACTGTTGTGAAAGGTTGTTGTTATTGTTGCACTAGAACTTGCAGTACTCTAACCAATGGCACAGAGAAGAAGAAGAAGAAGAAAAAGAAGAAAAAGAGGAAGCAAGGAGCACGGTCTCTGGAGACTCTGGCTAAACGACAACGCTCCAGTGAACTCTTATCCCAGGTGTGTGTGCATGCATTTGTATGTACGTATATCTTAGTGGGTGTGAGCGGGGCGTGCACATAGTTGTAGAAAGGGGTGTGTATTTTTGCATTATTCAGTATAGGCACACACACAAACTCTCAAACTGAAACTTTTGCTGGGGCTATTGAGAAACTGTTAGATTAAAAGGAAACCCACTGAGAAATGCTAACCATTACTTTCTTATCTTTGACAGGAAATAAGAAAGCCTCTACCACTAGAGACCCATACATTGGATCACTTAGCCTCCATCAAGTAAGTGAGCGATTGTGGGATTCCTAACCACTCATGAAGCTACTGTATTGTTAGGGTTGCAATTAATAATTCTTTTTCTTTTCAATGAATCTATAGAGGAGAAAACATGAACATCTCCAAAGTGCTTGTTTTGTCCAACCAGCAGTCTAAAACTCAAAGATTTTGAATCTACTATGATCTAACAAAGAGAAAAGCGCCAAATCCTCACATTTGAGAAGCTGAAACCAGATGATTATTTTCTCTTGATTGACTGATAGATGAATTGACTAATTGTTTGAGAACCATGTACAGTCACTATAACTGTGTCTGCTGCATTTTTTTTAAATTCTGTGTCTAATTTTTTCATCCTCTGGTCTCTTTTTTTTTTCCTTTCACCATCCTTGCACCACCAGGAGTGACAGGTCTCTGCTGTCCTCAGATGTGGAATCCATAGGAGCCCTGAGCACCACAGAAACTACCTCAACTAGCATTTCAAGACAGTCAAGGTATGCCTGCTGTTCAACTGCAACATCTACCACTTACTCACTTTGACATATACGACCGTGATTCCAAAACAGCTGGGACGCTGTGTGAAACATAAATACAACAGAATGTGATCATTTGCTAATGATTTTTTACATATACTCAATAGAAAACGGCACAAAGGCAACGTATTTCATGTTTTTGCCTTATCAGCTTCATTGATTTGTGTAAATACATGCTTATGGAATTAATCTCTGTTGTCCTGGAAAATGTTCCTTGTATTCCTCACTCAGATCATCTATGTAAACCAAGATGGGTATTTTGTTCGAAAAGCCCCCTTTCAGTGCGGCTCCCATGTCACTCAATCTTGCTGTTCACACCAGACACAGAGCAGAGCGGACCTGCACCGATCTTTTCGGTGTTGAGTCCTTTTTTTCTGGAGCTTTGAGCAGAACTCTCAGAGAATCCCAAATCCCAAAATTAGCCAGCTAGTTAGCTGAATAATGTTACTTTGGCACGTTTCCATTTGGTTTTGTTTGGGCAAAATAGCTCACTAAAATTGGATTAATGGGCCTAATATTTGACTTCCTGACACTAAACTAGGTAGCAGAGGGAAAGAATAGTGGTGACCAGCGTCATCAACATGAAGTAGCAAGTGGCTGCGGTGGCAAGGTGTGCTGCATACAGTTTGATGCAGATGAGTGAATTTTACAGTTGCTAGCAGCTAGCCATAGAATGAATCCAGGTCGTACCTGGACTAGGGCAACATAGTACATTGTATTCGGTCAGTGGACCTACTTCAAGACCTTCTTCCTGTCTCTCATCTAACCAATGAGAGTTCTCACATAGCTTGTAGTGCTCCATTTAGGCTTGCTTGGATTTTTCTGTGTGAAAAGAAACTGAACCAAGGGGCAGATGCAGATTTATCAAACAAACTATAGACATGAAAAGAGCTTAGTCTAGTTTTTTTTTTTATTGTGCTCAGAATTAAAATCAGTTGCTTGACTTCTTCTTTTCCTATCAAACACCCTCCAGCCTCTGTAGCTCCAGCAAGACGCGCACGGCAGCCTGCATCATGCCTGTTTCCTCCCCACCCTTAAAAAGGAAACGCGGGCGGCCGCGACGAGCCCTGCAGCCCCCCAACCCAGAGATCCCTCCTCCCAGCCATGCAGACCCAAACCCCTCAGCTACAGAGGTGCTGAGCCCACTCCCAGGGCTTCACTCCACAGACATAGTTCACAGCATGGACCCCAACAGCCAGCTCTCCCACCTCAAGAGCTCAATCAGCAGCTATTTCGGAGCAGCAGGGCGGCTGGCTTGTGGGGAAAAGTATAAAGTCCTGGCACGACGGGTCACCCTCGATGGCAAGGTGCAGTACCTGGTGGAGTGGGAGGGAGTCACTGCCTCCTAGACTTGTCTTTGTCATCATCACTTCTAACTTCTAACCAGCACCTACAAGAGGTTTATGGCTGTGTTAAGGACATTATGTACACAGCCTGTATTCAGAGCATTAATTGATATATGCCTTTGTTTAGTTTAGACAGGAGCAAGTTTTGCCTGTTAAGCTTACTGTAAAGCCTACTGGTTCAGTGCTATCCAGTGTGATTACAGTACATTTAAACATGTCAGGTCCTCGTGTTTTAAGACAAGGAGTTGTCATTATACCACACCGTATTTGTGTTATTCTGCTTTTAACTTTCATTATCTGCTTTGAATGTTTACAGAATCCCCATTTATTCAGGGGCAAACAATTGATCAGTGCACTGCACCTGTAGGCTTTCAGTGAATTGTTATTGTGCTTGATTTTTAATCCAGTGATATGCTTTTCATTTCCAGACCATTTAAGAATGAAACTGTATTTTTTATTTTTATTTTTTTTTGGCGGAATGTAGTTGGTCAGACATTAAATGGTGAATCTTGGAGGATAAGAGAAGAGGGGAAGTTTTGTTCAAACCTTCATGAGTTTCACTACCGTTATCATGCAGTGAACATTTCTTTTCTTTCCAGATTTGGTAAATAAATGCTTGTCCCTTTACAGCCATGTCCCCTCCTTCTCTAGTCCCAGCTGTGAGTACCTCTCGTTGCCTTGGGCAGACATATCCTTTAGTTGCATTTTGGAAAGTGTGCTCATTTGTGAGCAGTTCAGGAGGAACTCAAAAGAGATGTGCTGCTGCAAATGTTTATTATTTTATATAGAATTATACTACATTTATTATTTCCCTTTCCACTTATACTTTCTCATATGCCTTTCTCTGCTTTGCAGGGCAGATTTCTCTGATGTTTTTTTTTAAATAATGGATTGCACATATCAAATTATGTCCGTTAGGTCGTCATCTCATTTTGATCAGATAATTTGGCCTTTTTTAGCTCATACATGGCAGCATGTTTATCCATGGTAAAGTTCTTTAACGTCAGTTTTTGATGTTTGTCGTAACCCTGGTTAAATTTAAATGTGAGCTTTTGAAAATAACATCCCCAAATAAAGCGTCATTTCAGTGCATAAATGATCAGAAGCCCAAACCCAGGAAGACTCCTAATAACCTTCAAAACATTTTGATTTGAAATTGATAAAGTGACTGTTAATGCTGAAATCTTTGAGGACCTATTTAGTTTTTACTTTGCCTGATAGTTATTCAAGAAAAATAAAGTGGATGTTGTACACCCAGTTCTCATACCAAGAGTTCAAAATTGTTCTGCTTTTTTCTGCTGCCTATGCAAGTAGTCCTGGATGAAGGTGTTCAGCCATATAGTTGGACAATGTAGCTTGACAAAGGGGAGCTCCAGCATTATTATTGTGATAATTTGACTTGGTCGTAAAGTTTTTCATGTGACAGGTCCAAAAACACAAAAGAATCAAAAGCTGCACTTGGATAGCTTTTACAGTCAAGATCACCTTGTAGTTAACACACTCAGGATATGCTCAGAAACTTCACTGTATTGTATAGGCTTGCATTTGCAGCTTGACAGGAGGTAAGGGTGTAAGTTATTCACATAGTGTTGTTGGTCAGTATTTTTATATCAGGTGCTCCTTTGTCACATTACTTTTGATATTATGTATGCATGTTTGCTTTTTTTTCTATGAGAAAAATCATTGTGGTCTATTTCTACTGCTACACTCGCTTGTTTAGACTGAGTCAGAAAACAATCACTGGAAAACTAATATGCTGTATGTCATTGCAAGAGGTAAATATTCAGTTAGTGTGGCTGTCTCTTTTTTTGAGATGTTTGTTTTTGTTGAAATGGACAGACCTTTTTGACATTGATACCTCTTCGTTGTGCAGATGTAGTCCGTGCATTTGAAGCTCCTCTCCTCTGTTCGGCCAGTGTCTCAGCCCACATGTTGCCACCACTGGCTTCCAGCAGGCTTCTGTAGCCAAAGAACATACATGTACCGTCTGCTTTGTCTCTTGAGATTCTTCTTATTACATTTTTATACATGATTATATAGGTTGACGTCTTACTTCTGAGCTTGTTTAGTTAAAGGATAAATAAAAGCTGATATTTTGAACTGTTGTGTTGCCTCTTCTGTCCTTAATTGCTGCCTGTAGTCTATGCTTCATCACGGCAACATCAGCCTCTTCAGTCAAAGCTAACGCACATTTGACAGTTTCAGTTCACGCGCCTGTGTTCGCGGCCACTGCCATGACAACCCTCTCTGCCAATCACGTCACAGACCGCTTTATCTTATCCAATCATAACACGCTTTGTTAGGATGTGGGCGGAGACTAAAATTACAAATTGGACTGCCACCATGTCTTTTACTAAGTCGACACTGGATCAGTAGGAAAGTTTTGTACAATTAGAAGTTCTAAATATATATTTTTATGCTTTCATAGCGCGAGACGACAAAACTAATATCTCATTCAAAACGTAAACGTTGTCTGTCCGGTCGTTTGGTAGCGTTTGCTCTAAAAACAACGATAATATTAACGTTAACTAGCTAGCCACCTGTTGATACAGCGAGCATCTTTGTTTACATTTAGCTAGCGTTACCATGCTAGCTAGTTTGCGGTGCTGTACTGTAGTCACAGAGTTTAAAACGTAACGGTATATCGAGTTAACTTAGTTTTCCGTGTTCTGTTTCTCTCCGAACATCCACACATGTTGGAAATGCTACTTGAGCAACTCAAAGCTAACGTCAGCAAATCAAGACAAATTGCTGAAGTTAACACGTAGGTTACGTTTGTCATTATAAATTTAATGTTTGAGAACGAGAGGACATTGGTCGAAGATGTGGTCAGTTTGAGAAATCTACTTCGACTGACGGATAACGGAGTGCAAAGTGTGGGACAGAAGCTGAGGTGAGCTAACGTTAACTGCATGACATGAATACGCAGTCTCCACCAGCTGTTGACAGCTACAACACCAATCCTCACAACAGTTACTGCAGCCACCAGTTGAAGACATTACACAAAGTCAGTTAAATGCTGTATTTGACCCTTCATCCTCCTTTCTTGATCCCTTCTTCATTAACTTTTTTATGTCCACCTTCTACAGTCAGTCACAAGGACATGATGACATTGTTGAATGTCAGCAAAAGAGACCTGATCACCTGATCTTACATGACCTGCAGGTACCTGATGTTTCTCAATCCCACTCAGGCTGTGTTTGTCAGGAGAAGCCTCTCAGTGGAGCAGCCAAGAGACGTGCTGTTGGTGGTAGTGTTAGCCCACCCTCCTCCAACTCAATGGTGAGCAACAAAATTGTGTGTGTCCACTTGCATAAAAAAGTTAAGAGACAACCAGTCAGGTTTGCTCGCTGTGCATCATTTTGTCTCATGCTGCAGACTGTTATTTGTATTTGAGCCGGGGTACCACCATAGCTAAAATGTAAATAATAGACTACACCCCCACTGCAAATACACACCCCTTGTCTATGTGTGTTCTACTGTCATATTCAGTCAGCCTCAGTCAAGGCCAGGTCAGTGGAGATGGAAGCTGTTTCTTCAAGGAGGAAGGCGGGTTGTGTGCGTCAGGAGAACGCCTGTCTGACCATGCAGGATGAGCAGCTCATCAGTGATGCTATGCAGTATGAATTGTCCACCTTCAAGTCTCAGGTATGACAATCATCCCTACACAGGTGATGTGTTTGAGCAAAGGTGCTGTAATCTTTAAGTACTGTATCTTGTGCCTCATCTTTGTGTGCTGTAAATGAGTATAATGTGAATTAAGTGCTTGTTTCAGTGTTTTGTTGAGACTTAGAGATTTTCTCACAACAATAAAATTATAATAGATACTTAAGATATTTGATATAAACTGAGAGAAACTGCACTGGATACATATGCTGTTTTTTTAATTTTTAGGTTGACCTCAGAGGCCCTAAGGTTGGCGTTAAGAGCAATGTGACAGTCATGAGTGAGCAGATTCATCAGCTTCAAGCAGACCTGGAGGCTCAAGCCGAAGAACTAAAGTAACCTCATGACCTGAACTTTAACTTCTGCAGATGTCAAGATTTGTGTATAAATAGTATATAAATTTGATACTTAATTGGTGTGAAGATGTACTGTGCTATGCGATACATTAGTTAAAAAAAAAAAAAAAAAAGTACCTATAAACCTTTGCTGCTATTTCTCTTTCAGTGCTCCTACAGGGGAAGCCTTGTTTGGGGCTTTTAGTGATTTGCCTTTGACCTTTTTTCTTGAAACTTACACTAACCTCTATTTGACCTAGCATTAATATCATAACAACCTGTCATTGTCTGTTTGCCAGGGCAGCAGAGCTGAGGGCAGAGTGTAGCCGGGAAGCAGCAGCTCAAGGTGACATCCTGGTGGCGACTCTCACTGAGGAGCTGAGCAGGCTCAGAGATGAGCTGGACACTAAAACAGCACTGGGCAAACGGTGATGTCTTTATCAGGGCTTGACTTCCTCTCTTGATTTCATTTAATGACTGTACAGTTGTAAAGTGTACTAACATTTTGGGAAACTGAATTTTTCTGAATTCACCTACAGTGTCTTTTGTCATATGATTACATTTATTACCTGTCATATTTAAATATTTTTAATTGAACTAAATGAAGGGATTGACACCTGTTGAAACATAAATAGATATTCTATGTCTAATTTACTTTCACAACACGATGGAGTTATTGTTTGAGTGCTAATGTTCTACCTCATCTCTTACAGGGCTGAGCAACAAAGAAATCAAGCACTTCAAAATGCAGAGAAACTCAAAGAAGTCTTCAAAGACTATAAGGCTACCATTTCCATTAAACTTTCCAAGGTAAATGTAATCACATTATGTAATTTCATTATTTGAGTATATGTACATATATCCGTTTTCTATAACTCATTTTTAGTTACATGTTGGTGCCAAAAATGTGTCATTTGTGTTTTTAAGGTGATGGAGAGTGAGAACAAACTCAAGGAGAGTCTTATTGAGTATGACAGAGAAAAAGAAGAGTTAGAAATGAAGTGCACTGTGCTGGAGAGAGAAAAGGCTGAACAGAGCCAAACAATTCAGTAAGCGTCTGAGTTTGTCTCATTCAGTGTTTTCTGGCTGTGATTTCCTTCATATTCATATGTAGAAACAGAAATAAATTGGAGGATTCTGATTTATCATTGTCCATCAGATCTTTCAGAAGAAATAGCTTTGATCTGCTGGTTAACACATTTTATCTCTGATCTCCCTGCTCGTCTGCCACCCAGCCAACTAAAGGAGGAGGTGAGCCAGGCCAAGTGTGCAGCTGCTGGTCTCCAGGGTCCGCTGGAGGAGGCTGGACGAAAGGCCTTACACCTGGAACGGCAGCTTATGGAGCGGGCAGCAGAGTGCAGGGAGCTGGCCTCTCTGCGCAAAGAGCTGGAAGACCTGCGAACTCTGACCCAGAGCCAGGAGCTGAGGCTGACCCAGAGCCACAGTGAGGCTCAGCAGAGCCAGGCGGAGCTTGCCGGCCTGGAGGCCATACTGGCCCTGCTGCATCTACGAGAGGTTGAGAGGAATACACACACACACAATCACACTGCTGTTTGTGTTCCCACAGTTTGATCAAGTCTCCCACCATGTCTTTACCCAGGGGATTGTTACATCATCAGTCTATTTGTTTGACCAAACATACATTTGGTGCCACACATAACTTTCCAAAACAAGTTACTATATTTATCACTGATCTTGCGTAGGGGATGATTTGTTTACTCTTGTCATATTTAATTTTTTAATTTCAGAGTGCCTCGTCGTCACTGTGTGTCAGGCCATGCATGTTGCCCTTTGTGGACTATTCAGGAAATGCGCACCTACTGAAGCTAAAGCCAGGTGTGCTGACAAACTGTGCACTTCATTACAGCCTGTGTTATCTGTGCCTATTAGCAGAGATGTTCATGTTTGCTCTTGTTTGATATATAATAGAGGCATTCTTGCCCTCTCTTTCCCTGTTGCTCAACCGTCCTCTTCGCCTCAAGGCGAAGGCTACCAGCAGCTGCTGCGAGTGCTGCACTCGATGGAGGCTGAGCGGAGCAAACAGAGCAGCCTGGTGGAGCGGCTTCAAGAGCGTCTTAGCAGAGCCCAGGAGGAGATCTCCTCCCTGCAGAGCTCCATGGCCCAGAGAGCCTCCCATTACCAGAGCCTCCACACGGAGCTCCTGGACAAAGTCAGCCAAGCCACTGACACAGAGAAAGAGGTCACTGTTCAGATCTTCTCCTCCATCATCCCCTTTCTTCTTTCTTTCTTTGTCTGTTTTGTTTTAACTTTTGCACATATCCTGATTTTTCTGCTTGAAGTAGATTAACATTCCTTCTTAGCACTGAGCTGTTGTACTGTTTGGATCAAGCTGCACACACAAAAATCAGATTTTCTTTTTGTTTACAGAGCATTGACAGTTTATATAGCAGTTTCATGTTCAAGTCTATATTTCTGAGTCATAAAGGTTCTTGCTTCTGCATGAATATATTTTTTTTACCGAGCTTGAGAGCTGATTATTGATTCTTACAGACTGATGCACTTACGAGCTGTTTGGGTTTTTTTTAATCTCCGTTTCCCTTCAGTTGAAAAGAAAAAGTGCCCGTGTGGCTTCTCTGGAGAAACAGTTACAGGAGAAAACCTCGGCCTACAGTCAGGCTGCACTGACCAACACTGAGCTGGAGAATCAGCTGCTGGTACAACACACACAGACCCTCATGTTTGTTTTTTCACTTTTTTGTCATGTTTCTTATTTGTTCCCTGATGGCGTCAGCAAGCCACTGACATGAAGAGCGGTGAGGTCATGATTCACGACCTCTTTGGTTGTGGCTCATAATTAATATGTACATTCCAAACATTGTTCTCTGTTTACTAACTGTTGCCTGCAAAGCCACAAATTACTTACAGAGTCCTTTTTTATTTTTTGTTTTCTTTGTACTAATTGCAGGAGAAAAACAGCACCATTCAGCATTACCAGTCACTGATGAGCAAAAAGCAAGGAGAGTACCAGCAGTCTCTGGAGAAGTGTAAAAAATCTCAGTCTCAGCAACTCACAGAGCAACAGCACAGAATGGAAATGGTGATCTACTACTTCATCTTTATCTTGTTCACGTTCTGTCCACTGAACATCCACAGTCAAATTCTACCACACCTCCATGTTAGAGTTCATTTCAATTCTATTCAACCAATCATTGTTTCCTCAGCTACAGTGTACTTCATGTCCAGTATTATTAAAGTCTATTTGCACCTAGAAATTGCTGTAGAAGAAGCTGGAGAGATTTTGTGCCCAATGCTATTAACAGAACACCAACTGTATGTTTAAAGAAATCCTTTATTAGTCACAATTACATACACAACATGCAGAGTTAGGGGGGGAACTGCACACGCCATGCATTTGTTAAATTCTTTCTCCGCTTTTAACCCATCCTGGTCATCCTTCCTCCACGGCTGACCAGGAGCGGTGGGCTGCCAGCCGACCAGCGCCCGGGGACCAGTTCCTTCATTGTCACCATTGGTCAGGTGGTGATCTTCTTGCATGTTTTTAGTGGGGGTATTTTTATGCAAACTCCACACAGAAAAGCCCCTTTCCTCGAAAAGGGGCACTGAAGGCATAGTGGAGGACATGCCACCAGCGCCCACAGCAGGATTCGAACCAGGATCTTCTAGCTGTGAGGCGACAGTGTTACCACCTGTGCCACCGTGCCACCGTGCCACCTTTATAATGGCAAAAGTGATGCTACCTGTAGTAAGTAACAGTTGTTCCTTTCTTCTGCAGTTGCAGTCGTCTCTGCAGGAGGCTCAGTCTCAGATGTTGGAGATGGAGCAGGAGCTGAGCTTGGTCCGGACGGAGCGAGACGAGGCTCAGAAAGCAGCTGTTGAGCTGCAGAGCTCTGTGGACCAACTCACACAGGTCAGAACACTTCTTACAATATGAAGGACCATATTAGTGTATCTTATTATCCTCACTGAGTAAAGCACAGGAAGCATTTCAGACAGAAGTTTTTTTTTTGTTTTTTTTTTTATAATTTTATTTAAACAATCCAAACAACCACATTATAACATAACATAAACCACTGACTTTCAGACAGAAGTTAAAGGTACAACAACTATAATTTAACCCAGGTATATACTGACTATTTGATTTTTGATTTAATTTCAGCAGACACAGGTTGAAGTAAGACACAGTGAGGAGCTGCTGCAGAGTTTCAAAGAACAAGCGGCTCAGTCTGCCACAAAGGTTTGTACCAGGACCTGGTTACCATAGAGAAACACAAATAAACTAGATTTAACTGGACAAAAACATCTGTCAGAATTCAGGAATTTCATCATAACCATTTGTCTGCACAATCCGTGACTTGTGTTTGTATATCAGGTTTGTGAACTGGAGTCGTCTCTGTCAGCGTGCAGAGCGGAGCTGAACTCATGCCTGCAGCAGATGGAGGAGGTGCAGAGGAACTGTGAGAGTGAACTGCAGAAGAAGAGTGACAAGGTACAGCGTTACACACAGTGAGGCTGTCTCAGCTTGCAGGAAAAGTTGGACGAGAAGCTCTCTTCTCACACTCATCTCCTCCCCTGTTCCTCCCTCCTCAGGTGTCCTCTCTGCAGGAGAAGCTCTGCAGTGCCAGTCTGGTTTGTCAGAGCTCCAACGAGCAGAACCTGCAGCTGCAGCTCTCCCTCCAGCAGCAGCAGACCATGCTGACCGAGAGTACTGCTCACATCTCTGAACTGGAGGAGAGTCAGAGCCAGCTGCAGACACAGGTAAGTTGGAGACAGTTGAAAAAAACTGAAAATGTACATCTGAAAATATACACAACACCAAGGAGTATTTGTAAGTTATTTTAGTACACAAACGAACTGCAACAACTAACTGCACCAGTTCAATTCAAAGGAGCTTTATTGGCAAATGCAGCAGTATTTGTTGCCAGGGCAAAAGAACACATATCATCTAAGAGTATCTTTTACTAAAGATAAATGCGGTCATGTGATGTGTGTTTGAGTGATTACTTGAAGACAATGAGCAGGGTCAGATTCATTCACAGAGTCATCCCAGAGAATAATTAACTCTGGGTTCCTACTGATGACTGTTTATTCCACTTTCTGTGGATTGTGTATCAGTTAGTAATTAGCTTGTGGAAATTGTACCATTAATACATTTATTTAGGAAAATACACCACATAAGCAGAGTATAAATTGAGATACTAAAGCTCTCTAAAGGTATATTATGTAAGATTTTTCTAAAAAACGATGTATAGACATCAGTTGGTCATCACTCATGACCCAGCAAGCACTGCATGCATCTGCTCAGACCCTGCCCTCTGTATTTCTTATTTTCCAGTTTTGCTGTGTGTGGGACATTTCTGGGTGTCATCCTTTGGGCAACTCACAGGATGAAGCATGTGCTTTGGTTGCATTCACACAAAATCCAGCATTGTGGCACCTTCCTGCTGGAAGGCTTGATTTGGTCATAATGCAGGTGTCACCTTAAGGCTCCTATAATTTCTGTCTGTTTTATGCTTCAGTGGTGCACACAGTATTTCCAAACACATTTTTAGTTAGTTACCGCAAATTTAATTTCCTCATGGTGACTTCGAGGCTCTGGGGCATTTTCTCCTTAATTTGGCTGTTGTGTCTTCTCTGTTCATGGCATCAATGGTTCTCTCTGTCTCAATTTAACTCACAGTGTTACATGTTGAGCAGCAGGGAAACACTCCCCTTCGTCATATAGGAAGGTTTGTCTGAGCTTAGGCTCAGTCTCAATTTTGGCTTAATCATTTTTCACTTTCTTCCAATAAGTCTGACACATGCCTTTCTGTTTGCTAATAGTTTGCTCAGCTTTCGAGCAGCTTCAGGACAAACTTTGTCAATGGTCTCTTTCTAGCATTGAAGGATCTCAGAATAGTGAGAGTCAAGCTTATTGGGTTTTATGTGGCAATAGAAACTTTTGGAAATATTTTCACAAATGCTTGATAAAGTGATTAATTCTAAAAAAATTTGCAGAGTCCAATTTAACGGTACTTGAAATCGAAGCCCTTCTGCTTTTCTCTTTCAGCTCAGTCACACTCAGGCATACATTTGCTGTTGCACTGATTTAAGGTAATTTGTGTTTGGTCTTTCAGTATCTGTTTTTTTTAGGGTTTACAGTCAGAGCACACATCTATCATCTATCATCAAATGTGTGTGATGTGGCTTCCAGTAAGCTGTGTTTACAGGGTGGCAGGAGAACCATATCAGGAGGATATTCATCTGTTTTTATAAGTCACAGACCATCTTCCATCCATCCTCTGTGATGGACTTTACTCATTCTTAATGTTGCATCGCAGGTTCAGTATAAACCATTTGCACATTTAATTCTACCAACAAAATCAGTAAAGTTTCACTTTTTATGTATCATAAATTGGGGAGTAGCTTCTGATTAGCAGTAGCATTACATTAGTAAGCAGAAGAGCATAAAAAGCAGAAGATGAACCGACTGATGCACCCTGCACATCTCACAAACTTGTGGTAAATCTGCCTCACTGCTTCAGGGAAAGAGCTGAATGTACTTGTGATTTGTTTTATAATTCAGCACTTTTTAGCTTAGTTGTACTTTCTGTCCCCCACACCAAACAGCACAATGGTCTCCATTGAGTAGAGGGGTCGTACAGGGACAGCAATGTGCAGCCTGTCTGTACAAGACGGACTGACCAGGCTGCCTATAGGGATACGCTGTGGAGAACTCTCGTTTTATTGTTTTATGGTAGTCTGTCAGAAAAATGAAATTCATGTCCTGTTTGTTTACATTTAGGAGAAATGTGAAGATGGATGTTTATGTTGTGTCTTCTGCAGGTGTCCAGTCTGGAGCAGCAGCTGGAACGAGCCCGGGCCTCTCTGCAGGATGAGGTAAGGAACAGAGAGCAGGATGCCCGGGAGAAAGACAAGGACCTGCAGGAGATGAACCAGCAGAACACACAACTCTCCCAGTCTGTCAGGTAAGAACACCTGTCCACACAGGGACACTCATGTTAAACTCAGGAGCAAAGGAAACCAGAGTTAGGGCACAGAATCTTTTCATTATGAGTTAATTTTGGGAGTTTTTATGTTTTAGGAGCACAATTATATACTTTTCACCATTTTAAGACACAACACTGAGTGCCAAATATTTTGAAATCACATTAGTTCACACTTTCTTGATAGCAATGCAATATTTTCCTCTAACTTGTAGTAATAAGTGTATTTTGCCATCATTCACAGTTGCACATATGTAATGCAGTTTGTATGGGGCTTTTATTCGTGACTATTTTCTGACACAACACGTCAAGAAGCATGCTGCTCTTCTTGACCTGCAGCAAAGACAATCAAGTCTGTAACAGTCTTGTGATTAGACCACATCACATTTTTCTGCAGGCATGAAGCAGCCTTTCTCTCCCCACCCCCTGTCACCCATGGACATGTGTATATAAACGGGGATCTTACTCATACAAGAGGGGGAGATAGCAGAGTGATGTGTTCGGAATACTTTTATTCTGAAGGGCAGCTGCTTAGTTTCATTTTGGGACATTTTATAAGCTCCAAAGCCAAAGCTTGTTGGTTGTTTGAATATACCATCAAAAGGCACATTCGCGTAGCTCAGTTTACCTACTCTAACAGCTCTGGAAGAATTTCCTTCTCTTGAAGTCCACAATGGGATCGCTGCTTACATTGAGGTGAGGAAATAGACATGTTCTTGCCCTCAAACAATATGATGTGCCCACAGTGTGTTTTTGGCGTAACATTGCTTTTTTCTGTCCTCTTTATTGCGGCACATTGTCCAAAATCCTATTTGATTGGTTCATGTAAGACGTTTAATTGCTGTACAAATGTTCTGTTTATTGTTTTGTGTTTTTCTCTGTGTGCCTTTTGCAGCCATCTGACATCAGAGATGACAAAGTATCAAGGGGAGCTGCTGTCTAAAGAGCTGGAGCTGCAGCGTCTGAAGAGGGGCGTCGCCATCAAGACGTCTCAGATCAGCCGTTTGGAGGAAAGCCTGCAACACATGAAGAGCCAGCTCGACAGCAAGACTGACATGGGTATGTCGCACAGTTTGTGTTCTTTTGCCTATTTTTTGCAGCGAAGAGATGATTTATGCTGTTACCACACATACATCACTTGTTCTCTTTCCTTTAACTTTTTGTTTTCCTTACCATCTTGCTCATCCCAGTGGTGGATCTGGAGGAGACGCTCCATCGCTGTGAGGCCAACAGGCTCAACTGTGTCCAGCGGGTCCAGATCCTGGAGGGACAGCTTCAGGCGGTGCGGGGAGAGTTGGCTGACACTCTGGAGCAACTACAGGAACTCAGAGATGTTCTGCAGAGAACCCAAACCATTGCAGATGAACGGCAAGCCTCGGTGGAAAAACTGACTGACCAACTTAGGTGAGGACACGCCCTCATGTGAAATATCCTTCTGCACACAGGGACAAGGGACAAACTCCAGATGGAGACAACGTCCATGTGCTGCTGCTCAGATAAAATCCTCTGCTGTATTGGACTCGGCTGTGCTTGAAACAGTATCCACACTGTATATGTGTACCACAGACACACACACACACACACACACACACACACACACACACACACACACACACACACACACACACACACACACATACCAGTCATGGAGCCTGTTCCAGTGTCACACTAAACATCTCTCACTCAGACTGTGTGTCTTCTAGATAATATCATGGCTAATCTTTGCTCTCAGATGAAATAATGACATTGTATACATTTGTACTGAGGAAATCTTTTGCTGTTGTAAAAATCTGAATTTCTGATAATTATTTTTAAGTTATTATTCAAGGTGGATCTTGTGTCATGTAATTTCTTGTACCTGTTTTACATGTATGCTCTTATTTGTGATGTAATACTCTCTATTTAAAACATGCCACTGACACAAATCTGTGTTACTTTGAATCACATATGTCGTATAACACACTGTGTGCAGCATTTGTACATCAAGCACTCCCCCAAAGTGGACACCGTCATGAATGATTGAACCATTTTTTGTGCAAAATGGGGGTGGGGTGGGGGGGGTGGATGCTGCATGTTTCAGTTCACTCTTTGTCACCCCATCCACCCGCATTAGATTGTGAGCACAGACATTACATGCTTTACACAGTAAACGCCCTTTAAAGAAGAACATAGCCATTTTAGTAACAGCTCTAGGCTACGGTCATGAGCCTGGTCACACACAAAAAGGCACTGAAGTGAGTTACCCCCATAGGCACGTTGTAAGTGCTCAGACCAAAGGTCAGCCTAAAAATGTTCAACAATAAACTCCTGTGAAAGTCCGCGAATCGTGTTCCCTGAAGGAATCGCACACAGTTAAAGCTGCTGTTCAGAGCACACGCAGGTGTGGTTTCCTAAAGTTACTCAGTGCTTTTGTTAAATTGATTGGTATATCTGTTTAACTATTCAATAAAAGTGTGTGTGTGTGTGTGTGTGTGTGTGTGCGCATGTGTGTGTGTGTGTGTGTGTGTGTGTGTGTGTGTGTGTGTGTGTGTGTGTGTGTGTATGTATGTGTGTTTGTGTGTGTATGTGGCTTCACAGTGAGATGCAGAGGGAGTTGGAGGAGAGAACTCACGAGGTCTTAGACATGGACAGTGCGCTGAAGGAAAGACAGGGGGAGCTCCAACAGAGAGCAAATCTGGTACAGCACGCACACAAACACACATTTTCCAGTGTATTTCATCTCATTTGTAGAATATGTTTTGCTGCCGTCTCTTTCTGCATTTTTTTGGGTTCTTCATGTTCTCTCGTTCTTTCCCCGGCCGTCCTCGTCGCCCTCAGCTGGGCCAGCTGGAGGTGGCCATCAGAGAGCACAAGCAGGAGATGGAGAGGAAGGTGGAGTCTGTGCAGCAGAGCCTGGAAGCCAGGGAGAGCGAGCTGAGGGACGCACAGAAGGAGCTGACAGACAGAAACATGAAGGTCAGGAGCAGCCACAGAGTAAGAGGGCAAAACATGTGAGAAACTGGCCTTCATAGACATTTCAAGAAGAGCCACTGAGGAAACAACATAATCAACAGGATAAAGTTCTGTCATTCATGTTACACTGCGCAGTGTGTCAGGCTGCAAAATGGCTTTCATGATTTCTGTTGGTAAATAAATGAAATAAACGATCAAAAATATTTTTCTATAAAGTAAAAGTAAAACATTTTTAAAGCTACATAATGTCCATCATAATGTTTATTATGCAGACTTTCTCAAACAGACGTAATATTCAAATACTACCCTTCACAACACACAGAGTAAAGAGAGACATGTCTCCCGCTCTCCCATTGCCCTCCATCTTTACCTCCATCTCCCCCTGTCCACACTGGTTTATGACCTCATCGCCCAGTCTGTTTATTTTATTTGTGTTCAGTGTCTTGTCTTACTGTGACTGCAGCAGTTTCTCCTCAGAGCTTTTCTCAAAGCTGCTGTGACTGAGAGAAGAGAAGGATGACATCATGTTTCATGAATTCATTTACTCACTGTGTGCACAGTGATTGGTTGACACGTGACCAGTCTGTGTCTGTGAAATAACATAATCCAGTCAATACTGATTGGATTAGATTAGATGAAATTAGATGAAATGGAAAAAAAAAACTGAAATTACATTAAAATAGAGTTTAAGTGAAATTTATATCAATACATTTGAAATAAAATTAAGTTAATTGAATATTAAATGTCATATTATATTTAATATTGACATTTCAATTAATTATCAATTAAATACTTTCAAAAATGAATAAAATTAAATTTTATTTAAGATTGCATTCAATTCAATTCTGAATCAACTTAAATTTTATTTAGATTTAATGAGAAATGTATTAAATTAGATAAAATTCAAAGAGCTGGAGAGATATTGTAGTGTTTTAGATATTTTAGAAATTGTCACTTTTCTTAAATAATGCAAAGAAAAATTTTTATTCTCTCTTTTGACTGAACAAACCTTCATTCTTTGATGGGCTGATTCTGCATTTTGCACATATAGTGAAATACATATTAGTTTGTCATTTAATTTTCATACTACTGGAATCTAATAGAAATCATTATCTGGTGTCATGAAGGCAGTTTTGAAAGCTGACTTTTAAGCCCAGTCTAGCAAATTGTGACACCAAACTTAAGTGTTGGAATGTCGATGTTCTAACCGTGTGCTGATATCTCTGCGTGTGTGTGTTCATGGTGTTCAGGAGTCGCAGCAGCTCAGCGTCTATCAACAGAAACTTCAGACTGCACTGCAAGAGCTTGAAGAAACTCGACGTCAGTGTGAGGCTTTGACCAGAGAGCTGGACGCTGCCAAGCTGCACGCCCAGGACGAGGTGAAGTCAGAGCACAGTTCATGTTAAAACTCTGTGTGGGTAAAGTATGTGGGATAAGTTAGACTTCATTAGAAGGAGCAGGAAACGTCTCACACCATTGGCAGAATTCTTTCGTGTTGAGGGTAAATAAAAGACTTAAAGAGTCGTTGAGATTAAGTAATTTTTGTGTGTGTGTGTTTGTTTGCTTGCAGGAGGTGCGGCTGTGCCGCGTGGAGGAGGAGCTGGCACTGAAGGAGGCACGCTGGCTGCAGTTGGAGGCCGGGCTGCAGAGTACGGTTGCCTCTTTAGAGCAGGAGCTGGAGCTGGAGAGGGAGCAGCACAGCAAGGAGGTACTCTTAGTCTTCAATACTGCTGTCATCTTCCTCCATCTAACTTGACGAGAGGGAAGCTGTGATGCTGCAGTGCAGCTTTCAGCTGTTCTTTCAGACCGGCCACAGCTGTATATCTGCTTGTAATTTGATATGGTAAATGTTATCACAGGAATGTGACACCAGTTGTTTCCCATCAGTCAGTCTGTTTTCTGTTTGTCTGCATCATGTAAAGGTCTTGTGGTTTTTGGTCTTGGATCAGCCTTTCTGCCCATCACTGTCTTTCCCTCTCCATGTCTGTTTCTGTCTAATTTCTTTTCCTCTTTTTTTTCTTCTTCTTTTTTTTTTAAATACGCCAACACCGTGTGAGTTCCTTATTTTATTAAATCTCCAGTTTCTCTTCTTAATACCTCATCTCTCCCACACACAGCTGATAATGTCTTAATTCCTGCTGACATTTTTGATGGTGCATCCTGCTACAACCTGTGGGTTTACCTGGTAACATCAAAAGGAGGTGGATCATATCATGTCAGAGCAACATACCGAGCTGCACATCAGCGTTTGAAATCCAAAGTTGTCTCATCTGTCTGTTTTCTCTCCCCCACCAGCTGGAGTCCCTGCAGCAAACTCGAGGCCAGCTCCTCAAAGTCTCCGAGCAGATCTCCTCCACCATGCGCTCCTCCCAGGAGCAGCTCACCATTAAACTTCAGCAGAGTCAGAACCAGCTAGAGCAGGCTAAAGAACAGCTGGACCAAGCCAAGACTGAGCTGGATTGCACCCGGAAACAAGTAAGTCACCTCCAGACTCAGAGAGACCAGACTCAGACGGAGCTCCTTCAGAGTAAAGCCCAGCTGGAGCGAAGCAGGATTCTGTATGAGCAGACCAGAGCCCAGAACAGTCACCTCCACACCCAGCTGGAACAGCTCAGTGCCCAGTTAAACCAAGCCAGAGTCCAGGCCGCCGAGCTCCAGACTCAGCTCCAGGCCTCTGAGAAGTCCATGGAGACTTCCAACGAGTCCCTGCTCATCAAGGTAGAGTTCATCAGAAGTGTGAGTGTAATGAAAGTTGCATCATGGAAGTGTGTCGCTCAATTTCTTCTCAATATTTGTGTCAAAGCTTGTGTTCTGATCTCTGTGCAGGAGTCTGAGGTGACCCGTCTCCAAACCAGGATCTCCAGTCTGGAGCGAGCTGCAGACCGGCAGCATCTGTACAATCACACACTCTCCCTCCCTGCTCTGCACCAATTCACACACTCCCCAAGGTACTCCCCTCCTTCCTCACCCAGAAAACCTCAGACGGCTGTCTCCTCATCGAACCACGCTCACTCGACTCACCTCCTCTCCCCAGCACACACACAAACATGCTCATTATCCCCTGCTCATACACACCTTCAGCCCACCTCGGCCCCTCATCTGTGTGACCAAACTGAGAGCCACAGCACGTGCGACTGGCTGCAGAGCAGCGCTGTGGACTCCTCTCTGGATCTCCCTCTGAGCCTAAAGGCCAAAGTGAGGGAGCCCCTGAGCAAGCGGGCTTGTGACTCCTCCTCCTCCTCTGTCTGCTCTCTCCTGGAAATGGTGGACCACAGCTGGCAGGGCCTCAGCACCCTGGAGACCACAGCAACCTCTGACCTCTCCTTCAACCCCCTCACATACATGGCAGACAGGCAAGGTGACATAAACCTCCACATGGAAGCTACCTCGACGCAGGAGGTGGACGACAAGCAGACGAGTGAGTCGAGGAGGGAGTCTGCGTGCACTCTGGTGGGTCAGGAGGAGGACCAGGTGGATATGAGTTCACTCACAGGGATGCTGAGGTTTGTTAATCAGACGCTAGCCATGCAGGAGGACCCTTCTTTATGGAGCTCCACAGGAATATCAGAGACCGGACACAGCCAGGTAACAACCCCACCCCGTCTGATATATACAGTGATAGTTTATCAATAAGTCGATCGACAGGAAGCTAATCTGCATTTATTTTAATCATTGAGAATCCAGTGCCTTAAAAAATACATTGCGCTTGAGCTGAACACTTTCACTATAATAGTGGTTCAGTCTCTAATTTGGTTCCATTCTGTCTGCTTTTACCATTTCACGAAGTTCATATCCCAGTGCTTTCAATACATTTCCCTGTTAATGTCACTCTGCTGGCACAAACTGAACAAAGTATGCAGGAGCTAAATAGTATCCCACATCTTAGAACAGAGTCGATCACCAGTGTGACCAAATTATTTTTCACGCTTTCATTCACTTGCACATGCAGTGAAGTGCTCGCAGTGTCCGGCTGTGGTAAAGCAGTTCTGCACTGCAACACTGGACGGCTGATGTTGACAAAACACAGTGACATAAAGAGGACTGGATTTCAATTAGGTTTAGTTTAGCTGATACCGATCCATTAAAATGTCTGGATTGATCCTGAAACTGGATCACAGGACCAGGTTCAGCAGCCTCCCAGTGGACATGTGCTGGATCTCTGTATACACACGTACCTTGTGGGCACAAATTAACTGAAATGTGGGAACAAATTTGATCTTTTATGCACGCAATAGCTTTTTGAGTGCTAAACATAGTAAAATATACATTTGATATACATTTTCTTTTCTCTCTATGGCCTGTCCAGGGCTCTCTAAGATGTTATTATATCAGGTGAAAACATGGTTTCAAGTATTCTCTATAAATATCTATTAAATATTCAGTTTAACACTGAAAACATGAGAAAACAACCCCACAACTGTCATCACATTCTGATTCAAATGGTGATTGATACACAAAAATACACAACATCATATTTTTTTCCCAACTTAACTCCACCGATGTTCACACAGTCTTACTAACTTCTAACATGAGCAGCTTACAGGGCCTTTAGTGCAGAGATCAGTATGGACCATGCAGTAGCTCAGGGGTTCTTGTAGAGATGGTAGTCCTGGTGCAACACTGATGCATGTTTCCGTTTCCACTTTTAGAGGGACGTCAAGGAGACATGACGCTGTGTTGCTGAGGAGACGTCAGAGAGGAGCAGAGTTGTGTACACGAAACATGATCCTACATTCATGTCCATCCCTCATTAAGTCTGTCCCTTTGATGTGTCTCATTGAAATCAAGCTGCTGGGAAATGATCTCTTTAGATGACCACTACTTCCAAGTCTGTAAAGGATCTACTGTGATGCGATTTGTAGCACATGCATTTCAAGTTGTGTCTTTTCCTTGAACAATATGTATATTTTTACACAATTTTAATAAGCTAAGTGAATAAAAGATGTTTTTATATATGTACAGTATTTCTTTCCTTATATGTGTGCATTTTGCTTGTCTACCACTGTGATTAGTAGTTTTTCTCCAGAGAAATGTAAAGTCGTGCTTTCACAAACATCTGTTTGGATGTTCCCATGCTGTAGATGAGTGTGGGGTCGTGTTACCAGAACAACTGGCTGCTTGCTCCCCAGGAGAGGAATGTTTGGCTCAGGACTGGGAAGGGGGTCATGCTGAATCTAGTACAGACTCAAGCTGGTTAAATTGGATTTGGCACACTCATGTAGCTTACATAACAAGAACAGCAGAAATGTTTGCACTCTACTGAGTTTTAGGATGAGTTTTATTCCTTTAGGCTCTTTTTACCCATCAGATTAAGTGCTGGTATGACTCTGAGTTCACAAGATGTGAGGAAGTAAACGTGTTTTGCTTGAAATCTTTTAAGATATGTGCAGGAATTGCTACATCTGTAGCAACAACATTCACACTTAAGACTCTTTGCCTCCAGAAGTACACCGCTTGTACATGCACTGCAAGCCACTATCATAGGAGCATTACATTTGTTGCTGGAGAGAAGCTGATACTTAAGCAAGCTAACTAAGCTACCTGCACCTACCTGTCCAACAGAAAACAAACCATCTCTGCATTGCTCTTCATCCTCATCCTCTCCTGGCTCCAGTTTCTCTAACCCTCAGCAACACAGAAAACAAGCATTATTCCCAAACTATTCCTTTAATATTGAGTATTTTTGTTGATATTTTCCAGCATACTTTCCCCCTTTCAGCTGTGCTGCTAAGTAGGAGGGATGGGTTTTTTTATGTGTCTGTGCCCAGGGGCCCTTTGTCTCATAATCAGCTTATGCTCTTTCAAGATCAGAGCCTGCATCACTTCTTAAATCCCATCACAACAGAAAAATAACAAAAATAATGGTTACTTATTCCAATCACCAGTCCAGCCCTGATGTTTAATCAATTGTTGCAGATCAGAGAAAGTGTTTGGTTCGGCAGGCAGACCATCAGAAGGCTGACTGAAGGCTGTAAATGTCACAGAGTGATTTCCTGCCTACATATGAGGAGCACTGTTCATATTTACATTTCCTCTCCACAGGCCTCAAGAGTTACCTGATGTTTTCTCTTTGTGTGTGTGTGTGTGTGTGTGTGTGTGTGTGTGTGTGTGTGTGTGTGTGTGTGTGTGTGTGTGTGTGTGTGTGTGTGTTACCAATGGAGACTGCGATCATTCCTGTCAGTAAACCATCCTGTGTGTCCCACACTCTCATGCAGCGGGGGTGTGCTGTCTGTCATGAGTGGACATGTAGTTCTACACTATTACAGTGAAGTATTAGGGCCATCTCTGTCTCTTTGCTCTATTTGTCTTTTGCTGTTCACTGGAGAGGATGTGGTTCAATCACTGGTGTATTGCGTGCCATTTAGCTCGGCTCAAGTTCCTCCATAGAACTTCCTGAATACAACAGTCTGCATCATATAAGCATTTATGTATTTTTACGCAAAAAATAGCAGTTCTCACTTCTGTGTGGAAGCGGCCCATGAGACTTGAGGCTGATGATTGCTGTGTTGTAACCCACTTTCCCTCTGACTAGGCCTTCTTGGAGATAAAATAGAAGTGTTCACGCCTCTCCAGTCTCATTTAAAGCATAATCTCAGTGACTTTGCACTGCTCCATACAAAGTGGTGCGCAGATCATTTGAAAATAAAAGTACAACAAATACAAAAACTCAGTAGTATTCAAAATAATATGTGTAGAAGTGCAGAAAAAGAGTGCAAAAAATAACTACAGGGCCTCTTTCCTAATAAAGCAAAATGCTGATGTTCACATTTAGGAGTCTTATATTCAAATGTGTGCATAAAATGTCCCAGTCAGTGTGTGCAGTGTATTACTGAGATGTTCAGTGGTCAGCCCTCAGTCCAAGCGAACGCGCATAAACGCTTGGGAGGATGCCAAACATTACATTACATTCACTTTGAAGTCACCTTTAAAGTTCTGAAATGATACATCTTAGTCCTCACTGATATTACTGCAGATTTCCAGGAAGACTCTTAACCATCACACAACAATTACAGCCTCCATTACAAGGACGAGGCTGGAGGTAAAACAGTCTCACATTACTGGACAATGTCTCAAAACATGCTCATATGCATCACTTTTTTTATGTTTATTGCTTGGTATATTGTGCAAAAGCAACAATATACATGATATTTACCCTCAGAAAACGTCCAGCAGTCCATTGATGATGATGTAAGTCAGCGCAGCTATGAAAGAAAATGGTTTCCCATTTCCTGGCTGAGACTGCGTCGTTCCTCTATATGTCCTGCACTCATGGTGGTAACATGTTCAACAATTTTTGACTACTTTTGACTGTGGGTCTCTTTTAGCTCTGTTTTTGGTCTCTACCAACTCCTGAGGGAAACATCTGGCTTTCCATCAGCTAAATGTTCCACTATGCTCACCAGCTAGATCCTAACTTAGTCTGTGTGCTGTTTACTGCTGAGCCGTCAGTGTACAGTGGGTTTATCACAGCTTTTCACCAAAAAATGTAATTACATTTGTAATTAAAACTTGAGTTTGTTTACACTTTAGATAAACAAGATACAGCGTGTTAATTAGTGAGCTTTAGAGGTGCTAGCAGGTTACCAGTTTCCCCACCTCCAGTATTTGTGCTAAGCTAACAGAGTGAGGCCTCATGTCTAATAGGTTTGAAAGTGTAGCATTTAAGCATATTCCCAAATTGTTGAGCTAGTCCTTTAAGTAAAATGAAGACTGCAGTACTTGGAATGAAATATTTTACACGGTGATGTTACCTCTTTGTTTCAAGTAAAAGGATTTGAACACATCTTCCAAGAATGAAGATGTCCGACTGCCAGCTGATTTGTAAGAAGTGTGAAGAAGTTTGAGTAAAGAAATGATTTGCATAGTTTGCACAAACAACTCAGAAGAAGGCTAGATACAAAAGCGAGGTGTGTGTGCGGTGGTTATTGCAGGAAGATTATAACCACACTGATGCACACACACTAGAGCTATGGGGGGTTAACAGGCTGCCTGCCACACGAATTAACCACAGCATTATACATGAGCTAACAGGGCTTATTTAGGCTACCATATGGGTGATGCACTGCCCTATAAAGTGATAATGTTGTGACTAAAGGAGCAAGATCCTTGTTTGCTCATTGGAACATCAGGATGTTGGTTCAGTGGGTCGTGCTGCTTTGCTGAATTAATGCAACAGAGCAGAACCACATCAGGTTCAGGCATGAGTTTGATTCCCTGTTTATTCTGTGCTCACCAGCCAAACTCATCATGCTCCATCTACTACAATAATTCCTACTAAATGATCTATTTTGGTTTGAAATGTGCACTTAACTGTCTCAGATGTGTTTATCCTGCTGGTCAGACGAGTGTACAATACAGATTGTCTGCATTCAACCCCCTGAAAGCTTCCTTCAAGTGACAAATGCCTTTCTATACTGGTCACCAAGCAGTTGTGCAATCCTTATCTCCTTATCTGACTGCTCACACACCCGAGAGCTAACAATGATTTTGATGTTGATTTCCACAAGTCTGTCCTTGTTTTTTCTATACAGTTGCAACCTGCACCACCAGTTATCGCAATTCAATATTCCTTTTACTAGTCCTGCGAGGGGAAATTCCAAAGAGAGCTGCTGTAACAGGCTGCTGCTCGTACGGCGCCATCACCCAGCTCTCCCAGCTCTGGTCTCTGCTATGCATAGACAGTTTTTCCATTTTGAGGGCTGCCATGTAAGATGAAATGAAAAATTAACGATGCTCCACAATCCAGAGGCCAACTGCTCATTGAGAGAAGAAGCAGAGATGAATGAGAGCATCCACAGGGCAAACTGGTCAAACTCTCCTTCAGTCAGGTTTTCGTAGACTTCATGGAGTTGACAAGTTGGCCCAGTGTTGTTTCACCAGGACGGGTGGTGCAGTTTAACTCAGCACAAAACAACCATTAATGGCTGACATTGATTAAAGGTCATTGCTATCTCCTCCCACAGCTTTCCACATTCACTAAGCTGCAGCTCACCACTTTTGACCTTTCCCTCATTAAACTGAACCTTTATTCAGAGTGAGTGGGAGTGGGTATCCTAGTTACCATTTTATGACCATCTGTCCCTGGAGCAGCTTTGGTCTGACTGACGCTTGTGGTCAGTGGTTAGTTGACCCCAACACTTCCTTCAGTGTCATGTGTAACTTTGTTGACTCAAACCAGTTTTCACGTCTTTACTGCGGAACAATTCTGCAACAAGATAACAGTGAAGGTCAAACCTGCTTGAGCATTAGCTCTAATACTGCGAATGTGACACCTGAGCTTCAGTTGTCTAAAAAAAAAAAAAAAAAAAAGCAGTCCTGCAAGAACTTTGTCTCAATAAAATAATTCAAAATGACATTTTAAATCTATGGCAATAGGAAAACCAGATTGCGAATTTGATCAGGTATATTGGTATTTGACTGTTTTCGATATTCTGTGCTTCAAATGTATTTGGGTGAACAAAAAAGTATTGAGGTTTAATATGAAGCCTTAGTGTTTGAAATAGAAAGCTGAAATGTGTCAGACATTTTGCTGCCCCAACCTCATCATGTTAAAATTTGATAGGTGTCCTTTTATTAAGGTATAAAGGTTCATGTATTGTCCTTTTACAACACAGGGTTGCATAATGAAACCTAAGTTGCATTTCCTTCATGCTTCACAAACATAGAACACATATACAAATATTTAGATTACAATAGAATGAAGTGAAATACAAAAAATATAAAACTGCATACATACTTCTATACATATATCTATACACCCAGGAAGTATGCAATGTCAGTGTCATGTCATTCATTTCATTGTGGAGGATGAACTGAGAAAAAAGCTGCTCTGTAGTCTGGTGGTACATCAGTGGATACTTCTATATTGCTTGTCAGACGGCAGCAGGATAAAGAGTTTGCTGCTGTTTAGCACAAAGACTTTAAGCAGGTGAAAACAGTTTGTCTGCATGTGTCCAAAAGCAATAAAGAAACATATCTGCACTGCTGAAGCTCACAAATCAACATGTAATGTTTCTCTTTTGTTAATTCCGCACAATTTAAATGTACAATTTTTGGATGTACTGGGATTTCCTAAGATGTTTACTTGTTGGAGTGTAGCAGAAAAAACTTGACATCCTGATAATACACTGGAAAAATGGGGGAACATTTCTGCTTCATTTGCATCAGTGAACTGGCATCATTCTCGGGGTGTAAGCCTCTGATTAAAAGAGTCTAATCCATTTTGGGTTGGTTGTATTGTCACTGAGGATGTGCATCAGTCAGCTGTCAGTGTGTGGCACAAAGGGGCTCCGGCAGCCAGCCACACAGCCGCCATGTCACATCCTGCTTGATGATAAGACTCGACCGACCCCTAGTCTGGCACCAGCGCTGTCCCACTGCCCACACAGACACAACTGAGCTCAGAGTGGTGGTGGAGCCCTCGTACCTGTGAGAGAACAGCGTCTAAATTAGATCTGCTTTTATAAACAAAATAGCTTATTTACATGCAGTAATGGACAGAGGAAAACCAGCTCTGTGTTTGAAGAGTCAACACTGAACTTGAAAGACAGCGGTTCAGAGGCTTCCTCTTTTCACAGATCTATTTGAATATTTCAGGTTTCTATAGAATGTCACATGTTTTTGGTTGTGATGTGTGAATACTTGATGGCCAGCTGTTGGGAGGCATCTACGTTTGATGAATTCCAAACAGTGGGACATTTACACTGATGTATATAAGCTGCCCCAGTGTGTTCTGCTGCATTATGGACAAGATGAAACTGCATACATCTCTACAGTTTTCGGAAGGTTTATTTTTACAGCTGTTTCGCAAAACTGTTGTGATGAAATGGCATGAGAGATCAGTTTATCACCCTCACTCACTTCCTTTTCTTTTCCTTTTTCTAAACCCCAGAATCAGAATCAGAATCAGCTTTATTGGCCAAGTTTGCAAACAAAACAAGGAATTTGACTCCGGTTTTCTCACTCTCATGTGCAGTAAGACACAAATTAACAAATTTACAAAATAGAATAAAAATAGAATAAAATAGATAAATAAATAAACTAAAAAAAGCTAGAATTAAGTGGAGAAGATATAACTATGACTATGGAACTATAGACTATAACTGGTGAGAGGTACTAACAGTGCAGTAGTGCAGTAGTGGTCTGATAAAACGTACAAACTCTTTCATCAGAATCCCCGACAGAGTGCGGAGAGGCTGCTCTTTTCTC
The DNA here is from genome assembly GCA_037975065.1 of Chaetodon trifasciatus. Taxonomy (NCBI): domain Eukaryota; kingdom Metazoa; phylum Chordata; class Actinopteri; order Chaetodontiformes; family Chaetodontidae; genus Chaetodon; species Chaetodon trifasciatus. The sequence continues at coordinate 2,623,297 of JBBMOE010000012.1, forward strand.
TCATGTACTGTAGCATGACATGCTGAAGGTCACGGCATCTGTCAGATTAAGGCAGAAGTGTGCAGCTGGAAGACTGAAAACAAAGCAGAGAGGAAGAGCCACTCATTCCCCACGGGCCAAACTCTAGAGAAGACATCCTGCGTTCAAGTGTAACCTGAAAGTCTGAACAAAACTGGCCCCGGTTTAGATGAAGGATCCAGAGTCAGACATTTAACTGTGTTCTGTTGAGGCTCCTGCCTGTCTATGGTTGTGTTTCTGCAGGACGTGTTCACACATTGTCATCCTTTGTGTGCTTAACATTTATGCATAAACAGCCATGTCGCTCATCACCCCTGAGGCGGGAATGTGTCCAGGTACAAATACGCCCAGCGTCTGCAGAGACAGAAAGGTTAGACAAGGTGGAGGCTGGGTGTGACCTGTGTGGGACTGCCTTCAGGTTTGAAATGGTCTCTGTGGCGCAGCAGGTTGTGCGCAGGGCAGAGCTGCAGCAAATCATGTGTTTGGTGTGTGAGTGTAATGAGACAGTGTTTAGTCATATTAGTGGCGTCTACTGTCTGCAGGGAAGGCTTTTGAAGCTGAATCAAAACCTCTCGACTAACCCACTCAGCTCTCTGTGCGGTGCCACTGTTTCCTACACTTTCAAAAATCCTGTTAGCTGTGTGATCCAGGAAATCAAAGGGCGGCACCCTTTCCTCGCTGTCATGTTTTTGCTCACACCATTCCTTTAAGCTAGAAGGCAAACAGACAAGCTGTTGATTCAACTGCAACTCCACGAGGACATTATGACTTAACGAACTTTGTCCCCGTCGGTGTGAACACAGTGAACGACGAGGAGCGCAGAGCCGAGCTCACAAAATCTTCGCAAGCCGAGTCAGTTCCTCGTTTGTATGAAGACGCTTTAAATGCAGTTTTGAGGAAATCTCCTGCCTCGTAGGATAACAGAAGCATCTTCATCTTTGCAGCTCTTGTCGGCCAATCAGTGCGCTCTCTCCTGCACGACCTGAGCCCTCCCTCCTCCCCCTCCGCCTCCTCCTCTGTTACTCCACATTAAAGCACAAAGCGTCTCCGCTCTCAGCCCACTCCCACATCTACAGCCTCTCTCTGTTCATCTCCCCTTGTGTGATTCATCCTGCAAACTGTGAGTTTCTTCTTCGACACATGCGTGCACATTCTGTGACTTTTCCGACTATGATTTGTCTGTCGAGCCTTATTTTCTTTGATATAATCGTGCAGACTTTTAGCTCGCGTTGTGAACTTGATCTGCTGGTCGCTGAGTTTTTTCTGTTTCTGCTCTTGTTTTGTGTCCACGTCTGTAAAGTTTGACGCGATTTGATTTCCAGATGTGGAAAGTCTCCGTTCATGTCTCTCTCATGAGTCACAGCAGCCAGTGAAAGGGACGAAAACACAGGAACCAAAACGTTTCCATTTGTTATGTAAACACAGGCTGTTGCGTTGTATGTTGTGGGGATGATACTCTTATTTTCTGCTGTTTTCTTGTGAATGACAGGGAGCGCAAAAACCTGCCTTAGAAGTGCAGGAAGTGGTAGTTTGGATGTTATGTAATACTCAAAAAAAAAAAAAAAAAAAAGAAAAAAAGAAAAAGAAAGATGGAGTTGGCACTTAGAGCAAATATTGCTCAATATGAAGGTGACGTGGATGAATCGTGGCTTCACTCTGTGTTACTCTGCACAGATGCAGGTCCTCATTTAAATAAATACACAGAGGAACATCCTGTCAGCGCGAGCACTCTGAGCTGCTGAAGGCTGCAGGACAGGGATGCTCTTCCCAGAAGTACATCTGCATTTATCCCCACAGACCTGCACTATTAGGCTCAATATCATGTCACAGCAGTGGTATTAACAGTGTGTCTGGCTCCAGACTGTAAACGTCCATTATCTTAAATGATGTGAAGATTTGTCCATGATGCAGCATTTACTGGTCAGCCTGTTACAGGAAGTCTACTCACTGTTTTTCTTCTTTGCGGTGAAACCTGAGCTGCAGGCCACTCATTTAACAGCTGAACAAACTCCACACTAATATGACTCCTTTAGGCGGTGGTGTTGATGATGTGTGATTGTTTGAATTATGCCAGATAACACACCGTGCACAGTGAGCAGGAGCAGAGTGTGCTTACACTACAGCCTGTGGATCACAGCCTATATGGACTGTAAACTGGGACAGCAAGCGGGGAAGTGGACGTTGCCAGATCTTGTGTCATCGCAGTCGACGTCAGACTCACTGCAGCAATCATCCTGCTGCCACACGGACTTGTAATCTGGCTCTTGTGTAATCGTGGCAAACATAAATCTGCATAATCTCTCAATTTTAGTGGTGCTCGCATCATGATCCAAAGTTCATATAAAAAATGAAACTAATTCTTTCAACTGTGAACGGCGTGTAACAGTGCCACAGTTAGTTCATAAAAGTAATTTATTGAAGCAGCCTGCAGTCAAGTTCATGTGGTAGTTATACAGCCACAGTTAGTTATATTTTCACTCCATATCAGCACTAAATACATAAAATATGTGAGTTAAAACTGGGTTGTACATGTTGTGCTGTGTCTATAGTGGTTATATCTCTTATGTTGGCTGATTATTTACAGATAAAAACTCTATCAGCTGATAACGATTCAGAGTTCCCGTATCAGTCTGGTGTCACTCACAAACACTCTGTATTTCAGAAGATGTTAAGTCTTTTATGGGCTTTGTTTTCAGAAATGAAGATATCCTAAAAAGCTTTTTCCCTCTTCTGACACTTGTGTGGCAGTTTATGTTGACTTTAAGGTTCAAAACAACTCTCAAGTATCTCTGAAATGTTCTTGGAAATCAGCCTTCTTTAGGCTTTGTGTGATGGGTTTTACTGGCCCATGAAATAGAATTTTCCCAATCTATAAAAGAGCATTTAATCCTTTTGTCAAGATAACACATGTATTAATATCCACTGTGGGTTCCACTTCTCTCGGCTGTTACCCACAACTCTACAAAAGCATAGTGTTCAGGAAACACACAATGATACTGATGCCAAAACACAGCTGCTGCATTTTCTGTTGATGTATTCTTTCCATTGTTCACAGTATCCTTAGCTTGGGTTGGGGTTTATACGATTCCATTTGCAGCAAAGTTTTGCAAGGCAAAAAATATTAAAATCACTCCGTGTCTTTCTCCTGTCTCTCTTTGGCCTCCTACATCTCCATATTTGCTCTCTTCCTCCTTCTTTCTTCATTTCTGTCTTTCTCTCAGAGCCATCATGGTTTCCCATAAGGAGTTTGCGGGTGCAGGAAAGCAGCCGGGCCTGCAGGTGTGGCGTATTGAGAACTTGGACCTGAAGCCGGTTCCTAAGGCCCTGCATGGCAGCTTCTATACCGGGGATGCCTACCTGCTGCTCTTCACCACCTCAGCCCCTTCATACAACATACACATGTGGCTGGGTAAGACACAGAGTCATTTTTTCTGAACTACATGGTGCTAATAGTAACTAGCTTCGTGTTTATCTTGCCTTATAAAAAGATTATTGTCAGGAACAGTATTGCATTTAATTTCTGACAGATAATCAACAACACTCTTGGTAACAGAAGCCATTCTGCTGCAGCATGTTCCCTAAATGCTATCACTTGCCTTTCCCCCCATTATTTTGGTTTATTATTAAGGTTTTACAGTTTAACAATTCTATGGTTTCACACCCTTTTTTATTTCTCTGAGTGGTTTTATGATCCCGAAGCTTCTGCTTTTCTATTGTGAGCTCACCAAAACAAATTCCTATTGTTTAAATGGCAGTAAAGCTCTTGAAGTGGGTATAAGTTCCTTACTGAAGTCTATCTAAAACATTAACAGTAAGAAAAGCAACTTCCCCCAAAACTGCACATACTGCATGTGGCACTGCTATATGTACACTGATACAAGCAAACAAACACTAAAGAGCTGTAGGTATTATGAAACTAACAGAGCGATTGAAACTTCCTCATATGACTGTTTGACACTATCGCTGTGAAACATCCTCTGCTGTGTGAGTGGCTGAAAGACTCATACCACTGTGTGAAATTCCTCTCTGCCACACAGTTCTGCCTGCTGTCATAGTACACTCAACTCAGGTCAGTGCAGAGCAAACAATGACACACAACCTTAACAGCTTAAAATCCTAAACTGAATGCTAAGTCCTCCAGTGCTCAGTAATTTTTCAGTTACATAACAAAAACAGAAAAGAAACCGCTCCATGACTCACATATGGAATACCTCTGCAGGCCACACGAGAGGCACCAGTCCCTGCATGTTTTTAGTGTTTCCAGCCAGTTCCCCTGCAGTGGCAGCACACAGTTACTTCTTTTAGTTCTCTGCAGCGTCTGCAAGCATCTGTAGGATGTTGAAGAAGAAATAACACAAGGACATAATTAATCCCTGTGTCTGGGATCGATGTTAGTCATGTAAAATTATGGAATAGTTTTATCCATGTTGTGTGCCATCTGACGGTAATAGCAGGATAGAAAGCGCCTCTGCTGCAGATGTGGTTTATATGATTCAAAGCCTCCATTCCTGACTCAGAGGTCCCATAAGGTCACTGTGGAAACTAGAATGCTGCATTTGCTCTGCTAATATAAAATAACTTCAGGCTTTTGTGAGAAACTCGATTGATGAATATCAGTGTGATGCAGTTAGAGAACGTGGATAAAGACAGTTTGACTATTAAAGTCTCTTTCCTGTAGGGGAAGAGTGCTCCCAGGATGAGAGTGGAGCGGCAGCCATCTTTGCCACACAGCTGGATGACTTCTTGGGCGGTGGGCCAGTGCAGTACAGGGAGGTGCAGAACAACGAATCTAACACCTTTCTGGGGTACTTCAAGACAGGAATCAAGTACCAGGTGAGCTTCACTGTGCAGCAGAGACAACTTCAGACAGCTGGTGCCACTATCTGAATGAAAGTACTCTGTGTCCCAACCTGCAGAGGTGGAAGAACGACTCAAGTCTTGTCTTAAGTAAAAGCAACAATACCACAACGTAGAAATACTTGTGTAAAAATCATGCATATTACTTTTTACTTCATTAAAAGTACAAAAGTATTAGCATCGAAACACACTGAAACACTCCCCAAGTATAAGTACTCATAATTCAGAATGGTATATTTCAGAATAATGTATATTTGGGAATCAATAAAGTTTTAGCATAATCTTTAATATTACATCAAAATGTATTTGTTGAATATGTTTTGTATTTTAAAACTAAATCTGCAAAGTCACTAGTTACTAAATGTTAAGTGTGCGAACACACTCAGACCTGAAGGAGATTACTCACAGTGATGGGCTCAGAGAGAACACAGGCAAACAGGCAGGTCCAAACAATCAAAAGGTTTATTAACCAAGGGTGTCCACTGCCTAACACTAACGTTGTCAGATAAATGTAGTGGAGTAAAAAGTACAGTATTTGCCTCTGAATTGTAGTGTAGTAGAAGTATAAAGTAGCAGGCAATGGCAATACTAGTAAAGTACAAGTACCTCAAAACACTTTGTATTATGAGCACATCCTTACAAACATAAAGTGATTCACATCTGCCTCAACTGTGCTTTGTGAGTAGTTGTAATTAGCAAATGTTAGCATACTAACACACTGAACTAAGATGGTGAACATGGTCAACATTATACATGCTGAACATTGTCATTTTGAGCATGTCAGCATGCTGATGTGAGCATTTAACTCAAAGGGCTGCTGTGCCTAAGTGTAGCCTCACAGAGCTGCTAGCTTTTCAAATACACTGCATGCCACTGATGGATGGATGTGCCCATGTGACGAGTGGTCATGAGTACACATTTCTGTGTATTTGAGGACTGGGGACTGTTGCTCTAAGTTAATGACTGCATGAATAAGTAAACTTTTAAGCAGTGTTTCTGTTGTGTTTTCATTGTGTGGTTCAAACATACACACTGTAAAATACAAAGCGAGCAATGGAGAGGTTACAGTGTTCAATACAGTGTATTTCTTACAGCGTGAACAGTCAAAGTTATTCGTACAAACGAAGCAGCAATCTGGCTCAGAACTCTCAGACCTAAATATATCTACAGGGTTTAATGATTGCCAGCATCCTATGAACTTTGCCATGCAGTTGAGATGATGAGTCTGAAGTTCAGAGGAAACACAACATTCCCCACTACACATCCCAGGGTGTGTCTGCCTGCCTGCCTGCAGCCGAGGCAACCGCCCTGGTAAAAGGAGGACATTTTGAAAGACTTAAGCTAGGCTACTTTTCTTTTCATTCTTCTTTTTTTTTTTTTTTTTTTTACAAGCCATCTGTTTCTTATTGCCATGAAAAGCATCCAAACCCCCTTCTGGCTTTACTTGGATGTAATTAGTCTTGTTTACTTACTTTGCAGAGTTGGATGGTGGAAACTCTGCTCTGCACATGTGCAGAAACACAGCTCACACACATACTTACACAGCGTTCTCCTGGAAAACAGGCAGAGACAGAACTAAACCTCATTATCTCTTCATAGTTTTGGTAACTCCACTGTTAGGACAGAATCCTCCCATTAGAATAAACAGAGCCTGCATTGTTGCCATGAAAAATTTTACTGCCTCTCTCTTGAGAAAGGCATAAAGATGAACGGCATGAATGTGGTTTCCATTTTGAGGCCTAAATAGCCACTCCTCCAGATGCTGACAAGACTGTGCCATTGTGGGTAAATACTAAGCCCTCAGTGGACATTTTAAGAGCAAGGAAGTCCCTCTTTGTTTTTGTTCTCATGAAATGACAGGAGTAGATCTCAGCTTTAGTTTCTACATGTTGAAAGGCCCATGGAACACCATCTGCGGTTAAAGTGGCCACATTGTTTTTGCTCCAGCAGAACGTGTGTTGGTACATTTGCAGCGTTTCATTTGCATGTCTTGTAAATACCTGTTTTGTTTAATGGCTTCACCAAGGACGGCACATTGCGAGACAAATCTGCCTCCCAGGTACGCCACTGTTCCACAGAACAGACATGATCCTCCTCTCCAGGCAGGCATCATGTTACTTTCATTTCCCTCATTTGATAAGGTTAATTGGCTTTGTTAGCTCTGATTTATAGCACATGTTAATCTCATTATTTGACAGCGCAATTCACAGCCTTTTGTCCTTTGAAGTTTTATGTTTTTGTGTAAAACTCATTTCACCCTCACTGTGCAGCAAATGTTGAGCCCCGTGTCTTATGAATTCATCTGAGTCCACACAACTGCCTCAGACCCTCTCAGCAGTGCATTTGTGACTGTTTAGTTGGTTTGATGTGAGCTGAGATTTTTGGACAGATTTTAATGAATATAATCTCACTTGAGTTATAATTTTTTTGTCACAGAAAGGGGGCGTGGCCTCAGGTTTTAATCATGTGGTGACCAATGACATGAACGTGAAGCGCCTGCTGCATGTCAAGGGTCGGAGGACTATCAGAGCAACGGAGGTGGAGTTGGCCTGGTCCAGCTTCAACAAGGGAGACTGCTTCATTATTGACCTTGGCAAGGTGAGCTGTTAGTGTGTGTGCGACCTGATTCTTACAGTAACAATTCTCAAGATTTTCATGAAATCAAATGCCACACCGAATCCTATTTATGTTCGGCATTTTTCACCAGAAGCCATTCAATGTATTTGCATCCTATAATTTCCTCTCTATACAGTCATCGTCATTATTAGTGGCGGACTCCGCCGTTCCAGTCCTGAATTCCGATTGCTTACCCAAGCATGAGGGATTGACAGGAAACAATGAAGTCTATAATCTATGCTGGTGATTATGCAAACCAAACATTTCCTACTGGTGCTAGTTCACTTCTAAACGCGTTCAGTGTTGCTCGTGACATAATGTAAAGAGCACAAATAATGACTTTCTCCTTTTCAAAAACAAAACAAGTTTGTGTGGCTGCACCGTAAACAGCACTAACAGCTGTGTTTGCTGCCCCCAAAGCTCTGGGACCTGTGGTTACCACCAGTAACCATGGTTGTCACCAAATCAACCAGGACTGAAATCTTACATTTTAAGCTTTAATTTCTATTTCCTGTCTTTCCCTGTCCTGCAGGACATCTTTCAATGGTGTGGCAGCGAGTGCAACCGTTATGAGAGGCTGAAGGCCGCTAACTTTGCCATCTGCATCAGAGATAATGAGAGAAACGGCAGAGCCAAATTGCAAAGCGTGGAGGAAGGGGATGAGCCGCAAGAAGTCATAGCGGTAATACACAATTCCACACACATGCACACACATTGCTTATTTTCATTCCCGCTCCTGGTGAATCTCAGCTGCGCACTGAAGTTTTCACCCACAGGTGATCACTTATGAGCAGAAACTATAAATGTTATTGATGCATTTCACGGCCGGTGAGTTAGTCAGCGTGGGAAAGAGTGGACACAATGCTGTCCTTTCTAATGTGCTGCTCATGTGCCAACTCTGTGCCACGGCGGCATTGTAAACACTTCCTTTACAACAAGAGAGGAGGGTAAACTCCAGAGAGGCCTAATGAGGGAGAGAGGAGCTTTACATGATCCACTTTAAATTCATCAAGATCTTTTTTAATCTGACAAAAGACATAGAACATAAAGCACAAAACAAACCGCTGTGGCACTACTGATCTTTATCTGTGCATAGAAAACACAATTGTAACTTTGAGCAGTAAAGTACTTAACATCATCATAACAACATTAGGAGGAGCACAATGATTCATTCTGCTGGTTGTTCAGGCTTTGGGACCAAAAGGCGCCATCTCCCCGGCCACTCCGGATGATGAGAAGGTGGATATCTCCAACAAGAAGAAGGGTGCCCTCTACATGGTGAGTAATAAAACTGACAATTCAACTGAAGTATCTATCTTTCTGTCTATCTGAAAATATGCATTTCCAAAAAAAGTTCATTTTAGTAACAAATAAAGATGTTTGGAGAATGTTGAAGAAATACATCCTCACTGAACTTCACACTTTGTGAACAGAGCTGGTAGCTGATGCTATCCCTTTGCTTTGTAGATCTCTGATGCCACTGGTTCGATGAAAGTGTCCGTTGTGGCTCCATCCAATCCCTTCAAACAGGCCATGTTGTCTCCTGAGGAGTGCTACATCCTGGACAATGGCGTGGACAGAAATGTCTTTGTTTGGAAAGGTTCTGACAGCATCACAGACTCTGACTTGTTTTTTAAATTGTGGCGGTGATACTTTTGCATTCATTTCTATACATTTTTGAGCCTCCTGAAGGTGTCATGGAATAAATTCAATAAAACATCTTCTATGGGAGAAGCCCAGCTAATAATCCCACAACACACCTGCCTTCACTAACCTCTGTGCTCTAATATTACTACTGGGCAGTTTATTACGTAAAATAAGATAAAGTTAAAGTGCACCTTGTTTTTGAGAATTTCTTGTCATGTCTTGTCATGCCAACACTAACCAGGTCCCAAGGCCAACGTGTCAGAGCGTAAAGCAGCCATGTCAGCAGCTCAGCAGTTCATCAAAGACAAAGGGTACTCCAATAAGACACAGGTAAAACTGACATATGCCCAAACAGTCTGACAGAAAAGGCTAGCAGAAAAGCAGCATCTTGTTTCCATGTAATTAGTGTACATTTTTCCTCTGTTGGTAAAATTCAATAATATAATGCTCTGACAAAAAAGATGCAGGTAATTAAACTTAAGCTGAAACCGCTTTGTGACTCATGTCTCTTCCAGATCCAAGTGCTTCCTGCGGGAGGTGAGACGATGCTGTTTAAGCAGTTCTTCGGTGACTGGAAGGACAAAGATGAGACTACTGGCCCCAGTAAGGCTTTCACCATCGGCCGCATAGCCAAAGTGGAGCAGGTGCCCTTCGATGCCTCCACACTGCACACCAACAAGGCCATGGCAGCCCAGCATGGCATGGTGGATGATGGCAAAGGCAAAGTCCAGGTAAGAGTCACTAAAGGTTTTTCAAAATAGAAGGATAAAACAGTGTCATATAGTTGGGCAAAACAGGTTGTGGTGTGGCCTTCAGATTTGGCGTGTTGAGAATGGTGAAAAGGTGGCTGTGGATCCCTCCTCCTACGGTCACTTCTATGGTGGAGACTGTTACCTCATCCTCTACAGCTACAAACTGGGAGGCCGTGAGCAGCACATCATATACACCTGGTGGGTAAAAAAGAAAAATCCATACGAATGTGTATATTTTGACAGTGTCATTTCTGTGATACGGTGTGAATTAAAACCTGCACTAGGGCATGGGAGCACATTAGTGTACCACACCCAGTCTAATACCACATCCACACCGGGAACTGACATTCAGTGTGTGTTGCTGTGTCAGGCAGGGCCTGAAGTGCACACAGGATGAGCTGGCAGGATCGGCGTTCCTCACAGTGAAGCTTGATGACTCAATGGGAGGATCCCCGGTTCAGGTTAGAGCTCGACGCTGACGTCTGCTCACCTTCACTCATGTAAAAACAAGCTCAGGTTGTGAACAGTCACTTAGTAATTCTCAACATCTAACAAAACAAACATCAAACTCGGCTGTGACTCAGGAGGGTTAAAGGAATAACACAACCCTGATTCCAAATAAGTCTGGATGCTGTGCAAAACAGAAATAAAGCAGAATTTGATGCAGCAGCATGTTTCAAATAAGTTGGGACAGGAGCAACTAGAGACTGGGAAAGTAGTGGAATGCTCCAAAAACACCTGTTTGGAACATAAACAGGTTCATTGGTAACAGCTGATAGTATCATGATTGGGTATGAAAGGAGCATCCTGGAAAGGTTCAGTCGTTCAAGCAAGGATGGAGCGAGGTTCACCACTTTGTGAACACATGATTGGATAAAGGATGTTACTACATGAACTCGGGAACACTTTGTAAAACTGTTGTCTATAAACAGTTTCTCTGCAAACGACTGCATTCTGTTTTTACTTTTGTTTTGCAGAGCATCTAATGCCATTAGTGTTCATAATGATTGTGTAATCAGTTACTGTCCGTGGAAGCTGACATAAATTGAAGTTGCAGCTGCTCGAGTTCTCTGAACATGAGAAGAGGATTGTGGAAGTTGAGTAAGAAGTTGCAGCTAAGGTGTCAAAATTGAAAACTAACGTGAGAGTTTTGCAATAACATGTAATGTTCATGTTTATGAATTCTGTCTTTTAACTTTGTACTTAAAGTTGTTTTTGTAGGTGCTCTAAATGATGAGTTTAGCAGCTCATAGAGACAGAAGAGCAGTGCTGTAGAAAAACAAAGTGAAGCTGCCCTTTTAGTGCTAATGAGGGTTCAGCTTCTCAAATTTATTAAAGCTAATTATCACAGAGGTGCTGACCAAGACCAAAAATCTCAGTAATAACTGAACTCCTCTGCCATGAAACGCAACCAACCTCAGACAACCAGCAGAGGGCAGTGTCACTGCAATGTTCAGTTTGATACCACTCAAACTGCTGCACCACATACCACACATATTTCAGGATTTACAACATCTTCATGGTCACATGGTGTGAAGCTTGAACTCAAAAGTGGATCAATGACTTAAGAAATCATTTTATTTATTTACTTATTTAATTTTTTATTCTCTGGAGCCTGGTGATGTATGCATGAAAACAAACCCTCATCAGTAATGATAACATCAAAAACAGCTTCAGACATGTCTTATTTTATGGTTTTTTCTCCTTAAAACACCACAATACTTTTCATCCATAGGTGAGAGTGACGCAGGGCCAGGAGCCTCCACACCTGATGAGCCTGTTCCAGGGCAAACCCATGATCATCCACAGCGGAGGAACGTCACGCAAAGGTGGACAGTCGCAGGCCAGCTCCACTCGCCTCTTCCACATCCGGCAGAGCTCATCCCGCACCACCCGTGCCGTGGAGGTGAGCTGTCCGCCAGCACATGGCTGGGTGATGATGTCATGCATAGGACAGTGATTTCCCCCCTCACCTGTCTGCATGTGTTTCCTCAGGTCGAGGCCAGTGCGTCCAATCTCAACACCAACGACGTGTTTGTGCTGAAATCCCCGAATGCCATGTTTGTTTGGCGGGGCGTGGGTGCCAGTGATGAGGAGATGGGCGCTGCCAAGCATGTGACGAGTTTCCTGGGTGGCAGTGCTAACCAGGTGTCAGAGGGCAAGGAACCAGGTGGGTGTCATCTGAGGACCAATATACTGTATGTAATACAACAAGTTACTTAATACTTATTCCATTACCTCCCATGAAAAGAACCTGCTATATATAGTATATTCCTTTATTTATCTGCCAAAGGTGATATTTTAGGGGATATTGCAGACAATGCTGGTCTGATTTTGCCTATTATGAAATAGTCAAAATCATCATGCTGTGTAAACATTATACTTGTGGCTGTGCAGTAATGTAAAGTCAAAAGTTGTATGTAAATTAGTTATACTTTACCAAAGTCATTAGTCTAAATTTGACATAACGTTAAGGAAAAAAGGCAGCTCATTGGCCCAATGAGACGTAACTGCTGCATTTCTGGTCCACTTTTGATTAAAAGATGATGCATGTTGTTGATGACTGGCCCCTCCGTTCTTAGTGGAGGATGTGATTCACTTCCTGTTTACAAAGCACCAAATATGGGACAAAATACTTGGAGCTGATGGCTGTTGTATTTTCTTCACCCTCCCAGCTGACTTCTGGTCTGCTCTCGGCGGCAAGAAGGAATATCAGAGCTCCAAGAGTCTGCAGAACATGATCATTCCCCCACGTCTGTTTGGCTGCTCCAACAAGACTGGAAGACTTATTGTAAGTCACTAATATGCTGCAGCTGTGGAACATTTTTTAAAAGTTCTTTAAACAGAACAGTTTCTTCTGCGCTGTCTGTTAGGTTGAAGAAGTACCAGGAGACTTCACTCAGTCAGACCTGGCCACTGATGATGTCATGCTCCTGGATTCAGGGGACCAGGTAAGATGAGCTCTCTGTCAAAATGTCCTCCTGGAATTCAGAGACATCACAGACTAGATAGAGGCACACATACTCCTAAAATTCTGCATAACTGGGGACTGTTGGAGTGACTGAGAGTGTTTCTCTTCCCTGTAGATCTTCCTTTGGGTCGGCAATGATGCTAATGCAGAGGAAAAGACTGGAGCTCCCAAGATAGGTTTGTTACACAAAAAGCCTTTAGGGATAAACAAATGTACCTCTCAGATCATTCTGTCCTGCATCAAATACTTGCTGCCAGAAAGCACCATAAAGTCATAGCTGTTGGCTTTAATTAAAGTAAAAGATTTCAAATAAGGTAGAATAACATTTGATATAATTACAGACCATATTAATCCAAGTATTTTAAAAATTTGTTGAGAAAGAGCTTGTGCTAAGTTTTCTTGATCCTTTCATACTGTGTAGTGAAGTGCCATAATATATAGTTACCTTGGGTCTGTCAGACCTGGAGGTTAGGCATCTGAATTCAACTATGTTATATGCTGTGTACAACTATGTTGTATGTTTATTAATCCCGAATGTCTTGTATGTTCTTTATTAATCCTGAATGAGGCGTTCAGAGCATTTTGTAACCTGGGTACATTTTTCCAGGTGTCCTCCTCAAGTTTTGTAATGTAGACAATGTTAGCAATGTAGAGCCAATGGTCTATTAATGAGGGAAGTTCAGAAAAAAGGGGCATAATAATGGACCTTTAATGCCTACCGCACAGACAATGGCATGAATGTATGTATTATTGGGCTGTACGAATCTATTTACTTGTCATTAGCTACATATTCAGCTACATGTCAAAGCTCCACTAATCAATATTCTTACATTAAGAACAGGAGAAAATGATCACCCAGCTCTGCAGCTCCCCTTAACTCTATGGAGCTTTTAGCCTCTTTGGGCTTATTCTTTTGGTTTTAAGCAACTTTGCTGTTATGATTCACTCTCATCAACCCCCTTGTAGTTGTGGCAGGCAGCTCTTTTATGTGCTAGTAACACTACCTGACCAGCTCCAAACAGCAGACAAAGTTCTCGACTGGCTGAAGAAATGCTGGGTCATGTAGCAGCTAAAAAGCCAGATATTTCCTCAGGAGAGGAAATATAGTTCCAATGAATGATATGATAATGATAATAATGAATTATAATATTGCTCCGTATCTGCTGGATGTGTAACTGCTTTTAAGTGTTCGACATATGAGCAATGTATGTTTTGTTTAAACTCAAGAGGGGAAAAAACAATTTCAAAGTCTGCTGTCAGCAAAGCTATTGCGTTAGATTTTTCCATGTTCTCACTGCCTCTCTGCTGTCTCTGTCTTCCTGCCCCCCCCCCCCCCCCACTGTCTACTTCTTGTCATGCAGCAAAAGACTATGTGGACTCAGACCCGTCTGGTCGCAGAGGACTGCCCATCACCACCATCAAACAGGGAGCAGAGCCTCCGACTTTCACTGGCTGGTTCCAGGCTTGGGATCCTAAGATGTGGGAAACAGATCCATTGGAGAGAATCCGCGCCCGTTTCTGAACACAAAACTGCAGCCGCTCTCAACCAATCTGAATCCTTACCTGTCCAACACTTCCTATTGCCATTTTGTTTATCTTAACTCCAATCCCTAAGTGCCAAAACCAATGTCACCACTGTTATCAGGTTGAATGGCTGCCTCTATGCCTTGTTCACGGTGCAGTGCATCGGACTTTGTAAACAGGAATGCAAAACATCAGCAGCCAAATGGCTTCCCGTAGCAACATTATCTTGAATTGATAGAAGTGGTTTATTGATCTGTTGCATCCAACAGCTCGTTGCCTTCGCGTCTTTATCTAAGCACGTAATATGAACAGGAAATCAGGAAAGGAAGCCATCTTAGGCAGCTGTTTGTCTCTCTCACTGCCTCTCACTGTTCAGAGGACACCACCATGCTTCCCTTTCTGTCTGTCCTCACACTCTTTTATCATAATGCACTAGTATATCAGACAGAAACTGTTTACCCCGTTCCTATGCTGTGTCTCCATGTGTTCTGTTTGATACTGCAATGCTGTACACTTAGTAGAAGTTGCATGCTGCATATTTTTTTCATCATATTCTGTGTTTGTGAATTTTAAAAGGCGTACGGCAGTATGTCTGTGTGTCAGCTCTTTATTACTTGACCCTGAAATGCTCACATGGATGGCTTTTAAATAAAACTCCCAGTATTTCAAACCCTGTGTTTTCTATTTGAATATTTTCAGGGCTGATGAGTAAAGGAATCAGGCTAATCCTGAACATGCGCTCATATCCATCACCACCAGCATTTAGAATTTGAATCAAAGCTGCAGAGACTGTCAGACGGTTTATCAGGCAGAGTTCCTCTCTCGGGGAGACAGAATGGGATGCTGCCGCAGCTCGTGGCATCTGTCTAAGTAGGAAAAAGACATGAAAGCTCAGTTCACAGCTGCGCAGACACACTGGTTCTTAGAGAAGAGACAGCAGTGAGCATTACAACCTGGAAATGTTTAAATACTGTAGTGCGATTGTGAGTGTGCATAAGTACAAACTTAGCTGAAGGAGACAGATTTACCACACAGAGACAGAGGTCTACAGCCAGGAAACATCTAGATAAACTGTCAGTATTCTTAAAGGGATCTGTTTTAGGAAAGTTGGGGTTAGACAGCTCCAGCTTTTCCAACTGAGTTTCAGTGTTTTTAGGATTTTAGGAAATACTGGTTAAACAAATTAGTCATAGGAACTACAAACTGAACATCTCCATGACAACTGGACACTCAACCTGCTGATGAAGACCATGGCCTATGGCTGAAAGCAATGACGTAGCAGCGACTGAAAAAAGAGAAATTCTTGGTTCTTTTTCCCCATTATCTCCATCATCTGCTGCATCTTTTCTCATGTACAAAGAAAAGTAAGACGCAGGCCTCAAACCCAGCTCACAGGTCAAACCCAAACTCCAGAATATT
Organism: Chaetodon trifasciatus; assembly: GCA_037975065.1. Lineage (NCBI taxonomy): Eukaryota > Metazoa > Chordata > Actinopteri > Chaetodontiformes > Chaetodontidae > Chaetodon > Chaetodon trifasciatus. The sequence continues at coordinate 2,639,101 of JBBMOE010000012.1, forward strand.
GCAAGGCTAAAAATCGTCCCATGGAGCAGATGGGAATGGCGCATCTATTCTCGATGTGCCTGAAGAATAGACTGTGAAGGACACCCTCTGATCTGTCTTTAAATAGCCCGCACAACAGGGGCGCTATGACAGGCATTCAATGACACGGTAACCTGCATTAGCAGCCTGTATTGCAATGCGGTGGCGCTCCACAGATCCTCCCGGTCTGGTGTTGGCTGCTCGGGGATAAAGCGGAGTGTCGTTCGGTCATGTGATTCCTCTTTTTTTTTTTTTCTTTTTTTTTTCTTCTCTTTCCTCCTTCGAAGTTGAAAGGCAGGAGCAGAGCGGTGGAGGGGGCCCAGCTCGCCTTCCTACTGGCCGTGGATGCAACGCTTTCGTCCCCTTTTCCGCCACATTATTGTTTGTTTCTCGCTCGGTGTGATATTTTCACTTCAAGCTTTCCTGCGCAATGGCGGGGGCTATTATTGAGAACATGAGCACCAAAAAGTTGGTGATAGTGGGAGTTACTCTGCTTTTGTTCCAGGCGTTTGCCTTCATGGTCGGCGGTTTAATTGGTAAGTTTCTCCTCATTTTCTCCTTCACTTTTCTTCACGTGCTTAGAAAACATTCGCCTCCGTGCGCGCGAGCCTGTTGAAATGCAAACGTTACTGTGTGGACGGTTAAAGTTTAAAGTTGGACTGGTCGTTTCATGCCTCCAGAGCAGCCTCGGTCACTGCTTTAACAGCACAGAAAAAACCTCCGGTGCTAACTTTGAGCTGTATTTCAGCCGTTTTGACCGAGTCGTGCTCAAACAATGCGGCGCTTTGACACCAAAGCTGCGAAGTGCTCCTCCAGATAAATCACTGCTTTGTGTCAAGGTGTTCGCTGCCTGCGCGCCACAAACACTGGCTTCATGTCTTCAGCTAAAAATAACACAGGACACCATCTTTAGTGGCTTAATTTCTGCTTTTCAACACGAGGAATGCGCAGAAATACATCCCGAGCTTTTGTGTTTTTTCACTTCTTTGATCCTCATACCTCCCCTCCTCCCCCTCTTCCTCCTCCTCCTCACCCCCACCTCTCATATATAATGTCTGTCTGCTGTTTGGGGCCCCAGGCACCATCTACCTTCCTCTTACTCCTTCTTCTCCCCCTGTGTGAAGCCTCTCCTACTCCCCAAATCCCTCTCGCCTGGCAGGCAGAGCATTCATGTTTCCTCCTCTCTCCCCTCTTCCCCCAGTTTCATTTGCATTGAGACAGACAGTGGTACACACACACACACACACACACACACACACACACACACACACACACACGTGCACACAGCTGTCAAACTTGCATTTTTGCCTTGGAGACTGTATCAGAGTTGCTGTCAAGTTTCTTCAAATCCATCCACCCACTCTCTCACATGCACAGCAGCATCACACACACGCACACACATGTGAAAGACGTCTGTCTTTCTCTCAGGCTGAATCTGAAAACCATCCTCAGCCCCCTAAACCCCAGTCTGTCTCAGTGTCCCTGCACTGTCTCACTCACTACATGGCTGGTGATAAATTAGCTTGTGTGGTTTGTTTCTGGCTGAGATGGTTTTAATGAAGCCAGATTCCTTTGTGTTTGCTCGGTGGCCGGGGCGGCAGGGGTAATTGAGTAGAAAGGGGTTTTTCTCCCCTTGTTTCCCGACAAACCCGGGAACACGACATGGGGTCAGCCGGCTGAGGGGATGGCCATTATTCCAGACACACTGTGGTGGAGACTGGAGGAGCCGGTGTGCTTCTGGACTCACAGGGTCACCAGATAATTGAACCCCAAGGGGTTCCAGATAGAACTGGATTTAATTCAGTTTGGTGTGTCTTCTTTGTGTGTGTGTTTGTGTGGGTGCTTTTTACTTTGTTTTTCCACAGGTGTTAACACGCTCACACAGGCAAAGATCCTCGAAGATGGCCTTGAGTTTTATGAGTGTTTGTCATCCAAAGGTTGTGTGTGCTGTCCACCAGGTGAACAGATATGATGAGATGTTCAGATACGTAACAGGGTACAAACAACAGAAATATCCAGTCTGAAAGTATTACTCCTCACAAGTTGGTGACCTTTTCATGGTGATAGCAGCATTGAATCTTCTTAGATATGTCGCTAATCTTTCTCATGAGCTGAATCTGGAAAATCTGGGCTTTCATGTTCACCCCTCTGAGTCAGTACTTCCCACAAGCACCCTCGGCAGTAATTACAGCTTACGGGGGCTTCCTAGATTCGTCACAAATGGCTTGGCACATTCAGGACTGCAGTCTGTCTCTGGGTCTTTGTTGGAGGTTTGTTAAAACAAATTGGATGCATCTACATCTATGTCTTTAGATTTAGGTGCTTTCAAGGCTGGTTGGATGACACAAGGACTTTCATGTTGTCGTTTTGCCTGTGTGATTACGATCACTGCCCATCATTCAAATCATGGTATTTTGCAGAACAAATTGGCTACATGTCCCAGCAGATGTTCAGTCTGGTGCAGTAGGAATGTGGTATGATGGAGGTGAGCTGTGAGTCATCAGTTCCTTAGACCAAATAATCTTTTGACCTGGTTCTCTGGGTCTTGCATAACACCAAGGTACCTGTTTGTGTTGGTGTCCTGTTCAGACTTCAAACTGCTGCAGTGAGGTCTCCCACCCTGCTTTGAGACCAGCCAGATTGTTGTCTGTGCTCTTAGAGGTGTGTTGTGCCTGTTTGCTTGGTGTGCTGAGCTGACTCTGGGTAGTTCCATGTTTTTCTAATTATGAAACCTAACCTGCTCTTATGATCTTGCAGCCCTTTTCACATTATCATTATTATCAATAGTTTTGCTTTAGTGCCACAATTACCAATACCATTATTTTCATTATCAGTCAGTCTGGAGGTTATTGTCGTCATGGCGGAGTTTCTGCTTTGATCAATGAAGTTTGAGGGAAGTTGCACATGATGAAGTGAAGTGGTTGAAGACTCTTTGGAGGAAGTGTATTTATTGTTTAACTTATGGATGGTTTTCCTTGGAAAAAAAACTTGTCCCCATGTTATTCGTTTTACCCGATGATAGAAAGTGAGGTGGAAATCCCGGTCTGCACTCAGTCAAACAGACTCTCGTCAAAATGTCCGCCATGATCATACAAAAAAACCTCCAGGCTACACCTCCATTCTCAAACCTCTCCGACGTCGTTCATGTCAGCCCTCCAGTTTTTACAACAGGAGACTCAGGTTTTTGTGGCTGCATAATAATGACACATTTTTTCCCAAGCGCCACTAAAATCCTGCGAGTAGAGACTACAAACACCAGTCTTGTCGAGCTCATGAATCTCAATGCGTAAACAGTGTAATTGGTGCCTGAGAGCTTTCGGGAATTTTCCCTCCCAATCACTTCAGAGGGAGGGAGCCTTGCTATCAGGCATTTTCTAAACAGTGTTCAAAGTAATTGCCAAAGTGTTTGGACTGGATTTGGCTCCAGTCCAACCTGTTGATTCTTCATAATGGTCGCTAAGATATTAATATTGTCCATGCACAGTTTAATCCAGAGGGCTCAAGTTTTATTTATTGATTTCTACTCAAACTTTTTGTGTGATTTATTAGTTTGAGGGGAAATTGCCTTGGCAGGACCTTGAAACACTTTGCTGCTGTATTTCAATATGACACCCAGCCTAACATCTCTCCCACATTGCTTTTGTCTCACCAGCTCCCAGCCCCACCTCAGCCATCCACTATTTGGCCACCAAGTGTGTGGACACGGTCAAGCACCGGCAGGAGACAAAATGGTTCATGCCCTGGGGTCCAAACCAATGTGACAAGATCCGGACTTTTGATGAGGCCATGGCCAAGAAGATTGAGGCCAACAACATAGTTTTTGCAGTCCACATTCCTCTGCCTAACAAAGAGATGAGCCCCTGGTTCCAGTTCATGCTGGTCATCCTGCAGTTTGACATCGCATTTAAGATGTACAACCAGATAGGTGAGAACCGTGACTTTGTTTTATTTATGTCTCTCCTCCAGGACACGGCTTTCAAGATGAAGCCAAGGAAGAAAGTCTAACATAATGTGCACATGCTGTGTGTTAAAAGATTCTTAGGACAACTGAAAGCCATTTAGGTGATGATGAACAAAGTAACCATTTAACACAATTAACCAATTAATTGTGTTTCAGTGTGTGTGTGTTTTTTTTCTGAGTTTAGTCAACATGTCTTTTATTTCCATGCAATGTAAAGCTAAATATTCGCACAGGCACGATGTGCGAAAGCCTCTGAAATATTCACCATTGTCACTTCCAATCAGTCACAAATCCAAGGGCAGAGTCGTTCCATCTTACCAGTAGTACTTGTTCTTTCTTATTCCTGCGAGATGTGGTGCTTGGATGTTGTCTTGAGTTCTTATTTCAGTCTATTATGGTGAACGCTTGAGGAATCCACAGAAATGCCTTCTTTTTTCAGTAGATTGGATTTCTGTTACACTGAAAGGTAGCAAACAATGATAGATGTCCTGCTGGTTGGTCTCTATAGACACCCCCTTGGGGGTTTGGGCTTGTGAGACAGGTATAAAGAGAGATGGGGGTAATCTGGACCTGTTTCTTGTTGTTTGCCTCTGAGCAATGAGATGTCATATTATCCAATCCTGAGACCTACAACCAAATGATTTAATGAGGTTATCCCAGTTTAGTGGACCTCACCAGTTTTCAACAACTGTCAAACGACACTGTTGTGAAATGTATCGGTGGATGGACAGACCTTCAGCATCTCAGTGCTCGAATGAGAGGAAAAGGGGGAGGGGGAGGGAGACAATCTTGGAGAAGACAGGGTTTGTTATCCTGGTAGGGGGCTTTGGATCCTGAAAGAAGGGATTAGAGCCGATGATGTGAATGTCTAATAAGTGACTGCATTACCAGGAGAGCAGTTTGTAATCAACAGAACAGTAATAGGTATAATTGTGTCACTCATCAAATGACATCAAACTCAGAATAAGCCTTTACAGAAATCAGCGAAGCTGATGAGGTCAAACATTAACATATGTGTTGTCTTTGTGCTGTTTTCAATGGAGCATATGTCAGAAAGAATGAGCGACTTATCACATTGTTTTATTTCTGTTTTACACAGCGGCCCAAATGTTTTGTAGTTGGGGTTATAATAATGTCGAGAACAGAAAGTTTGAAAGTTTGTGGTGTAATGGTGTATGACCCAGCCTCTCTGTAAAGGCCTGTCTAAACAGCCGTGTGACAGTGGTGGTCTGTTGATCAGCATCATTTGCTTGCTCACATTCTTGGCCTGAGCAGAAATGTGTTGGGGGGCTGTGAGCTGTTTACTGCCTGGCTGCCAGACAGACGAGTTGGTGAGTCAGCCTGGACCACAGACATGTCTTTCTGCCAGATGCCACAGACTCATTTTGATCTTTCTGAGCTACATGAGGTGCTGTGAGAACAAGTGGATGTCGAGGGAGCGGAGTGCTGTCGATGCTGGGTGCAGCAGAAACCAGCCAGTGCTGCAGTAGAGAGATTCCTGCTTGAAACGGGCTATTTGGGATCTGTTCATCTTTGATCTTTCTGTATTATCCTGAGACGAGGTGTCCTACTAAAACATGCAAAATGTACAAACTTCAGGTTGTTGTATAGTAAGAATAGAGGCAAAAGTCTCACTGCATGCCTTCTAATTTTACGTGACTACTTCTTCTGCCCTGCCCTCCAAAAGCGAGCAGGATATCTTCTCAGATTTAATTCTTAAATATGACTCTTCTTGCTCATTTGATGCAAAATGACATCCAGCAGTATATCGAGGGACCTTAAAGAAAAACTGGTTGTCTTTGCTTTTCAGTTCAGTTAAAAAATATACATGGTAACTTTGATTCACTCCATCTGTGAATAGCCAAACCTGAACAGATTGGATAGGATTCATATGCCTTGAACTGAGTTAATACCGGATCCAGAAATGATAAATCTCTACTAAACTCCGGCCTCAAACACGGTGAAGTCAGATCTTCCATAATGACCAAAATGGCGTCCTCTCCTGTGTCTAAATCCTGACCACAGCGCTCTTTGAAAAGTAAGGCCGGTTCTGTTCTGCAGCCGTGTGACACATGAACACAAGGCCGTCTCTTCCTTGACTACCTTATCTTTGTAACAATGTACGTCGCAGGGAAGAGCTTCACCCTTATTAACCACTCCACCCACCTGCCCCACTCCACCCCGGCACCAGGCACCTCTTGGCCTGCGTCCAGCAATAACACAGCTGTTGAGGAGGCTTAGTTTCCGTGGCGATGGCCGCTGGACTGGAGTGGAATGTTTGCACGAAGTGATCAGACATTCGAGGGCGTCGGGCTCGACCAATGGCAGAGCAGAGGGCATTACAGAGACAGTCTGCTGCCAGTTCTCATCTGGTTCCCTCTCCCCCTCCTCGACTACTTTTTTTTTCTTTCTCACAGCACAGGCCACTGGGTTTCTTTCTCTTCATTCCAGCTGGTTTCATAACGGTACAAGAGGCACTCTGGAGGGCTGGAGGAGAGAACACTTGGCTTTGTAATGTGATCTAAAGATGCAGTTTTAATAGCTTGGCTTTGGATGTTTTTGTTGGATTCTCTGGGCTGGGCTGTTGGAGGCCGGCTCAAGGTCTTGTTGGAGTTTGTCAAGTAGGAAGTAACCTAGATTTGGCTCGCTGTGGAAAGCAGACTGAGCCTCTGAATATGTTTACATGCTGAGAAATTATGCTGTTAATGTCGCTGTTTCAGACTCATTCAAGGTGGCAAGACCACATATTAACACTCAGATAACTTAGCCTTTATAAACCTGTTTTGTTTTAGAAAATAGAGCCATCTTGAATGAACAGGATGATCCCTTTGACGGACATTAGTGAGAAGAGAAGCTCATCCATCCTCATTTTCCTGACATTGGACCAGTCTGGAGTACATTAGCATGTGAAACACTAGCGTGTTACCTGACGATGAGCCTTTCAGATTGTAGTGGGGAGTGTCAGCCTGTCACTGCTGGTGGTGTTGTCACTTTGCCGGTCTCCTAGTTAAAAGGCCACGGTGGTCTGTCATCAGGACTTAATTTCATCCCGTCACTGGGATAATAGCAGCCAGCAGAGTTGTGAAGTGAGGACGTGTAACAGGCGTAGAAATTCAGACCAACATGAATGTCTTCTTCAGTGCTTTTCCCCATTTAACATAAATTCTCTGTTCTGTGAGCGCTGTGTAATTCTTAAAGATGTCATGATTTCTGGTCCCAGCTCAAATCTAAATCATAACACTGCCTTGATTCTGGGATGTTTATTGACATATGTGCATACTCAAAGTCTTTAACAATGTCTAGTAAATGTTTATGTGAAAGTGAATTACTGCTTTGGTCATTCTTTGCAGTGGATGGAGCGATGGTCACCATCGATGTGGGCCTGGCCTACAGAGATGACACAGTCAGTGAATGGACAGAGATGGCTCACTCGTTTGAACAGAGGAAGCTCACCTGCAACTTCACCACTACCAAGGTATGGAAATGACACTCACCATCACGCATCTTTCATGCATCTTCAATATTATTACAGGCATTTAAAGTTGAATGCGTTTTAAACCAGATATTCTGTGTTTCTGGGTGTTTCCAGACCTTTGAAAACGAGGGACGTTACTACGAGTGTGACCTGCTGCCCTTCATGGAGGTCGGCAGCGTGGCCCATAAGTACTATCTTCTCAACATCCGCCTGCCTGTCAACGAGCGTAAGAAGATCAATGTGGGGATCGGAGAAATCAAAGACATTCGTCTTGTTGTAAGTTGGCTTCAGATTGGGACGTGTGTATTTCAAGCATTTTGGAGATCCTATTTCAACTATGACAGAGACACATTGGGCCATTGAGTGATACGGTGTTGGCTTTAGCCCTTGTTTGCCAATAAGAAGAGACACAAATAGTTGACTGATGGGGTTTCATTCTCCTCCTAGGGCATCCATCAGAACGGAGGCTTCACCCAGGTGTGGTTTGCCATGAAGACGTTCCTCACACCCAGCATCCTCATCATAATGATCTGGTACTGGAGACGAATCACCCTCCTGAGCCGACCGCCTGTGCTGCTGGAGAAGTAAGGATTCATCTGTGTAGTGGTGTCTTGTGTTCACCACATTTATTTTTAGAAAATTATACCTTTTGCCGTGAGTAACACCTACAACTAAGAACTAAAGATTTACATTTATATGAATGGTGCTTGTTTGAAGACACATCCAGGAACTGCAGTAATGGTTTCATTAAAGGCTCTGCATCAGTGTTTCTACTGGGTGAAGGCATATATTAACTATGGATGAAATGTGCAAGTCGGGCATGCAAACTCAGTGTGGCGAAGGTCAAAGGCCTCTGAAGGTGTTTATCAAGTGTCTGAGGAGGAATGTTATCTAGGACCATCAGCAGGTTGTAAATGCATGTTAAACTGTTAAAGTGGCATACTCAAACAAATCTGTGAAAATGGGCCGCATAGTTTCTGATTTCGAAAAAGATTTCCTTTGAAATGTATGAATATATCAGGGTGGGGGGAGGGGGGAGATATTTGTGTTCATTCCATAACCAAACTCTATGAAGGTTAGAGCAGCACATGCAGGTAGTTCGCCTGCAGCAGAGAGTGTGAACGTCATGCTGTGGAAAGTTGAAGCTGTGCTCAGAGCTCAGTGTTTGTCTAACCCCCTGCTGTGCTGGGAAGACAGATCAGTAAGAGGCGGCGTTCTGTGCCACAGGAAGTGCCTGGCGAAGCGTGAAACGCGTTACAAAATCTGCAAGCTAGCACTCAGCCGACACATGCTGCACACACACACATTCAGGACAGCTCACCCACATGTGCGTGCGTGCACACACACACACACGCACACACACAGTCAATGTCTCTCTCTTTGCCTCTGTATCTTCCGGCTCACAGCTCTTATTCCCAAACGACCAGCAGGATCTGAGGAAGTGCAACTCGTACCCTATTTGTGGACAGCGGATGATTTTTTCATGCTGTAAAAGCTTCACCAGACCCTCCTGTCATGCTCGTCCACAGAGGTGTCAGAAAGGAAAACCTCAGACTTCCTCTAAACATAGAGGACAGATGTGAGCGGGAACTCTCTGTGTGGAAAATGGCCTCAGATTATATCATTCCTAAAATGGGGAACCCCTGTGATATTCCACGTACACATCCATCATCCTCACTTTGTGACACCTGAAACTTCTGTTAAAACTGCAAAATGAGAAATGTTCTGCGCTCTGCAAAAGCAGCTTTGCAGCACACATTGACTTCACAGCGTGGAAAGCACATGTGGCATTAATAACAATTGCAATGGCTCTGTTCAGTGAAACGTGTCGGTGAGTTAGTGTGCACAATAACAGGACCCAGGAACTGGCTCACCCAAACAGGACACAGACATGATTAATATTATTAGTTACACCTTCGCTTTTCCTGCCATCACATGTCAAAAGGTCGCATGCACGCAGCATCTGCATTAACTTCAGACTTTCAACCAAGCCCTTTTTCCACACATACACACACACACACACACGCACACATGCACGCGCACATGCACGCGCACATGAAGATACAGGCCTCAGCTCTCCTGTCTGTGCTGGTGGTGCTCAGGACACATTCCCAGCATACCAGTCAATGTGGTTTCACTCTGTTCGCTGACGAGCTGTCTGCAGTGGAGCGGCTCAGAAGCTGTCTTACATTACTTCTGTTACAGTGTTTGCAGACAATGATTGTCCCCAGTGTTTTTAGGCCACCTTTATTTTCTGCTTCTCTTTCTCTCTGTCTCTCTCTCACACACATAACCTTTAGGGACATTACATAGACTTACATTCATTTCCTGGAGACTTATCCATAGCCATAAGCACTACTTGCCTAACCCTAACCTTAACCCCAGTCTCAGTATCCTTAAATGTAATGATTTACATTATGGGGACCTGCATTTTGTCCCCACAATGTGAGGAATACATGGCCACACACACACACTCTGTAGCTCTGTTTTGCCCTCGTCGCTGTCTATTTACGATCCTCCTTTCATCTCCGGGCGGCATGCAGGGACCTGCTGCACACTCTTGGAAGACGTGCTTTGTTCCTGCTTTCTGTAGGCTGATTGTTCTTAACTCATTCACCTCTTGGGTTGGGGGGGGGGGCGTAATGATGAGACTTGCTTGGAAAGACAGTGAATTATGTAGAGTTGGATAGGTCAGCGGGGACACGCTGTGCTTGTAGCTGAATGGATAATCTAATCAATAATGTCCCTAGATCTAATGAGCCTGCTTCAGCACACACAGATGTAGCTTTGCTCTAAAACACACATTGTGTCTGTGTAAAGATTCAAGTGGAAAGCCTGCCAATTAAAGTGACCCTACGTTTTCATCTGCCAACAATGTTCAACATTGCATTGTCTGATATGCTAAAAAGCTTGTTTAGTCTCATCCTTTTCTTTATTGAACATATCAACATGGCTGCTAATGCTGGGGTTCTACTGCTGGAGTTCTTCATCTTAAAATAGAATGAATTCATCATCAACATGCATCATTATAAATTGTGTATTTAAACACGTGAGGTTGGCATTCATGATGCCACGAATGTTGGTCATAATGTAGTTTTAAGACCATATTTGCCTCCTCAGGGTAATCCTGGCTCTGGGCATCTCCATGACGTTCATTAACATCCCAGTGGAGTGGTTCTCCATTGGCTTCAACTGGACCTGGATGCTGCTTTTTGGAGACATCAGACAGGGCATCTTCTACTCTATGCTGCTCTCCTTCTGGATCATCTTCTGCGGGGAGCACCTCATGGTACTGTACATGGCACCTTTTAACCTAATGCTTGATGTTTTGCTCACTGAACTGCAGGCTTGCCTACCAACTGCCATCTCGCAGCCATGTAGTGTAGTACCCATGCACCTCTTCCTCAGTCCATGTTGATATAAAACACAAAGCCTTTTACATCCTTTGAGAGGATAATGGTGCATATATGTGCAGATACACTTTGCATCTCGATGCTCATCAATCTGCAAGCCAAATATCCAGTGCCTTTAAAAGTATTTAACCCTCCTTGGACTTTTTAATGTTTTGTTGTTTTATTTTGAGTGAGTGGATGTAAAATGTGACTCTCAAACAGAAAACTTGAGATCATGTGTCTGTATATGCGTCAACTCATATCCTACTCATTTAAATAATAATACAAACTAAATATTACCGGTATGAGTTCATGTTAAAACCTATAAATAGGAAAAAAGATGTTTTCTGGAAAAAGGTTTTTGCACATGTCATCTCACTGTCATTTGTGTCCAGGAAACACTGTTCTTTGCAGAATGGGCTCTGGACAGAGGACACGTGAAGACGTGTGAGAGCTGTGTATCAGCCATCAAAATCTTCCCTGACCCTGACCTTCATCCCGCAAATAACTCACAGGTCATCCTCATGTGACGTCTGTTATTCAGCCTGGATTGGGGCAATCATGGAGATGGTCAGACATTTTTCTCACTGAACGGAGGGACCATTAACTTGACAACCTCTTTGATGAGCTCCATGTCTGCCTCAGACAGGATGATGGTCTCTTTGCTGCTCCTCAGGATGGCGGCGCACTCTGCACAGAAGCCTGTTTCTCTCTTGTGGGCTGTGAGGCTGAGCCCTGCTTGCTTATGCAAAAATGATGTAATTTGCTTCTCGATGTTGATTGATGCTTTGACTGGTAGTGTTCTTTGCTTTATCTCTTCCTAAACCTCTCTGCTTTGGTCTCAAGGTCCAACCCCCAGCTCACTCATTGCGTTGTTCTCATTGTGCACTCTTGTTTGTGGCACATGCTTTTTAGTCACCCCGTCTCTGGATATGTAGTGCTGGTGGTGTAATGTTCCAGTCAGTCGTGCTTGACATCCATTCATCAGTGCCTCACTCTTAGTCTCAACTGCAATACAGTAGGTGTGGTCACAAATCCTTTACATTCAGTACAAGTAGGATTTCATTAATTGGCCTGTGTCGTGTGGAGCTGTTTTAAGTATGAATAAAGTCAACATTTAATAGACCATTTATAGCCTGTGTCACTTATCTTTTTGCATATCTGGGCACTGCAACCTTCCCCCATGCTTCTTTGCTTCACTGCTAAGCTTTGCTGTGTTGCATGGTGTGAACAAACTGAAGCCCTGCCACAAATTCTGAATTGTATTGAAGCACTCATTTTTGTCCACCTCCACAAGACTTCCAGGGCCTACTGCAGAGAGCGTCTCTGTGTTATGACCTCATCTGATCATAAAACCATCATCTGCATTGTTTCAGTGTTGTTTCCCAACGCTGGCTGTTGAAAAGAGGGGTAGGGGTCAGGGGCACGTGAAGCACCAAGACAACCATTGCTATTTGCTGTCCTTCCCACCTCAGCTTTCAGAGTGGCCACTGTGGCCTCCCTCACTCGAGCCCCTTGCACCGACTGATATTTGTATATTTCATTTCAGTTTTTCTTTTTGTCTTGCTGAAGTGTTGAAATGTCTAGACTATACAAGAGTTGACTGAAAAATCCAATGTATGTATGCTCTACACCTGCTTAAACATGAAGGTCGTCCAAGGGGCTTGAATGCTTTCAAAGCCACTGTATATTTTGATGCTGTTGTCAGTATCACTGAACAATGACGTATAGAAGGTGACCCGCAGTTTATGGCTTTTTCCATCTTATTTCTACCATTTTTTGTGTCTCCTGCGGTCACACCAGGTTGCAGGTGTGTGTTCAGATCTTAACCGCACTACATTTCTAATCCGTACTCTGATACCTTGTGCGGTTTTAACGGATGCATCTGTGCCAAGAAGGATTTTGGTGATAGTGGACTTGTACCATCTGCGATCTATGAAATGCGATACAGTATCTTAAAGTCTGTTTTGTCCTCTTCTCTCAGGACCAGACAGAGAGGAACCGTTTCTCAGTCTACTGGAAGCAGGTCGGACCCATCGCGTTCGGCTCCTTCTGCCTCTTTATCTTTGACATGTGTGAGAGGTGAGACCACACTTCTGTTCTTCACCTTTTAGAGCAAGAGACTTGCTTTACCTCCACATGCTGTGTGTATCATCTGTTTTTAGTCATGAAATGTTGTCACACTCAGAAGAGGAAACGTACAGATATGTTGTTTTTGTTTTCACCAGAGGGGTCCAGCTGACAAACCCATTCTATAGCATCTGGGCATCTGATGTAGGAACTGAGCTTGCTGTATCCTTTTTTTAAACCATATTTGACAACAGAATCAGAAACAGAGCGAACAGCTCGTCCTGACAGGATGTTAATAATATCCCTGTTTTGTTCCTGTTTTTGGTTTCATCTTCGGGCTCAGGTTATAATGACTGAATGCCATGTCTCCGGTTCTTGCAGTGCACATATGAGACAGTCCTCTTGAGGGCTTTTGCGTGAACTGGAAACTGATGAGAAATAATTCAGTAATGCCATATGTGAAAGCATTGCCCAGGGTCTCGGGATGATGTGTTTATGTGAGTGTACCGGTGTGTTTGCCTTGCTTGCCAAGCTCAGCAATGCAAGATTCATCAGCACACCTCTTCAGAAACAACTGCCAAACAGTCTTTGCTCCCTTTTCCGAGTCCCATCAGAAGGAAACGCCTGCTCTGTGTTCCTGATGCTCAGTGGTCTGATGAAGACGTTTGGTACAGTGTCTCTAACCAGAGTCATCAAATCTTTATAAGGCCACCACTGACATGGCTCTGCTGTGCCTCTTGCTGCAGTGAAGCCTGCTCAGGTTTTATTAATGGCACACATAGCCTCTCAATTGAAGTTATTACATCTTCCATATTTTCTGTACAGCGTACACCACCTCTCTGCAGGCACACTCTTTAAGAAGCGTGTTGTTGGGTTGTTTCTTTGACTGCCGTCCCCTCAGATGGCATTCATAATTGTGGCAGGGATCTGTGCCTGTCTCTACTTCCTCTTCCTCTGCTTCATGGTGTTTCAAGTCTTCCGCAATATCAGTGGTAAGAGGATGTCCCTGCCTGCCATGTCCAAGGCCAGACGCCTGCACTATGAGGTGTGTTTTCATCTGCCAACCTTGTGTTTCTAATTCTTCTCATTATTACCAATAAAACCCAGTAAAGAAGGGTTTTTCTGATACAAGAAGGATGTGTTTTTGTTACTAACCCATCCCCTTTATCGCCCTTTAGGGTCTGATTTTCAGGTTTAAGTTCCTCATGCTGGTCACTCTGACCTGTGCTGCGATGACCGTCATCTTCTTCATCATCAGTCAGGTGAGTGACGTAAAAGTTATGTCCTCCACAGTAAGGACTATTTAAGGGATAATTGGCGACAATTTTTTTTTGTTAACAGTAATCATAAAAGCATTTGTATTTCATCTGCCTCCAGGTGAATGAGGGCCACTGGCACTGGGGAGACCACACAGTGCAGGTGAACAGCGCCTTCTTCACTGGCATCTACGGCATGTGGAACCTGTACGTCTTCGCCATCATGTTCCTCTACGCGCCATCTCACAAACGCTATGGAGATGAGCAGTCAAGTGGCCAGTGCATCACCGGTAACTACATATTTCTATTAGCTTTCTAAAGAAATGCGATGGCTGGGAGTATCTGTTAGAAATGCTCTCTGTCTGTCTGTAGTGAGTTAGGATGAAACTTCAGAGCTCAGCCGCTGCAGCAGTTAAGTCTTTGATGTAAGCTGGACACAGAAATGAATATATTAGCTGATATAACAACAGATATGTTTTTGTTTCTATTTCTGCATGAAATTGTCCTAATGTTTTAATATATTAGTTGGTTAGATAGGTCTGTTTGATTCAGCCCAGAGTGAGATTGTTACTTGTTGATGTCTGGGAATGTAAAAATCCTGCAGGCTTAATATTGCTCTAATTATAGTAATGATTTAATAATTGCTTTTTGCATTAGTTGCCTCTAAGTGTTGCATGAATAAATGTTCTCCTTTTGTTAAAGTTATTGGATAAATTTCAGTTGCTCTCACCTCACTCTGATGAGGGAGTAAGTGGCTGTAAAGCTGCCTATTCATGCAAAGTTTGTTTTTGGAGGAAGGGGTGGTGGTGATTCAGAAGGACCCAGATTCCCAGGGGAAAGAAGTGTCTCTTTGGCCTGAGACTGATTCTAATGGACACCAGGCTTCCTTCCAGACAGAAGGGAAAGGAACAGTGAAGAGAGGGTGGGGGAGGGGAGGGGGCGGCAAGCGGGGAAGTAATGAAAACCATCCATCCATCTCCTGACGTCAGTGACACCAAGAGAGAAAAAGAGGGTTTGAAGTTCTGGAAGCTTTCCCTGAAGTGCGTCAGCCGGTCTCATGGGAGGGGCGCCTCTCTCCAAGTTTCAGTCTGTGTGTTGATTTACTCTATCAGAGTTTCACTTCTGTTTCGAACAAGCTGAAAGTACTCATGTTAATGAAATTCAGCTAAACCAATTGGATGTGCAGTGGATCATCGTAATGCAAAGGAATGTGCACAGTGAGAACTCGAGCAGTGAGATGTAGGCTCTTAATGTTTTGTGTTCACGTTATATTAGTGGTCATTTTGGTGTTGATGGTGTTTGTGTGCAGGAGATGCTGGTGGAAACAGTGGGGAGGACATCCAGCTGACTACTACCATCACCCATGTTGATGGCCCCTCTGAGATCTATAAGATGATTGGGAAAGAGGCCCAGGAGTAGATTTCACACTGTAAGACTGTAAGCCTCCCTCTACTACCTACTGCCCCAGCGATCCCCTCTGTCGTGTGTGTAATCAAACAGGCTTCTCTCTTTACACCTCCTCCAGCTCCAGACCCCCCCCCCCCCCAGCTGTGTGGCTTGTTCCGTGCCACCCTGCTCCCAATTCTATCTGTCAAGCCTGAATGTTATCAACACTCCTATCAGTCCTTTTCATTTCATGGTGGAATTTTTTCTTACATTTCATACTTTATGTAAACTATGTTGTGTTTGTAGATGTTGCACAACACTTTTGACACCAAAAAAAAAGAAAGATTAGAGTGTAAAGAAAAGTGTTTCTTGGTGGTCAGAAGTTGGATGTGGCAGCCATCACACTCCTGTTTTCAGAGTTCAGCGTGGTGAAACTGAACAGTTTGTAAAGACCTGAGCTTTTGACAAAGATGGACAGCAAGAGTTTGTGGATACATTTTAGCCACTGTGCTTTGTTTTCTGCTTAATTACCTGTTATATACACAGTGAAGGCCGTAGAGCTTGTCACATACATAATCTTCCATAGAAAGTAGATCATGTTGAGTACTGCTGTCATAGTCTTTCAAGTGATGGAGATCTTTTTTTTTTATATCACTGTGGGAAATGTACAGACCACATAGCCACTTTGGGAAATGCATACTTGTATGTTCATTATGTTACAATGTAGATATCTATTTTTTATAAAGTGCTTGTTTTCAACTTCACAAAATATATGCATCATGCTCTATCAATGTTTTTGAAGTTGACTGTAGCCTGTTATACATTGTTCTTAGTTTTTTTTTTTTTTTTTTTTTTTTTTGCTTTTTATGCTAATTTAAATAAAAAAGCCTTTTACTTAATACCCCTGTGTATTGTCATCGTGTTTGCTCTTCGTGACTGAATCATATATTCTGTGTAAAAGTCCAAATGTGTTTAGTCTTATTTGTCAGTGATATAAAGAGAAATTAAACCACGGAAAGACAACGCCACTTCAGTAACCCTCCAATGATTCATACTTTACTGTATATACAATAAAAAATGAGACTTTGTATGATTGTTTTTCACGATAGACATTTTAAACACCTCTGCTGCAAAGCTCATGTTTCTGGGTCGTAAGTTCTTCATGCCTGAAAACTAACAGGTATTCATGTAGGAAGAGAGCGCCCCCACAAGGCTCATAGCAGAACAGCAAACCTGCTTTCACTTTTCTCATCTGTCAAGCTAGCCATAGAAACGTAGTGTCAGACAGGAAGTTGTGTTTTTGATGCGTTTCAGTAACAGTCTGAGAGGGATATTTGAAAGATTACCTGCATTTATAGTGCTTCCTCAAAAGGTGGACAATAGTAATTCAGTAAATACAGTTTTCATGTACTCTTACAAGAATTTTCTCTTTGGGAGGCTTTCATTCACTCCTTGAAATTACAGAGGGAAATCCACCACATGTATTACACAACTACATATTCCTGACATCTGCATCTTACACTTTAACCGTAAACATGAAATCAGCGCATACAGTATATTACACGTAGTACTGCTTTTGTGAAGTTAAAAACAAATTCAGGAAGCTCCCCAGGAGTTTTTGCCTTGTGTCAGGTTTCAATTTGACAGTACAGTGCATACAAAACTATTATATAATAATTCATTAGTTTGCACTTTTAACTTACTTCACCTAACCTAACAAAATATAGTTTAGTGTAGATGGTCTGCTTATTATTACTTGCACCATTTTTTATAACCTCCACGACGGCCTTATTTTGAAAATCTATCCCGGAAGTAGCATTGTCAAAGCACTTCGCTTGACGCTGGCAAACATCCGCCAGCGTTTCGGTTGGTCCGCCTCCCTCCTCCCGACTCAGTTCGGCTGTTCTCGTCGCGAAGCGTCCGAGCGGTGGAGGAAAAGGAAAGGAGGGGGGAGACTGGTCGTACTGGGAAGGGGGAGAAAAAGTCAACGACAATTCAACATTAACACAAACAGTCAGCGGAAAGTGAACGCGGCACGAATCGGCAGCTTTGAAGTCTCCAGTGAGGTCCGCGTACAGCTGCTTTTCCTCCGTCTCTGGTGTAAACACATTAGTGTAGTTGTGACATTGCGCCGTGAGCGACAGAGCAGAGGGAAAGGTCTCCTCCCAGTCTGTTGACGGATACAGTTTGGCTTCAGTGAAAGGAGACACGGCTAGACCTCACTGTACATTACCCCGGCCAGGTAAGACTGCCATGTGTCGATAAAGTGTCACATTAACAGCGGGCGTAGCGCGCTTTTACCTGAAGCAACAGTTGGTCTCGGTCCGTATTCGCTGTCATGACTGCCAGCTTGCACAGTCTTCATCCGTTTATGCAACACTTAGGTGGCACCACAGCGAATTAATACCTAACAACGTTTCATTCTCCTCATCTGTGACTCCACTGACCACACACACATGAATGTGAGATCATTGCTTCATGGATGTGGTGTTCAACAGGTGATCGCCTGAACTCAGGGCTTCCTCAGCTCTGTGCTGTCTGGGCCTCCTGCCCTCATTATTCCCCACAGGCCCCACCTTCTGTGTTTGCCACATAATGACTTATTTTGGAAAGCAAATAGATTATTCCAGAACAGACTAGCACTTTTATAGATGAATAAACCAGCCACTTCCTTCACATTAGTCGTTTATGCAACAGGTAATCGCTTGCTACATTGCCACTGAAGTCCAACCTGAACCAATTAGATTATGAACCCGGTGAGATGGTGGAAGTGGAGGCCCCCACACGGGGAAGTGGCTGAGATGTTTACATGGAGCATCAACAGCTCTGTTGATGTCCCCTGGCCATTAGGAGGACAGAACACAGACTCGCCATTGATAAGGCCAACTCATTAGTACCCCATTCACCGCCATCAAAGCCTCCTCTCAACGCCCATCAACATGAGTGGGTCACACCACACGCTGGAAGCTGAGGATCACACACTTCCTGCTGCAGACTGGGGGGTTTGGTTCGGTGTAACGTGCGTGAAGTTTTCAGCACGGAGGAAGGAACACCGACCAAGAGAAACCGGATTCAGACAGTGACAGACATGCAGATGTGGAGATCCGTGTCAGCGTCTTTCTCATGACAGCACGTGTGTGTGCGCGCCCACAGGTGTCACCGGCAGTAGCAGCCTAATGTGTTGTTTTATTAGAAATGAAGATGGTGACGTCCATAAACAGCGGCCTTGTCTAACGCCGCCTCCTTCAGTTCCTCGGAACAAACACTGCCCCCCCGTGCTGTCAGGATCTGTAGACCCACAAGAATTTTTCATTTCCTCCTCTTACTTGAACGGACAGAACCATCCAGTTCCTCAGATAATGCTCACTGAGACGTGTGTTTAATGTGGAGGTAAACATGAGAGACCAGTTTTCCAACTCATCGCCTCTCTAACAGCTCTGGTGGCGCGGCCTGCATTTGGAGTTGGAGTGAGTGGGTTAAGCCCGGGTTGCTGGCAGGCTTTGACGTGACGTGTGATGCATGTAAATTGATTAGTTACAGGAGGAGGGGGCTAGGTGGTCGAGATGGGGAACAATGTCTTTCCTAATGCAAGGATTAGATAAAAAAAGGGGAGGGTTCGGGCACTGAGGATGGATTTGAATATCCTCCTTCTGTCTCCATTTGAGTTTAACTTGTGGAACAATGGACGAACTGTTGGGATCATGTGGGAAGTGGCTCATGCAGCTGTATCCAATGCTGTAATACCTTATCGGCTGGAAGCGGCGCGCATCTCCTCCGACACAGAATGCTGCACGACTCGATCGGCAGCTCTTTTGGCAAACAGCCAGTCCGGCGCAGGAGGAAGACGCGGCGGCCGTCGTCTGAACCTCCTGTCAGCCAGGATCTGTTTCCTCATAGCGCTGTCTGTGGACTCCCCGCGGCTCTTTGGTTGCACACAGTTTGTTGAAGTAGGTGTCGGTGTGTGTACGTGCCTGTGCGTGCTTGCTCCTGCGTCTTTTGAGGGATCTTACTACTTCCTCACCGGGCTGATTCACAGATTTTCTCAACATGTGGGCACGGGGAGCTGAAGTCTGTTTCTGCCTAATCATGAGCACACTCGCACTGTTCCTCCTCTCTGCCTCTGACTCCTGATATTACACATACTGATCGAAACTGATGTTTCTGTCGTGGACATATTGTTGGGTTGTGTTTGAATCTGTTCAGAGCTGCAGAGACTCATCACATTAGTTGATTAACAGGAAGTTACTCAGGAACTATTTTGATTATCACCGGAGAGATGCTCGTGGGATGATAGTAAAGTGATAGTAAACAGTCTTTGGCCTGTTGCTTGAAGATCTTGTGCTCTGAGAAATTGTGACATGCATTTTTCACAATTTTCTCGCATACTAAGAGCGTTAGTTGCAGCCCTTAATTTTTCTAATATTAATCCACTTTCAGTTGTTTTCAATCAGTATTTTGATCAGTATTTAAGGAATTTAGAGCTGAAATGACTCATTTTAGTAATTCTTCAAAAATGCATGCCATTTATTACTCTCCTTTTATCATATTCAACTGAATATCTTTGGATTTTCAACTGTTGGTCAGTCAAAACAAGACAAGACATCACCTTGGGCTCCGTCTCTGATGGACTTTTTTCATTATTTCTAACATTTTCTTGACAAAACAATGAGAAAACCATTGACAGAGTGCTAGATAATGAAAATAATAATTAGTTTAAACCCTAAACATGATTTTCTAAAGTGTTTCTCCCCTCAACATGTTTTGTTCATTTAACAAAAGAAGCCAGTGTTCTAAAATGTTAGATATCATCTTAACACAAGCAGGCATACAATGGCTCCTTTAAATGTCTAAAGAATGAAACTAGAACGGCAACATTTTTATTTCAATCAGCAATATGATCAAAGAATAAGTAGATTACAAATCCAAACGAGGTCTGGCACCATGACGATGCAACTTTGAGAGCATGGTTTCCATCTCATTAATATCTCTATTCGTATTGGACCATTGAAGACAGTCAGTGATCAGGAATGCGTCATGGCAGTGTTGTTGTTGTTGTTGTTGTGTTGTTTTACGGTTTGGTTTGTCTGTTTGTCAGCAGCATTACGGACAAACTGCTGGCCAGATGTTCATAAAGCTTGGTGGAATAATGGGCCAAGAGACAGCCCAATGCATTGAGAGCCGATCTGAATCACAGGGCGCGTACATGTCTTAAAGATCCAGTAGATGGTTGTTAAGTTCAATAGTGACAAAATATACCTCCATTTGCAGAAATAAGATGACTCCACGTCACAGTCCACATTCACGGGTACGTGACCCTCTGGGACAGCTGACACTTGTCGCTGCTCACCCTTCATACAGACAGCAGTCGTTATGGGAGAACTGGTACAGTTAGAACATTGCCACAGCTACAACAATGCTTTTTTCTCAGACTAAGGTGTGGCTATGCAAACATCTTTTCTGGTTTTCGCAACCGTATTTTGACATAATTCTGATAGTTTTGGAAATATATGCAGACACACTGTCTGCAGTGTCTGTGCTTGCAGATTTGCACGTTACAGAAGAGTGGACTGCTGACCTTGGCGGTGGTCTGTGCTCTGTGGGCGCCCTTTGATGTCTGTGATTTTTGCACCAATGTGATTAAGCACCTTGATTTATCAGACGTTTAATTCGCAGACGCCCCTGTCTGGTTGCTGTGATAATACTGTATATGTGAAGGAACTAAACAGCTCTGTAGCTCAGAGAAATGGAAAGATGTTCTGTAGCCCTGTGAGGCTCGCGGATGTGTGTGTGCGTGTGTGTGTGCATGTGTGTGCGCATGCTGCTTCTGTCTTAGTAGTCACAAGGCCTAGCCTGCAGTGGTTTGCTTGAATTCCACCCTACCCAGGAGCAGATGTACTGAGAGGAGTGGTGGTGACACTGTGGATATACAGTCACACCCATGTGTTGGTTTGGCAGCAGAATTACTTGCTTTTGAGAAATACCAAGCGTTACTGGATCCTTATATTACTGACTCAAAATAGACCAACTCAGCAACAAATCTGCTTTAAAGCAGAAACATTTTCCAAGATGTTGTTTTATTTATTTGCTTGTAAATGAAAAGAGTGAATGGTACAGCAGAGTAAGGATAGATGGCAGATGTTGTCACTGCTGGCTTCAGGAAGTGAGGCGCTGTCAGTGCTCACGTTCTAATCAGGTCGACATCAAACTCAGACGTATGCATTTGCCAACCAAGCAGGAAGTGTTGTCATAGCAACCATCTCAGATAGGTAAGAAAGGTAGCGTAACAGACCTAATTTCTCCACGTTCACGATTCTGATTCACGGTCACGGCTCTCACTTTCTGTCTGTGCCTTTGCACTGAAGCTGTAATAGTTTTCACTGTGCAGAGCTTCTATAGTCATCGGTCTGCGTCAGAGGAGACAAAGGACTGACGGAGAGGTAGAAATCGCCATCTCCACCCAAACAAGAAGCATCTAAAAGCCACGTCAGTGGAGAAACACCTTCCTCCTTGCTACTACCTTTGCCATTCAGTTTTCAGGGTTGTATGTGGCTCAGGATAGAAACAGTTTTCTCCACGATGTTCCGCAAATAAAAAGTCTTGAAAGTTTGGAAAATGCTTAATTTTAACCGTTATTTTTTCAAGGTGCTTGAATTTGAATATACTCCTGGAAAAATGCTCCATTTTCAACATAATCTGGTATCTCATGTCCACAATCGCACATGTAAACCAAAAGGATTTTAATTTTTCAAATGAAACAAGCCTGTCTTTGTCCTTGTTTGTTGTCTCCTGAAATTAGCATTAAAATAGTAAGCAATAAGTAATCACCATCAATCAAACAGTTAATGTGAGCAGCCCTTAAAATAAACAAGGTGACACATTGTTTTCTATGGATGTGAAGGAATTCTGATTTAGATGTGCTGATAAAGGCTTGGAGAGTCTGGAAATTTTTTTGCCCCTTGAAAGGTGCTTGAGTCTTACTCTTAAAAAACTGTACAAGCCCTGTGCTCTACTATATGATTGAAAGAAAAGCAGCAGATCGTGAGGAAAAGCAATGAAGACCAGTGTCAGTTGTGATGTGTTCACTGGCCTTTTGGAAAAAAAGGACATTTTAGCAATAACTCATGACAGCCTGTGTGTGGTATGTTGTGACTTGCCATCGCCTACCCAAATGCTGAGGCCTGTGTTAGCATGTTAGGAGATAACGCCGAAGTCCAAAATGTCTCTGTGAAGGAGCAGAGCAAGAGGTTATAATGAGTTAACAAGTCAACTCAACAACGCCATCTTGAGTCTGTCTGTCTTGTTGTAGTTTTAGCAGGTGGATTTCTTTTGATTTTTGCTGAAGTGTTATGGAATGATTTAAGACACTGCATTAACTAGCTAAATTGTACACATGAATAAAAGTGTAAGAGTGTAGCAGCAGCTTCACAGAAACACATTCAATTAAGGTAAATTAGTAATAATACCATTAACCCTGCTTCCTAATTACAAAGCCAATGGGGAAACACATGCTGACATTTGAAGACTTTTTTTTGTCTTCAGGAGGCCTCAGTTCGCCGCCCATGCTGTACACAGCTGCTCATCCTCAGCTCTGATTGGACAGAGAGAAGGAAGCAGATAAGACTGGTGTGTTTAGAGTGTAAACTCTGTCCAAGGTTGAAGTTCCTCGTAGACACTGATCTGAGGTTAGATCTGCAACTGTCCCTCAAACTGTCAAGGTTAGGAAATGGGGTGAGGAGCTGACTGCTCACCAGTATTCAATGAGGACGAGAGCGTAACGTTTGCTCTGGTTTCATTGCTGTCAGTGAGACAGTGACTGTGGTTATCACATCTTAGACGAATCAGTTTTGTTTAAATCAATAAGCAAAAACACCTGTGCTTACTTATTGTTTGGCTTGACTTATAACGAGTATATGATAGAACTGAGATGATGACGAGCATGAAATTATCTAATTATAAAAGCGTTCATTCAGTTCTGATGGTTGGGACAACCTCAGCTGCCAGAATTATTCTGAGATATTGGAAAGCACCTACTATCCCAACATTCAATGAGTGGAAAGCTTTGATGAGTGAAACAGCATCATGTGAGATTACGTTGACAAGAATAAGGGGCAAGGGACCTGTGGCTCTAGGAAACTGGGATTATTTTATGGACTACCTGACCTCTAACGAGTAGGCTAAATGTAAAACTCTTACGAAGTGGCCTCTGTACTTTTCTTTTTCTTTTAACCAGGACCACCTAACCAATCTGTTACTTTGTAGTCTGACCTTCCTTTGAATGTACGATGTACTATATGAGCTATGTACCATGTGGTTCTAAATAAAAACTTGAATTACAAAAAAGAAATTATCTGATTATATGTAAATTAGGGTGTTTACTTATAATTATGTATTGTGATGTTTACTGGTGTCGGCAGAAACTTTTCCACAATAAAAAGGATTCGTCTGTGTTTCTGAAAGAATCATCAGCTTGAAACCAGCTGCTGTTAAAGACACAATGATCATTACAGAATCACTGAAGAGGAAGTTCAATGTTAACAATCAGTTAACCCTTTGTCATTGATCAGGCTAAAGGCTAAAGTTTGCTTTTATCTTTAGAAAAGTTATTGAGAAAGCTTATTTTTAGGCTCTTTGTCATGCTCAAACTGCCACATGCAGGCCTGTCTCTCTGTCCTCCACCTGCTGTTCACCTTTACTTTATGATTGGGCAGATAGGAGGAGAGCACCTGCCGCAAACTGACAGGTCAGGATTTAAAGGAAAGAGCTGGTGTTGTTACCAAATCATAACGAGCAGTTATTATCAAACAGGCAGTGTGAAAACCTTTGGACTTTTTGAATGAAACATGTCTCTTGCTTTGCTCTGCGTCCCTCGCTGTGGTCATGTCACAGGATGGATGATGCTCGGAAAGATGTCTTAACACCCGTCAGCTGTCTAGGAACAAATGGATAGTGTCTCCATCACACAACATCAGGCCTCAGAGTGCATTTTGTGGGTTCTGCTTTGAGAGAGTGTGTGCGTGTGTGTGTGTTTCAAATTACATAATGTGAAGTCAGCCCCTGGAGTAGTGGTGAGGAAACACTGGTGCCCTTATGATATGTTTTCAGTATATTTGAGTTAAATAACAGCAATTATAATCCACAAATGAACAGTACCCTCTTTCTGCCACATGGTGGTGCACTCTGACTGCCTCCAGTTGCTGGCTGCTTAAAAACGGGTCAGTGGTCCCTCTCAGCTTCGGGTGTGACTCTAAGTGAGTGTGTACTTTTGTCCCAGTGCCCACATGATGCTGAGATGAAAGCCAGCGTTCCTGTGTCACCCATTTAATCCCTTTATCTGTCTCCTGCTTGTTAACACACACTCTCTCTCTTTCACACACATCCACCATCTGTCAGCTTGGCACTGCCAGCTGGTCCAAACATATTGTAAGCCTTTATTAAACTTATCCATTGCACTCAGTCATTTCTGTTTATTCATCTGAGAGAGATATAACGTGTCATTGCGTGTGCAAGAGGCCTTTTCCTGCATGTTGTGTGTATGTGTGTGTGTGTGTGTGTGTGTGTGTGTGTGTGTGTGTGTGTGTGCGCATTTGCACCTGTGACGTGAATCAGTTTTCAGTTATTTGCCCTGTCAAACAGCTCAGACAGTGTGTGTGCAGCCCTGTGGATCGTGTTACTGTCAGGACTGTATTAGCCAGCACAGGCACAGTGTCGTTAAGGTGCAGGTCTGACAGGTTGAGGTTCACCTGAACTTCAATGCTACTAATAATAACATGCTTTTCAACATTTCACACACAACCAAGTGCTTCATAGAGATGTGGAATTAAGATACAATCAGACAACAAGACCCTAGCACAGCAATAAAGCCAAATGCAATTACATAATATCTAACTGAACATCTGTTAAAGCTAATGTAGTCAGTTAAGGTCACGTCTGTTATATGGTTCAAGCTCGAGCTCATTTTTGCCCAAATAAATATTAGTACATAGATAGCACGCGATGTCTTGGCTGATGCAATATTAAATCATTTACAGACTGAAACTTTTACGTTTTGGAAATCAAAAGTTTCTCAAAATTCTTATTTTTATTATTATTATTTGCCCGTTTTTCTCCAGGTGCTGCGGCCTCCGCCCACAGTCCAAAGACGTGCAGGCTAGACTTAATCTGTGCCTCTAAATTGGCCGTATATGTGAATGTGAGCATGAATGGTTGTCTGTCTCCGTCAGCCCTGTGACGGACTGACTGCTGGTCCAGGGTGTACCCCAGCCAATGTCACCCAATGTCAGCTGGGACCGCCTCCTGCTCCCTGTGACCATTTATACATATAAAGTTATATGCATAACTTTAAGTCTTAATGTAAAAAAAATGTAATGAACTTGGAAATTACCTACAGTCACCAAAACCAGGCTGTAAATGTGCTTTTTCCTCTGTATAGTTATGCTTTGTAACGTGGGGATCTATGGGAACTGACTTGGAGCCAGTCTTAAGTGGCCATTCAAGGAAATGCAGCTTTTGGTACTTGTGTGTTGGCGTCATCTTTCAGCCCTGGAGGTTGCTGCTTGGTGGTTGCAGATAATCGTGGATCACTTCTATGAAAGGCTTCGCTTTATTCAATGAATACTTGAATAATCGCACATGTGATTCCCTCGTGTTTCCTTCGTTTGTGCTCCTTCTTTTTTAGTTGCATTTGTAAAAATGCAGTGAAGTAAAGCTGTTCCTTCTGTGAAGCTGGACTTGGGGGAAATGCTTTGAAGTGCTCCCACACACAGGAAGACACACCTTTTTGTGACTTGTGACTCTGCTCACTTAAGTTATTTCATAAGGGCGTAAGACAAATATAGGCATATCCTGTCAGAGGGGGAGACATTCCAACCGGCATAAACACGCCTCCTGTCAGACAGGTGAAGAGGAATAGAAATAGATATGACCGTGTGCGGCGCTGTTTCAGCAGCATGTGCTGTTAGACTGACTGGAGGAAAGTTCAGATGTAGCAGCGTCTCATCGTGAAGGCTCCACTGACAAATGTATCATTGATTATAGTAGAATCAGTGTGCATGTGTGTGTGAGTGGGCTGGAGAAACAGTGTCACTGTGATGGATTCTTTCATTTCTTTAGCGCCCTTCATGAGTCTCAGGGGAACTTTGCTGGCACTCTAAACAAAGGCCAGTGTGTGTGCCTCCTCGCTGAGGCCTGGTCGGGACGCTGGAGAGGAGCTCGACACCTGCGGCGAAGGGGTTCTCATCTGCGCGTGTCTGCGCTCGCACATGTTGGTGTTTGGGAGGAGACACCACACCCCTTTTTTTCCTGCCTTAAAGGGGGCCCCAAAGTTTTTGTCCGACTGCCACACTAAGTTGCTCTGTCTAAAACAAGCAGACACAGGTGTCAAAGAGATGCACAATCGCTCCCTGTCCTCCTTCCCCACAGCCTGAGCTGTGTCTCCTTAGTTGCTGAGATCTGGCGCCTCATCCACCCTCAGGTTTAAAGAGCCCCAAGCTTTACATGACTTTGACTTTTGGAGTCACTTTCTCTGTTTTGGTGTGAGGAACAAGGCCTCACATTTTGTCCAGGAATGGTTGCTGTACAGTGGCTCCTTGTGCAGTTACCTCTCTGAACTCTAACAAATAGTCAATGTTCCCTCTTCACAGGCCTCTTTTTGGAAAACTAGACAGTTATCTGATTATATGGAGCATTTTTTTTTCTCACCAGTAGCCATCAGCCTCAGAATCTGTAATCTAGACATTTCATACCATTGGCGCCATTTGGAAAAAAATGATTGCATCTCTGTGTACACACGTGCCAGTGCTGTATGTTGAAGCTTGACCGCAGTAGAGTTTTCTTTGAGATTTTCTTCTTTCTCCTTTGACGTACGACCTTGTGGCACAGGCAGCTTTCTGCGTGTTATCCTCTGTTGACTGCTGTTCCTTCCTCTGCAGAGACTGTGGATGTGAACTTGATTTTAACTCCAAAGCAGTTTCTAAGTGTCCGCTGTTGAAACAAACAGAATGACTTGTATGAATGAGACAGGTGGACTGAGTGACCTCAAAGGAATAGAGCACAAAGAGGAAGTAAAGGGAGACAGCGGGAGGATGAGGAGGAGGCAGACATCATTTTTGAAGGGAGTCGGGGTGGGCTGCAGAGGAAGTGGCCTCCGTGTGACCCACAGTGTGAGCCTCTTCCTCCACCCGACATGCCTTTGAAAGTGCTAGATGAACGGAGTCGCAGTGGTTGGAGGGAGGAGCAGCCATTCATGTGGTTTCTGATTAATAGTAACTCAGGCCCCTTTGTGTGTGTGTGTGTGTGTGTGTGTGTGTGTGTGTGTGAGTGAAGGGGAGGGGGTTTGTAAATCAATCTGGCTGTGTGTAAGTCAATGCGTCTGACTGAGAGTCTGTCTGCCTCCATTCTTGATGTGTTTTAACTGATCATTTCAACATTCATGCCTCAGTGTCTTAAATGTCTTGTAACTGCACTGACTCGACTTCATTTATCAAACTAAGACCAGCACATTTTTTACATGACGGGCTCTGGAAATTTCAGTTCGCCTTCACTTTCCCTCCCTGCATCCTCTCTCTGTAAATGCTTATGTTTAGAAAACAAAAGCAAAAGTACTTTTGACTGTAAGTCACATAACTGGTAATTTGTGCCCTGTTGTCACATTGGACGTCCCATCATGCAACATCTTGAGTGTCATCAGGGTTGGTTCCTCTTCTTTTGGGGAATTTTGGTGGGATTTTATGCAGTGATGACATTCTTTCATGCATTTTTCCTTTCATGTTCTTAAAGGGCTGCTCCAGCAATATTACGCATTGAGTTCAGTTTAGTCGTCACAGGAAGTGCTACACGGCATGTGAACACATATCTGTAGTGTCCAAAGAAAAAACCTCGAGCATGTCATCAGTTTTTTTCCGCCTGGGTTTGAGACATTTGTTATTGGTCAGTTGGTCCAACACTTCAGAAATATCTCCACCAGTACTAAATGGATTGCCATGAAACTTTGCACAGACATTCATGGTCCACAGAAGATAGACCCCAATGGCTTTGGTGATCTTCTGACTTGCACCACCAGCAAGTCAAAGTTGTCACTTATCCTGAGAAATACCTCAACATCGACTGACGAGATTTGAATTGGAAATCAATAATTACTCTGAATATTTCAGGGAAAACTGAAATTATGTAACTCCCATCAAACCCGGTGCTCAGGAGTGATCAGCCTCACTTAATGAAAATGATGGTAATGATGGATCTCATATGTGTCAGTACAAATGCAAATGAGTCAACAAATGACTGACAGTTCCTGCAAGTCCAGTCTCCTCCCAGTCTACACAGACAGGTGGGATTTTCCACACAGGACAATACAATGAATGCTTAAAAGTTTCAACAAAAACAGGAAAGTCAGTTCTGTTTGCCTTCTTGTTCTCCTGTTTAGAGTCTCATTCTCTCTGGTTTTGGCCTTTTGTCCCGACCCCGTTCCTCTTCCCGCTCAGCACTGCTCAAGGCCTTCAGCTCATAAATCTCTGTCGTAAAGTGTTCATAAAGTCAGTCACCTGGCCTCGGAAACTGTAGCACTGTAAATACTTGCAGAGGTTAATGTGATAATGTCGTCCTGACCTGCTAATCAGTTAGGAAAGTCAGTGAATATTGATTTTAATAACATTTTAATGTTTGCACCCATGTCAGTACTCCAGTCATGACATGAACGTGCATTTATCTCAATGACTTGCATTTTTCTAACTATAACTCAAGGAATTTGGCATCAGCACTGCTGTAGCCAGTTTCCACCAGCTTGGTCCTGTTTTTCGAGTGTGTGTGCATGTGTGTACATGGGTTACTCCTCATGCAGCTTCTCCTGAGTGAGTTACCTGCAGTCGTCTCACTCCTTTTTTGCCCTTGTTTGTTCAGAAATGTGTCTTTTTGGTTGGAGATAATGTAGACCAATGGGTCCTGAAGGAGGGCTCAGGTGTTTTAGAGGTGCTTTTTTCAGCACTGTGTGGCTTGTTTAAGACATAAGAAAGTAACAGTGACAGTGCTACTGACCATCTACAGGATATCTTGGAGTGTCCTGTTGTTCAGAATAGACCAGTGGTCTGTCTTGGGGCAAGTTTATGACTCTGTCTTATCAAAGTTCGGGACAGAGATGATACACAAGCAAGGGAAACTGCTCAGACTGAGGAAAGAGAAACGATACCTACACGTTCCCAGCCAGCGTTTTGAACTCTGACCTGTGAGGACAAAGGTCAGCAGTTTGTAGACAAGGAAATTTCACTGTCAGAGCGACACACTAGAGTAAGCACAGCTTCTCAAATGTCCACAGATTTAACGAGAGGGTGCAGGAACTCTGACTAATGTCTGGTGCAACAGGAGACACGAGTGCTCTGATATGTGGATGCAGTTTCATGCTTTATTTGCAGTTATATGTGGTTGCTGATGTTTCAATAGCAAACATCTGACACAGTGTGATAATAACATAGAATAGGTGTGTGTATGAAAGCACAAACCTGCTCATACACACACATGCATATATATGTGCACATTCAGCTACTGCCTGCAACCAGCAAGTCACAAAGTGCTTTTTCTAAACTTGCTGAAAAGCAGAAGCCTTTCCTCCTCGTGCTTAATGCTGCTTTCATTCTCAGCAGCCTGCACAGACATCTGAAACCAAGACGACCAATCACAGTTCTTACGCTTTCCACACGGTGTCTCTGTAGCCGCTGTCGGCCTCACATATATTCAGATTTTTGAAGAGGCACACGTCAGCTATGTCTCCACGTAGGTTCTAATCTGTGCTGTGATTCCTTAAAGCAGAAATGTAAAGTTTTTCTTAGTGTCTCTCTATTTTGATCAAGGTGTTTTGTGAGGTGTGAGTCTGTCTCACCATGAGTCAGTAGACTCCACAGCTTTGTGTCTCTGCTCTGTTGGCAGCAGGTCGGGGATCCTCTGAAGTCAGCTCTACGTCTTCTGTTTGGGACATTCCTGTGGATGTCTCAAACAGGAATTTTAGTGAGGTCAATGTGGAAATGAAAAGTGAATGTCTGCTGTACTTTTCTGATGCATAGAAAGTTATTTTGCTCTCTCTCTCTCTCTCTCTCTCTCTCTCTCTCTCTCTCTGTCTCTCTCTCTCTCTTTCTGACCTTCCTGACAGAGGAAATCATGCCGCCTGCATTCCTCCAGCTGTAATCCCTTTGTCCTGTTTAACAGGGTTGGTAGCTCCTGTTGATTTCAAAGCTGAAAGAGTGTTTTTCTTAGTATTGTCTTTTCGTGTCGCAGTTCAAACCTGACTATTGCAGGATTTACTTCATTGATTCCACAGAAGAAATTTAGCATACTTAGCATGTTCAGTTAGCAAAGACTTGAACCTTCCATCATCAGCTTTAAACAATACACTATGTGTGTACCTAAATATCATAAAAGACACATGCAGATGTCCACTCACTGAAATGGACTTTGCACTTTCTGACACACACTCACACATTCATAATCTTTGTCTCACACATGCACACACACCCAGTCCTCATTTATGTCACCCTCTGACTAATCCCATTTCCTCTTCACCTGAAAAACAAACTCTGCTTTACGACCTTTATGTTGTCTACTAATGAGCTGCGATGACGTCCAAGCCCTTATCAGTTATTCCATCCATGCACACTGTCGTATAACCCTTCCCACTTCAGCTTTAGCAGGGAGGAGGGCAGGTTGCATGATGGCCAACTAGCACCGTTGCGGACCTTTGGCCTTCTCTGTTCCCCCTTCCCTGCAGCAGTAACATACATGTGTTCGGACCAGCTCAGGGTGGAGGCTGGAAAGACTGAATACCTTTGTTTATTGTTCCATATAGGCAGGGCAGTGTTGGCTGAGAGATGGAGATCCATTGTGTAGTATCTCCCTGCCTTCGTCATGAATAGTAGCTTTCAGAGGCAAGAGGGACGAAAGAGACGAAAGGCAGAGCACTCACAATAGCTTTAAGTTTTATGGCGTTCCTGTCGCCGGCAGCAGATTTTTGGCGTGCAACCAAATGCAACATACACACAGCTGTGCAGCTTGCTTTCTCCAGCTGAACTCGCTCTCTCCCCCTCACACACACACACACACACACACACACACACACACACACACACACACAAACTCTTATCTCTCTCTCGGTCTCAGCCACAAGCACACGTCTTTCTCTGCAGCCCTCCGCCCCACCATTCATTCATTCCTTCCCTGCATCCTTTTCCAGCAGACTCCACTCTGCTTGCACTAAGCTTTCTTTTGTGCAGTCTTTTTTTTTTCGACAACAATGCTGTTTGTTTTCCGAGGGGCAGAGCAGAGAGACGCTGCCCAGCAGCCTCTGCCTAGGTCGCCCGTGTCTCCTGCATGTCAGCCTCTGTGCGTCTGCAGTGACGTCTGAGGGACATTATCTGCCACAGGCCTCTGTTTGTTTTGGGCTGCACAGGGCTTGATAATGGCCCATTACTGGGGAACCAGAGGCTCACAGGCACCTCAGTGGAAACTGCAGAAACCTTGCTAATCTGGATGGTACCCAGCTGGCATTCAGCTTGGTAAATGTTAGCTACAGTGTGAGCAGTTTTTAGCAGAAATTGGCTCCACTGCAGCCAGCAACAACACAGACCTGCTGGCTATTTTTAGCGCATACTCTAGCTGCTAATGATATCACTGAGGCGCTGGCTGACCTCTGTGTCTGTTTTTGTGTTGCTCGTAGACGTTTGGCATCCTGAGTTGTGTATGAATTCTTGTTGAGCATCAACAAAGACTTTTACATAATTGGCTCATTAGCGCCGCACCTTTTCATGGAAGGAATGCAAGAAGTGACATCAGTGAAAGGAGAAACATGTCATTGTCATTTTTTCCCCCTTTGTTCTCATTTTCTGTCTCTCTTTGTGCCTCTTGCAGCTTATCCTTACCTGCCCCCCCCACCCAAACACACACACTCACACTCACACTCACGCACACACCTCCTGCAGGTATCCATTAGACCTTCACTTGCATACACTGCACTTACTGTACATTCCCCATAACATTTAAACCACACTGCACCCACATTTAGGATTACACAGCTGATAATTTGCAATCTCAACAATAGGCTAACAGGATGGCTGACCCTGCCAGCTTAAAAAGTCCTACTCAGCAGTTCAGGAGCCGTATTTCACCACCCAACTCATTGGTGTTTAAGAGAGAGGTGAAATAAGTCAAGGATGGAATTCTGGCTATTGTTTTAATGGTGTGAAAGTGCATCCATAATTCCTCTCCAAAAGCAAGTGACTGTTTGTTCGTCCATAAATTAAACTAACTATTACCTCTGGAGAAGGATAAAGGGACAACTGTCAAGTTTCTTATAAAGCTCAATAAATCTCTGCTGCACCAAACTCTGCAGGTCTAAATTAGGCAACATTAGTGGAGTAGATGAGTGTGTGAATTGTGCTCCGTGTCGAGTGTAAAGAGCCTAATTAGAGGTTGCCCGCCTGGAGACTGTCTTATTTCTCCATGTGAATTCTCCTCCTGCTTAATCCTTACATACCCGAGTGTTACTTGTCCCCTCGGTTATCACAGTTATCTGTCATTATGTCAGAGTCCCTGACACACATGCTGCTCCTCCTCAGTAACAGTCACTGTATGTGCAGCCACATATGTTCAGACAATCCTGTTCTGAATATCATCATGTTCAAGGACACAGATTAGCTTCCTTGGCTTGCTATGTGCTTACCTTATCTAACTTGACATGTACAACTTGTTGTTCTGGAATTGAGTTCATAATAAACTGGGTTGGCTGGCCTGTAATTCCCGCAGCATAACTCATCAGCCATCTAGTCTGTGCATGAAACAAGGAATCATTCATAGTTTATTTGGACAGGAATGAGCCTCATGTAATTGCACATGAATTTAGGATTTAGAAATCCTGCAGAAATGAGTCCAGTCTAGTCTCCTGTCTAGACACTGTGTGACTGTGTTACAGTATGCCGGATTGTTTTTTTTTTTTATCCTGTCAAACCACAGAGTTTGCAGGATTGTGCCGTTCGCCAGAGTCTGTGAAGCTGCTGTATGTTAGTTTAACTGAAATCTTTCCATGGTGAAACAGACAAAACACAAAATGGGGTATTTGTAGCGCCACGTCTCGACAACTTTTCCTTGACCTTTGCACAGTCCTGTAGCTTTTCCTGGAAACCTCTGCTTACACAGGAATACTGGTCACCCTTCAGCCTTTCACTATCAAGCAGGCTTGCAGAGGGCGCTGAATTTCCCACTATTCCCTTTGTACTGAGTGTGCAGCCAGTGTCCTGGGCGGGGTCCTGTCAGCTTTACTTATCTCAGTGGCCATACCTGCAGCTCTGGGGTGGTGCTGCAGCTCTGCGTCCCGTCATCAGTCCCCTTAAAGCGCACAGTCTAGTTTTCTGCCTCTCTCAGCTGTATGCTCCTCACTGTGGGCTGCACGTACATGCAGCCGATAAACCTGATGCTCTTATATGCATTGCCTTTACTGCCTGTCCATTGTTTTCTTTATTGGTTGATATGTGGATTTTGTTTCCAGGGTGATGTCTTCAAATGTCTTGTTTTGTCCAAAATACTATCCACAATGCAAAAATATTCAGGTTAAAACAGAAAACTGCAAATCCTCACATTGGTGAAGCTTCAACTGGCAAATATTTGGCATTTTTGTCTATTTGAAATGATTAATCCATCATCAAAATAGTTGCTGTTTTTAGTTTTCTTTTGATTGACTGATCGATTAAACGATTTGTCATTTCAGCATGTTCTTTCTGCACATTAAACTGCACTTTATTGTGCAAACTGGGGAGAATAAAGGGTGTTAAAACAACGTTTTTAGGACTCGGGTCTAGCAAACATTGAGAATCAGGTCTGTTTTCTAGAGTGTGTGGTTCAGAGGGTCTTCTCGTCTCTGTCGTTTCTGTTTATCCTGGTAAACAAACTCATTTTCAGTGTCGACTGCACGACAGTGGCTGCCAAAGAAAGCAGGGCCTTTCAGCTTCGTTCTCTGCTCTGGTGGGAAAGTGGTGATGTCACTCTGGTGGTTCTCACAGAACGAACAAGTGCGAACCCTCACCATCTCCTCCCAGCCTCGCCCTTTCTCTTTCACAGTCCAACACACTCAGCAGCCAGAGTCTGTCCCTGTGGCTCATAAACACAATCCCACTTTACTCAGCAGCAGGACTGATGACTGAGTGTTATTAAGTTTGATAAGCACGGTAACCGAGTGAGAACAGGCTATTGTTTGTAGTGAAGCAGGAGGGGGACTTCATAGTGATCTGATCTGATCAGCAACGAACTCCAGTGCGAGTCATGTTTTAGGTGGAGTAGGAGACCGTTTCTCATTCAGCTGGAAAAGTGCTGACTAGCAGCAGGAGAGTATGAGAAGGCTACTTTTAGCTTTGCCTGCAGAGAGAGAAGGAGGGTGCACAGGGGGGAGGGGTGTACATGAGAGAAGTGACAGAGTTGTGTGTGTGTGTGTGTGTGTGTGTGTGTGCGCGCGCGCGTGCGTGCGTGTGTGTGTGTGTGTGTGCATGTTTGTGTGTGTTTGTGTGAGTACACAAGGGATAACAACTAATATACTGGCTTGTGGCTGTGGCCCAAGTCTTTGAACTCTCTTTTGTTCAAAGCAGCAGACATCTGTCTAGACTCCAAATATTGCCTTTCCACAATTCACCGTTCTTTGCTTCTCAGCTGGTGATATAAAGTCAGACAGACGCCAGGCAGGACGCATTTCAGGGACTTTTTAACTTGATCACCAGAAGTGTTACTGCCATTAAACTTTCAACTTTGATTTGGAGTTTGGCAGATAAGAAAGTAAAGCTCTTGTGCACAGTCAGTCACATCCTCAGTACGTGCATGCTGCAATAGAATATTAAGAGAAAGCTGCATTTTATAGCTACATGCATTGTTAGAATAATTACGCAAAATCATTTTATTTCATGTATTTTTTTCCATTCTTTGTAAACAATACAACATCACCATAGCAACATATCACCATGTGTTTCATTTAGCCGTCCTGTCCTGGGATTCTTTGTTCTGATGTCTACCGTCTGCCTGAGTCCATGAATGCAGCATGAGAATCTACAGCCGTGCTGGCAGATCAGTGAGGCTGAGCTAAAGAGAAGTGGTGATGCTTTGAGCTAAATGCTAACATGTGCACAATGACAAAAGCTAACATGCTGATGTTAAGCAGGTGTAATGTTGAGTTTTGCATGTTAGCATGCTCGATAATTAGCACTACAAACAAAGTGCAGCTGAGGCTGATGAGAAAGTCATCAGTTTTACAGCTTTTTGTTATATTTTTTTAAGACTGGGTTAGGAGCATCTCTGCTCTCTGGTCATGTGCTCCTCTGTGACCTATGGTTACCCATGATGCCCTTCTCTGTGTAGGTCTGCAGACACATCAAAGTGTATCTTCAGAGAAACGTTAAGTCAGCGTTAGTCTACATAAACTCTCCAAAAACCTCTTAAAGTTATTGAAGTTAATGAAGCCAGCTGTTATATCTGCAGCCAAATACTCTACAATGTCTATTATAATTTCTCCTCAAATAGTCAACTATGGTGCTCACTTTTTCATAGATGTAGAAGCCACAAAAGAGGGGGTACAAAATGACTGACTTGTCATTTTGGGGTGAATAAATAGAAGATGTGGCTGTGGAAAAAGCATGATCACTTCACATCAAGTGCGAAGTGCAGCCGGCAATACTTAAAGGACCAAAGCAGTTTATTTCCAGCGGTGTTATTTTATTACAAAAGCTACTCCAGAGTGAAAAGCCTCAGACACTCACTGAAGGGACCACACATACTGTACAGTTGACAGGACCAACTCTTCTTTCAGCCTTTAATGCATGTTGTTTGTATTCATCAGCAGCAAATTTAAGAGTTTTCTTTGGATCTGAGCTGCAGCATCGTCACAGTGTAAGACACACACCGTTTTTCATCTCTGAGTGTTGCTGTTAATGGCGCTGAGTCATAATAGTTCCCTGTTCTTGGCACTTTGAACTCCACACTAATGAATCGCATGTGTGTGGGTGGATTTGTGTGTGTAAGGTAGAGCAGGGCGGGGGGGCCGTGCTGCTCTGTGCAGTAGGTGGTCCTGGCTGCTGTGTGTGTGTATTGTGATAGGGTGGGCTTTGAAGGGGGTGGTCTCTTTCTGATCCTTGGAGGTAACTTTTTTTGCAAGGCTCCTGTATGTACATGGTAGAGCTTAATACCACACACACTCTTGCACACACACATCTGTGCCCTCCCATAGAGTTTCAGTCAGACCGGTGCTGCTGGTAGTTGCTGGCATCACTTCACAGGGGCCTCACAGTTTGACTGAGGTGACTCAGTCGGGATGGTTTCCCTGCAAAAATCACTTCTGAATGCCAGTGGGTTTCAAGTGCCCATTCCTGCCTCATCCTTCCTCATTTACCTGCTTCCTCCTTCCACTCTGCATGCCGGTTGAACCGATATTTTGGCGCCAGAGTGCCGTAGACTATTAATTCTGTCTTCACTTCATCTTAAATTACAGCTGTGGATGTGTCTTTTGTTCCCTGCATGTCACACCCTATCACATGACACATGGAGAGATGAGATGAGAAAGGTACTTGGACCAACGGTTACCCATAATGCTTTCCCTGTGTAGGTCATTACATTTGGCACAAACGTCATTTTTTTTTGTGCTGGGAAAGTGTTACATTCAAGTGTTGGATTATTAGCTCACAAGTTTGTACAGGGATGGTTTTCAGGCAGAAGGAGTTCTCCAAGTGTCATTGTGGCTGCAGCCGTGGCGTGTGAAGGCTGTTTCTTCTGTTATCTCTTTAGTCATTGTGGTTTTTGATCAGCAGCTTCTGCACTGTGTTTGCATATTACGCAATTTATAAATAATGGAATCTGGTTTGCATGTGTTTGCCGGGTAGCAGCAAATTATCTGCTCAGAAAAGCCTTTGAAGCAGAGCACAAGGAAGTTGGTAACTGAACCAGGGCTCCTGTTTAGGGACTGGCACCAAATATTTGTTATGCTGATTGCTGATCAGCCAAGAATGTCACTGAGTTCATTATTGTTAGAAATGATTGACCTTGTCACTGGAATGATTACTTGAAGTGATACCATCAGAAATCTGTCTGTAGAGTCTGAAAGTCGGCTCCTGTAGACTTTGACAGGTGGCTGTAAAAAGTTTATTTGCTTCTTCGCAGAGCGTGCATTCACATCACTTCCAGTAGAGATTCTTACTTCCTGAAATTATGTTTTTATGGTTGAAAAAAGTATGAAAATGTTCAAAGCGGCATAATTTACTCTTGAAGTGTGATGAAAATTTTGGCATTTTCTGGTATTGCAACAGGTCGTTTACAGCTTAACTGCTGTTTGTCAGAGAAGCAAACATGTGGCGCTCAGCCTGCTTTTGTTCCATGTAAAGACCTGCAGACTGTAGAAATAAATGCCCTCATTCATCATGTATGGATGAAAAGTTGTTTTTTTTACCTTCCTCACCTTGCTGCCTCACCTTTATGACTAAGCTGAGAATGTTTCCTGACCGTAATTGTTTGCTTTGCGTTGTAATGCATGGCCCTTTCATGTCTCACTTTCATGTTATCACTAACATTTTCGCTCTTTGAGTCATCTCGGGCTGTGTTTCCTTTGAAGTGATTGGATTGAAATAAAACTCTCATCAGGCGCTCCCCAGCAGAAGTCCAAAAATGGAGATCCCTCCCTTCCCATTTCCCTTTTTTTGTCTTCATTCTTCCCTCCCTCTTTGTTTACAGAGCAGCTTCAGCATCAGAGGCTGTCTGGAAGGACACATCCTGCAGGCTGCAGACAGGCCAAAACAAACAGAGTCAAGCATGTTGTGCTTTGCTGTAAAAAGTTGGCTGGAATATATTTACCCAAATGTTGAAGTTAAACATGTTTGTGATTCCAGGAAACATTATGACAATGTGCAGATGGAACAGAATGAGTGGATTTAATTGCTGAGACATATATTCTCATTTTCTAACAGAGATCAACTTTGAGCCTGAAGAAGCCTTTTCTCGTCAATTTCACAATAAATTTACGAGAAACTGCACTTGAAGCTTCCTGTTCCCTGCTGAGAAAGGTTTTGGTGAAAGCGAGGTGTGTCACAAGCAGGCATGTGTGTGTTGCAAAAATGTTAAAGGAAATGAGTGTGTGTGTGTGTGTGTGTGTGTGTGTGTGTGTGTGTGTGTGTGTGTGTGTGTGTGTGTGTTTGTCTGAGAAAAACAGACAAATGGCAGTAAAAGGAAGTGAGAGGCAGGGGAGAGCCTCTGGAGCCAGAGCTCCCACATGGACTGAAGGATGTGCCCAGGCTTGTTCCCATCCAGTCTGTCAATGATTAGCAGGAAGTAGAATCACAACTCCGACCTGCTGCAGCGCTCGAGCCCTTCGCTCCCACACATCAGCCCCTCAGACACATCCACTTTTCAACTCTGAAATCTTTGCATTTCTCTAGCTTTTTGTTTAAATATAGATATCTTGCAGTGTCAGACGTTTAGCTATTGTTATAGTTCAGCACCTATCAGCTGAGTTCACAGTGCACACATTGAAACGGCTTGCACTCTTGAGACCAAAGAAAACGAAACAGAAAAATCTCAATCTACTGGAATTTTTTACTGCATGTTAAAGGAGTGGCAGAGCTCTGTGTGTAGTTGTTGATGCAAAGACCTTGCCAGTGATAGCACTTTCAGGGAACAACCCTGCAGAAGAAGAGGAAGCATGGAAGAGGAGTCGTTGGGCCTTATTAAAACAGCACATGTTATTGGCATGCGCTGTATTTTCTGTGTAGTCATTCTGTTGACTATCTGATACACAAGGTGGTTTTTGCACATAGTTGCTCTGTCATCTGTCAGGCCACTACCATCATCACAACCAGCCTTTCTGGAACCTGAAACAAGTGTGATCTTTTGGAGACCATCTGAATTTTTTATTGTCTGCCTCTGACTTCACCTGGAAGGTGCAGGAACTGCAAAGTAAACAAAGCTGGGTCATACATCCATGTTTTATCTGTTCTTAAGGACCAAACTTCTCATCCTGTTCAGTGTTATCAAGCTATTCTTTGTCTTTCTTCATTACAGTGTTGATTTGCCCAGGATGTCTTCAAAGGCTCACAGCTCCAATAACATCGCCCATGCCCGGCGGACGGTGCAGCAGCTGAGAATAGAGGCGAGCATTGAGAGGATAAAGGTACAGTGCGACAGTAAACTGTGCAGTGCATCCACTTCCCATGCATCTTCATTGTCTGCACTAGTGGCTCTGGCTACATTTTTCTGGCCCAACCGGAAAGCGGTAACCAAACCCAACCCGAACCCAACAGCCACTCAGTTTTTCATCTACCAGCAGCAGAATTTCATCTCTGCTCTGGGTTTTTTTTTACATTTCAGCCAATTTCCTATTATTTCATCCTTATTAATACATTATAAATAAATCAAAATGTTGTAAATGTCACATACTCAATGCTGCTGGAGGTATTAAAGAGATCTTACAAATAAAATCCACTTTTTAAAGAGATAAAAGTATTTATGCTTTTACAGAATAACATATCATTGGCTGATGGGTGTAAATATCGCTACTAAATTCCCTCTTTTATTTTGTAGGTATCCAAGGCCTCTGCGGACCTTATGAACTACTGCAGTGAACATGCCAGAAATGACCCTCTCCTTATGGGCATCCCCGCTTCAGACAATCCCTTCAAGGACAAAAAACCCTGCACTATATTGTAGTGGTTCCACTTAGCCTTTTTTTGCTTATTAATGTTGCTGTATTCTTTTTTTGTTGGGAGGAGTGAGGGGTGGACTGTGATCGTATCATTGCCATGTGTTCACCTGTTCTTTTAACAGTTCAGCAATTCAACCATCAAAAACAGCAGTTCGTAATGAGCAAAGAAAGCCCCTCATGCCTGTACTATTCTCTGAAACTATTGACCCCAGCAGAGCCACCGTTCAGTTTGAGCTCTGACCACCAACAAGACTTTGGCTGCATGAGTCGGGATGGCATCAGGTACTCGATGTTGCTGAAATGATAATCAACAGCAGATGTCTGAATATTGTGGATTCATGCAGCCAAAGTTTCCCTTCAGTCTTTAAAAGTGTGTTAGTTTTAAGATGGATAATAATGACTCTCATCATGTGGCTTCAGACTTATTTCCCACCAGTATTTAACAGATTTAGTGCAGTTTAGATCACTGGATTCAGGGTTTACCTTGAGCTTCTACTCAAATATTACCATGATGTATTTTTGATCAGGGCAGTAAATTCAGATAAAGTATTCTGCAACCTATCACAACTGCACTGGCTCTGACTGGTCCGTGACAATCCACATGCCATGTAATCCGCCGTTCCCCTGTCTGGTATTTGCACGTACGATTACCCAAATTCAGTGTTGCCTTTAGCCGATTGAATGAACCATCATGTTGAGATAAGTTCCATAGAAACATCTTTCGCTCAAGATCGTCTTTGCTCAGATTCAGGCCATTGGGATGAAATGTAAAATACAGAGTTGATGAAGCAAAAATGAAAATACTTTATGACATTTGTACAGTGCAGAAATTCCTTTTCCTTTTCTTTCTTTCTTTTTTTTTTCTTTACTGAAAACGTCAGCTGACTTTGTGTGTAGGGCAACACTGTGTAATTAAGGCCCTGGGACAAAGCCAAACCGACGATACTGCGTTTAAAAACATCTAAATATGCGTCTGCATGAGACTATTTTTAGCCATTCCTTCTGAAAACTTACTGTGGTACGTTATTTTTAGGACGCTGACGGCACAAAGTACGCCAACAAGCGTTACGCAACACTGTGAGCCACGCCAGTTCGCTCATCACAACAAGTGTCTTAGTTGAGCGCTTGTGCACATTGTTTGTTGTCTTTAAGTATTTTTGGCACAAGGGTTGTAGGTACGGGTGCAAATGGTAGTGTGCATCGCTGATTAAAACCACTCTCCTGAGACTGCTCTCAAATCTTTCATGTTTTTCAATTGAGACTAAACTTTTGTGTCGGTGGGCTCTTCAGTCTAACATGGCTTCATGTTGTAATTCTCGGGGGGAACATGTCTGCCATGGTAAAGTTTAACAAAAGACCGACTAGATAGCATAAATCTTCTTTCACTCTAAAGCCTTACGTTTGTTTGCTTTGTATCATGAAAAACTCTTCATGTGAGAAATCCGATGTTTCTATCCGATGTTTTTATCTGTGGGATGAACTTGATTTGTAACAATATTGTGCCATTTGTTTTCGTCCACATGTCACTAGCAGAACATGGTAAATCGTGTTTCACTTACCTGGTGCTCTCCACTTTTCAGCAGTTTTGGTATTGTTGCCTTCTCCAAAGGGTACGTTCAGGTCTTCAAATCAGCAAGATCTGGTGTTATTATCCAATTGTGTTTTTTATGATTGTCTCTAACAGTCAGTTCTTCTTACTTGCAATAAATCATTCCTGTATGCCTCTTAAGGACAAGTCCAGATTGCCTCTGCCATGTCTTGATTTCTGTCCATTCAGCAACTCTGTAACGGCCTTATTGTACCATTGATAGATTAATTTAACTGTCAGAATCTGCATTTTGATAAATGTCTTTATTAATATACCAACCTTTGTATGAAGACTTAACTAAGATTAATAAAGTGAAGCATTCCTGCAGTACAGTACTGTACTAATATCTCAATAAAGACGTGTTGTGCTGCACAGTCAGACGTTTTGAGCTTGTGATGACCGCTGCTGTTTTGACACCACCTCTTAGCCATCTTCAGATTAGCAGCATTGCATATAGGAGCCTGATTTTGCTCTTTTGTTGTTTGGACGGGGCCGGACAGAGAGATCTGCCCACAACCACAGATCTGGGGCCATTTCCTCTCATTAGTCGTTTGTTTATATCTCTCTCAGGATAGGAGAGACCTCGGGCCTCTCGCCATGGCTGTCAGAAACCAGAGAACACAAGAGGGCTAAATATAGAAAGAACCAAACCCTGATTTCCGCTCTTGGAGAGTAGGGGAACTATTTTGGGAAAATGCCTGCTTGGCCTGAGTCTGTTTTCATCTCCGTCGGTGGCCACTCGGGTCTCTCTGACCTTGCTTCTGGCCAGCTGGAGGTTAAACAGCTTATTCAGCTTTCTCCTGCACACAATAGGAAGATCAGACAGGAATAATACTCATTGTCACCTATTGTAACTACTGCAAAAATAACTAACTGGATGTGAGAACTCCCACACTTAAAAATGACAAATGATGAAATAACATCGTCACCTATTATTTAAGGGCTGCCTGAAATATGAATAGACTGTATTTCTCACAGATTGTGCTGTTTTCCTTGAAACATCAAATGTCGCTGCAGGAAAAGCCAGGTGCATTCACATTGTGTAGACTGAAGAATACCTTCATTGATTGCCAAAGATAGCACACGCAGTGAAATACATCATAATGCATGCTTTTTAGCGAACCTTTTACTTTGTAGAGGTCTTCCTGTCATGCACGAATATGATATAGACCGCCTGGATATTCTCTGTAAGCATGAATGCCCCTGAAGGCCTGAAGCATGTCCCATACCAGAGCTCAGCCTCTGCAGTAATCCCAGGTTGTCATTGTGCAACAATGTGAGAATCACACGGGGGCATGTGGCCAGCGGCTGGCAGGCCTGCTCACTGACCATGTGCCTCACTGTGAAAATCTGCCCTGGCAGTTACAGTGTCAGTGTGTTGGAATGTGCTGATGTGGGGGAGAGGAAGGGGAGGGAGGAAGGACCGGAGGGTGAGGGTGGTGGGTGGAGGGTGTGGGCTGCAGTGGCACCTCTGTTCCTCTGGTAGGCTCAGGCATTTGAGCCCATTTTAACTCTGTAACTGCCTTTGCAGCCAATTCTACCATAGAA
Organism: Chaetodon trifasciatus; assembly: GCA_037975065.1. Taxonomy (NCBI): domain Eukaryota; kingdom Metazoa; phylum Chordata; class Actinopteri; order Chaetodontiformes; family Chaetodontidae; genus Chaetodon; species Chaetodon trifasciatus. The sequence continues at coordinate 2,682,480 of JBBMOE010000012.1, forward strand.
GTTTATGATCCACTCATGAGTAAGTAGTGACTTAGTACTCAGGTATTTAAGTACAATTTAAAGGTATTTGTAATTTAATATTTCGTATTTATGCTACTTTATACTGCTACCCAACATTACACAGGCAAATATTGCTCTTTTCACTTCATCTACTTTGATTTTGCATTTAAAACATGATGCATTCCTTTATATTATACCTACTTAGATGTTGCTGATTATGCTTTTAATTATGCTGATTAGACATAATCAGGTCAGAGATGTGCAAAGCTATGTTATATTGAAGTGAGGTCAGCATGTGCTAATCAGAATTATGAATTTTTAACTTGTCCTGCAATAAAACTCATGTAAAATATAAAAGCATTTTTATGGTTAAGTAAAGGATGTGGATCCCTCCTCCACCAGTGCTCATATCTGATCTGTGTGCAGATGAGTCACAACCTTGAAGGGAAATTCCACCCTAAAATGGAATGTGTGTTATATTTCTACAACATCATCCAGCTCAGTTTTGTGTAGAGAATTTATTTGGTTCATAATTAGATTAAGACTGTATCCCAATCAACACAATTTAGGTGGAATATCCCAAACAATACATTTTTGACCTGAAATTAATAGACCAATTCCAAAATGCCACCTCATGAATTCAGTTCAGGGTTGATGCTTTGATTTGCAGCTCAGTAAGACAGATGTCTTCATGTTGATTATATCACATGGTATACCTTCAGTTTTGTGGTGGATTTTCCCTTTATGCTGCAATGCTGTTATCTTACCCTGACATTTACCTTCCCCCCCGTACCAAGTGTAGTACTTAGATTTCTTTATGTTCTTAATCTTGCAATGAAGGAGTCCTATACAACTCTATATGCATTATACCACTGACTCAGGTTATACAATATGTTTCCCTCTGGCACCATGACTTATCCGGTCATCAAACTCTGCTCTATTTTAGAAACACATAGATAATGCTGCACCTGAACATTGACCCACAATACATCACAGCCAGCAGGCACTAACACTGGTATGCAGACTGCAATCTTTTTTGGAATGGCTTCACTGGAAGGCCAAAGCGGCATTATAACACTTACATCAGCCCTCCACTGCTCCCATCTTAAAATATCTTTTTCCCTTCGATTACAACAAAGCCACATGACATCAGTCAGCATCACACCCTGCAGTCACACACCAGATAACCTTTTACACAGTGCTGACTGAAACCACTGGCACTGAAAAGCTTTTTCTAGGGCAAAGGAACACTTCAGGTACCAGCGATTGCTTGTTTCAGGCACATTTTTACATCATCTCACAAAGTAATAGTGCTTATTTGAACTCTGTGCATGAAGTGCTGCTGTATACAGACTTCATCAGTACTGCATATGTGTTACTATGTTGACCTCACACAGTACACCTAATGAACCTGGTTATGAGCTTTAAGTGTAATAACAAATAATAATAATAATATCTGTAGATGGGTGTTTCTGGGTCATGTAGTGAGTCAGGAGACCAACCTGCTCAAGGACACAGAATACCAGTTTCTGGTTCACCTAACCTGCATGTGTTTGAAAGAAAACCCCACGTAATGGAAAAACACACAGTGTACTGTGATCAGATTAACACAAAATAATACTGATGACAGTCAAGCCAACTGCGATGAGTTAACAACAGGGGCACAGTAAAAATATATGGTGCTATAATGTATAATCAGTTTTACTACTGATAGCATCTGCCAGATTTTCTAAAGCATTTAATTTAGAAATGTCAAATAAAGTCACATGACCTCTCTCACATGACAAGCTGAACTGGGTTGTGCAACTCAAGGACAGCCTCTGCCTTCTCGTGATTATGACTCGGCACTTCTGGAGGGGATTGCCTGCCTTACATCAACCCAGTGACATCACTGACATTCGATTCTCGAGAGATCACCTGTGTGAGCGTGTGTGTGTGTGGAGAAGGAAAGGAGTGGAGGTGTAGAAGGAGCAGTTCAGATCAGCTTGCACAACAGATTGCATGCCAGTGCCTCCTTTACAAAAATTACCAAGCAGTTCCAGTCATGTGCTCTTCAGTACGCCACATATTCTGGTCCTGTGGGCAGAGACACAAATGACATGGAAACACCTGATGAATCCTCACTTGTCTTATGAATATTTTGTGTGATGCAATATGTGAAATATGGGTATTGTGTGCCCATATCCTCTCTTTCACTGTGCCAAGTGCAGTTGTCACATGCTCTCAGTTGCCACATGACTCTAGGAAGTCAGCTGGTGAAAAGGCAAACCAAACTGTCCAACAAATCACTGAGAATCGGTGAAAAGGGAACCTGTTTGGATGAATGAACATGGTCCTGCTGACTGAGGCAGAAGCCTGTGCAGAGAGAGCGCTGAGGATTATTGTTCTCTTCAGCTCAGAGATGGCAGTGAGGCCACAGAGGCCAACATGACCCCTGTGATCCGCACGTGACTCCTCTTTACAACTGCAACTGCTAAAGGTCATAATTCAGCTCGGCTTTGCTAAAATTTCCAGAAATGAAAAAGGAAAACACGTGCAGTTCTGGCTCCAAGGAAAAAAAAAACTTTTTATTGACAGCAACACATATGTATTCAGATCTTGCAAATAGTTAAGGTATAAAATGAAACATAAATACACTTAAATATCATTAGAAATAACTTAAATTGTAACAAATGAATTATTTTACTTGTGGCAAAAAACCCAGCTGGCATAGGAAACACTAAATACACAGAATGTCTTCACTGGATGTGTAGCCCTTCCCTTTTTAAATTATGACAATAGCAACGTCAACATTAACTATTTAAATCAAATAAGTGAAGTTGAAAAAAGTCCAGTGTTTCAACAAGTGCTTTGTTTCTGCAGAGAGAGGCCGAGGCCTTGGTCCACTCAACGGCTCCATTTTCTGCTCGGTCCCCACTTGACTGACTCGTCACAGAGGCCTTACCACACATACATGATAGAATCCTTCTGTACAGTGTCCAGCTTCACATTAAAAAGCATACACATGCTTTTTATTTTTGTTTTGTTTTTTTGAATTTCCACAGCATGACGATACAAGTGCCTCGCCATCTCATCTTGGTTGCCAAGGCTGACAGACGCAACTCCAAACAGTCCTGTCCAGCGTGGAAATCCAACCCCCTGCGCTTTTTTTTCTCTTTTAAATACACCCCATGTAGAGACCGGGGTTGCTTTTTTCTTCCAAATTTTTCTTTTCAGCAGTGCTTTGGAATTTGATCTCTGGGAGGTAATGTGTCCATCAGGGTTCACACCACTCTTCCTGTGCAGATACCAGTCCTTTCACAGGTTGTTGCAGCTTGACGTTCATCGTTCAGGAAGGTTGATGATGGGTACCCACTGGTCCATGCAGCGGCTCTCTCTGCAAAATCGGTTCACTTTGCTCAAAGCAGGGTCCTTCCATGATGTAGAATGTGGACTCTGAAAATATGAACATAAACCGAATAAATGATCTAAATGCATATATATCCATTTATATAGTTTGCATTGCTCTAGGTTACAAATAATCCTGGTGTGTGCAAATGCAACTTATTTCCCTCTGCTGGAATTCCTGAGAAGTCATATGAGGGAGGAGTCATATTCATGTTTACCAAATGCACAAGAACAAGTCCTGGCAAGTTACTCCCTGAACAACAGTTTCACTCACAGGCACATGTCTGGACAACTTGAATAAAATCATAATTACTTTGGCATAAAACACATTGGTTGATGAGAAAAGATACTTACTGTGACCAGGACACAGTGTAGGTCCATAGGTTCACCCCCACTCTGTTTTCCTCCTCCTCCACCCAGTATTTCTGCAAGGCGCCGGGTGTTGTTGACTCTCAGGATGTTGATGTCATTCTCACAGCAGAAAGCCTGAATGAGGGTAAAATGGATCTGCAGGGCCACATCCTTCACATCTTCATCATCAGTGGCCAGGATACACAAAACCACATTATCGGGGTCTCTGAGGAGGAAAGACAAAAAAAACAAAAAAAAACAAAACATACATGCTTAGTCTATCTATGCTTTAAGACATTTAAGTATATGTCCTGCTAGACATAAGCAAGCAAACATGCGCATTAGAGGATTTGTGAGAGGTCTCTAACAACTGTCAGCAACTCAGTGAGCAGATATGACTTTGTACTTACACATTGAGCGATTTCGCAGCCTCGTAGACTCCGACTGTAATGCAGCCCTGTGGTAACGCAGAGGTGAGGACTTCTTCCAGAGCTTTCGCCACTGAATCCATTCTGCGACACAGATGCAAACAATTTGATGTTAGCATCGTTATAACTGTACAACAGAAACTTTCCACCGTTCGTTTTCTGGCTAACGTTAGCTGGACTGCTAGCTAACTAGCCGGCATCGCTTTAAGCGACGTGCACAACTTTGTCTCGCCGCGAAAAGACAACTGTTAATCGTTTTTGACAGCTGTGAGACAGTGAAACGGTGTGTTTAAGACTGCTCTGTCAGGTGTTCCGGTACTGTTTTATTTACCTTTTACCGGTGCGCAGCGTCGTGTTAAAAAGCTAGCACTAGTTATCGAAAAGTGGAGAGTGTCTCGCGACAAGCTCTCAAAGAAGAGCAGTTAGCCGATCAGACGCTGCAGCGTTACTTTAATATCTCCATCAGCTGTAAAGACGCTATACATTAGTAATTAGGATAAAAATCACCACTGTCGTGCATCAATCTATTTAACGCATGTAATGTTGCTGCAAACAAGCAACTGTACCATAGCAGATTTACATAAAATATGCATCGATGTTATATGAGAATAAATGTAGTTCGTCATAATCCATAGGATTTACCTTTCTTGAGAATAATCCCCATTTAGTTCCTCAAATGTCATGTTGTACATAAAATCCAAATCCACCTCAGAGCAAAGAGTACAGTAGTCTAATAGTTATCCTGGTATCTTCTCGACTCTGTCTACAATCCACTGTTGCAACTGGGAGATGAATCTGGCAACTTCACATTAAAGCTGCTGCGAAGTCGAACATTTGCATAACTGTGACCATTGGCCACAGTTATGTTTCGGGCGTGCTCTCAAACGTTATTGGAGAGACACAAAGCAACAGGCGTGTCTGTCTCCAGCCGACTTATTACCGTAACTACAGCTGCCTGCTGGCCTCGAACATTTGGACTGAAATGAAAACCTTTTCATTGGCGTCTTATAATAACTTGTGCACATCTGTAACTTTCATCTCACTGGTAAACATCGAACTAGCATCTCCAAACCTTGCACACAGACGAGCTAATTTGACAACATGAATGATTTCTGCCAAGAACAACCGGAAAACAAACAATAAACATACAGCTTTGAACCCCATCGCTCAAAGTGAATCCATGTTTTCACTCGTAAAGCATTGAATAACGTGATGAATAAAGAACTTGTTGCAGAACTCACCCTCGCTGCCGGACAGGAAAGACCAGGTTTCAGGACGACTGCATGGCAACGGGACGCTGCGGGGAGAAACTGACCTCTGATTGGCCCGCTGTGAGCGTGCGAAAGCCCACCGAAACCCCGCGCGACATCCAAAGGACTGGCGCGAGAAAGACAGATGCACGGTGCCAAGCACAAACAAATTCCAGTAACACACCTGATCTGTGTCTGCTTGGCACGGTCAGTATCATCTCTGCCTGTTCTTTTCCATTAAATACCTCCTCGATCCTTTATGCAGAGCTGTTTTAATTACAGTTTGCATTTGAATACTGAAGTAAAGTGAATGTAACACTTCCTCCTGCTCTGAATATGTCCATGGATATGTCCAGGGCCTATGGTCACCAGGGGGAACTTGCTCAGATGGGACAACATAAGATAAAAATTTAAATACAAAAGTTTCACTTGAGGGAATGAAATTGGGAGTGGGAAAAAGACTTAAACAGTTAATTAATGATCAAAAATTTGCAGATTAAATAATCACTTGTTTCAGCTCTTGGCTAGATGATTTCAGCTAGTTCATGTCACTCTCATACAAAGAAAAGAAACAGGGAAGCGTGGATGTTATGGGATGTTATGCTGCCCCTCTGTGGCTGCAGTCAAAACTCACTGAGAAAAGGCTGCACATCCATTTGCACAGGACATCAGTAATGCATTGTGCAGAGCATTAAACATGACAGAAATGTTCTCTTTGTGCACAGGGTTTGTTGTTTGGGCCCTTTGATTCTAATACAACCTCACTCTTTGTCACAGATGCTTAATGGATTTTAATTACACATGGTATGAGATGATGAAACTGAATGAAAAAAAAAAAAGTTACATCTATTCCACAGCTATCCAGTAGGAGGCAGCACTACTACACTTAAAACACACGAACTACACGACTACTTCCTCCCATGTTTCCCCTCTTAATGCACTAGATTATTAACTGATTATGTGCTGCTTTGCCACATAAACTCATGTCCATCTCTGAACAACCATCAGCACAAGTTCTTTCAATTTTGTTCATCACATTGCATTTCTATTGAAACACTGCAGTGGAGCTTTCTAAACAGATGCTGTTGCTGCATGCAGCTGATCTTGTCTTTTTAGATTTCACAAAACAGAGACTGAACATTTCTAACAGCATGGCTGCATGTTTCGACACAGGAGTTCATGAGTTTTCTGAGAAGATTAAATGAAAAACACAATAAAATGCCAAATATAAACTAAACCAACAATGGTACATACAATATGGATTGGGAAAGTTCTAGTCCGTCATAAACTTAAGACTTGAGGGATTTGGTAAGAATAGGTCAGTGGACAGCTGGACAGATAAGGGTCAGCGCCACTGAAGGTGATAACGATCGGCTGATTGGGGGATGACAGTTCCAATGTCTGAGGGGAAATTTATTTCAACAGTCTAAACACTGCTGACACCTTAAGAACAAATGCATATCCACACAAAGACACACATAATTACAAATATATCGAGTTTTATGTCCGTGTACACATACATACATAAATATGTACATACAAACATGATGAGGTTGCACATGAGGAATAATAATAATAATAATAAATAATCATGTGCTGTAGAAGGCATGGACAAAATAACAAGAACACTGGACAGTGCAATGAGCATAGGAGTCTATTGTCATATGCATCAAAATGCCACCAGTATATTTCCATTGAATAACCAATACAATGGATGATTCACTCCCTCACAATCTAACATGGATGAGAGAAACTGCTGGTTTCAAATGGGGGTGTTGTAACTTTCCGTGACGCAGATAAGACCTCCTGGCACTGGAACCAGAATCGGCTGTTTTTCTTTGATGAAAAGACACAGTGAGAATTTGACTTCATGTACCCTACAGATAGTGATCATGAAAGACAGAATGACTTGTACAAGGTCATTTGTCAAAAGTAAATGCTTATTCTTCAGCACTGCTGTGACTTCCATTTTTAATGCTACTTACTTCACTTTTGATCCACTTGTGCTTTTGCTGCTAATGGCTGTAAGCACACCTTGTGATGTTTCAAGCATTTCCAATAACATGGCTTGAAAACAATGGCTCACTAGACGGTTAAGGATGAGGAAGACAACACTGAAAGACAACCATGAAAGCTCTGAAGGAGACTCAGAGCATCTCCCGTACCACAGCATATTGATTTCACATTACATTACCTGTCTCAGAGTGCCAGGTGTTACAGCCAAAATGCAAAACACCCACAGAGGAATAAGGAAAGATGAGGAGATAACAGAGAATATCCCAAGAGCATAACCCCACCAGAGGTACTGGTAGATGTTGTACTTGAATGCTGTAAACTATGAGACTAAAACCTGACTGCCAGCATCCATCCACAAATCAATTCAATTCAATTCAATTCAATTCAATTCAATTCAATTCAATTCAATTCAATTCAATTCAATTCAATTCAATATTCCTTTATTAGTCCCGCAAGGGGAAAGTCCAGTTACAGCAGCACCAATAGAGCGGACAGAGTACAAACAATAGGTATATACAAAAGAGTGTAATAAAAAATAAACATGCCCACAAAATAACCATAAATAGCTGATATATTTATTATTTCTTATCTCATCTGTATTGTTTTGTGTTTATTCTCCTCAGTGCTGCTCATCTGTGTCACAGTGCAGCAGAATGTTGTACGACCAAGTACAACATATTTCCTCAAATGTATGATGAACCCTCAGAGGTTTTATCGGTCATCTGTGCCTGACAGAAATATGTGACATAGACTGTAGATGTCATCTTTAAGTGCATAGCATAGACCTGCATCAGTTGAAAGCGCATGTCTGCATTAAAGGGGCACTCTGCCATTTTGTTTTAGAAGAGGAAGATGAAGGCTCAAACCAGCATGACGATGTTTGTTGATTACAACAAAAATGATACTGTGTGTTACATGTTCTTGGCCCTATACAATACCATAATGCAGCTGTTTGGTACATTTCAATTCAAAACCTATGCGCTGGTCACCTTCTGAAGGGACTCGCTGTGCTGTTTTTGGGGGCTACTGTGGACTGTGTGCCTGAGGTCTTTTTAGGTGATGGTGAGGGGTGAAGCACTCTGACTTTCTCTTCTCACTCCAGATCCTCCCACTCCTATCTGTGCTGCCATCACCTCACTCCCCTGAACTGAACCTACCAATCTCGTCACCTGAACTTCATTCCTCAGCCACTCCTCTGTTGGTCAAGATCCACTGTCCTTCAGCTAATTTGTCAAAGTTGCTGAGAAATTTTTCCCCTGTCCCATTCCTTTTTCCCCATTCTGGATTCATCTGGATTTAGATCTACTCCTTGTGTACCTTGCCTCTGGATTTGTTTTCCTGTTTGGACTGCCTTGCTGGTGTTGACCCTTGCCAAATCCTGTAAGCCTACATATAATGTCTCTACTATAGTAAATCATTGTACTCTTCCAGTCACCCTGCATTATCTGCATTTGGGTCCTATCCCTGTTACCCTGCATGCACCAGCCAGTGACGCATCTTAGACCTCTGATACCCAATTGGTCTTAGCACACCATCGTTTTTGGATTGCACCTGGAACTTTAACAAAGCAGTTGAAGGATATTCAGGGTAAGTAATGTTTGCTCTACATTACAACTGCCCATTTTCCACAAGATGCATATTCCAGGGAATACCCCACTCTGCTTGATGCAAATTTCACAGAAGATTTGACTACGATTTCAATTCTCATCACTTACATTTCAACACAGCTGACCTGTTCTGATGGAGCCTGCAAGTACCCAGAAGAGGAATCTGATGAAAGATGACAACAGTCCAAATCATGCTCCAGGACAGTGTGCTAAGAGAGGCCAGTGGGCCAACAAGACAGAGCTCATTTTGGCATTAAGTGGAAATGTCATTGGTCTGGGCAATGTTTGGAGATTTCCGTACCTGTGCTTCAGAAATGGAGGAGGTAAGCACATTATTAACAGTCTCGCTGCAGAACCGAGCACTACAACGCACAGGATGAAGTACATCTTTTTTTTAGAGCTGATAACTCAGGTTTCAGTAAATATAACTTTGTTTACAATATGGTTCTCACTTTGAAATTGATATTTAGTTGTTGTGATTGTTAATTCACTGGACCCGCCTCCCTGTCCTTCTCACCAACCACAACAACACTCAGCATCCTGTCACTGGTTTGTAATAACTAATAACATTAATGAATGTTATTTCTTTTTTACTTGCATCTTACTGAACTGTGATGAAGTACATTGGCGCAGATTATAAATGGCATTTTCATACACCGATTTTCAATAATTTCTCACTTCCAACTAGTAATGAGCCCTTTTCATTTCCTCATTGGAAGAACAGGGGAGTGAATGTTTTACAAGATGTGTAAGGTCTCCATGGTTTACGAGCTTTTAATGATCTGCAAGCTGAATTTGATCTTCCAGGTTCATCTTTATTCCTCTATCTGCAGTAGAGATCAGCTATGTGGGCATACAGTGTTCCGTGGGGAGCAGCTCTCCCCACACACCCTCTACATAAGTTACTCGCCGGGGTGGGCACGGGCTATGTCCTTTTTTGTTTTTTTTTGTCTCCCTTGTTTAATTGTGTATGCAAAAAACTCCTACAAATAAAATGTTTTTTAAAGGTTTAGCTGTATTGTACAGCAGAAAGTTAGATTAAAGTTAGGTAGAACAGACTGGAAGAATTGTATTAAATCCCTGACATTTTGGATTTGTATTTTTTTTCATTTATTTCATTAATTTGCTAAATTCTTCTCTCTAGGGGTTTTCTTGATTCCTTATTTTTTTATCCTGTTCACCTGTGGAATCCCCCTCTTCTTCCTGGAGGTATCTCTGGGACAGTTAACTGGTCAGGGTGGAATGACATGCTGGAGGAAAATATGTCCTTTATTTGAAGGTACTGCTAATTTAGCTACAGATTCAACACAGTGGATGTAGTATTTGGAATACTTGATATGTTACTTGTGTGAACCTGATGTTGAAATTTGATCATATTTTTTTCAACAGGTTTAGGCTACAGCAGTGAAATGACACTGCTTTACAATATAATGTATTATATTATCATCCTGGCTTGGGCCTTCCGCTACCTCTTCTTCTCTTTCCACACTGTGCTCCCCTGGACCAGCTGTAACAACACCTGGAACACAGGTACACATCTGCATTATGTTGGTGCCATGACTTTATAGAGGTATAGAATTACAATGAATGGAAACGGAAAATTTATAAAAAAAAGCAAGAACAAAAAAAGGTGCCCTGTGTTTTTTTCTTACAAAGCTGATGAAATACCAACATGGTTCCAAATTCTAAAAATTTCTGGCCATGCTAACTTGTCTCTTTTCACTCATCCAATGCCAGAGAACTGTACTGACGGTCAGAATGATTCACTTCATGGCCACATCAATGAAAATGCAACGTCTTCGGTTTCAGAATTCTGGCAGTAAGTATTCAGTGTTGTGCAGATGACTGCAAAATAATAATTAATAGTTAGTAACTAGTTACCTCATTAAAAAAGTAACTGCAGCTAAGTTTTGACAAATTCATAAAATTTGACTAGTGACCAGTGCACACCTGTCAGTTAAGACAAATGAAATCCATGGGCAGTGACTGAAATCAGTATCATGAATTTGGTATCTTGCTAACCAGCTGCCTTGTTATGATTCACTGATCATAGGTATTCATGTAGTAATTTCCTGTTTTACTTAGAGTTGTGTCTACTTTTTCTTTACTTTCTGTGTTCCCTTGCCTTAGTGACTGTTGAAATATTTAACCTGTCCCTTGTTAGCCCTCCCTGTGTATTTAAGTATGTGTTTTTCCTCAGTCTATATCAGTTTGTGTGTTGTGGTGTGGTCTGTGCTAGTGATGCAGCCTTTTTGAGTGTTTTTTGGACCATTACTTTTTTTTTTCCTGGACATCGCCTGTTTTTCGACTTTTTGAATTCTTGCCTGCTTCCTCCTAGCTAACAACATATGTGCTGAAAGTCGCAAGTTGCCTTAATCCTAAAATGGTTGCTAACGGTACAAACACCTTTTCCTTTGCAGGGATTTAGCCATTTTAATGCCGGGGCTCACCTCCCCACATACACATGTTCCACCAAAACAAGTTCACCCCGACACTATTTTGCAGGGACACTGTCGCAGTATACTGAGCTTTGCACTGTCCAAGATGATGTGATTGATGTGACTGATTGCCAAATTCTCAAGTGCTGACCCAACACTGTGGTCTGGCTGTTTGTTAAGCTGAGCCTGGGTCACAGGTGTCAGAACCAAATGATTTAAATCCATTCTAGGTTGCTTGGTTGGAATGGCTTGAATGACTTCAGATGTTGCTTCTTGCAAGCACATTGCTCATCCAGGTGCATAGAAAGGTCAGAATAATTGTTTTTCACAGTGGGCAGAACATTTGAACTGAGCAGAGGTTACAGTTTATTAAAATATTCTTGTCTTTCTACTTGACAAAAGACAAGTAGTGAGAATGTCTCCGTGTGAAGAAACTTGACCCACTGAGCTATTGCCATAAGTAAGAAGAGTTGCTGTAATGCATTAATTTGTAATACTCATATCACTGAAATTATTATAGAGTCATAAAAATGTGTCTTGACAGGATTTTCTTTCTGCACACAGGAGGAGAGTCCTGGGTTTGTCTGGAGGAATTGAGGAGTTGGGTAGTATCCGCTGGGACCTGGCTGGATGTCTTCTGCTAAGCTGGGTCATCTGTTACTTCTGTATCTGGAAAGGAGTCAAGACATCAGGAAAGGTGTGATGTATACACTTATTCTAGTCATGAAAATTCAGGTGCCCTCAAAAGCCCTCAGTGGGTTGTTTTTATGTCAGTACTTCCTAAAAACCTTGATGTCAAAACTGACCACTAATGAAGGCAGTATGTATTGATGGTTTGCTCTCAGGTTGTCTACGTCACGGCCACTTTTCCCTGCGTGATGCTGATTGCATTGCTGATCCGTGGTCTGACATTGCCAGGAGCTGTAGATGGAATTCGATTTTATCTTTCTCCTGATCTGACCCGTCTGACTGATCCTCAGGTGAGGTGTATGTGTGAGCGATGAGTCGATGTATAAGTGACACACTGTGCAGAACACACACATACTTTCCTAACACTGTATACCTTCAGTGATGGACTTGGACAGACTCAAACTTTTGGATAAGGCAGGCAATATTCCACATTTTTCTTAAAAAAGTGTCCCCAACAAACCCACTATTCATAGAGCATGCATACTACAGTATGTTCCTCGGTCATACCGCTAGAAAGCATGTGCATTAGGGACTTCCTCTTGCGTTGAACTGGTGTGTGTCATGTCCCACAATGTCAAGTGTAGCCACTAGGCCATAATCAACTCACAGCTCAGCGAGGTTCCAGGGGACTTGGGCTGGACATCATTGTTAATACTTGGAACACACTTGTTCATAACTTTAATATCAAGTAAACATCAATGCAACACATACTGAAAAGTATAAACATCAAATACATATTTAAAGGCATATAATAATGGCACCTCATTTAACTGTTTTAAGGTGTGGGCGGAAGCTGGGAGCCAGATATTATTCTCAAATGCTATCTGCGTAGGCTGTTTGCCAGCTTTGGGAAGCTACAACAAATACAACAACAACTGCTACAAGTAAGGAAAATAACTGTTTTCTATTAACTTACTTTTTATGCCTTTACCAGTTCGTGTGATGCAAGATACAGTACATAATCATCTTTTCTAATTCCAGAGACACGTTTGTCTTGTGCACACTTAACAGCTTAACCAGCATCGTAGCTGGTTTTGCAGTCTTCTCCATCCTTGGCTTCATGTCGTATGAGCTGGGTGTGGACATCTCAGCTGTGGCTGAATCAGGTTTGAGACGGTTTGCAGGCAAACATAGTCTTATATCTTAGCTTTATGGCTCTCCAGTGAAAAAAAATTAAATAATTTTTAAACATGTTTTACATGTGCATATTAAAAATAAACAACTTGCACTTAATTACTCCCAGCATCTTAACCCTATGTTAAACAATAAAAACTTGTCAGAATGAAAGTTTGGATTCTGATCCCTACATCTCGAGTGGGTCGTTACAGTGCTGAGGGCTGCCAGATGCTGCGTCCTCAAATTGTGATGAACAAGGCCATCCTCTCATCTTACTGTCATCATTTGCTATTTCTCCACTCTAACCTCAATACCTCACTTAAACCCATACCCCAACTTTAAACCTGCAATAGCTGATTGCAGAAACAAACTGTGAAGACAACACTGACATGTTATCGCCTTGTGAACTCGTAAGCAGACTGTTACTTATTTACACATACAGCAGATATGAGCTGTTTTACTCATAGTGGACTATCCCCTATATCTTGCTGTTTAACTGCAAATCTACCTAATCCACTGTATTGATCAGCTAGTTGCCAACTTTGTCTGCTGTTTGATGCTGGGAGGTAAGGTACAGTCTTTCAGAGCTTCTTCTCAAAACAGCACTTGCTTTACAAAAAAAGAGATTTTTTTAAACCATTTTAAGAAAATATGCCAAACTTTCATTGCATTTCACATGAGTTATTTGCAAAAAGGCAGTTGATGAAAGGCTTACAGGATGGTGAGACAGGCAAAGGTCAAATCCAAAGAAATTAGTCCAAACAAGCAAACAAAATTAAAAGAGCTTTAGTTTTAATTACTCAACATCTCAGGACACAATCTCAGCAGGTTCTACATAGAAATCTCGGTCATATCTTACATCAAAATCAACCTATTACCACAAACACATTATGACCTATAAGAGTACTAATGCCTACCCTGTTTTGGACCCCTTGCAGGTCCTGGCCTGGCCTTCATTGCGTATCCTCAGGCAGTGGCCATGATGCCTTTACCTCAACTCTGGGCTGTCTTCTTCTTCATTATGATAATCTTCCTTGGAGTGGACAGTGAAGTAAAGTGTTACCATTCAGCCATATTTCAAATAAATTTACTGTTATAAGACTTCCTTGGACTTCAGGCCTCATAGTGGCTAAATGACTTAATTGTAAGCATCAACGCACTAAAAGTAAAATATGATAATGGGAACCACTAATCTTTTACCCCCAGTTTGTGGGTCTGGAGAGCTTGGTGACATCCATATCAGACATGTATCCATCCTTCTTTTTCACTGGTCATCGACGTAAACTACTTCTGCTGTTCCTCTGTGTTGTATCCTTCTTTATTGGCCTCCTCATGGTGACTGAGGTAAGAGTTCATTTGTTTAACCTTTGAGATTAAAACTGTGAAGAAATACTGTACCTGTCTGTCTATCAGTCTCGTTCTTTGTGTCAAATATGGTTTGCTTTTCAACGAAACATTTTTGTTGTTTCTCTACCCATCTCTTCTCTGTTATGTGCTGTAGGGAGGACTTTATGTATTTCTGCTGTTTGACTACTACGCTTGCACTGGAATGTGCTTGTCTTTTGCCGTTTTGCAAACCATTTGTGTGGGATGGATATTTGGTGAGCAACAACGCCATTTCATTTAAGGGAAATCGTACGTGGAAGTGACACATATGCATTCAATAATGTCCATTTAAAAGTACAGTATATTAAACAAACCACCATTAAGACTGTATATTCTGGCTTTGGTAAACTCTAAAGTATTGGTAACGCTTTAAACAATGTCATAATTAATAACTGTGCCACTTTTTGGCTATTCAGATAAGACTTAGACTTTGTTCAGAAACAGCTCTCAGAGCTGTTTTCATCACAGTATTGCACATTATGTTAGAAAGCAAAAGAAAGCTCTGGGTTGATATTTGATCATGTGACTCACTTTGCAAATGTTTGTCCTCTGCACTGCACTAATAATTCCTGTTGTATTGTTAAATATCCTCAAACTGTCGCTGAATGTCCAGTGCTTGATCTGGTACTTTTAAAGTTGATCTGACTAATACGGCTGTCTGTCTGCAAGGTGCTGATCGTTATTACAACAAGATAAAGGACATGATTGGCTACTACCCCTCTTCTTACATGAAATATTGTTGGAGGTTCTTCACACCATTTATCTGTGTTGTAAGTAAATGTACGGTGTGCTGTAGCGTCTGTAAGATGTGTAAAACTATGTGTTGATAAAAATCTATGCTGTTCATGTGACGTTACCTGTATGTCTCTTCTTTAATAGGCAATATTGCTTGTCTCCCTGGTGATGTTCACCCCTCTGAAATACAACAACACCTACCAGTACCCCTGGTGGGGCTATGCCATTGGGATATTTCTTGCTCTCTCTTCACTTCTCCTGACTCCTCTGTATTTTTTCTACCGTATGGCAGTAACCCCAGGAACAGTGATGCAGGTAAGTGTGTCTGACAGCACACTGCAGCCTGTGTAACGTTTGCCTTAAAAGGTAAATTCTTTGACCTGTCTGCGACCAAGCCTACATGCAACAAAGTGGTCTATTTAAGCCCCAGCCCACACCTGCCTGAGGGCAGGGACCGAAGCTCACCTAGAGCAGGGTTTCTGGACCCAGCAAGTCAATCTGGACCCAGCCCATGTTGTCAACTGGCAGCCCATGGGTCACATCCAGCTCACCATGTTCCCATCCAACCAGCAGAATGTTAATGAATTCAGGAAATGTCCACATCTATTGTTATTCTCCAGTGGAAAAGGTCCAGTCTCTCCTGAGACTGATGGTTGTCAAGTCCGTATTTCATACTTCACCAGCCCACTGATTGTCAGGGAAAATCACAAAGCTTGTCTTAAGATGCAAGAGGCATCACTGAAAAATAACATAGGTTTTGTAAAAAAGTGAAATAATTAAACAATTATAGGCTAATTAGTCCTAAATAAATGTACTTAAAAAAGTTTTTGTATGTAGTTGAGGACCCTGTGTTATGTTATAAAAAGGCTATAATATGTTATGAAGTGTAATGTTTTCTGTTTTGAAATCAAATTTCTTCTGATCAGTAATGTGTTATTGATGTTGAATACACAGAGTAGCTGGAGATCATTTGAAGCAGTTCTGTGCCCTGATGAATGTGGTTTTAATGTGGCTGATTTCCTCATCAGTGACAGCATTGTCATGAGGTGTTAGCTGCTGGAGAGAGTATTGTGTGTTGTTGCTGCAGAGCCGAGCCTCCTTTTCACTGGTACACAACTTCTACAACTAGTGTAAATGTAGTTGTTAGAATACTTTCTTGTACTCCATACTTTGAGGTCTGTTACAGTTCAAGTGATCTGAACACAAACTGAGTGGCAACTTTGGTCTTTTTTCAGAGACTGAGAACTTTATGCACTCCAGCAGATGACCTGTGTAGTGCATCACCAGAGACGACTCTTCACCCTGAAACACCTCTGTCCAATACAGAGCTGTGTGCTTTAACTGAAAAACCATAAAATGCCAGTTCTGAGGGTGAGTCACCTATAATAGAGACGTTATTGATTAGATGCTCTGAGTTTAATGGACCATAGTGATGTGGTGATTGGTGTCCTCATAGCATACTCAAAATTTCTGTGCTGACAATGTTCATAAAGGCAATTTGAACAGTGGGGCATTAACATAACCAGCACTGTGATCTGAGGTGATCCATAAAGGATCATCAAATTGCATAGATAAGATAATGCTTGCCCATGTAATGACTTGCAGTAATGCTTTAGCGTGGAATTCTTGAAGGGAGGCCAGAATATGTGACGTGATGCTTTTATAAAAAGTTCAAGTTTTTAATACTGGAGTTCTGTAGGCCTGAGATATGGCAGGATGTTACAAATTGTTACACATACTGTACTTTAAATGAGCAGCAATACTGAAAAGACAACAGGCAGTTGAAGCTTGAAGTCATCGTTTATGACTGAACAAAATACCCAGACATTTTTAATGGTCTGAAGTTTATGTTTTCTGAAGTTTTCTCATCTTTTACACTGAAACTGAAACAACATTTACAGTACATTTAGTAAATTAATCATGCCATATAGTAATAATTATTTTTCTTCATCTTCGCAGAAACTGATCGTTTTGCACCCCAGAAGACCTGATGAGTGCAGTGCTTGGCTAGAAGTGTCACAACATGTGTGATATGATGTAACTTTGCTTTTGCATTCATTGTGTATATGTTGGATACACAATCTTTTAACATATTCTCTTATATTACACATTTAACTTTAAAAGTCCAAATTTCAGGTTAATTCTCATGCAAACTTTTTGGGTTTTACTGCAGGAGAACAATTTTTTTGGTGGGGGGGTTTCTTTCCATACTTTTGCTGAAAATGTAAGCTTGTTTACAGCCATGTTTAAAAAAAACCCTGGATGTAAACAGACCTTTATCAGCATCAAAAAGCAGTAACTTAGATTTAGTTGTTCCCAGATGGAGTTAGTATATCAAAAGACTAAGTAATCAGTTTGGATGGTATTAATCAGTTGTCTATTTTGGTGTTGGGTATTATAACACGGATTGTGCCTTTAAAACTAAAGAAGTCTTTAATATGCAGTTATTCATGTTGTTTATATGCTGTTGATAGCTTTGGCATTGCCTCATATGTAACCTGTGAGACTTTTACACTGTTGAAGTGTTGAGTGGAGTACAGAGACGGATATTTGATATATCTGCTTAGATGCCAGAGGAGAAGCATGTACATACATAAACACTGACTTGTATATTTAGGAAACAAAAAGATAGGTACAGAAATACATGCAGCAAGCTTTTAGTTGAAAACTACAAAAGTGGCTTAAAAGTTTGGCAATCGTAATTATTTTAGTGCAGGGTGCAGCTACTGGCTTGTAGAACAAATGAAACATGAACTGCTTTGCTGCTGAAATATTCAGTAATCAGAAACTTTATAATTGCTGACAAATATGGACAAAATGTATATGTAGTCTTGACTTTGTTCAGGAGTTTAATAAACTTGTGACGATAATAATCAATGTAGTCATTGTTCTCATTGTGTAATCTCATTAATAAACTTACACTTAAAACATACACTTTGAATTGAACAGATAAGATTTTCTATCTCAAAAGAAAGAAGATCTCCACTCTGTGTCATGTCTAACTTCCTTTCTCCCTCTTATTGTGTTTGCCATTGATTTTTTTTTTTTTTTTTTGCCATTGTTGCAGTCTGTTTGTATTGGATGGGTACATATGGTGAGCTACATATACTATCTCATCCTGTCTTCCATTTCACCATGTCCATATTTTGATAGAAATTACCTGATAATAACAAGAATATCTGAATAGAATCAAATAGATAGGAACAAAAGCTATAAAAGAAAAGATATAAAAGATAAAAGATATAAAAACAGATATCAAAATGCTTTCACAAAGAGAAACGTTTCAAGAGGAGATTCAAAAGAGGTTCAGTGAGTCTCAGTTCACAGGACTCAAGAGTCCTTTAAGGCCTTAACAGTAAGTGATGCACTTTAAAATCAAAGTCTAGCTTGGAGCCAGTTTAGGGAGCAGATGACCTGTTCAGAGTGACACTGAAGAAATTATTAGCAATCTATTTCAATCTGTAACAATTAATTGAATATATGAGTTTATTTCACATTATTGTATGTGGTCAAATGCATGTGTGCTGCAGTGTGTGTGAGTATGTTTAATGTATATATTTATGGCAGACAGAGAAGATCTGCATAGAAATCTCTGTATTTTGATTCACCTTCAGTAAATATGAATGAATAAATCAAGTAATTAAAGGAAATAAGTATTATAATCATGTTCACTGGGGGTGAAAATGAAGCAGTTTTAACAGCAGGTTTTAGGCGTCGATCACTGAGATAAAAGTAGGTAATAGATCTTGGCACAGTTCTCTGATTTGTCCAGCAGAGGGGGATAGATGTTAGATATTAGATCTCCAAGACAACTGTCCCATCCAGTCAGCAGCTGTGAGGGGACACGTCTTACTAT
The DNA here is from genome assembly GCA_037975065.1 of Chaetodon trifasciatus. Lineage (NCBI taxonomy): Eukaryota > Metazoa > Chordata > Actinopteri > Chaetodontiformes > Chaetodontidae > Chaetodon > Chaetodon trifasciatus. The sequence continues at coordinate 2,701,740 of JBBMOE010000012.1, forward strand.
GTACATCACTGGATCACAGTGTGTAGTTTTGTGTGTTTATTAGTGGGTTTATTTTGATTGAGGGTGCAGAAAGGCTGCTGTGTTAATTCACCGTCGTTCTCAGCAACTGTCTGGCACGTGGACAGATATTTAAAAATGCTCGAGGGTTGAACCAAACACACAAACAAACAAACACACAGTATCTTAGTGTTTGGTGAAAAATGCACACGTTTTACTTTGCTTTTACTTTCATTTCATTCTTTTCAAAGTCCAACATGCACCTGCAGCACTTGAATTCATAGAGACACACAACGTAACACACACCACCTCTGGATCCAGATATTAATAGACTGTTGGCACTTTGCCTTCACTGTGCCAGAGGGAAAAAGGAAGCAGCAAAACAAAACAAAACAAAACAAACAAACAAACAAACAAACAGAGAGAGAGAGAGAGAGAGAGAGAGAGAGAGAGAGAGAGAGAGAGAGAGAGAGAGAACACCTAGTGCTTTGCAGTACACCTCAGTAAGCATGATACAATAATGACGATGTCACAGCATCATTAACAATTCCCAGGAGATTCAGCCAGTGTCACCGTGTACAGCTTCAAATACCTGCATCCACTGCATCTGGCCAACATCTGGCATGGATCAACAGTATATGGTATACTGTGTAGTATACTGTGTATACTGTGTAAAGCTATTTGAGAATAAGAAGTAATTGGTTGATGACGACGACAACAACAACAACAACAACAACAACAACAACAACAACAATACTACTACTACTACTACTACTACTACTACTACTACTACTACTAATAATAATAATAATAATAATATGCATCCATAAATTCAAATAAGGAATTCTTCATCAGGAAGATGAATTTATAAAAATCTACTGTATTTTTCTGTATCAATGTGAAATGTGGATTTCTCATTTAGGCAAAAAATAGCCCAATAGAATTGCCCTGACTTTTAACTTTTTACTGACTGTCAGTGAATCTGTGGCATTTAATACACAAAACTGAGTTGGCTGCATGTGTTCAAAATGTCTGAAGTGGTAGACACTGTTTATTTGACTCCACAAATTTCCTTTCTTCTTTCACTTTTCTTCTGTTCTGTCTGTTGACCTTCATGTTATATTTCAAATATCACTGAGCACCTATAATATTAACATCTCCCAAAACCTAATACTGAGTTAAAACATCACAGTGACTTTAAGGAAGAAAAATCGGGATCTTATTTTTTTCAAGATCCACCTGATAAACATAAAACTGAACTGAAACTGAAAAAAAAGAGCAAACAAAAGCTTGTGTATCTGACAGGCCTACAATTTATCTGGGGACATTTTCCAATAATGTACTTTTCTTTGCAAATTTAACACGGACCCACCACTGGGAGAAAAATGGGACAAGGTGTGCAAGCTGAAAGCTTTAAGACTGTGTGACAACCGTGATAAATGCAGCAGGCGCTGACATGGCTATGGAAAAAGACAAAAGATACCTTTGTCTTGTCACGATAATCCTAATCTGTCTGAAGATAGGGCCACATTAGAGAGGGCGAGAGAGAAAGAAAGAAAAAAACACAGAGGAATGGAAGCAGCTTCCTGGTCAGCAGTGATAAATGTTGCTACATCAGAAGCAGCGCTCAGTATGATGTTTCTCTCTAATGGCCTGATTGCTCAATTAATTCTGCAGCCCGTTCTTTGCCAGCCCCCTTTAATGTGGAAACAGCTATATTTTCTCCCAGATTAGTATAGATACAGGCTGACAGTCTGCACTGCTCAAGGTATTTGTGAGGTATAATTCATTCATAATGCCACAATGCGCCCCATCTATCATCTCAGGTTTTTCATCCGCTAACTTGCCGCTTGTTCCCTCCTCTCATTCCAAGCTCCTGGCTCTTCTGGGGCGGGTGGAGGTGGTGGTGGTGGTGTTGGTGGAGGGAGCAAACTCAACCATGAATGGTGTGTGTGTTTGTGTATGTGTGCATGCATATGTGCGATTTAGCAAGGTGAGATGTGTGAAGTGTTAGGTTATGAATTGCATGTGTGTGTGTAGGGGGTGGGTTTGGGGTGGGTGGGGTGGTGGGGCATGCAAGGTTGTGAGGTCGGCAGCTTCTCCTCTCCTGATGAATTAGCTGGCATATGCAAGCGATGAATTACCAGGCAAGGGGAGTCAATTATCCAAAGGAAAAAAAAGCGAAACATGGACCCTGTGCCTGTGGCCCCAGGGTCGCTTTTCCAATTCAGAGAGTGATTTTCCCAAAATGTAGAGGGGAAGAGAAGAGAAGCAGCCTTGAAGGAGCGAGGGTGGGATGATGAGGAGTTGGGGGGGATGAATGAAACACAATATATGTGTGTCCCTCATCTCACACTCCTCACCCCCCCTCGTCAAATCCAGAAGGCAAAGCACAGTGTGAAAATGCAAAAGGCTATTATCAGGCCTTCAGAGTGCACAAATGCCACTTATGATGGATGAGTGTGGGATTTAGAAAGGCCTCCTGTCAAACACTGGCCGTTTCCCCTCCTTAACTGGCCCTCTCTTTTTCCGTACTTGTCTCTTGTATCAAAACCACATCAGGCCCCTGGTTGAAACAGGCCTAAGTGGAAGACGTTTGTAATATATTGAAGCAGGCACACACATATGCTCAGACTGTCCCCTGCTGTTTTCACCACTTAATTTCTAACCTCCTTTGGAGAAGAGAGGGAAAGAAGGAGAGTTGGTGGTTTTTGACGTGTCTGAGAACAAGAGGTTTCATGTCACAAGATGCCTGAGTGACACTGCTTCAGAGGGGCACTGAGGGAATGACAGTATACAGAAATTTAAATTGGGTCTGAATGTTTGCAAATGTGTTTTAATGATGGAATTCTACACACAGCACCACTGAAGAGAGATCTTACTGCTGGGTGTCAGAGAAGAGGAGGGAGAAGAGGAAGTCCTACTTTATGAAACAAAAGCAAAGTGCAGCATAGAGGAGAGAGCAATCAAGAGATTTCAAAGAACTGCTTTACTTTTTTTATGCGGAAGACAATAACTCTCCACGTCTATGATATCATATACACTGACACATATCCAAATCACTGGATGAACCTGGCCGCGAGCGTTTATCTTTCAAAGAGTTGCTTTTGATGGACCAATTTAATCTCAGTGATTGGACTCGCAGTGTAACCAAACTGCTTTAACACTCTAAGAGAAAAGAGGATAATATAAGCTCACAGTGGGCCAGCACAGCCAAACGTCATTAACAGTTTTAAACCCAAACTTTACGACTGCCAAAAGAAAACACAATACCATTAACAAAAGACTCTTAAGTTGGAAGAATGAACGCAGATGTACAGTAGAGTGAATCAAGTGCTTGGTGAGAGTTTCATGTGAGATGGAAAAGAGGGATATAAGAATAAAACAAAGGACAATTATATCCTGAGGTTTAGCTGGCAGCAAAAATGGCCTCTGCAGTATTATGAAAGTGACACTTTAAATGAAGCAGTGACACAAAGTCAAGAACATGAAAGGCTCAACACTGCAGCACAGTGAGCAGATATCTACAATGGCAACGAAATTATTATCAAATACAGCAGAAATGAAATGCTCAGAATTTTCTTCCAGCATCAGTTACAGAAGGTCTAACAGCACCTGTTAATATTTGTAAAAAAAATCCAGTGATTCCCAACCAGGGGTGGGCTAACCCATAAGCTGCCTCTGCAGGGATACGGACAGAGACATGGACATGTTTCCCACTAACCTGAGTCAGTGTTAACTCTTTAGCACCACACGCTGTAACTCAGAGTATGTTAAAACTAGTCAGCAAGTGAGCTGTGAAGACCAAATAAATAGTAAAAAGTATTGGATATTTGGATGAAATGTCCATCTTCTGCTACTCCAAGTCGCGGAAATATAAAATGTAAACCAAACCAACTGAAATCTCAACAGTAGCTGTCAAAACAAAGGAAGCAGAAAGTGATATAATGAAAAGTTCATGCATGTGTTCCTCGTGTTCATGTCTGAACTAGCTTCTGTAACTCAGTTCAATCTAACACTCTTTCTGAAACAGTGAAGCATGTTCCTGCTGTTTATTGTTCATATTCTCAAACAAATTAGAATCCACTGCAGCACTCACTATTAGAAGCTGAAGCCTTTTGGTTGTTAAATGATGAGGAGTTTGCAAGCACAGAAGAAACTACATCTCCCATGAATGTACTGGTTCATGTCATCGTAACTCTCTGCTGTCTAAGAACTTCTGCTTAGTCCTCTGAGCTGCTGGTATTCCAGACATGTCTGCAGTCATTGACTCCATCATATGTCAGTGGGATACTGAATGAAGTTTTCTCACCTCTGGAAGATCCTGTTTCACTTTGACTCTGTAAGACAAGATGGCTGAAATCCATGAACCTGTGAGAAACTCTGAATCAGGTGAGTGCATTAGCTGTACAGAAGCTAACAGTGAGGACATGCAGGTTGTGCCCAAGGTATTAACAATCTACACATGGTGGGTTTTTAAGTCAATATGTCAATATGTGATGTTAAAAATACACTACAATAAAATGACTGGATTTGTTTCTCCACTTGAATTATAGTTCTGTCAGTGTGGACGGTTCTTTCTCATTTAGGGCAGATAAAGGGCAGATGTGGGCAGATAAAAAAAATTAAAGAAACTGAAGAGTTAAAAGTGTAATTAAAAAATATATATATATAACATGCTATTCTAAAAATTTTGGAGAATGTGGTGGCCAGCCAATTATGTCTTAGAGGCTGCCATTGCCTCAGTATTTCTGAAGTCCTGGTTACAGCCCTGAAATTAAAGTGACATTAGGCTCTAAGTTTGGTACAGTATGTATTCTGTACTCTGTATTTAGGTCTCTGTATTTAGACGGTCGTCTCTCTGATTTCAACGCAGCTTTCCAGACAACCTAGTGCTGCATCTCCGCTACTCTCTACTGTCAGTTCTCCTCTGGGACTATCAGCTCCTTCACTTCCTCTATTACCCCCTCACACACCCTTACATCCTCCTACACACACTCACACACACATCACCTCCCTCCTGCCCCGCGGCGACATGCACTCCACAATGGAGAACAGAGTGGTTTGGGAAATGATGGCCATTTATAACTGCCTGACGCCATATCCCACCACCTCTCACACACACACACACACACACACACACACACACACACACACACACACACACACACACACACACACACACAGTTTAGTGCTGGGGTAGCGATGGAGAGATGGGAGACAAAGGGAGAATGCACTCCTCTCCTGGCTAATGTCACAAGCACATTAACACTTAACTGCACAGATGAGCGCTGTGCAAAAGTGTTGAATCACATCCGAACACTGTGTTTCTTAGATGACTGTGGGATATGTGTGTGTGTGTGTGTGTGTGTGTGAGAGAGAGAGAGAGACAGCATACAGGAGCATGTGTGTGTATGTAAAATGAAGGAGTGATTTGATTTGATAACAGACGACAGATATCATATCACTGTTCAGCTGTCAGCAGTTTATTAAAGTGCTCAGCAGTGACAGGTGAAGGGAGATCTCCATCCTGTCTCAACACTGTAGCCCTACACACACACACACACACACACACACACACACACACACACACACACACACACACACACACACACACACGCAGTGAGTGTATACATAATGACAACATACACATGTAAGTTGAAAGGTTTCATGGGTTGTAAGGTCCTAGGTTTTGTAAATGTTTGAAGAATCTAGTGTCATTTGGGTGATTTGGCTCATGGTTAACATCTAAAACAGTTCCTATCACTTCCTGATACGATCCTAATTTACATCTGCCCTCTATGCAGACTTAGATGTGGTGCAAGCTTTTGTTTCTGCATGTTAAAAGTGATCATTTTAAGTAATCAGAAAAATAATGAAAATAGGCTCCTGCTCTTGACTCAGTGGTGAATGTCTTGTTCCCACTGTTGAACAGGATGAGGATATAAGACAGGAATGGATGACACAGATCCAGTGATTTTATGGTATTTAGGCTGCTCATGGCCGACTTTTATAAGAAGCTGGTGATTACGTCAATGTTTGTGTGTGTGCATAAATCTGTATTTCTGTGAATGTGTGTGGCCTCAGCCTGTCAGCAGGCTGGATGGGCTGTCACTTTCTTAATTGCCTGAGCGTGACCCCGCCCCGTTCTGCTCACCTGGCTAATTACTGTGTCTTTCCAACCAAGAGACTGAAATGAATTTCGAGTCCGTTCAAGCTTCATTGATATGAAAAGTGAGGTTACTGACATTGTCATAATTCAGTACAGTACAGCAGATTTGTCCTTCTAGTGATATTCTGCTATGAGAGTTGAAATGATAAAAGCCATATGAAACTGATAAACTGATTTGGTATCATAATTCAAAACTCTTTTCATCTGCTTTTTCAGCAGTTAAGTATAAGTGATTTGTAGTGAGTGTGAGAAAATGAAAAACATTGGAACGGTGCTTTAAACTTTGTGCCATGAAGGAATGGCAGCAGAAAAGGATTCATTCCCTCTGAATCCAAAACTAAAACCCACAAAAACACAAGTTCAAGAACACAATCAGCTACACAACAGGGGAAGAAGTTCAGCTGAAGGATGAGACGTGATTAAAAAAACAAAAGGAGGTGAGAAACAGAGCAGGTTGAATTGAATAAGATTGGAGCCATGCAAATGAAATGCTAATGTGATGCTAATGAGCAGAGGGAGGGAGGGGGAGAGTGTCAGGTAGGAGGTAAAGTTTGGTTAGAGAGCGAGCTGGCGAGACAGCAGGCAAATGGGCAACGCTTGGGTGAGCAGTGAGCGAGCTACCCATGATGCCGCGATGAGAGAGGGAACATTAAGCGATAGAAAGATGGAGAGAGGAAGATGCTCGGAGGAAAGGCCCCATGGGCTAATGAATGCTGATTAATTCCCAGTTTACATTTCACAACTTTATTGTGTCTTTTTGCCATGGTGCACATTCTCCATCAACACCACCGTTCTGTCGGTTATATCAATTGCATTCTTTGCCCATTAGTTTGTACTTGCTTGCCTTTTAAAGCCCCATTAAACTCAGGCTTAATTTTGAATCACTGGTCTCCCAGTCACACTGCTGCAAAGTAAATCCTCAGCTTAGCCTTGCTGTTTGCTGTATTTGGGAAGCTTGTCCTCCTTCGTTAGCTTCTACTGTAATCTTCATTTTCAACTCATGGAACTCCATTGGCCTTGAAAGCTGCATTCATACTGTGTGTAAACTGATTTGTGTTCATCTAGCAGATATGGGGCACAGCAGCTCATATCCTCCTGGAACTCCTGACAGGTTAATCTGGGCCATTATAACTTATAAGATGTTGTTGTCTGTTCAATCATTATTCTTAATTCTTATGCATTTGTAGAGCCAACATAATGAAGGATGCTGGCACTGCCTAATCAGGTTTAACATGAGAAAGCTAACCTAGAACAACTTTTGGAGTTTAAAAATCTGTTTAAGATACAATTGGCTAACAGTAATGTGTGTTATAAAGCATTTATTCATGAGTTATCAAATGCTTCATAGGACAAGATAAAGCTGTTAGTGAAACCATGAATAAACACCTTTCTCATGTCTTTTAATCAGTTTACAACAACACTACAGTGTGTCATAAATGCTGTATTACAGTTGGGGAAATAAGTATTCAACACATCAACAATTCTGTCATTAAACATATTTTCAATGCAGCTGTTCACATGAAATTGAAAGCAACCATTAGTGTCAACCCAATAAAATAAGACACATAAAGACATCATAACATTCAAATCCATAAAAACAGTTTTGTGCAATAAATAAAACAATTAAGTGGAATTACTCAAAAAAGTTGTCCTGTGCTGATTGGAATCAGTGCTTGTTGGTAGGTGAGCACTTCCGCTCTTTGAAAAAGGGTTACCCACCTCTGAGTGCAAGTAACAAAACGTTTGTTATCAAGCTGGCCTGCAAGAAACATCTCATGAGGGGTAGAGACAAACAGCTTGGTGACCACATTGTTAAGCAACATAGCAATGACACTGGTTACCGACGAATTTCTAAAGTCCTAAACTTTCAACTGTCTCCATGCTGCAAAACACATTCTGTCCGATTCCTACACCAAAAAGAATAAAGTGAACTTTTGCACTATTTAAACATCACTTTTTTTCATTGTGTTCATGCAAGACATAACTTTTACCCTTTTGAGTCTTTATATTTGATGTCTTCTAACACAATCCTTTAACTAAACCACCTCACTTAGATCATGACATAATAGACAAAATAATACAAAATGTATTTAACTCAAATAACTAACAAAGCCTGTCCTGCTCATTATTAGCATCACTATATGAACGTAGCTTGAAATCAGTCTGTCAGAGAGACTGTGCTAATGGTGCCACTCCATCTCCTCTCACATCGACACAACAACACTCACAGCTGCTTCATCTGCTCCTGTCAGTGTCTCTGAGTTAAAGACCTTGTGAAGAGACAAAGAGCAAATATCTTTTTGTATGCCTGTCGAGTTTTCCACAGCTTTTACACACACACACACACACACACACACACACACACACACACACACACACACACACACACACACACACACACACACTGGGAGGGAAGAGCGTGCAGTAACAAGAAAAAAGTGATCATCTGCATCCCCCTGATGTGGTAGAGGTGAGAAAGAGCATCTCAATGGCAGACGAGCACGACGAGGGAAAATGACAATATTTAAAATAGGAGACACAACTCCATTTCTTTTTGAACAAAATATTAACGATCTTTCATTTGGATCTCATCACGGATGCGGCCTGGAGAAAATTGCATTCTGTGTGGCACAAGTCTGGGGAAGACATGAGACAGGATAATAGCCAATAGATGTTTGGAGAGAGGGCGTCAGAATGAATGAGAGAGAAAGACAGAGAGAAACAGAATTGACAAATTCCCATGATGGGTATGCTGTGAGAGAAAGAGGGGGGAGGAGGGGAGGAGGAGGGAGGTTGAAGAACAGGGGGGGAAAAAAGGGGGCAGAAAGATTGGAAATTGAAATTTATGACATTGAAAATGACTATGACGGAGACAGAGCCAGGTCCCGCTTTGCTCTCCCCTCTTTGGTAGCAGTCAACCTTGCAATGAGGGCAGATCAAACAAAAATAGGCTGTTAGGGGGGCATGGGAGGGGAGGGGAGGGGAGGGGGGGAGGTGAGGTGGCGGGTGCTGAGCACTGTGGATGGGATGAGAGAGGGGGAATGAAGGAGGGAAAGCAGCAGCGAAGGTGGAAGGATAGAGGGATGGGAGGGAGGTATAGACAGAAGTGAAGGGGGACATTAAAGGAGGAAATGATGATGTTGTCAGTGAGCGATGTAAATCGCGGCGGCTACATAGTCAACAGATACAGTCGGCTGGCTGTGCAGGCCAGGGCCTGTCTCAGCTGCAGTGGCACTGACAAATGGAATATTTTCGGAGGACTTAATCAGAGGAAAATGGGCTTTCATCTGCTCGCCTACCCGCTCTGCCGCTCGCACAGAGAAATGATTGCCTGTCGCTCTTCCTCTCCCTGTCTCTTTCTCTCTCACAGTCATTGAACGTGGCCACTGAACCCTGTAGAGGTTACAAAAAGAGAATTTATCAGTCGTGTTTTACAAAAGGATACAGGGACGCACGCAGCCACACTCCCTCCATAATGGACTTTGATTTGAGAATGCTGACAGCTGGTTTTGTTTTGCTTAGATGCTTCCACAAAGTGACAGAAGACATTTTAAAAGGCAGCAGAGACAGATTAAAATACTCGTATACACTCACATACACCGAAACTTTTTTTCTGTGTGAGATTTCAGTGACCGGATAAACACTAATAAATCTTTCTGCTGGCCTCAGTAATCAGTCATCCATCAGCTGTCCACAGGAAAAACCACAACTTTTAGTGTTGTGATATATTTCAAACACACTCATCATCCACTCAACAAAGCCTGTTACTTGTCATGAAGGCCTCATTTCCTACAGTTGTGTTTGATGTAGTGCCTTGGCCGCCCCGGCCACAGGCCCACAGCAGCAGCAGATAGACCTCCACTGAACAGACAACAGTGACATGATCTATTTCTCCCGTGATGAATGTACCAATCTGCTGCCCTGCTGCCCTGTCCGCCTAATTTGTTATGATGTGACACCATCGAGACTCTTTTCTATGATGATGAACTTGCTGCTAGTGTGTACCAGCAGGTAAGTGGGATGAAAACGTCAGGATGCTCTATGATGCCAGTGAAGCACTTGATACCGAAATGATACCATAAACATTTTCTCAGGTACAGTAGGGAGACCCCGCTGCCCCCACAAAGCTGCTTTCCTCCCTCAGGATATCTACAACCCTGATTCCTAAACAGTTGGGATGCTGTGTATAAACCTAAATAAAGAACAGAATACAATCATTAACAAATGAATTGTGTTTACTGACGATGGTTTTATGAAATGTTCCTGAGCCCATGTTGAGTGACTGAGCCTTTCCAGGATGCTCCTTTCATACCCAATCATGATGCTATCACCTGTTACCAATGAACCTGTTTACCTGTGGAATGTTCCAAACAGGTGTTTCCGGAGCATTACATATCTTTCCCGGTCTGTTGTTGCTCCTGTCCCAACTTGTTTGGAATCAGGGTTGTGTTTGTGTTCTGGGGATGCATCCAAGTTTGTAAAGACAGTGAAGATTAATCATCTCAATCTACTTGTCAATGAGGCCATAACCCTGTCTTACTTAATAGAGAACATGTTTACTGTGATGTAGCCCAAGCAGAGGCTGAGAAATAACATGTTTCTACCTGCTCACATCATTTATGACTCTCTGTGGTGCTGTTGTGGTGTCAGGTAGCCCATGAATGCAAAGCACTCAGGGCAGAAGAACAGGAGATGTTGTTGACTTTTCTTGTGGGTTTTGAGGTTGCTGAACTCACATGTTCTGTATTTGTTTTCATGGAAATTTAGGGGTTTTAGTAACCTCAGGGGGGCTTATCTCCTACAATTATGAACTTATACTTGTTTTGTTGGGCATAAATAGATATGGGTAAAATGACACCTTCATATTTTGATCATTTGATTCTGGTATTTTTTAGAGTACCTATATTAAAATGTGTTGTTATGCTACTAATGAAGTTAACAATGCATCATCTGTATTTTTTCCTATCAAAATTGCATCCCTGGCAGTGTGTGGAAGGCTTTGGAACAACCTTTATGTTGCATGCTGCGTGTTCATGCTATGTATAAAATTCATGGCCAATTTAGCTGAGGAGAACAGAATAAATAATATCTTTTAAAATCCAAATCATTAAAACATTTCTAGGACCTCTTGTGGATAGAGGGATGTTATGATCCCAGTATTTCTTCAATCCACCCTTCTTGTTGCTGTAATGATTTATCATTGAGAGTCTTAGAGACTCAGGGAGCTGAGGCAGGAGTGGATACACCACTGTATGCATTTATAATATGGTGGAAAATGTGTATGTTTTATCTGGAAACATAAAAAGACATTGAAGCCAAAATCATGCTTGTGGCCTTTTAATGGTCATTAATTATCATCCAAATAAGCAACAAGAATCTGATCTTGAGGAAAGCTGATGTGTTCAGTGTGGGTCACTGTTATGCTTTTGGGTATTTATGGTTATGCTCTGAGAATCCCTCCATCCAGCTGGGGTGAAATCTCATGGCAACAAGTGCCCATCCGCACTGTGGTGAAGTCAGGGCAGTGGGGGACGACATATCACAGATCAGCTGTTCGAGCAACAGTGGAATTTGTCACCTTGTGCAGCAGCAGATCAATGATAATTACCCGGCTGACATGAGTACAGTTATAACTTTACAGGATCAAGAACAGGGGGAGAGGGAGATGAAGAAGGAAGGGATGAAGGGCTGTGGGCCACACTTAGCTCTGAGCTGATCGATACTGTGTGAGATATGGCTGTGACCAGCCCCGAGGCCCGGCCTTATAGCAGCTCAACAAGCCATTACCGCCTTGCTTCACAGGGCAGTGTGGATCCAGGGCTTGTGTGTGCTAATGTGTGTGTGCTTTCAAAGCTGCCAAAAGGAAATCGGTTGGGTTTGGCAGCTCACACATCAGTATCAACCTGGTAAAATGCCATTACAACCAATCATAAACCATAGAAGAGTGCTTAAAATTATAATCCTTCAGATTTAAGCCTGGATTTAAACCACCACACCCGTGGTTACTGGTTTCTGCTGGTAACCAGTAACTATAAGTGTCAGGTAGCAGTAATACCAAAAGTTACATTTGAAATTACTTGTGTATTGACCAGCTGGGGAGGCAAATGCCTTAAGAGGCTACACTGTCAGAAACCCAGAAGAAGAAGAGCAACTAATCTATCTATTTAGAGCCACGGTCAAATACACAATGTGCAGAGAGTGTTAGTGTTCACCAAGTACATGCATCATTTTTCTGTGCTGGCAGGGCTGACTCCACCAAAAACACTGAAAACTACAAATACATAATGCAAATACACTGAATGGCTATTGCTGACCAGTACTGGTGCAACTGTCACCATGATGCTGTGACTTTGTTTTGCAGTAACAACTGACTTAGGCCTTTGACTGTTTGTGAATGAATTGTAAGGTTTTAATAGTGGGGTTGACACTACATGACTTGCCATTCTCACTGACTGAGCAGAACTTAAGTGTCATCATTTAAATATACAGTAAATGAATGGTAGTCTTATAAACCTACATAATATTGAATTGTTCAATATGAGTCCAGTGTTGCATTAACAAAATCATTAAATAAATGACCATGTCTGGCCAGTTACTTTCCTCTGCCGCCGGACTGCCAGAACCACAGAGGAAGAAGAATTATACAGCTGTTCCTATTACATGACAAGCAGATTTGTGTGAAGTCAATGGTGTTGTCCTATAGGACATTGAGAGATTTCACCAATAAGATGTGTAAAATGACATTTGAAGAGTACCTGAGATGAGAACTGTGCTTTCCAGCAGGAGGATGGTTTCACAGAGTTGACAGCATGCTGTGTCTTGATAGCACCTCAGTATTCCTGCTGTTTTGTGGATTGCCCAGCACTGAGATGACATGTTTATTCACAAAACTGTCTCTTTGGGAATTGAGGAGGATTGCTGGGAAAAAGTAATTCTGCCCTTCTGTACGCGGCTGTTTTAAGGCCTTATGACACAGCTCGTGGTTTGGGTACTTGCTCAGCGACAGCCACATTCAGCCCCCATCTAAGCTGGTGTGGAGTTCAGACACAGATTTGAAACAGAAAGAAAGAAGGGAGACAGAGAAAACAGACGGGCAGGGGACAGTGTGGGCAGTGACAGCCCTGGGCAAATCATCTTCATCTCCAAACTTATCCTCTGAGATCTCTTCTCTCCCTTTCTTTGTCTCTCTGTCTCCCTCACACGCTCACCTGGTTCATAGGTTGGAAGTTGATGAGGTCTCTCTTCCAGTGACTCCTCTCCAGGATTTATATTGTTCGGTTGAATGTGAATCCAGGGGTTTTGGAGTCTGTCGATAGCTTCTGCTGCTGCTGGAAGCCTTCACTCTGTGGAGGGAGGGTGTCGATGACCTACTTACGCTTTGTCAAAGTGTCCTGATGAATCACAAAGTGACATAAGTACCTGGATAACACAGGATTGTTAGATACACTGGAACTGTAATCGAGTGAAATTTTGTGTGTGCAGTCTTCATTTAAATTGAAATATCTGGACAATTGTTTGGTTTAGAATAACAAAAAGAAAACTTCAATCAATTAGATTAATCAAGGTTAGAAAGGACAAAGTTATATCTGTTCTTGGTCACTGCGACAATCACTACGAGTCTGCAGAACCGTCCTCACCAGAGAAATCACCATGTAAATAAACCTATTACGACTGATATTTGGAGACTTCTAGTGGCAATAGTAATTATGACAGGGGCAAAGAAGAATGCGACATAATATAAAGAGCAAGAAAGTCCGTATTTGGAGGAAGGTGAGGGTAGATGGATGGGTCAAACAAACACAGGACTTTCACTGAAGAGACTCTTGTTCTTGTTCAATGTTGGCCCATTTTAATTCTTAAGCTACATCACCTTTGCAACAGTAATGTATTTATTTTACTCATAATCTTCTGTAAACATAACCAAGTAATTTTGTTGCCCAAACTGCAACCGTGTAACAACGTTAATGGTATGAGGGCGAAGGTCAGATACGACAAAGGTCTGGTATTGGCTTGTCGCTGGTACTCTTCATCTGTGATATATGTCATGTTTGCAGTAGATCTATTGAGTAGCATCTAGGTTACTGTATTGCATTAAAGAACTAAGAAAACATGTTGTTTAATCAACTAGACTGACAGATCGAGCCACATTTTTTTTTTTAAAGCAAATTAATGAATGAATTCTGTCTCCATTGGCTGTTGGTCTGATTTTTTAAAAGTTAATTTACAACGATAATAGGAAGCCTAAATGAGTCGAAACAGCTGATGTTTAATCAAGCAAAAACGTTAGAGGAATTATGGTTTCATTTTAGAATTTGTGGGTGATGTCAGAGAAATCAACAGGAGGGTTTTGATGTGATCTGATCTGGAACATTTTTGTTTGCAATGAAGATAACAGACCTAATAAAAGACAAAACCTCTCCTTTAATCATTGATAACTTTCCATCCTAAACCCTCACTTTAACTACTGATGATTTTCAATAGCCTGATTTGGCCCAGCCTCACACACACATTCACCGACCCCTCCATCCACTAATCTATACCAGATAAATGAGGCTGGGCTAGCAGAGTGGGGCAGAGAGAGAAAAGATTGACTGGGAGACAGAGGCCTAATTAGCAGAGTCTCATTAGGAGTCTTTAAGAGGCTGTGATTAGGGATGTTTGTTCACACAGCATGCTGCTGCTGGGCTTAATGACTGGGACTGATCACTAGCTAGTTTAGCCTACAGCTTGACGGGGGCGTTGGAGGAGGGTTGAAGCATGAAAGAAGTGCATGGCTGTGTTCCAGCAAGTCATTTGTCTGCAGATAACTGATATTAAACACAGAAAAAAGAGCTTCTATAGGCTGCTTCAATATCATACGCTTCTGACATTTACAGCGGGCTAAAATCATGAATCTCATCAGTGCTAATGCAGAGAAAAACGCTTCTGTCTAGGCACTGAGTGTAAGGTTTAAAGAACTTTTGGGACATTTGTGGGAATACACTTTCACATTCACTCAGGTTTGCACACTTTGGTTTTTGTGTGACTAACACAAACAAGGCATATTAATTAGTGAGCTTTTGATTTGCTGGTAGGCAGGTTTGATCACCTTTGGACAGAGGCAGGCTAATTTCCCCCTGTTTGCAGTCTTAGACTAAGCTAACTGGATTAGCCTAGCTTCATATTTAGTGAAACATGATGTAGACTTGCTCATCTAACTCTTGGCAAGGAAAGGAGTAAGTGAATTTCCCAAAATGGTGAACTAATGTTTTAGGTATGGCGTGCTTGGATGCATTTAGCTTAGCTTAGCATCTAGACTGGAAACAGGTTCATAGCACATAACTCCTGCTAAAACTAACATTTCTGTTTGCGTCTGGATTAAACAAACAAGGTGTGTCATGTTAATAAGTGAGATTAAGAGGTGTATGTTTTTTTTTATCTTTGGTGATAGCTTGGCTAGCTGTTACTTACACACTTCCTGTTTGTCTACTAAGCTAATTACCTCCCAGCCCTCGCTTCGTACTTTGGCCTATTCTGACACACATACATGACAGTTGTACTGACTGCGTCACCTAACTCTTGATGTTATTTCTTTAAAGGCTGGCATCATGTCTCTGTAGTTAAATGTAGTATATGAATCTTGGAGGGACTCACTATAGTGAGATTCATAATAGCATATCTTTTACTGTTGCATGGAGCCTGCATGCAGCAGAGCACAGTTTGCATCTTGTTTCAGTGTTAGAGCTAAGAGCTAATCAGGGTGCTGCAGGAGAGATGCGTGATGTGCCGCTGTTTTTCATCCAGTTGAAAAATTTAGAGGCCTGTAAGACTCCATCTAACCCTTAAGGCTCAAACCCTTTTCAATGATCAATGCATCCCCCACCAATCTAAAAGTTTACCACTGAGCCCGAGCTCTTGGCTTTATAAACCTCAAACCCCTTCACTTAAATCTGATAAGAGTCCCAGCACTATTGTGATGCGATTTTCCCCCTCGGAAGTCCGTCCATGATCCCGCATTTCCCTGAGTCCCTCTCGTTCCACTTCCTGGACTGGGGTGGATTGTCTGGAATAAACTCCAATCCTCCTTAAAAGAAGAGAGCAGGGGACGGGGGGAGGGGGTGAGGGAGAGGAGTAAAAGCCGAGAGGATCAAGGATGTGAGGGCCAAAGTAGAGGATCTGACAGAGCAGGAAGTAGAGTTAGCAACTCCGTCTCCTGTCCTCGGATTCCTCCAGCTGCCGTCTCTGATTATCTTCAACACCTTCCAAAAAATTCCTATCTGACTTTTATCCATCCATCCATCCATCCATCCATCCATCCATCCATCCATCCATCCATCCATCCATCCATCCATCCATCCATCACTTTGGGCATATCTCCCTGCACTTCTGTCCACGGCCTCTGGGCAGCGCTGCAGCAGTGTGCCTCTGTGGTGTTTGTAGTAGCGCATTTGGTTGCAGCAAGCGGCGGGACTGATCCATTTGTTTGTTTTCTGAATCCAGGATTTGCAGAGATAGATTAGACAACAAAAGCATATGGGTAAGATAAAGAACACTTAGGTAATGGATTTTGGCGGCCTCTCCAACACAGCAGAGAACTCATCCTCTTTCCATCTCTCTTGTCTCCTCCCTTTTCTCTGCTCTAAATATGTTTGTTGCTCTTTTCTTTTTTCCAGCAGACACTTTCTGAGAAGAGAAAAGGCTCCAGCTGTTTATGAGCATGGAGGCGTTAGCTTGAAGAACAGTAACAAAGGAGCTGTGTGGTAGCCAGACCTTGGCCTTTGGTTTGATGTGCTTTCCAAATACAGTACACTGTATGTAAGGTTGTATAAGTGTCCTGTTGTAGTATTGCTGGATTTATTTGCAGTTCATACTATAAAAAACATATTTTTTTTACTGGGGCAAACAGGCAATCTTAAACAAGGAACACGTGCAATAAAACTCTTTTTCCTCCTACACTAATCTAATACTGGATGAATATCATATAAACGTAATTACAATGAAGGTCAGAGGAGCTCGTTTTTTTTTTTTTTTTAGTTCAAAAAAATGTTTATTTATTTGATTTCCAT
The DNA here is from genome assembly GCA_037975065.1 of Chaetodon trifasciatus. Lineage (NCBI taxonomy): Eukaryota > Metazoa > Chordata > Actinopteri > Chaetodontiformes > Chaetodontidae > Chaetodon > Chaetodon trifasciatus. Next base: position 2,718,954 of record JBBMOE010000012.1, read on the forward strand.
TGAGAACATGTGGCTCTTGGCCAACATGAATATCTCAACTTCTGAGATTATTTAGCAAGCAGGTGATGTAGAAATGCTGATGGATGAAATGATGATTACTGGCACTCAGAGTGACCAGTTCTGCATCATGTAGGCATCACGGTGGAAGCTTGGGTCAGGGTTATTCATTTGATGGTTGCTTTTTATTTCTCCTCCCATACTCCCACAGGGCAATCACTCCCAATGGGAGGATGGGAGAAAAACGGTATCGCCTCCAGCACTTCTCGCTCCTTACTGCAGGTGTGTGAGCGCTCGTGAGCCAGCCAGCAGAGCAAGCATTGTGTAACTTAGTGGCCAGCATTATATGAGACTTTGTGGCAAGTAGCATTTTGTTTGTATCTGTAATCTTGGAGGCAAGGGACATATCAAAAATGGATCTTCTTCTCCACAGACGCATTCCACAGTGGGTAGAGTAAAGTTCTTGATCCACTACTGCATCAGTTTTTATGTCAATTTTTCAGCAAATTACTGCAACTTTCAACTGGCTGGAAACACCGGGAATATCACAATGCTGAAAGTGATTTACTCACATCCCATAGAAACTGTTGCGAACCCTGTAATTAACGACACACCTGCCCTGCCACCACTTCAGCTTTTTCTGCCCATGTGAAAACACAGTTTGATAATTTCACCAGTATTTTCTCTTATGAATGTCCTTTTTCAGTTTAGACCGGTCAGCTCTTAGGAACAGAAAAAACTCTTTTTTTCATGTGTGAAGGACTTTCACTTAAACCAAGTCTGCACCTCTGTGCCGTTATGTCATTAATGATGAATCATTTGAAAACAGTTAGCAAACACCTTGTGTTTCATTACATTAATGAAAAAACATTAACTCGGGTGCTTGTTTAGCGTGATTGAGTTTAGAGTTTAAACAATACTTGGAAAATGATCAGCACTAATAGATCCAACAGACGTCATTATTTTATGAGGGGATCGAGTGCATGAAACACACACAGACGCAGAAACAAAGGCATGTACTGTACACGCACACACACACAGCACGGGTCTTTTAAATAACAAGTAGCAAACAGCTTCAGCACCCAACTCCTCTGAATTATCACCTCCTTGCTTGTGGCTGTTTATGAATACAAATTGAATTTCCACTGCAACCTTGTTGCAGTCATGGCTCATTTGATTTATTCCTTAATGAATATTTCCCCTTTCAACTCAGGAGATGGGAAAACATTTCCACAGTAAATGAGACCCGGCTTTTATTGTAGCCCATTCTTCCCTACATCTACAAGTACATTACACTTATGGCTGTATTGCTGCTTTGGATTGAACAAGGCTGTGCCATTCTGTAGAGGTCAACAAAGGAAAGGGAAGCTATAAAAGAGTGTGTTGTTCCTGCAGTTTGTAATGGCATGTTTTTCCCTTTAATAGCTGTGCTCTCAAGCCTTTTTTCTTAGTTATTCTCCTGAAAAACGCCAACATTTCTTACACTGAATTAAGAAAATGTCATATAAGTTAGAGACAGATAAGGAGATTCAGAGACTAAACCCACCATATTGACTGTCCAGCGTGACAAAGATGCAAGTACCCACATCACTCAACGACAGCTGTTAGACAGATTCCACATGAACACTATTTACCTGTTAATGTTGTGTAGATAATATGCAATTGACCGTACGCCTGCTAAATAATGCAGCGGCTTGTTTGGGGCCATAAGGAGAATTTAAATAGTATTGATAGGCTAAGCTGCCATGGTGTAGGATGTATGCAGTCAGAAAGCCCCACTCTGTATTGATCAAAGGAGCAGGCTTAAAGCAGAATAGCTCTGAGTTCTTGAACAAATGAGGGAAAAACAAGGGAACAGAAGAAACACAGTGCGGAGCGATAGGCCAGAACTGTGGAGGAGGAAAGGTGAGTGTTATGGTGCAAGAGGTGGAGGAAGAGGCCAAAGGGAGGAGGAAGAGGAATGATGAGGAGAGAAACGGAGTGAGAGACAAGGAGACGTCGGGGCCGTCCATCCATCGGCGCATCGCCGGGGGCGACGGGGGGAGTAAAGTTGTTAACGAGTGTGTGGACAGTGGTGTCAGGCAGAGCGGAGGTCCATCAGGGAAATGAGACACCCAGCTTCTATTATGGCCCCAGGTGCATTGTGGGAAGGATGAGAGGAAACTTTTGGTGGAAATAGATTATAGACACTAAAAAGAGCAGAGGATAATTCATGTACTGTATTTATTTTACTGCGAGATGCTGTTTTTTGTTTTCAGTTTGTGAAAAACACGTCTTTAATTTGCTCCTTTCCATGTCTGTTGTTAAATCTCTTCTGTCTTTCTGTGGATCCAGAACTGGTTTCATGCTGAATCTGTTTTTAGGAGGGCAGTCTGGTGACTTCTGGAATATGATTAACTTGAAGCATGAACGATGCTCAAATCTGTATTTATCATTAAATAAAGACACAGATTAAAAAGTATGAGATTGCTGTAAATTCTCATATAGTTGCCTGGCCTTGTCTTTACCGCAGGTCTTTATTTAAGACAGACAATATTTGTTTCTAATTTCCATTCTTTTGTAAGTATGTATTAGTATCATTTCAGTGAGAAGATGATTTATTTTCTGATCTGCTCCTGTTTGCTGTACTAATATGACACTGATGGTGTTCCTCCATCCCTCCACACTGTAACTCTTACAGCTGTTCAGAGGGTGTAAATGGAAGGCTTTCATTCAGACTGATACGGAAAATTGGCTGCAGGAAATATTCAGAGCTTTTACTTAAGTAAAAGCTCTATTACAAGTAAAAGTCGAATGTACTCAAAGTATTAAAAGTAAAAGTACTTAATGCAGAAAAATGGCCGCTGTGACTCTTATATTATTACATATCATGAGATTATTGTAAGTCATGTATTAATGTGTAAGCAGCATTTTACTGTTCATTTTTCTTTTACTTGATTTGATTTTGTGTAGGACTGCACCTAACGATCATCTTCATTATGGATTAATCTGCTGATTAATCGATTGATTGTTTGCTTTGTTAAAATTTTAAATTTTAAAACATCCTCAATGTTTGTTTTGTCAAACCAATAGTCCTTAAAATAAACCTGAAAATTATTTTTAAAAAAGAAATGTAAAATATTAAAATAATGAAAAGGGCAAATCTTCACATTTGAGAATCTGGAAACATGATTTTATTTTATTTTTTTTTGCATTTGTCATGAAAAATGACTTCACACTTATCACAATGGTTGGCAAATAATTTGCTGTCAATTGACTGATTAATTCATCAAGTGGTAGTTTTAGGTATAGTTATAATTATCTGAATTGTAGTGGAGTAAAAGTTTCTTTCAGATCTTCATTCCATTCCGTGTGCTGTAGCTGGGTACCATCTGAATGTGCTTTTTCTCTAAATATCTGATATTTATTCCACTAAAACCTCAAGAAGCTGTTTGACTCCCAGCTCACTTTGTGCTTGATCTGATGAAAATATTTTTAGTGGCAAAAGATTAGAAGAGCAGCAGAGTAACATCTAATGTCTACGGGCCTTTCTTATCCGACAAACATCTCTCAGATTGTGTTGTTCTGGACCCTGTCGGGAATTAACGGCACTTAAAGCTGGATGAATGACAAGTCTGCAAAACAACAACCAACTTATCAAAGGCACACGTCATGCATCCTTCAGTTGTTATGAAGAAACTTGGCATTTAATCCGTTGTGATCAGTATCAAAGACGAAGAAAAACATATTTCTCTGGCCATTAGCGTGCGTAGTGTGTTAGCGTATGCTCAGTGCAGCTTCTGGCCTCAGGCTGTGTGCTTAGTGAGGATTGTACAGGGACAGCTTTAAAGAGGGATTAATGCAGTATGGCTGAGTGAGAAAAACACTCCTGTAGAAACAAACACAGGCAGTAATTAACTGGACAAATGCAGTGCAAAAGGTCAGAAAAATATGCTATCCATTAAAGACTGACCTTATTTATGCCTGCTCTAAATGGTGAGATACTACATTTCAATGCTTATCATGACCTTCACCTGGAAAATGCTATTTTACACGGTTAGCCTAACGGTTATCTTAAATGTCGGTCTTTAAAGAGTTAGTTACTCTTTCCTTTCATCTTCAAGTATGTCAAAGGATCATAAGTTCACATTTAATTTCCAATATTCTAATATATTCTAATATCTATTCTAATAGCTCAGCCTATTTTAGCCACCTCCCCTCTTAGCCTCTGATGTTCCCTCTTTGCATGATAAACAGCTTTTCAGCCCTCAGAATATGTATGTGGCCCATATTTATTCATATGTGTGGGTATATGAGAGCAGACAATTCTGCTTTGGGTGTGGGAGAGGAAATATATAAATAACAAAGTAAATAAACAGTCAAAATAAACAGCCAGAGTAATAAGGTTAACTATTTAGTTTTTCCTTTTGATATTGATATTTGCAGGGAGAGCTACAGGAGAGGGCAAAATTAATGACAGCAGACATAATGCCATTGGGATACTTAGGAGTGTGTCCAATACTTTAAGCAATAGCGTTAATGGCGAATTTGAAGGAATTTAATTTTCGACATCAAACAGCAGCGCCTTTGGAAAGCCACCACCCTCTTGGCTCCACATGTTTGGGGCTCTGAGAGCTTCTGAACTCGCCTCCTCTCAGAGGGAGGAAGAGGAGGAAATCATCTCTGAGGCGGCGGGCATGCGGGGAGGCAGGTGGCTAAAAACTTCCAAGCAGAACAGCCTATCGACTCGCAGGGTGACGCTTGTTAGGCTCAGGCCCAGAGGAGGGAGCATGGCCAGTAAGTAAGGTTATTGGGAAATAATTAGCCTAGCCCGGGAATCAGCGGGGATAGCAAAGTCCTCTGGGGTAGAAACGCCAGTGCCCCTGGCCTCGTTTCCACAGCTAATTAACTTTGAAGAGAGCCTATTAATAAGGTTGTCTTCACAGAAAAAGCCTGAAACTATATGCAGAAGGAACTTTTTGGTGTGGAGGAGGCTGGAATTCAATTTATAGATGAAACACAAAGAAACACACAAGTCTGCACAAGTAATTGAAAATCAGGTGGTCTTTCTGCGCATTTTCCGCAAAGTTCTCTCTCTATACAAGTCACACACACCAGTCCTCATCAACCCAGCCCTCAGCGTCCCATTGTCCCATCAATTCCAAATTTGCCCCACATCGCTTGGTCCCCACGTCCACCTACTCAGTGGACGTCATCCCCAAGTGGCCACATGTCTCCCTACCTGTCATCCCAGAAACAGCTGGTGTTGCCACTGCTCAGGTCCAGGTCTGCTAAAAAAAAATGAAAAATCCAGCCTCACAGCCTCAGGCTGTGGGAGAGCGACGCAGGCCTCAGCGCCTAATCACCCCCTCCCACGACAGCACTCATCAAGACAGCAGCTCCAACAAATCAATCTCCCTCTGACAGTTCATTTAGACTGAATTAATTTGGAATTAGGGGCCATTACTGCAATTGGCAGGCGTGGATATTCCCCTAACGCAGGCTGTTATCCTGCTTTGGGGATAAAGAAAAGGAGCCAGGTTTTCTTTTTTTTCTTCCTCTGTAGGATCGACTGGATAAGGTGTTTTTCTGTGCTGATCGCAAGGCTGAGGGAGGGAGGCATTGGATTCTCAGTTTAACTAAATCATCATCATTCTCAATCAACAGACTCTGCTGATTGTTTTCTTTCCCCCTGTATTTTCTCTTGATACCAAATGGAAGTGAAATAGGTGTTTAATGAGGGTCGTTGCTCTATCGACTGTCAAATTGTTGCCAGGGGCCAATTAAAAGTCTGATAGTCCACTGTAATAGCAGAGAAAAGAAACACAAGACAGAATTGAAGGGCTTTTAAACTCTCTCTGATGAGGGCTCAAGAGGGACAATAGAGAGTAAGCAATATAAGTACTGTATCATACTAACAAGGGTTGCATATCTTGTGTGGAAGAGATTTTTCAGTAAATCACATCCCACCAATATGATATATACCAAAGCTGCAGCCTAGAATAATGAAAAGCCCCAGCTGTTAATGAGACGCAAAGACAGGATTTTGAGAAATTAAGTTTTAGCTAAATCTCAACACACCCTGCAACAAAGCTATTTTAATTTTGAGTTCTGCAAGTTTGCCCTTTATGTTGAGCGCAGCACTGTGGTTGATCTGCAGCCGATCTGCTGCACAGACTGACTGGGCCTCTCTCTCCTGCTGGGAGGCAGCAGCTTGAAGTTTACCCAGGGTTCACGACCCAGTGACCCAGAGGTTTGACCGAGACAACTCAGCTCCATGGAGACGGCGCTTTGAAAAGATAAACACTCTAACATCACACACGCTACTGCACAGAGAACCACTGAGGCACATAAACATGTAGCTGGGTTAAAGAAAAAAAAAAAAAAAAAAAATCACTCTAAAACACAAAACAATTTCACTCTCTGTGTCAGTTTCGCTGTTTGCTGTGGTGTATTTTCATGGATAAGAAGTCATATTTTTGCTTAATTTTTGCATTTCTAAACAACTCAGCATAAATGTCAAGTCTTTCTGAAGTTGCCATTTTGCTCCAATGTTCAACAATCATATAAGAAAAAACTCCACTCAGAAGAGGCTGAGGGACCAGGAGCCTCAACGGACCTCAATGCACTGCAGTCACAGTGTCAGGCTGTGTTCTGCTGCAACTCCTATGTTACATCCCAAGTACAGTTCACTATTCAAAATGCTCCACTATTAAGTATATTCACTATTGTGTTATGTGCCCAAATGTCTAGCAAAGGTTATTATGTCCATAGTGATCTCAAAATATCCCACAATGCATTGTAAAACAAATAACAAAATGAATGATGGCTGAATCTGGGTCCTGGTGTCGTTCATGCTGGCTCACTGTCAAACTGTCATGACTTAGTGGCACACTTTAATAGAACAGAACCACTCTTAATGTTATTCATATGACCTGTGCTCATTAACTGGGAGATAACTATCATCATACATTACATTGGTGGAAAAAACTAGTCTGTACAATCCATACTGATTGAGGGGAATGACCCAAGTACCATCAGGCAGTGTTGCTTGACTAAATGCATTATATAGTTAATATAGTAAGTTAATATAATAATTGTTCTCTACATGGAACTTCCTAAAGTGAGCAATGAGAGGTGAGAGGGTGATTGGTCTTGAATGCAGCAGGTTCTTAAGCTATTCCTGAAAAAGTAATTACTAACCAAAGAAGCAGACAAGACTTTTTCAGAGGTGGAAGAAGTACTCAGGCACCATACAATATACTTAAAGTGCTCATCATGCAGAATGCCCCATTTAAGAATAACATATATTATATTGTTGGATTATAATTAGTGACACATTAATACGTTCATTACTTTGTGAATGTTGATGCTACTGAAGGTGGAGCTAATTTCAAATACTTTATATATTTTGTCAGCTGGGTAGCTTGTGAAATTGTGAATGAATAAAGTTTTATCATAACCTTTAATACTGAATCCTAATTTATTTGTTAATAAAAAATGTCACTTTTCACATAAATGTAGTGACTATTTGCCTCTGAACTGCATTATGAAATGTGTGGCTGAAATCACTTGCTATTTGCTATCTATTGCATCATATTTACTGTTTTCTTTGGATGTCTACAGTGTGAAATATATGCATTAGTTGGGGCCTTCAAAACATCCTGCAATGCAATGCTTCAAATTGGAGAGATGTGTAAATTACACAACACTACACCACTATTGCAAATATGATGATCTCTTCTGAGTTAGAAACTCAGTCATTTCAATTAAAAGTGAACATGAATGCTTGACATAAAACTACAATGACCAACAGGAGTTTTATATCAGACAGTTCTATTTTCATACATCCTGTTGTGGTGCTCAGTGTTGTAAACACGGCCGACGAGTTAGGAGAGGTGTATGCTGGGCAACAAGGAGGAGTTCCTCTGTCCAACCATGAGATCAGAGTAAATATTAACACTGACACGCTGCTGTGGAAATACCTCAGTGACTTACAGGGGCTATGAGGATGAGTGGGAGGAGAAGAAAGACGAGTGGACGCAGACATTTAGGTGAGCCAAAAGGTAAATGGCAGGGCAATGCACAAACATAACCCTGAAAACGCACAAGGACACACACACACACACACACACACACACACCCTCTTAGCCCTCTCCCTTAACACTCCAAACCCCAAACAACTCTATACCTCTGATGACATGTTCCCTCAACACCTACACAGAGCCTCAGCTGACACAACCATCACACACACTCTCTCTCTCTCTGTCTCTCTCTGTCATTCACACACACACACACACACACACACACACACACACACACACACACACACACACACCAAAAAAACGAGGCCTTGTTCGTTACGTTGTTACTTTTTTTTTAATCATTACATGATGCTCATACTTGAGTCCAGCTTCTCAGAAATACAAAGGTAAAAACATTATTTTTGAGACCATTTCCTTTAAATCTGTCATTAGGAGAGATCTAAATGTTTTTTGTAGGTCTTTGTTGTTTCTTTCTCCTATGAAAGCTAAGGGAAGGATGTTATGATCTGAGCCGACGATAAAAGCGCTGGAGGAGGTTGCGGGTTGGAGAATGATCACATTACGAATACATGCTAAAGCCGGGAGCAGACAGTGCGGCCCTCTATTTATTATGTTTTCAGACCTGGGCAGAATGTTCCATCAGCCTGAGAAATATGACAGTGATTTCACCGACACACTCTCAGGTTACAATGCAGGTAGGTGTGTGTGTGCGTGTCTGTGTGTGTGTGAGTGTGTGTGGTGGACATGCGTGAGTCAAGCGTGTCTGTATGAATGCCAGCAAATGATAATGTGTATATATATATATTGTGAGAGAGGAAGGAGAGAAAGAGTTGAGAGAGAGAAAAGAGAGATGTGGTGAAAGGAAGTTCATGCTGCGTATTTGCAGTCGGGGTGTAACATTTCAGCACCAGACTGATAATAGAGTCAACACACTCTGCACAGGTTTAGGGGCAGAAGGATGTATATGAGGAATGTAAGGGCGTCAAATGAAAGCTCTTCTTCACTACAAATACTCACTCAAATACAATTCACCTGGTCAGACAACAGAGTCAACCACAGATTAGTGTTGGATTCAGTGTTCATTACCCTACAGGGCTTTAGAAAGCCTTGCAGTGACCAGGAAATACAGCTGGCTTATTTGACAATATGCAGGTCGTGTTAAAGCAATACTGAAATGAAGATGAAATGTTTGCACTCTCATGTCTGTGCAGTAAATACTGTGTGAAGCTGGAGCCAGCAGCCGACTGTCTTAACTTAGGTTAGCTTAGGCTGGAAACAGCAGGGGAGACAGCTCGCCTGGCTAGACTAACAGCATCACTAGAGCTCATTAATTGACACGTTTTCTCATTCCAATCCATACAGACAAAATACTCTTATTCTGTCTTTACTGTACAGACGTGAAAGTGGTGTCGACCTTCTAGCTCTGAGCAAGAAAGCAAATTTTTGAGACTGTTGCACTATTCCTTTACAAACAAAAATACACAAAGCGTAAAAGACGCATGAAACCTTTTCTAGAGTCTCCTTTTATGGGATTTTCATGGCATCATCTTGCTACAGCACAAACAAGATTTGAAGATTATGAGCAACAGAGATGCAGACTAATCGCTGGATTTGTTGGAGGAAATGCTTGAAAATCCTGGGATTTTCCATTGTGTTTTATCTTTCAATCCACCCTGAGACACACAGCACTGTCACTTTTTTGCCTTCATGACCTTAAGCCATCAGAGGTCCTTGACAGCATGTGGATATACCATTAATGAAAGATTCAAAAATAATTCTGTTTTAAAGAACAGACTTTCTTACATTGGATGTTATGACCGCATTTATGTCAAAGATTGTTCAGAGGAATATTTTTTGATTTGTTTGGTTTCATTTTTGATCACATTAGTGAGCAGAGAAGGTGGACAGGGGATGGAAGAGGAAACCTTTCCTGAGCTCCTTTTATTTTGCAGTCATAAACATAATTCCAATTATGTACAGCATACAATCCCAAGGTACTTTGAGCTCTAGAAGTCTTTTGGCTGAACTTTTGGTCTCACGGTGCAGACAAACTCCCAGCGTACTCCACTAACTGCCTCTGAATGGTGACCCTTGGGAGAGGGGTGTCAGGCCGAACAGAGGTAGGAACATGGTGGAGGAAAAGGGGAGGCACAACAAGATGGGAGATGAAAGAGATATATAGGAGAAGGGCGGCAGAGAAAAAAGGATGATTTAAGGGGGAGAGGCTAGGGGAGGGTCGGATGGGGGAACGAGGGAAGGTTGTGGTTCTCAGCGGAGGGTGCGCTCTCTCTGAGGTAGCAGTGTGGAACCACCCAGGGCCTTGTAATAGTTAAATCATATCAATTAACCATGGGACATCAGGGGATTAGGGCTTAATCTCTCCCCAGAGAGAGAGAAACAGTAAATTAGAAGGGAAAGAAAGGGGAGAAAGAGAGGAGATCATGAATGGCTGCTTTGAAAGGAAGATAGCTGACATGATGAATTAGAGAGCATGAAAACGCAGGCTTGAGATGTATAAATAAATTGCCTGAAGGATGACTTCTTATTCACTTGTGTTGTCAATAATGATGTGGTAAATGACGATACAGCAAACGAGCAGTCTAGTGCTGCATTTGCATTTCACTATCAGCAGTGATGGGACCAGAAGTGGCATTTAGGGATTAAAAACAACACAAAACAGGAGATAATCCCACATCTCGGCCACACCCGCCTGGGAACTGACTTACGCCATTTTCAATTTGAATGAGGGCTTGGAAGAAGAAAAGGGGTACGAATAATTTACCCTGTCTCTCCAAAGCCTCATTGCCCCCCATAAAACTGTCCCCTCAGATTTAGAAACATCCACATTTGATTGAAAACGAAATCACATACGATAAGAGATGGTATATGTGGCGGACGTTTGGGAGATCTATATTTGGGGGGATCGGAGGACTGAGCTGTGGGGGTATGAGAAAGAAGAGAGGAGCCCCTCTTTCTTTGGTGTATATGCAAAAATGGCTGAAGTGGGTAATGGAGCCGTGAGGTAAGAGGATTAAGATCAGCATTGGGTCAGGACTGATAGCGAGGGATGGGGTGATGGAGGGACAAAAGGATGAGTTGAAGAGAAAGGAAAGGGGGCAAAGAAAAAGGGAGGTGTGGAGAAAATAAGACAGAGATCAGTGATTTGGGGTGAAAAGATATGAAATGGAGACTTGACAAACTGTTCGTCTCATCTTCTTTCTTTCAGGGCCCATACACTTTGCTTAGGACTCATAAGTGATCATGTGGGATCTATGTGTCCCCCTGAGAGGGAGCGGCAGTATAATGCTTAACCTGATACTTTGATTGACTCCACAGAGAATGGGGGGGGGGGTCAACTGCATCTCCGCCGCCAAAGGGAAGAGCTTGAAGGCTGCAGAAAGGTATGAACAAGCTAGGAGTTCAAATACTGAGCGATCAGGAAGCCTGAAGTCTGCAGGAGCAGCATTTCAAGGTGACTGAGAAGTCTAAGGATCTGTAGAGGCTGTAGAATCAAGTCCAAAATGGCGCTTTCAGAAATAATTTGATATTCAGAAACAGAATCTGCATCCCCGTGGTCAATAACAGACACAAATCTGGACCCCACCTACCTGCTGAAGGAATACAACATGCTTATTTATTTTCCTGCTGAGATTTAGAAGAGAAGATCAATACCACTTTTAAACTTTCCTTTTAAATGTGAAGCTAGGAGATAGTTAGCTTAGCTTAGCATAAAGGCTGAAAGCAGGTGGAAACAGCTAGCCTGGCTCTGTCAAAAGGTAACAGAATCTGCCTACAAGTTACATCGCATTGTTTTGATTCAAAACAATTGTATTTAGCAGCAAATCACAACAAAAGTTATGTCATGACACTTTCAATATAAAGCAGGTCCAGAACATACTCTCACATACATACTATACTCAACAATTCATGAATGATAGCATATGCATTTATTAATATGAAAGTATATGTATATAATAATGAAAATCTATAAGAATAAATATGACAAACTGAAGTGTAAAGGAGACTTCAGGAAATCACTACTCCCCAGCAAGAAATACCAATAAACATAAACTTCCCTAAAACCACAACTTGACATTTTCACACTTCATTTTTTGTACAGATTAAACTGAAGAGATATAACTTTGTGAACTTCAGATGTGATTGGTCAGCAGATTTTGTTACCTTTTGACAGAGCCAGGCCAGCTCTTTCCCCAGCTTTCAATCTTATTGCTAAGCTAAGATAACAGTCTCCTGGCTGTATTCATTCTTGTCAAGAATGTGACCAAGCATGTTTTCCAAGATGTTTCAATGTTCCTTTCACAGCAAAAAGTAGGTCTATCTGCAGACACACAGGACACACCAACTAAATGTTACACCGTAAAATAGTCACAATTTGGTTCAGTTAAGGCACCAAAACTACTTGGTTCAGTTTATGAGAAGATCTCAGGGGTGTGTCACGTAGTCTATGAGACTTCTCAGTCCTTCAGAATATAATGTGCTAAAAGACTGGAAACTGCATCCAAACTTGTCTGGAAAAGGACAAAGTTGACAAACTTCTTCCTCCTAAGCATCTGCCTTAGTGGATCCAGTGGTGGCCTGAAAACCAGTCTGTAGGAGCTGAGGAGCCTCATCAAAATGTTCCTCGGACCGATACGTCTTTGCTTTAGCCAATTAGCTGCCATCACAGGATCAGACTCAACTCTTATTTGCCAGCCAAAGAGGCTCAGCTGCTCGACCCCGGCAGTAGCCTCATGGAGCCACGTTGCCTCCTCGCACCCCCTCCCCTCCTCAGCTCCCCCCACACACCAAGTCTTAATTCAGACACTTTGAAGTATCTTGGTCTGTGGTGAGGAGCCATTCAATCAATTACGAATGAAATAATCTCCTTATGATATTTTGAGGTTTTCTCAAGTAGAAGAGGGGGGAATGCAAGAAGAGATTATGAAAGCCAAATCAGTCTCTTAACTGCGTCTAAAGTGACAGGGGGAGAATCAGCTGAGAGGATGGTGGGAAATTAAATAAGGAAAAAAAAGATTACGTCTAAGTGTGTCACCTCCGAACGCTGCTGTGAAATCTCTAACCTGATCCATGAGGAGGTGGTGGAGTCAGAATGGATTATTGCAAGCCGCGTTAAAGAAGGACCCGAGGTTGCTTAAAAAGCTTTTGCTAACCACTAAGAGAGAAAGAGCACACACATATCAAACAAACATCTATGTGATGTGTCTGTGTATGACGTGCAACAAACAAGCAAAGACAAACGGAGGTGAGGTCTCATCTGATCAGCTAAACACAAAGATACTCCTATTATTACCATTGTCAAATGTGCATACTCTCAGTGGCAACATGAAGAAAGGCATGCAGACACTAACACTATCTGGACAGGTGTTTGTAGCAGCTAATCCAGACAGTATTTATACTGTCTTTAAAGCAGTGTTAGCCCATCCTTTATCAGAAAAGTTCAATATTCAAAACCTTGACACCTTCTTCATACATAATTAATTTTTTTGAGGTCAGTCTGGTTGAGTTGCATCCCAGCACAAGTGAAATGTGCAATAGCCAATGGGAGCTTAGGTGGAAGGGAAAAAAGACGGTGGTGGAAGATTTGAAAAGCCGTCTCCTCCATCTTTTATATTTTGTCTGCCTTTCACCTGTGGACAATGGTGGTTGTGTTTTTGAGAAAAATGAATGCTAAATGCTAAAACAAGGAGGAGGGAGGTACATTTCTGAAAGAGCTCAGTGCTGTTGTCTAAAGATTGAACAAGCAGCGAATATTTAAATAGGCCAACTGCAGTGAGACATATAGACGGGACAAACATATATCAGTGGAGGGTGTATGGAACATGTGACTATAAAATAACTTTCTATTGCACTTTCAGTAATGGTAAATGGACAGTATGTATATAACTTTCTAGTCTGATGACCACTCAAAGTCTGCATTCACCCGTTCACACACACGTTCATACGATGGCTCAGCTACCAGCTCATTAAAAGCTTCAACCATTCACACACACTTACACATCGGGGGCAATTTGGGGTTCAGTATCCTGCCTAAGGATACTTTGACATGTAGACCACTGACCTTCTGATAAGTGGATGACTGCTCTACCTCCTGAGCCACAGATGCCCCTGAGTTTCTGACCTCAGTTCTCTGTGATACAGCAAAATGCTGACAGGGAACGTTTTACTGCACAATGAGTACCCTTAGTTTTCATACTTATTGATAATACTTGCATACTTTTATTTCCGCAAAGTTATGAATGCAGGATTTTAATTTGTGGTGGAGTGCTTTTACAGTGTAGTATTGTTACTTCTGCTTAAGTAAGGGATCTGAATACTTCCTCCACTTCTGACTGTACACTGATTGTACACATGTATGGAATGCTGTGATTGTGTAATTATTATAATATGTTACTTTTCTTCTCCTATCTTCCATCTTTTAAATATTTTTTGTGTCAATAAATACTCTGTAAAAGTCCAAAACATGAAAAGACAACAAACAAGACCTCCCTCCAGCCTCCCCCATCTCCCCTCTCTCACCCCCATCAGTGTTGCGCCCACATCTTTGCCTCGAGCCCTTTTGATTTTCTCCATGGCTGACTGTCGTTTCTGCTGCTGCAAGCTCAGCCATCAGCGCGAATTGATCGCTCCCCTTCATCCTCGGCGTCCCCTCCGTTATACCTGACTATGGCGACTAATTCTCCCATTCTCACCCTTCTTCATCCCAGATTGAGAGGGTCGGAGGAAAAATCAATAACGGTGCCAAGTGGGGCGGGGTCAGGGGTCAACGAGGTCCTTGACAAGAGTGTCAGGGGAAGGAAAGGAGTGAGAGAGGGGAAAAGGCGCTTGTCTGTGTATGTGTATGAGTATATGAGTGTGTGTTGCATCGGGAGTGCTCAAGAGAAGCAGAGTGACCAAAGGCCTTGTGGGTGCACGTGTCAGGCTTGTCATGGATCAAATTTATGGCCATTGATCAGAATGTGTGTGTGTGTGTGTGTGTGTGTGTGTGTTAGATGGTGATGAATGTGTGTGTTTGTTTGGATCATGGTGGAATCTGACAGGGGTGAGGAGTCATCATATAAAGCCCATTATGGCCAAACAAGCCAATGAAACAAATGAATCCCATGAGGTGTCGTAGTAAAGACCCTGCCATTCATGTATCCACCCGTCTGTCGATTTTCTGTTTTAATGCCTGAACTCAGTGCAGAAAGATATTTGAAAATAATAGAAATGTGCTATTTGAAGTGTGCTTGTTTTATCTCTTACACTAGAAGGGATATGCCCACATTTTGGGGAAAGGGGGTTTTCTCCTTCTCTTCTTTAGATGAGAAGATCAATACTGTACAGTAAATATGAAGCTAAAGCCAGCTGCTTAGCTTAGCTTAGCTTAGCTTAGCAAAGAGACTGGAAATGGGGAGAACAGCTAGCATAGCCTGTCAGAAGGTAATAAAATCCATCTGTAACACAGACTAATTAACATATTATATATTTTTTATATTTATATTATACATGCATTAATTAGTGGATTTCATTAAATTTGGATAGAGCTGTTTCCCCCTGTATCCAGTCTTTGTACTGACTCTCCCTCATATCAAACAGGCAGAGTCAATACAGATAATAAGTATATTTCCCAAAATTTCAATCTCTTCCTTTAAAATGGTGAAAAAAAAAAGAAAAAAAGAATTACTATTCAAATGTAGTCAAAATGCAGTGTAAACAGCTTTACCAGAAGCTCATTTGTGATAACGTCAATCTCCTGCTGTTGCTCAATTTGGCTGCTCATTCCCCACTGTTTAAATTCCACATCAGTAATCGTTCACTGTAATCTTCCCAGCAACACATAATCACAGGCTTTTACTGCCCAGGAATTAGCTCACACCACTCCCAGGAGACTATGTGTGTGTGTGTGTGTGTGTGTGTGTGTGTGTGTGTGTGTGTGTGTGTGTGTGCGTGTGTGTGTGACTTGATGACAGCCATTTAATGACTGACATCCACTTCATGATAAAGCTAATTATCCCTGTTTTACTTCATAAAGAAATGGAAAATGAGGAGGAGAAAGACACAAGTGACACAAGGTGGGTCTTCACTTCTGACATAAAACTTTTGTCTCACGCACACCAATAAATGAACGCAGACGAGGGCAATATGTTGTGCCGTGTTTGAGCTGCAGAGGTGTCCATGGAGACACACCTCTACTGTACATCCACGCTGACACACATGCAGTGGAAATAGGAATGGAAGATGAAGCCTTGAAGAAATCCATTTGCAATTTAAATGGAAACGTAATGAGCCCACGGTGGCAGTGAATTAGCCTGCTGATCAATTGATCATGTCAAGGACAAATAGGTAAACAAACATATCCATTAGCCTCCTGCTCCACCTCCTCCCTCTGCTCCCTGCTGTGGAAGAGTGCTGGAGGATCACTGAGAGGTGTGTGTGTGTGTGTGTGTGTGTGTGTGTGTGTGTGTGTGAGAGAGAGAGAGAGAGAGAGAGGAAAAAGGGGGTGATAGAGCCTAAAGTACGTTTTCATGGGGGGACTCCTTGAAACCCCCCACAAAGTACTCACAGCAAACACACATACACAAGTGTAAACACACTGACACACACAATTACAAACCCCACTGTGACCGTCCTGCCCAGCTCGTTACACAGACAGTTGGGCCCAGCAAGGTTCCTTTCAGAGGCGATGGAGAGAGCAGAGGAGGACGAGGAGGAGGAGGAGGAGGAGGAGGAGGAGGAGGGATGAGGCCTCTGAGACTCAAACAAGGAGCAGGATGAAGAAAAAGAGAAAGAGAACGAGTGAAGAGACTAGAGGACAGCAGGCTGGAACCAGACCTGCTGCCTGGCCTCACCCCAATCTGTCAGTGTGTGTGTGTGTGTGTGTGTGTGTGTGTGTGTGTGTGTGTGTGTGTGTGTGTGTGTGTGTGTGTGTGTGTGTGTGCAGTACCAATCATGGCCATGAGTGTTTCAGCAGTGATGTAACTGTTAATTACTGCTCTAACAAACTGCTAATTTGGCGATTAAATTGTGTTTGTACCATAATTCTGTGCGCTCTTAAAGAGCAAAGTCATCAAATTTTAATTTCTCTTTAAAGAAAGAGACTTGAGCTTGGAGCGACATTGATATTCCATAAATCATTTCAGTCCACAATCACTGAGCCACATCTCTTATCAACCACAGCTGCCTGTTTCTTGAAAAACTCAATCACCACAACTAATGCATCTTAATAAGAAACTGATGAAGAGCTTCTTTTGTTAGAATGCCTGTCAAAATAATTTGATTGCAGCCTAATAGTAAAAGTGAACAGAAAGATCTCAGACGAAAAGAAGATGCATGGGTCTTATTTGTTGCCTCGTGGTCTAAAATGTACATCCCATAACTGCAACCAGTAGGTGATTTGTTCATTTTTAACTGGGAGGATGTATCTGTAGTCTGTTTGTCTCCCCTAAAATATTTTCATCATTCCTATGATCATCATATGATCATAGGAACATTAGGAATACTATAGGAATACTACAGGCAGCAGTAGTGTGTCTCTATGATCCTCTCCCTCTTCTGCAACTACAAGCTGCTACTTGTCACTTTGATCATGAATTGAGTATTTATAGTACATAGTTTAAAGAAAATTATAGATCCAAGATGGAATTGACAGAAGGGCCAGACTGAGAGAAAAGGGGGCAATTACAAATCTGTCTGCTACTTCAGCACCACGGACAGCACCAAGGATTCATCAATATACAGTACAGCCTACTGATACTTCAGAGCCGTGGTCGGTATCATGGACTAACTTAGATAAACCTCAGTCAGATAAAGGATCAATGACTCAGGCAGACTATGAACATATGCAACTAAACAACCTCTGCCCCTGCTCTCTCTGGCATCCCCCCTCATATCACCTACTGCCTGCAACATTACAAGTTAAATTCTGCCTACATGTCATTATCTTTGGATTCTTATGTTACCTATCAGTCTCAACTGCTAAGTAGCCTACAGCCCCAAATCCAACAAAGTTAGTACACTATGAAAAACACAAATGAAACAGAAGCTAATCCTTTCTGGCATATACTCAATTGAAAACAGTACAAACACAATGTATTTAATGTTTGACCTCATCAGCTTCATTAAATATATTCTTATTCTGAACTTGATGCAGCAACACATTTCAAACAAGTTGTGACAGGAGCAACTAAAGACTGGGAAAGCTGTGCAATGGTCCAAAAACACCTGTTTGGAACATTCCACAGGTAAACAGGTTGATTGGTGACAGGTGATAGTATCATGATTGGGTATGATTGGGCATCCTGGAAAGACTCAGTCATTCACAAGCGAGGACGGAGAGAGGTTCACCACTTTGTGAACACATGATTGTATAAAGGATGTTAGGACTAGGATCAGGAACACTTTGTAAAACTGTTGTCTGTACAGATCATTTGCAAATGATTGCATCCGGTTTTATGTTCGAAACTGTTTTGGAATTGGGGTTGTATAAAATAACAAGACTAAGAGTCTACTGTTTTTGTGGCTGCTCTGTCACTTTGAGCTCAATGCTAACATCAACATTTTAGCATCCTCACAATAACAATGCTAACATGCTGATGTTTGGCACATGTAATGTTTAACCATGCTCACATAAGCCCAATAGGACGCTCTTAATAAAGCTTTTATAAGTGGTAACTAACAGCTTCACCAGTGGTTAATAAATGATTTACTCATGCTCAATATATAGAATTATTCATTCATTCATTCATTCATTCATTTTGCTGGTCATAATCATCCTCCCTGACAAAATAGTAAAAATTTGCTAATTACATATTAACTTAATAAATGCAGACTTGATTAGAAAGTATTATCATTGCATCCAGAAAGGATACACACCATATAAAGGATTCTTTTCATAACCTGCCAACCCCAAAGTTGCCCTTATCAGTCCCTCATAACTCATATATAAAATATTGATTTATGAACTGTTAATAGTTATTTAATTAGCCATTAGTTGCTACGTAGAAACCCTACATAAATGATGAGTTATAGCGGTACCAAAAATTCTCCTTTTATGAAAAGTGAATGCTCCTATACTTGTCCTTGGTACAAAGAGGTTTTGTGTACACTTATCAACCATAAATTGTGATTACTGTTTAAATACTTCTGTCTCAAATACATGCAGTCTGTTAAGGCTCGGTAAAGACAGAAGAGGTGGAGACACAAGAGAAGATGTCAGCTTGAGCATTTCTCTCAAGAGTTATTTCATGCAGACTGCCTGTTCAGCGAACAGAAAAAAGTGCCGGCATCTCCACTTCCAAAGCGGGATAGTATATTACCCTTAGCTTTTGAGGGCAAGGACACATGGAAAGACATTTGGAAAATTATAATATTCCAGCATGTACTATATCATGCAGTGTGAATGGTCTATTTTGGTGACAAAACTGGAACATAGTATCATTACTGGTTAATAGGAAGTATGATGCACTTTACACGAGACCTTTAGAAGGAGAGTCGCATTTCTACGCATTACCAGGGAATTCTGCAAATATAGAGAGTTATAATACTCGAAACCCCAATCTGACATGCAGGAACAAAAAAAGAAAAACTGCTGATGAGGAAACAGCAGGTTAATACAGGATGAAGGGAGGGGGAAAAAAAGACCCTCACAAAAAGAAAGAGCTTTTTAAAGAGGACCATTTGTAAAACAAGGAGTTTAAAGCCAGATTATAGGGCAACAATGACACAATCCCTTATGTTCATTCCTGTAATACGCTGTGAAGAGGAGGATTTATACTTTATTGTGGTGGAATGCATCCAGGCTTCCTTGTGTCTGCCTCTCCGTCTGCTTGCCTCTTTAGGAAACATTTTCCTCCTCCTGAGGCCAGGTGTAATCCCTGCGTGGAGGAAACGGAGATGCCTCCAGCCAACTACTGATCAGCCTTATAATGGTTCAAGTATTACGAGTGATACCACCAGAGGGAAAATTCCTTCAATCCACTCTAAAGCTTTCTCTACACTGGCTGACTCGGCAGACGGTTGCGTTTGGTTGGGGTGGCTGGCTGCTGAATTTCTCCCCGACTACTCTGCTTGTCTCCTGGTCTGAGGTGGATTGCATTGGATTGTCTTAATTGTCTCTAATGACTAAATTGTCCCAACTATTTGCTTCATTAAGTCTGTGTTAGCTCTATTAGGAAGGCACAGAGCCGAGGAGGAGGCGGTAATTGAGATTGTTAATGAAGGCAACATGATGAGTGCCATGCTGAAAGTAAAAGATGTGTGATGTTCTGGCTTTTGACATCTTTGACAGATTGGTGGAGGATTTTAGTCTGGAAGGATCTTGGATAACTTGCATTTTAAAGGAAAATAAATGGCTTTTTGCAATCTCACAGGACAATGCCACATTCAACACAAATGTTACTGTCAGTATTTACCCCTGACGCAGCAGGTATCAGCTACTCTCACCACCTATCCCTCACAGCTCTGACTAAAACCATCAGATTTGAGCTCTCAGTCTGCTAAACCCAGCTCCAGATTAGGGTCTGATTGTCCACAGTGGAGCAGCTACAGTGGGATTTTCTGTAGTAAAGACTGATGTTTTAGAGGAAGTGAAGGGATTCCAGCTCCACAGAGGAGCTTTGGCTTTGTCATCGCTGCTAACGTTTGGCCTCATGAACCCATTTCTTTAATTGGAATCTGGACGAAGCAGGACACACCCTGTGTCAATATTAGCAGGGGATAAAAGAGGAAGGGCCACACCTGAGTCTAACAGGATTTGGAGTACAAATCTGAGCCATAAAAGTTAAGGGAGCCCAAAAAAATGCCATGTGCATGTCCAAGAGCATGTGTTTCTCATAGACGGTTTGAAGATGCAACATTGCACTGAAGCTTTCTGTCTATACCGTAAGATAAATGTGTTGATGCACTATAATATCTAATATAAAGAAAACAAATAGCATTTTGTGTTTTTAAAATCATAGACTTTGAAAGTTATCATCCAGTAAGACTTCAGTGGTTGATGAGTATTTGGTATAGAATACATGCAGAAAGCCCTCCAGTGCACTCTGTGCTGCTGAGGCCGGGCTTAGTCTGCGTGTTTCAGCACACCTCTAAATACATGGCACATAAACATTTTCTGAGATCAGATGGACAGATTGATTATCAGAATGAGGAAAGCTGCAACTAATGACAAAATACGGAATTTAATGTAAAAAAAAAAAAAAAAAGTCAACTAATCACAAAATTTGAAGATGGTTTAGCTCTAATTATTTTAGAAACAGACTAATGTATAACAACAACTAAAGTTTATGTTTTGATTTTAATATGATCAGATTGGAAATATATATATATATATGTGTGTGTGTGTGTGTGTGTGTGTGTGTGTGTCAAATTATATGTGCATATGTTTCTATATGTGGGCACACAGCTGTACTCATCTACTTCCCCTTTGCCCTCACCTTCATGCTCTCCTTTAATCCAGACCAGAAGTCTATTTGTCCATTTTAATTTTAATATCATATTACTCATAAATTCATCAATAATGTGCAATAATGTGCATGCATTTGTATCATGTGCGTGAATTTATGTGGATGACGGTTCATTTCACCTCTGCAGCAGTTATAGTTAACACATGTGAAAGTTCCTCAGTGCAGGTGAAAGATTGTCACTATTACTTAGCTCTTCCAGGAAACTTAGACCCTCCCCATATGATCTCTCCTAGTTCAATCCTACAGTGTGAGCTCTCTCTCTCTCTCTCTCTCTCTCTCTCTCTCTCTCTCTCTCTCTCTCTNGAGAAGAAACTCTTTCTCGCTTTAATTGCTTTAGAGACGGTCCTCACAAAGAGACAGTGGCCAGATTTACCTCCCGTTTAAGTTCTTATTTCCATTGGTTCACAAGTTAATCCTCTTTCTTTCTCAGACCTCGGAGAAAAACCGAGTGATAGGAGCCTGCAAGGCGACAGAACCACAGAGGCACACGAGTTTTTCCAGGCGAGGGGAAGACTTTGAAGCACACATGGAAAAAGTTTGAGGAGGTTGAAAAGAAAGAGATTTAGAAGGAAAGAAGCGTCAGACGTGAGACTACATCAACTGGCTGATAATAGTAGTCGTGGTAGAATCAATAATAACAATAATATTATTAATATTAGTAATAATAATAGTAATATGTTTAAAGGTCCAAATAAAAATAAAAAAAAATCTCATCTTGTTAAATGTACCAGTAACCACTGCAGTTAAAAGTACATTGACTTATTCCTATTTTTGAACTTAATTCAGTGTTTAAGAAAATATAAAATATATTATCCCTTATCTTAAGTTACGCACGCAATTGGATGTGGTGATTACAATTTATTATTACAAGAGTCTGACCACTGTCATGTTTTTCTCATCGTTTCATTTTGCAGTTTTTCTATTTCAGCACTTAAAAATAATTTAATTTTAAAAGCTACAATATATGACTTGTTCTTAAAATACAAGACTTCTCGACATAAAAATGACTTGACGTTTTTTCTTAAAAGAAAATGATCTCTGACACCTTCTCTCTATCTCTCTCTATCTCTCTCTCTCTCACTCACTCACACACACACACACACACACACACACACACACACACACACGCACACACAGCACAACTTTCATCTTCATGTCCACAAAACACTGCTTGTCTATAAACAGTGCATTTGGGTGCAGTTGCGTTTTAATGTGCACAAACACATAAATATTCTCTATTCCATGAAATCTTTTGTCTACTGTTCAAAATGTGTTCAGAGTGAGAAACACGGTCAGAGATAAAACTGCGTTAGAGGCCAATCACTTTCCCAAAGAATCTCCCAACAAAATATGCAAGCTTTACATTAAAAGGCTACTTTGCGCTGCCCTTAATTCCCTACCTAAACGGTTTTGCTCCGGGAGAAGAAATCTTCTCTAAAAACCCTTCAAGAAGAGAAGGGCATTATTGCCCTAATCCTCTTACCCGCAGTCATTTTAAGACAGGGGTTTTTGGAGGCTGAGATGGCGTCTTGTCTTCCCTATCCCATCCCAAATCCTTCCAGGCCGGGAGAGAGTCTAAAGGCGGCGCCCTGGCATCTATTAGCCATCTCTCTAAAGTCTCTCTCCTACAGAGGCATGGAGAAAAAGCCGAAAAGCAAACAAACTAAAGGATGGTTGCTTTGCATCACAGAAACTAAAAAGAGGCAATTGGATTCATGGTCCAAGTCCATACAAGAAGTTTGAGGGTAGTCGATTTTCAAAAACTTTAAAACAAATTAAATCATCGTTGCACACATGAAATCAGGTTTACTTCATAGTTTGGCTGCAAAAACTGTGTTGACAAAGTGTCTCATATATGTACTTTTGTACTGATTTTAATGTGTAGCCTAGTTCATATTCCAGTGAAATGTCAGGAACATTTTACTCGCCTGAGCTCAAGAAACACAACCGACAAGAAATACTCACTAAATTACAGCACATTTGCTCAGAAATTAAATTTGGCCTATTCTATATTTTACGTCGACCAAAATCAATATCTACACATTTTGCCAAAGATGAGCCACTAAAAAGCTTAAATCTTCATATTTTGGAGATGTTTTTCAATTTCAGTAAAATAAAAAAAAAAAAAACGTGTAGACAGACACGGAGGGATTTAGCGGACATAATATGCTTAAATTGATCATATTTGAAAATAACTCCAGAAGTCAGAGCGCCAGTCTGCCGCTGGACGATCAGCGAGCTTATTTACTTGATTGACAGCACGATGAGCCAATAAAAAGCCAGCATGACCCCCGCGAAGCTCTCCTTAAAATCCCTCAGCTGGATCTCGGGCACCAGCAGATGGCGGCTTCCCACTCCTGCGCGAGACGCGGCGAATTCACCACGAGAGGAGCAGGTGGAGCGCGAGCGAACGGACTTGAAGTTAGACTGGATGACTTTTACATCGCCCCCGACTTGTTATCTGACTGTCGGACAAAAGAACGGAAAAGGTGGGCATAAAAAAAAACAACACACTGCAGCTGGAGGAGCAGAAGACAAACCTGAAGACGTGAAGGAGCTCGAGCTGTGCTGTCTGTGTACAAAGTGACGGAAAAGAAAACTATTTCTACAAGAGGTAAACACTTTCAGACATATCATTGTTCGGTTAAACGTGTGTCTCACAAGTCGCGTTTAAAAGAAAGCGTGAAAGTGCTTTAATGATCATGAAAAATTATTGCCATTTTTATTGGACAGTCTCTAAAGTAGTTAAAGCTAAATTGCCAGTGAGTCTACATCAGGATGAAGTTTGGTGTGTTTGTACAGTGGACAAAATCACACGTTAAGCTCCTAGCCTGTAACAAATGTAGTTTTCTTTCAGTGGAGTTGAAATGAAAGCGGTTCCTCGGTTTAAATGTATTTGTAATCATAAATCTGGTGTTTTAAAGTTTCTTTGCGCAACCCGAAATAATGTAACCTGTCCTGAGAACTAAAATTGACATAGTTCACTTTACAAATAATACACAATTAAATAACGATAACAGGCTTGTTTAAAGCTAGCCGTTCACAAGCCTCAATTTTTTCTTTTCTTTCTTTTTTTTTTTTTAATGCACAAATGTCCAAAAGTGACAAACCCCAAATAAAAGGAACTCCAGTTCTTCATTCATTTACACTGCACACATGAACTTAGTCTCTTCTGAAAGGGTATAGTTAAAACATCTGAATTACTCTGAAGTGATACAAATGTACACAGAGAGAGCAGGCGCTACATAGTAAGATAGTGTAACATTGTTTTTTTTTAATGTTAAAGTTACGTCCTGAGTGCGTTCTTGTTCCAAAATAAAAATAATAATCCTCGCAGTGATGTTGGCATCTTAAATTGTTTTAACAGGCTTGATAAATGCTGACAATAAAATACCAAACACTGAAATACCTTTAAATTTCAATCTGACTTCTGTGTGACAATTAAACTTCACGCAGCTCAGAGAAAAATCAAACACATGCGCCTCTGACAGTCTGCGCTGTGACACAGCAAAGTGCAGAGGGTCGACCCATGCCCCTGGGGGCTGTTAGCAAATAACATTTTTCCTAATTTAGTCGGATCAAAGAGTTGCACTGTACATGCCAATTTACATAATGACGGTTTGATAATCGAAGCATTGAGCAGGGCTGCCAGGAGGGCCCAGTGCCTGGAGCAGGGAGAGGCTTATGAATGACAATAACAGCACTGACAGGCTCACGGTGATGAGCTATTGTGCTGAATTTGATATGGGCAGAGGGGATACAGGCTGTAACCAGAGATGTAGTGGTAAATATAAAAAGGTGGGTAAAGCCGGTAATCACGAGAAGGCAGGCTTAAAGCTAAAAAGTTTGCTTGCCTACAAAATGTGGGGCAGTTTAAAGACTGAAATATGTTTGTCTACAGCTTCACTGAACGGAGCTACAAGTGAGACTAAAATCAGTGGCAGGCGTTGTAGCCCCTCTGACTTCCATCAGTGCTTGCAGGCAAGCAGGTGTAAACAAATAAAAATCTGCACATTTACAACAAATGGCCTATTTATAGATAACCTACATAATGCATCTCTTTCCCTTATGGATGTACATTTTGTGTGATTTGAGGCTTAAAGCGGGCAGAAAATGAAAGGAAAATCGTTGGCCTATTACTAGAGCGCACGCACACTTGGCCACGCGCACACGCACACGCGGGAACTCCAACCCAGAGCTAACCACCCAGTGCCACTGTACGTCCGTCCGTGTCAGCGTTGATGATAAATGGAGGGCCTCGCAGTCGAAACCTATTTGCACTTCCATTAGACGGGGAGCCAAATGGGGATCAACATGCATATTTTTACCCGCGGAGAAGCCATACATCTCAGCCAAAACGTTGCCCCGGGGCGATGGGATAAGAGGCCGCCAGAGAGGGAAAGGGGAGGAGGGGGGAGAGACGGGGAGGGGAGGGGGCATTCAACTCAAATACTTGAGGGACTAAAGTAAATGTTTAGCGAAGCACCTTCTGTCCCGGCGAATTAAACTATTCCCCACTGCCCTCTGATCACATTCATCAGCCGCCGCAGCCACTTAATAGGCTGGGAATGGGCACTGCGGGCATCACACACACGCACACGCATGCACACGCACACGCACACACACACACACGCGCACACACTCAGAGAAAGAGAGAGAAATAGGCAGAAAAAAACTGCGTTTACAAGATCGACCACCCAGTCTTTTCTGTTCTGTAAGACACCAACATTTACGATGACATTCTTCCTCTTTTTCTTCTTCTTATTATTATCATTAGTGGTAATATTGAGTAATTCATTATAGAATTACGTAAAAATTCTAAAATTCAATTCTTTAAATAAGAAGAATTATCGAGTCATAACCAAAAGATGTCAAGCAGCAATAAGATTATGTAAAAGACCGTGACCTTGTTAAATTGACATCGTGCATAAATTCAGAGCATGGAGCAATATAAATATAAATATAAAAAAATATATAAACAGTACAACAATATGATGGAATTACTTAATACTTAACAACAACATCTGTTTTGTTGTTATTGATTAGTTTTCATTTTGCAGTACACAAAGAAATCGCCGTAAATTAGTCAAATTAAATAAAACAATTATGAAGTCAGTAAAAAGGTAACCTGAAAGTTTTGTCAAAATGTGTAGATAAATCCAGGCCCTCCGTCAGGTCCCTGGACACTCTACCTGTCATGCAGCAGAAAGATTTATATCTCTTCCCTGTGGTCTCTCTGTAATAGTTATAATAACTGTTTGGGCCTCCGAGATATTCCCTCCTGTCAGCCTCCTCCGTACTAATACATATCTAATCGTGTCCTCAAGCGTTTCAGCTATGAAAATCTCGGTCATGAAGGAGAACTACAAAATAGAGTTTGGGATATTGCTGCCATGTCAGAGACTATAAAATGATGGTTTTCCTTCAAGAAATGAATCTGTTCGTCATTAAAAGCTGCCAGTATCCAGGCCGAATTATAAATAATATAAAATAACCTAAAATAAATGGCCAGCTTTACTGTGTGTGTTGCAAGAAAATGAATTTTCTGCAGTAAAGCAAAAAAAAAAAAAAAAAAGAAAGAAAAAAGAAAAGCAAAAAAAAAAAAAGTCAGTCACTAAAATTGAACAGCACTTACTGAGCAGCATTTCCGTAATCATAGCCTATTAAAATATAATCCTGCTATGCGGTTGCAGGTTTTGCCACCGAGACCCGGAACAAATCTCCTTATTTCATTTTCCAACACATTTCATCAACGCCTTGATCTGTCAAAGCAACGTTTTCAATGGGGATTTGGCTTCTGCGGGATCACAGAAATGACGTGAATAAATTCATGAATAAGGCATCCGTCACGGTTCATTATGAGAACGAGTGATAATTACACCAATTAAAAGTCTTTTGTATAATTAATGGATTGAACAGAGCGATAATTGGATGTTAATGGATAACACTTTTGTCCGAGTGCACACATTAAAATCTATTGGCCCTTGAGCGCGAGGACCTGCTGACATTTACTAATATAAAGCTCGTGTGTGTCATAGCCTATCAGAGGATCTAGGCTACCATAAATAGATGATTTTGTTCCTCTTATAAAAATTGAGGTTTGGTTTGAGATCACAAGTTCAATTGTCACAGTGTGTCAATCAGCAGCCACGCGCCCTTAATGTCAAGATGTCCTTGAATGAACCCGCGTTCCTTCCTTCCTCTGAATATCTCAACCATCCTCTCTTCCGTTCCGCAGGTATATCGACCTCTCACCATGCAGCACTACGGGGTGAACGGCTACTCTCTGCACGCCATGAACTCCCTCAGCGCCATGTACAACCTGCACCAGCAAGCCGCGCAACAGGCGCAGCACGCACCAGACTACCGGCCGTCCGTGCACGCGCTCACACTGGCCGAGAGACTAGCTGGTAATTGAGTGCACGCTCACACAGCCGACGCTATTTTGGCAGCTTTGGAAAAAGCCACTGGATGAATGACATAAAGCTGAGCAGAAATGAGACAAAGTTGTTACAAAACAGGGGACTGGTTTACGGCCAAAATGTCGTTTAATTTATTGAGTTTATTGAATACGTTTTTTAACCTACTCAGGTGACTATTTGGAATCACGGTGTAGCTGACTTTCATGCACATAAATCAAGGTGTCATAATCCCATCATGCCGAGTAAAATAAACATACCGTGTGTTTTTCCTTTCCAACGGCTGCGCATTTCAAGACATCATCCTGGAGGCTCGCTACGGCTCCCAGCACCGCAAACAGCGCCGGAGCCGCACGGCTTTCACCGCACAGCAGCTGGAAGCGCTGGAGAAGACTTTCCAGAAGACCCACTACCCGGATGTGGTGATGAGGGAGCGGCTGGCCATGTGCACCAACCTGCCCGAGGCCCGCGTGCAGGTACGCCTACGGCTAGCTTAGCTAAAAAACAAAACAAAACAAAACAAAACAAAACAAAAAACAAAAAAACACAACACAACACAACACAACACAACACAACACAACACAACAAAATAAAACAAAACAAAACAAAACAAAACAACCCCCCCCCCAGAAAACTGTACAATGTATGCAAAAAACAACAAAAACAAAAAAACAAAACAAAACAAAACAAAAAAAATACTGATATGTATGTGTTTTAGAGGGGCTTTTCATGTTTACAGAGTGTGTTACTTTAACAATCACTTGTATTATTTCTGTCATTTTAATGCAGGTTTTTTATCTTATGGAAACTTCTAAAATTTTGTGTAATATTTCCCTAAATTTGTCGGGGTGGACTAGCCTTCTTTGGGATGACCCTTTGTTGGGATGTAAAGAAGCAATGGAGATGAATCAAAATAATCTAAAAAGAAAAAACAGTGAGCCTACTTTAATTGTCTGTTCACAGTTTGAGTCGAAAACGGTGTTTGTGCATTATTATCAATACAGAAAAAAAGTTCAAATCTATTTTTAGAGAGTACTTATTGTGCCTTATTATTCCTGCACAACAGAAACTGTAAGTTATCCATCTGAATGTAATGAATGCTAAAAGTTAGTGTCAATTAAAATACTATCATCATCATCAAAAGTGATTTAAGTTGGACTGTGATAATTGACTGGTTTTAAACTGTAAGTGAATTGTGTTATAGCCTTGTGGACAGGCTTGTTATTGCTTTTTGGGCTTATATATGCCACTTGATCATCTGATGATCACTGAGATCAGTCGTTTAAGTGTGTGCTGAGGTGCCTGCCACAGTTTTCATCCACTGTTTCCACATCTTTTCGGCTTGTTTGCCCTCTAACTCGTCCTCTTTGCTCTGCCTTCAGGTTTGGTTCAAAAATCGCAGAGCCAAGTTCCGTAAGAAGCAGCGCAGCCTCCAGAAGGAGCAGCTTCAGAAACAGAAGGAGGCATCAGGGGAAGGAGGAAGCGAGAAGGAGGATGCACCTCCCTCCACAACAACTATCCTTCCTGACACCCAGCTCCCTCCTTCATCCTCCTCCTCCTCCTCCTCCTCTTCTCTGGAGACAGAAGGGCCCGTAGTCCGCCCTGTACCTCTGGACATGGAGCTGAACGTCACGTCAGCAGAACACTCTGGCAGTGAGTCAGCGACGGAGGACAATGCCACCGATAAGGAGGATGAGAGTAAATCTCAGAGAGAGGAGATGAAGTGTGAGAGAGCAGTGACTCCTGGGGACGTCTCTCCTGCTTGCAAAAGACTCAGCCCTAAACCAGGTGAGAACATGGGACACTTGATTTTGACTCTGACAGGGAGCTGAATTCTTTTCTTTGTCCTTCACAGACTTGCTTTATGGCACCCCCCATCTGCTGACTACAATAATTAAATGTATCCCCTCTTCTCTCTGTGCAGACTCTCCCCTGGTCTCTCCATCCGTGACCCCGTCCTCCTCCAGCAGTGGCCTGGCCAGCAGTGGGCCTCTCTCTCAGAGCCACTCTTACTCTTCCTCCCCTCTCAGCCTGTTTCGTCTGCAGGAGCAGTTTCGCCAGCACATGGCTGCCACCAACAACCTGGTGCATTACCCTGCTTTTGACCTCACTGCCCCATCTTCACTCCCCTATCTGGGGATGAATGTTAACATGCCCCCTGCACCGCTGGGCTCTCTGCCCTGCCAGTCTTACTACCAGTCCCTGTCCCATCATGCCCAGCAGGTGTGGAACAGCCCGCTGCTGCAGGCGTCAGCTGCAGGCGGCCTCACCAGCCACAACAACAAGACCACCAGCATCGAGAACCTGCGTTTGAGGGCCAAACAGCACGCTGCCTCGCTGGGACTGGACACAATGTCTAACTGAGAATCAAACTGTATGGAGGACAATGTAAAGTAGGCCAAAGCCTCAGCCTACACATCACCCCATCCTACTGCGTGTCTGTGTGACTGTGGTAGTTCTTTAGGAACCGTATACTGACCCCTTCTCGACCAGATGGGCATAGGACATGCAGAAATGTTCAAAAAGAAAACATGCCAACATGCACTGGACCTACAGATCTCCATTTGACAGCTTTTTAAAACAGACCACACATCCACAGCTTGTTTGACTCCTCTAAGCTTCCGTTGCAGCTCAAGGTCCAAAAGTATAACCCCAGGAGAAGAAAACCCACAAGATATTGAACGTTGCTCGAATAATGTGACAGATCACGTGAATGTCCCGACTCAGAGGACAGCGAACATGTTCCTACACAGTATGATGATGTTTCCAACAGACATGTATTGCTGGACCTTCTTCACACCAGAGATCTTAAAAAAAAAAAAAAAAAGAATCACTGAAAATGATGTACGCAACTGATGATGAATGCACTCAGTTTAAAAGACAATGCAAATAATGTTTACAAGAATAATGTGAAAAAATGAGGCACTTTCGAAGGGATTAGGCTCGTTGGCCAGGAGGAAAAAGGCATTGCTCATGCAACAAAGAGACCATTTCTGTCACAGGACCATTGACATTTCAATTAAGCAGTGCGGTTATGTACATAGCATGTACTACATAACAGCACAGAAATAAAAATAAACTTCAAGCCATGTTGTCCTCAATAGCATAATTAAAAGTGACTAATTTACCAGTTTAATGGCCAGTAATATGCCACTTTGTACAGAGGCTGACTTGATAATGAGAAAATGATTTCAGTGACTAAATTCTCCAAGCTTTTAATTACATTTTGCCCTGGGCTGAGGGAGCTGGGGCAAATGCAATTATGAACATGCATACCATTTAAGACCGCCTGTATAAATTCAAAAGGTCTGTGCACTAAAACGGTCAATTAAGGTTGCAACATGATTGACATCACTTTAACATGAGTTGATCAATTTACTTTAAACACAAAATGAGATTGTAAACATATTTGGACTTTTAGATAAATGTCTGGACCCGTGCTTTATTCTCGCCTTAATATTCTCTTGAGGAAACATGCAGCTTTTCATTGAAGGTCTCATTGACTGTTAGCACTTGATGAGGAGAGTCACACATGTCTCTGATGTTTTCTGTTAATGTGTTCAGGAAGCCAATGTCTTGATATGAAAAAAAAGCACATTATTTTAGTATGTAAAATACAAAAAAGTCTATCTATTAATGTTTACTGGTAAGGTAATTGTAAAGTTCCTATTATGTTGTATAATTGATAATGGACTCTGTCTCAGATAAAACTCCTTTAGCTGTCAGATTGTAAGATTGTATTTGCTGAGCTCACCGGCGCCCCTGTCTACCCCTCCTCTCTTGGTTGTCTGTGTAACGATCCTGGGTTGAATTAATATTTTAAATGTGTTCACTTTCTTCTCGGGAATTAGCTGGAAAGACGCAATAGAACAAAGCTGCTGGAAAACTGCCACCTTCTGTATTTTGCAATCCAGACTGAAAAGCCTGAAGTCAAAGAAAGTGAAAAGATTTCAGTGAATAATTGACCCGAGTCCTCTGTGTACTACTGTCTTGACTCTATTTGAGTTCTGTTGTTGCTGTTATCCTAATGCTGTTTCCCCACTGTCTCTGTCAAACTACTCAGTCCAGTGGTAGATAGATTTATAATGGTGGAGGGGAGAGTGAGCGGACCATCAGCAGTGTTGTTTCCTTTACTCCTCCCTAACAATGTAGACTTGAACTAGTGTTGTTGTAAAATAATCGTAAATAAAAACATTGCTTGAAGATCTTTACAATGAAAATTTCTCCATCTGTGCTGAATATTTCCACAGTGTGGCAGGTAGTGATGGCCAAACGGGTGCTGTGTTACAGTTCAGAACTACAGTACAAATTCATTTAACAGCACACATTTAGAAATACAACAGGTAGATGGAAACTTCAGGATCTTATGTTTTAATGGTAGTCAGCCTCTCAGTGAGCAAGCAAACTGTTAAACTACTGATATTGAGTGCAACAACAAGGAACAAGGTTAAATTCCTAATTATATGAGATGAGTTTGTGTAAAAGCAATTAAAGCATAATGTAAATAATACATTTAAGGTGATATCAGTTCAGCTTCTCTTCTCTCAAAAAGGAGGTGATGGTGAGAGGAGGAAGAAATGGCAAGGTGAAGAAAAGCATCCAGACTGTGAAGAGGAGAAGGTCAAATAAAAAAAAAAAATACAAGTAAAATGTAGGCTATGAGAATTTGCAGGGAGACAGAGTACACGAGGAAAAGAGACAGAAAAAGAACAACGTAATCTGAAAAATAAAAAAGCCACATGGAGACATAAGCCATCCCCAATGAATAAGCAGGCCATTATCCTGAAGAATGACGGCCCGGGGCGGTGATTATGCTGCTATTATATCTTTAACAGCATGGTTTGTCAAAACGCACAGACCCCCACCCAACCCTTCCCCTAGACACACACACACACAGGCACACGCACACACGCACGCACGCACGCATGCACGCGCGCGCACACGCGCACACACACACACACACACACACACACACACACACACGCACGCACACAAAGACACACACGCCGAGCTATTGGGCATCTCAGCCATCTCCTCCAAAATGTGCCCTTGCTCTTCCCACAGTAAACTTCACGTGGGCTGTAAGTGCATCGCCCCGGCTGCATGACATCGCTCTGCTGTGAATTTAATTGGCTTTTAACACACATTTCCCCCTTTCAGCCAGTGTAAATAACAAATGCACCCCGGCTGCTGCATTGAGCAGCCTCTCTCCGACCGTTATGAATGACCGCCGCCCAAGCATCAGATCGAGGAGGATAATGATCTCACCAGATTAGCCGCGTTAATGTGGGTGTAACACCTCACCCTAACCTTGTTGTGTTTTATTACACCACATACATGTGTATGTGTGTATGTGTGCGTACGTCCTCAGCCAAGGGCGTCCTGATTGTGTGACTGATAAGATTGTGGTGTGGATATGCAGCAGGAGTGAGTGTCCTTGTTATCCTGGGTATGAATCTGTCCAGGTACACGGCAGGATTTCCTCCCATGGGGCCATCCAGACCAGAGAACATAACACAATACTCTTGTTCCAAATGTTCTCTCTTTTCTTAACACCCATCCCCCCCAAACACACACACACACACACACACACACACACACACACACACACACACACACACACACACACACACACACACACACACACAGAGACACACACACACACACACACCCTGGGGGTTGAACAGGGATTGCTAGATTGTAGTGCTGCAGGGTCAAGTGTGTTGGGCCCTTGATGCTGGATCAGGAGCTTCCATCTGTAACACTCAGGGCTGTATATTCACCACTATAAGCACATGAAGCTCCATTCACTTTCCTTTAAGCAAGTGGTGCCATGTGTGTATTTGTGGGCAAGATCTGAAAATCACCCAATAAAATGTGGCAGCGATATGATGATTAAAAAAAACTCAGATCAGAAGGTTCAACTTTAAGATTTTAGTTGTGTGAACTTTTCGTTGTACTATAGAATCAACACTGCATAGAGTAAAGCTTTACAAATGAATCAAGAAAGGTTTGTGAGAGACCCGTTGGTCAGCTGCATCTCCTGCTTTGACTCTCTTTCTCTCTCTCTCTCTCTCACACACACACACACACACACACATACACACACGCACAGCCCCCCAGAGCAAGCCCCCCACACAAAAATCACAGTGTACCATTCAATCAGTGCTTTTTTCTCCCTCCTCTCCATGGTTCTCTTAAGGGTTTTAACCATGGCGAGAATGAAAAGTGCCAGCGTTAGAAACCTCGGCTCATTGAGGAGGTGACAGGGTCTGCCAGAATATGATCCTAATCCTGTTTCCAGCATTCTTTTAGCCCACTGGCATTGCCATTTCGCTGCATATTCTCTGAGCTGTCAGGCCCAGGGAAATCCCTCTAATAGTGCATTGCCCAGATACAAATCAAAGCCCTCCTGGAAAGCACCAGCAGGAATTTAAGGGAGAGGGAAGCACAAGTAGTACAATCAGGCTCACAGCTGCACATACACATGCAGGAAAAAAAGGAAAAAAAAAACTTGCCTGAAATCACATAAAGCTCAAAGAAATTCAGCTCATACATGATGCTTGATGTCAACAATCCTTTCCCTTTAGTATCCAAGACCATTTAAACTCTGACTTTTCTGTGAACATGTTTAATGTTGAATACGGTGAGAGGCAGAGCAAAGATAGATGTTACAGAGACAGAGAAACAAAGAAAGGAGTGATATCAAGAGGCAGACAACAGGTGGCTAAACTGTGTATCCTGGGCCACCCTCCTTTAGTTCCACTTCATCTTCCATTTTCCTCTTGTCCTTTTTTTCTTAAACACCCTGACTGCCATCTCACCCCTCCCTGGGTAATCTTCTTAGAGAGAAGAAAACCCCCATTCTCTCTCTTCTTAATCTGGCTGCAGCCTAAACCTACGGTAGCATTTCTAATGTGGGCCTCACTGTACGACTCTCAGCCACTCCAGGAGTGTTGAGTCTATCGCAGAATGCTTAGCTCACACACTGAGTATACGGGCTGGGAGATAAAGTTGGTTTGAAGCAACTTGAAGGTCAATCTTTAGTTTTGACGGGAAACACTTTTAGCAATTAGCTGCAACATGAATGTTGAATACCTCAGACGATAACATCACATGTGACATAAAAGCAAGACTGAACTTTAGACTTCGATGTATTATATCTGCCAACAGACTGACTCATGAAAAACAAAACAAACAAACAAAAAAACATGTGAGGTGTGATGTGGATAACATCCTTCACCACAGCCAGCGAGGTGATATCACATCTCTCTATCAATATCTATTGTGATGCAACAAATTTACTGGAAAATCAATTGATCGGTACAGCAAAGTCTCTGATGGTTAACAAATCCTATATTATCACATGACCCAACCACATTATGAAGAAAAGTATCTATGAAAAGTACAAGTGCTGTCATTGCAGAATACAAATGGGTCTCTCGAGTACTGAGAGACTGTAAATGTGTTTGTGAGCTGCACTGTTGCAGTTCATCTATTGTTGCCGTGCAGTCTGCTGGAAAATCGTCCACGAATTAAGAATTATGCATTAAAAAAACTGAAGAGAGTGAAGCAAAGGAGAAGTCAACCTATGCACATCATCTGCTCTCCGTCACACCTCCTCAGTCTGCTGTCGTATTGTCAGACGAGTTTGAGTGAAAAACACGTGGTACGAATGATCCTTTCGCTCATGTCAATAGACAACTGAATGCCTGGAAGAGGTAAACAGACATAAGCTTCAGAAATAAACGGCCAAGATACGAACAGCTGAAAAAAAAATCCACTGTACAACATTTCCTGTGGCTGAGAGCAGCAGAGAGCACGTCCTGCTGGGCTCAGTGCATCTGCGATAAAGACCCCCGCTGCTGAAATCCTCTCTCTCCCCCTGCCAACTGGGACACACGTCTGATCTTCACCTCTGGGCTGGAAAACACCACAGTGGGAACAGCAGCACCTGCTTTAAATACACGCACTAGAACTAAGTCACCATGTGTGTCTTTACTAAACAATGACACCTTACTGTTCACCTCCAGACGGTCAGAGACGCAAACCTGAGCCCTTAACTTTAGCAGGTAATCACCACATTTAGACAAAATAAGGAGGTGTAACACCTGTCAGACATGCCCCCCCCCCAGCTTCAATGCTGTTCATTCAGGAGCATGTATGGCGAGGTGAAAGTATAACACTATTAGTGTGTTTTGCATGTTTATTAGCAAAAAAGGCAACATTTAAATCATATCTGAAAACACAACAGACGGACGGTTGTGTAGATAAATCCATAAGATTCATCTTTCTAATACACAGCATACGTCTTCCTAACACAGGCTTACACACAGGGACACAAATGCACAGCGGTTCATTGGCTAACTCAATAATATAGCAGAGAGCCAGCGGAGTCTATAGACAGGCAGAATGGAGAGTAACTCATCTCTAACAGTCTGCCATCTCCTGAGTGTTAAAACATGTAAATTTATGTAAGAGCCCATAGGAAACACATATTTACAATACGTTTAGGTAATCACAAGATGTGCGAAGAGGCATTCAAGGCCCTGGAGACGAAAGCAGTCAATATAAAAATAGTTTTTATGTGTCATTAATTCCCTCTGCATTCCCAGATACATCCCCCTTTTACCGCAGTAATACAGTAATCACTCACAATCGCACAGAAAATTATCTGCACTCATCTGTGGAATAAAAAAGCGGAGGGGCAAAACAGGGCGAGACGTCCCATTTTAGCTCTCTGCTGCCTCTTTAATGTTCATCTGGGAGCCGCATGGCTGCCGTCCATCCCTGCACGGGGATGGGAGTCAGCTCCTGCACTTGGAGCAGCTTAATGACAGTGGGATGTGGATGGTGGACTCGTTAGACACACACACACACACACACACACACACACACACACACACACACACACACACACACANCACACACACACACACACACACACACACACACACACACACACACACACCTTTTTCACGCTACATTGCCTGGCCAGGACAACATAAAGGGTCATCGGCGCTGTGATGGAGAAAGAGGCACCTCTGCGCTCACATTAGCTCGTGATAAGCGGAAACATCTCACCTCTGAGTGATGTCAATGCAAAACGGAGTCAATCCCAGCTATAATAATGAAGGTTGCACAGATTCAGATGTGAGAAGCCAAATGGTCAAATAAGTCATTACCTGCCTGTTCATTATGTCCTCCTTCCACATACCCACATACCGTGTTATTAGGCAAAGCCATCAAACCTGATGAATAACTATAGAACAAGCCAAACCCATTTTCACTGGGGAGTTGAAGAGAGCAGGTCATTCTGATGGAAATTTGTTTTTCATTAATGTGATTCCCCAATCTGAAATATTCATCTCTATGCATCTGACACAGGACATACAGACGGAGCTACTTGCTGGCATATCCTTGGAGTCCTCCAGTGGGCACCAAATAAAGGATACTTTTAAGTTTTAGCTAGTGTTGCCACCTACAGGGCAAAACTAAAACTACAATGAGAAGACGCCCTGCAAAGCTGGTTCAGTCTTAAGCACACTCTACTGTGTCTGAAAATTGTTGTCAAATCAGAGTTTTGGCTGTTTTTAAAAGCAATAAATTTGATTTGCTTGGTTTAGCAGAGTCCAATATCTCCATTAAAAAAAAAAAACTCTAGTTCACTCTAGTTGTTGTCCACAGATGTAATGTCATGTTTCAGGTCCTCCAACTGAATTCCTTATGTGTTCTGACATTGAAATCAGTCACATTTAACCAACTGTTGTCCAGTGTTTTAACAGCCAACCACCACGATAAGAACATTTTATCCATGCAGATGAGTCACCTCATGAGTCCGTAAAGCATGTCCAGTCCAGAAAGCATTCAAATGTCCACAAGCTTTTAGGCAAAGCCATCCACCAGTCCACAGTCTATGTTAGCCTCCTGAGCTTGCACATGTAGATGGGGCCAAAGTTAGCGGCTAAGTGTGGGATGACCATTTCACCCAAGTGGAGGTCGGGAGCGAAGTGAAAGGTTTTCCTAAACATGTGTTTGAGAGGTTGCAGGTCAACAACCTGAGTGTAGATATGATCAGGACAAAGGAGGAGAAAAAAGAAGGAAAAGGTCAAATCATTTGTTGTAATTTGGTCCCCAGAGGTCAGAACACATCCACTATTATTGAGCTGATCATTGAATCTCTAAAGTACAGTTAACAGTGTGCAAAGGACTGACCTGAAGGTGGATGCCGTGTTTCTCTCGAGCCAAGTAGATGGCCTGTTCCACCACACTCAAGTTCTGGATTTGAGAAAGTGTGCAGGTGGAGTAAACGATCTCTCCACCTGGACAAGCTGCTTCAATTCCCGCACTGCAGGACAGAGAGAAGGTTTCTTCTGTTCATTATATAAAACAATCATGCTCACTTTTAGCTTCAAAGTGGACTGTGTCACTGTTTACTGAAGTGACAAAATGTAATCACACAAACTCTAACAACCAAACGTTTTATCCTTGTAGTTTCATTAAACCTACAGCAGCAGCTCCAGCTGTAGCTGTGGCAGCCTTCGTCGCTCACTGGTCCTGATCTTATTGAATATATTATTGTCGTCCTCCATGAGAGAATGTCTGTCTGTGGTGCAGGGGACGTCAACAAGGACCTGAACGCACAAAAGAAAGGAGGAGGTAGACAAATATTTGTATAAACACATCATTAATTCAGGCACTGGCAATCTGCAAACCCATGACGTGGCACCGGCTTACTCTGTCAAAAGTGTTCTTCTCAATTTCTCCCCACTTGGTGCCATCGAAGGAGGTGATGCGTAGTTTCTGGTCTGTTAAAAACTGTTTGGGAATGTAGTTGCAGAGGACCTTTCTCATTCGCAATGTCCGAGACACTGAGGTGTCATTCACACACAAAAAACCTTTGGCATAAACACAGACGGTGGAAAGTTAACTACAACGGACAGAACAACAGCAGCAATTCTCACAGGGAAGGAAAGAAGATTTAAGTGTGGGCTCAGGGACGACAACAGACAGATGAGAGCAGTCGTCTTACCTATAGACTGGGTCTGGAGTAAAGCCAGGGTTTTGCCTCCTGGAGCAGCACAGAGGTCA
Organism: Chaetodon trifasciatus; assembly: GCA_037975065.1. Taxonomy (NCBI): domain Eukaryota; kingdom Metazoa; phylum Chordata; class Actinopteri; order Chaetodontiformes; family Chaetodontidae; genus Chaetodon; species Chaetodon trifasciatus. Next base: position 2,757,948 of record JBBMOE010000012.1, read on the forward strand.
AGCACACTGTGACCTCCTTGAACACCCAGAGCGAGACAAGGCAGGACAGACGCTGCGTCCATCAGGTAGTAACCCAGCAAGCCGTACATGTCTGGTCTTTAGAGGTCAAGACAACATCAAGTCAGAGTAAATCAAACGTTGTTACAAGTTACAAACTGTCAGACTTTAAACAAGAGGTCTACCGTCAGTAATGTTTTCAGAAAACCTGACAGCTGAAGAGAACTTTTTGCAGCATTTGGTTCATATATCAAAACAAATTTTCTTGTCCGATAACTAACACATAAGCTCACCTAGCGGGCTTGAATCTCGTGAGGTCACCTCTTGGAAACACGAAGCACTTGATGTGAGGACTAAGCTGTAGAGGAGAGAGCTGCTGGCCATCAGTGTCAGAGTTCTTCATAGACACACAGCTGGATTCCTTCTCTGCGACAACCTCACATGGCTGAGCTGCAGGCATGATGAAGAATGCAGAATTGGTCATATCAGGAGATAGACTGTCTTTTAATGACATGACAAAAATATCAAGGCTTTAAGAGACAGAGACAAGGTTTTTTGCAGCTTTTTGCCATTTCTCTTAAATGCAACGATCACCCATTGATGCTAATATTTTTGAGGAAATGTATAAGCTACATGAAATTAATAAAATGTCATGCTTTGAATTATTCTTCTGCTCATTCCCTATCAAATTCATTTAGCCTATTATTCAGATCTGGATTTTAATGTTTATTTTGCTGTTCTGAAAGAAAAACACTCAGTATCAAAGCTTGTTAACACACTACTTTCTCCACCAGAGTAAACTGATAAGCCAACAATGGCAGGTTCACTGTAAACGCTGGAGGTGCACACCTACCCTCTGTATCTGTGTCACTGACAAAGTCTCTGCAGCCCTGGGCTTCAAAGTCTGCCACAACAGCATCATGGGAGAAATTATTCAACAGGGCTCCGTATTTCTTCTCTGACAGCAAGGCGGCTCGGACCGATGGCCACAACTGCCCCAGCTGGGCACTGTAGGTGGCATCAAAGTGCTGCAGGGCCAGACTGGTGGGAGGGTGCTTGACCCGTGTGGCAGCCTGTGCGAAAGAAGGGAGGTCAGAACAAGGATGTTAAAGGTCTACCTGCTTTGATGTTCTCTTCAATTAGTCAAGTTAAACACCTACAGTCTGGGGAGGGATATGAAAGGAAAGGTTAATGTACATTTCTACATTCTTCAATGAAAGTCTGATCTATAAAACATTTTATTCCACTGTACGAGAGAACAACAGAATCATCATAAAGTTCATTTATGTGTTATTGAGCCACTGATTGCATTTAGCTACAGAAGTCCTACTTGAAAACAGTCGTTATTGTGTTTTGTACAATAATTACTGTATTTTAACACCAGCTCTCATTAATTTCCATTTGTTAAGATTACCATAATTACTGTCAAAATGTAATTCTCTCTTTTTGATTATTTGGTCTTTGTTGCTATGTGAATAGATATTCCTGAAAGCTCCAATCTTGACAGATCTTTGACACCTTTGAGTGAGTCTAACTTTTTACGGACAACCGTTACCAACTGCTTCATCTATCACTGCACTAACAACTTACCCATTTTTCTTTCACTCGGTTTCGTCTTGGCGTTAAACACCTTAAATCCTTCACTTTTCTTAGTAGAAGCCTGGTGTCCAAGAACAACGCCATCTTGCCGTGCAACACGATTTAAGTCCGTCTTCGCTCCGGCAGTCAAACAAGAGTTCCGCATGCATTGGCCAACTGAAGGGGCGGACCTTACACAAAATGTAATTCTATTATTGGACTAGAGACACTTCACTAAGCTGTTTTAACCAATAGAAGACTTTATCCGGTGATCCTTCTAGACGTTTCCTGTGTCTGACCGATCTCACGTCCTGAAGGTAACGCGCTGCCTACGGCGAGTTTGGTGTTCGGTCGTCTGTCGGGATTTTTAGTGAATTTCACAGCCCGTAATCATGGTTTTCGAGAGGAAGATGCTCACGCACGGCGACCCCGACGACGAGGTATTAAAAAATATCGATATTTGTCTTTTGTGCCGCTTTTTGTAATGTGTTTTGCCAAGTTACCTAACCCGGCGCAGTGGCCTGACTGCCGGTCAGTGTAGCCGTGTAACGTCCGAGTTAATCTTCAGCTCATTGAAAGATTTTAGTGACATATTTGCCTACTTTTAATATCAAACATAGATGGCAGCTGAAATTGTAACAAACTGTTCATGAGTTTTTGTTTTTCGACATAGCGTGGTCCTTTTTACTGATTGCCCCACAAATCTGAAATGTGTGCTGGATTGGTAGTGGAGTTTCATACAGCCGAGTTACTTTTATTGCACCTCGTAGTTTTAATGCAAATTATTATTTATTTATTTATTTATTTTTTTTTTCAAACAAAACTAAATAAATTAAATTGTCATTGACCAGGAGGAAGACGCGCCTGCTGAGGAGGAAGAAGAGGAGGAGGAGGAAGAAGAGGAAGAAATGGTGGTAAGTTTGTTTCCACACACACACACACACAAACACACACGCACGCACACACACACACACACACCTTTTTTTTTTTTTTATCACACTACATTTTCTAGATAGCTTTAGTTACTTTGCAGATTCAGATTAATAAATAGAGGTAAGAAAAGATAGACTGTATTGATCCTCGGGGGAAACTGACAATAGCCAGCAGTACTGAAAGTAATTAAAACTGGCTCCACAATCACCAGCTGCAACGTTAAAGTGATGTACACATGAATCCATCAATAGTTAGAATCCTGTAATGTAATGTACGTTATTCTGAAATGGATAATTGTGCATAATGAGCACTTGACATCTTGACACTTAAATCATATATTGATGCAAATGCCTTTGTGCTCAACTTAAAATTTGAAAGCAGGACTATTTCTGCACTCTGATATTTACATTTACTAAAGTAAAAGGTCTGAGTACTTCTCCCACCACTGGTTCCAAAATCACCTTCACAAACAGCAAACTTGATTTTGTGCATCAGTCTTCAGTATGTCAGTTTGAGCTTTGTGCTTGGTTTTGCCAAAGGCACTAAGAAGTGTTTGGAGTGAGACTGAAGACTTGGGCTTTGGAAACAATGAATTATGTTGGTTCAAAGTTGCTGGCACAGCTGTAGCATTTAACATGTTACCAAATATTTTATGGGTTGATGTCGTGATGGTTAATTTATTGTTAAAAAAAACAAAAAAGGGAGTTTAAAAAAGGTTAATCTTCATGACACCCCATTTTCCATAATATCCCACACTTGCGTTTTGTCCTGTGCAGGACCCTCTAGAAACGATACGAGCCAAATGTGAGCAGACTGAACACTGTGTGCACGCCAAGGAGCGTCTGGAGATCTGTGAAGCCCGGGTCGGCTCCAGATCTAACACTTTGGAGGAGTGCACAGAAGAACTCTTTGACTTCCTGCATGCACGGGATCACTGTGTAAGTGTGTTACTGACACAAAAAGATGGTGGAAGCAGAGAAAAATACAATGTGCCCTTCTCCCTTTCAGTGCCCAAACTATATGCGACTTGATTTTTGAGCCTTTATCTACCAATGAAAATGACATTTGTGTTCTCATTTGTCTTTCTAGGTCGCACACAAGTTGTTCCACAAAGTGAAATGACCTGCCTGCCTAGTCCCCATCAGTTGCAGCTGTAGAATTCCTAATTCCTAAAATTGTAAAATAATCATAACAGTTCAGTTGTTGTTCTCCTCGTGTGTTAATGTAAATGAATTTTCTCAGACTAAATGCATGCCACCCTTTTTGTATACATTGCATACTTGTGTAGACAGGGTTAGAGGCAGTATGTAAGATATGAGTCACTGCTTGTATAGTTAATGGGTGCATCCAACATTAAAGGTTGTGCATAGAAAGGAATCTATTTTTTATGATGTGGTCAGTTCATATGCAAAACTAAGTATGCTGCTCCGGTAATGGAGAATTTACCTCAGGTTCAGTCATGGATTCATCACCCTCTCTGGAAAATAAAGATTTCCGTTGGCTTCCAGTTTGCTTGAGTTGCATCAATTCAATGTATTTAAAAGCTCCAAGTGGAACTGATGTCAGATTTGGATGTCACAGACACACAGTGGGGTAAATATAGACAATGTTGCACAAATTACTTATTTGATACATCAGTACTCAAAGCCCCATGATAAAACCTGTATTCATCACACTGAATTAAGTCTTGTTAAACAGTAACTAATGTTAAACAGTAAATGCAGCATCCCCAGTTGAGGACTGTCAAAACACACACTGCTTATGAAGAGATGATAAACTGCTGAATCCTCATGCGGCCATACATATTTCAGGCAATGTTGCCCTATAATTTGCTGTCCAATAGTGGACATCTGTAGGCTTAAAAACACTATTTTAAGTAATGTTATCAGAAGCAGCATTGAAATTAATCTTTTTGTGTGTGGTGGTAAGTAATGGCAGAGCAATCAGAAGGCTCAATGACAAAAAAAAAAACAAAAAAACAGATGTAAGGTGAGTAAAACTTTAATACACGCAAACAATCATGATAAATCAAGGCATAAAAAGAGGCTCTTAAAAATGAAAATTACAACAATGATCAGAAGGTGGCAGTGTGACTTAGCACTGCCAGTTCAAACAAATGTGAGGTAGTGAATGTACACATCTGCAGCAGCAGTCATGTTAGAAAACCAAATTGTCCCAACAGACATAAAGGGACGACAGCATGCACACAGTGCATAATGTTAGAGAAAATGAAGATGAATTCACCTTCTCACAAAGTTTTCTTTGTTGCTGCTGCCAACAAAATCATCCATGGAGGCCTGTGGAGAGCAGTGGAAGTTATTTGACAAGACTGAACAGTGTGTGAAGAGGTCTCCTAGAAAAGGATCCTCTGTAGCACTTAGCTATCAAACATCTGCACAGAATATGAGAATGACACAACAAAGAGCTGTACACTTGCCTGCATGAGCAGCCTCTCCTTCCTCAGTTTCTTGTAAAAGATGAGCACATCTGGACTCGCCCTGACCACACGTGGGTCGAAGTCCATGACCCTCAGACCCTCCAGGCTCCGAGCCCGAGACAGAGCCACATAAGCCTGGCCGCTCTCAAACACACGTGCCAGAGAGATTTCCACACAGTCCAGTGTCATTCCCTGAAATAAATAAAATTAAGAATTATGGTTACAGGTCAAAATGGCCGATGTGCTCACGTGCAGAAAGTATTTTACAATGCAAAATTTGGCAATTTGTGGTTCAAAATAAACCAACGGATATTTGAGTCGATCACCTACACAGGACCACAGGGTGATTTTCTCGCAGAGTGATAATTTCTCAGCGTATAGATGTGAGATAATTTCCCAGCAGGGCGGTTATGTCAGCATTCGAAACCACATGGGCAATACCTCCACCACCACCCTGCTACTCTCAGGTGTTATAATTCTTGTGCGTCCACTCATTTCCTCTGAAGGGATGCAGGTGAGGAATTTCCTTTTTACGTCCCCACACTCGAGCTCCTCTGACGTAGATCAAACATTGGTGACACATTGGTCGTGACCAGTGAACTCAATTACCTCATGGGACCCCTTTTTCCTCTCGAACCAATTTCAGAGTCTGAGGTCAGGATAATAGAATGTGGTGTGGCAGCAGAGAGGGAGATGCTGGCAGGAAAGTCCAGTGATTGGTGAGGGTCTTCATTAGATAGAACACAGACAGATGACAGGAAGTGGGGAAGAGAGAGAGGGTGATAGAGAGATGCTCAAACACTCATAAAATGAATAACTGCGCTGTTGTTTTTCCATCACCAACAGTACAAAGTACTAGTTTCAAACCCTCAGGTGTTTGTCTGGAGTTGCAGTGAAGGTGCGGAAGGCAAGACTGATTGTAGATCAGTGCTCCTTGATAAATCCCAGCCAAGGGCGACCTGTGTTCACCTGTAAACTAGATTAAAATGTTCTCACTCTGTTAAATGGCACAGTGTGACAGAGTCTCTCACCATCCATCACAATGAAAAGCAGGATTGGGAGAAGTAGAGGTATGAATTGCATCGTGCTCACTGAACAGAGGAACTCTTTAAAATAAGACGACAGCGGTGGCCACAATCCAACTCTGTACACAAAGTCCAAAACATACGTAACCACTTCATATAAACAGGAAATAATCTGATACACGTGATGATGAATGTCAATCAAACAGACATCCAATGTTTTCTCAAGATGTTCTTCTTTGTTTTCCAGGACCTTTTGGAGCTGTTTCCCAGCTATGAGTAACTCCTCCATTTCCTTTTTGCATTGCATTGTGGGAAAATGTTCATGTGCATCAACAGCACACTCGAAACTTGAACATGTTTAGTATGCATGTGGTCTGCTTTGAGCTTACTTTACTCTGTCACTCTTCTAGTGTGAGGTTGTAGTCTGTCTACACACTCTAAACACGCCAAACCTGCTTAGTATGGAACTGGGACATGGCTGGAGAGTCTGCTGCCATGCTAGCAGCGTAGACACGTAGGCCCCTCTAAAGGCTGAAATCAACGTGTTAATCATATTGTCACAGCATCTTAGCCCTCACACATCCAACTCCAAATCATACAACTGTCTTGACTGTCCTAACGCTTGCCCATTTTTTGCACTACTGTGCTGGTGTCAGAAATAAATCCATTTAAAGGAGATTCAGTGATAATAGAAAGCTGCTAGTGAAGAAACCACAGAAACAATTTTAGTGTGAAACATTACAAGATGATTTTTATCTGAACGCAGCCTGTATTTCTGACATCTTCCCTCTCATGTTGATGTTGGAGGACAAGTAATAATGTGGTCAGTGACTGAGCTTCAAGGCCGGCTCAGACACTGCCATCAATCCACCTGCAGGTGACTACAAATGTAGTACAAATTAGTTTCAGGCCAATTAAACTGAAACAGCTATTCATCAAGTGAGTTCTTAATTCAAAAGACATTCACACAAAAACACTGGTGTCCCATGGCAACAATATATCATCATAGTGATCTGCTGAGCATTTGTCTCCGTATTTTCAGCAACACTGTGACTGTGACTGAACGTGCTCACCTGGCTCTTGTGAATGGAGATGGCCCAGGCCAGCTTGAGGGGCAGCTGCTGGCGACTCAGGTGGATCCCACCGCCGGACTTAAACACCCAACGCTCGGGCTTCATCACCTCTGTGACGCCGCACAGGAAGCGCACATTTGGGAGTCCTGAGGAAGTGAACGATGGGAAAGAGTCAGTGCATGGATGGACAGAACTCTGCCACCACTACTCAAAACTTGTAGCTTAGCTTAGCGTAAAGACGAGAACAAGTCACTGCACCTGGCAGAGAAAAAAAAAAGCTCATACACCCAGTGAAACATCTTTTTTCGGTTCTGGTTGTGTATGGATATGAATGAATGTTAATTATATTTTAACTTGCATGTTGCCTGACTAGCTGAATCCTCTCCTGCTTCCTGTCTACATGCTAAGCTTATATCTGAGGGCTCTACTTTCATGTTCAGTGTACAGACATGAGAGTGGCATCTGTGTTCTCATTTGTCTCTCAGCAAGAAGTCTATTTCTTAAAATATCAAAATACTCCTTTAAGCAATCCTCTGGTCCCTATGGATATGTTTTCATTAAATATGAGATTTTCAATAAAGTCTGGCTTTTCTCAGCAAACATTTCTGCAATATGTTTCAAGATCAATAAATACTGACCATGTTTTCCAGACTCAAAAGCCACCACAACCCCTCGCGCTCCATTCACCAGACCTCGAGCGACATCCAAGTTCTTTGTCAGCATGACCTTAAAAAGAGCAAAAACATGTCTGACCTCAAACTCAGAGCAGTTCTTGACACATATCAAAAGGGTGATGTTCATGCCACAGCTTTTACACACACAGACACAGGCACAGGCACAGGCACAGGCACAGGCACAGGCACAGGCTTACCTGAGCTCCGACTTTGAGTTGGATCAGCCTGCTGACGGGGCTGTGAGCATCTATTGTCCTCACCAGGGCTGGGTCACTGTCTAGTGCCTCAAACACACGCACTGACCCTACAGGACAGGGACAGATTCATTTAACCTGCTGCCACAGTAGGTCAAACACGAGCTCCACAGTTTCTGATGCAGTTAGAACTTACAAATCAAAAGTTCACCACAACAGGGAACAACAGGAGTCAGAAGGGAAGTGGCGGCAGGCCGAGGCTGAAAAAACCTCTCAAGAGGAAACGGATTTGGAGGTTGTCATACATGACTCAGTCCAACAGTTTTTCCAATTTTCACCTGGATCCAAGTCAAAGCAACACCTGTTCAAGCTGAAAAAACCCCAATAATCAAACGGAAGACTTCACACCTGGCAGCTGCTGGAGTTTGTTCTCGTTTGTGAGCTCCACGTCGTCCTTGTGTGTGCACAGCCTGGTCGCTAGAATGCCGTCCCTCTCGATCTGATGGTAGGCGCTGTCCATCAGCTTGGCGGTGACTTCTTCTGTGACCCTGAACAGTGTTAAGACAGAACTCCATTGAACTTGTCCTCTAGAAAACAATTTTCGTAGCAAAGTGAAAATGCTCTGTGGAATAAAAAAAAGACCTGCTGTGCCTGAAAGGAACAGCTCTAGACACATTTAAGCAACATACATAACCAGACAACACATTATACTGCCCCGGGATCACGTTAGCAAAACCCATCCTGTCAATGAAATTTCTTGAAAAATGGACAGTGCCACTTATTTTACCTTCCGACCCTCACTGCCTGCAGGAGGGAGATGAAGGACTGGTCTGTTTGCCTCCGCACTTCTGTTAGCTCCATGTTAAGCTGGATGACCTTACGCCAACTCCTGGCCTGAAGGGTCAGAGAGGGAAAGTTCTTTCTCAATGGCATCCAGAAAATAAGCAGAGACCGCCATGAATACATGTGTATATGTGTGCTTGTACAGTGCTGAATCAGTGACATAAACAAATGGAGAAGCTGTGGGAGCCAATGACGGTCTGACCTGGAAGCAGAAGCTGGCCTTTTCTTTTCCCTTTGACACAGGAGGCAGCTGGAGGAAGTCACCACACACGACCAGCTGGATGCCTCCAAACGGCTCAGTGGACCTCCTCACCGACCTGTAAGAGCGCAGTGAGATGATGACGACGAAGAGACGATAACTTCATAGGCTCCAACGAAGGATCGTTTTCATTATTCATTGATCTGCTGTTTATTTTCAATCAACCCTTTACTCCAAAAAGGACCAATGCGATGCCTTCAAACTGCTTTTGTAGTCTGACAGTCCGATCAAAAATGTCCAGTTTGCTATCAGACAAGAAAGAAAAGCAGCAAATCATGACAACCAATGAGCTCAAAGCAATGAACGTTTGACATTTATGTTTCACAAAAATGGCTTATATTATGAATTGGATGCCAAAATAGCTTGTGTGTGTGTGTGTGTGTGTGTGTGTGTGTGTGTGTGTGTGTGTGTGTGTGTGTGTNACCAAGTGTGAGATTTGAGTGTGTTAAATCTACATGCCCCGAGGTTTGTTTAGACATGCTGAATTGAACATTTTGTTGCACTGCAAACTCTGAAACACACTATCAATTAGTTATCAAAGACATTTGAAACTGAATTTTTAAACTTAAAGTTTTCTATTTATCCTTTCAACCCAGAGTTCATGCTTTCAAATCATACTTTGACCTTTTAAAAACACGGTCTCAGTGTTATGAATGGGAAGGTGTTTAGCCAGCAGCAGCTGTCTGACAGCGCTCCAATGAACAAAGTGAGAGAAACAAGACATTTATTTGTAAGACTGATGTATTATGTAAAGACTCTAAAGAAAACTCATCACTCAGTCATCATTATGCACTGATGAAGATGTTTTTTGGTTTAGATGATCTCTGATTTATGTCTTCAGATTCTACACTTCTGTAAACCTCATTGTAATTTAATGTTCAGCTGTGACTCCTCTCACCTGGCCACTGACTCGAGCTTGTCAAAGAACTGGGCCTCCACCATGGAGACCTCGTCGATGATGAGGTGTCGACAGCTGGTCCAGTGCTGCAGCACCCCGGGCCTCTGAGCCAGCTCGACAGACTGCTCCAGTGGGGCCGAGCCAGAGCCGATACCTGGAGACAGACAGAGGATGGAAAGACAGATCAGAGGGGACGCAAAGGAATACACCAATGCAAACACTCAATTCACAGCCTCTGCTGTATATTGAGATTTAATTAAACACAACCGTCAACTTGGAAAGACATCTGACACCTCCTGCTTGATTATATTAAAGATTCATATTCTGAAATACGGCATCACACAGACATCGTAACACAGTCAAAGGCTGCAGCTCTGCTTAGATATAAGACACTGTTTTCATAATTATTTTTAGTCATTTTTCAGAGAAAATGTCAAACATTCACTGATTCAAGCTCCTTAAGTGTGAGGATTTACTGCTTTTCTCTGCGTTGAATCACTGTAAACTGACTATTTTGAGGTTTTGAACGGTTGGTCTGATAAAACGAGAAATTTGAAGATGCCATCTTAGGCTCTTGAGGAATTGTGACAGACATTTGTTCATTATTCTCTCACATTTGATTATTAAATGATCAGCAGATTAATCAATAAAGACATAACTGCTTGGCACTGCCCTGCTGATGAGGATCCTGCCTCGAGCTTTTCTTTATTACACCACGAGTCTGTCAGTAGAACAGCCTAATTTCAGGATAGGCCTTTGGTGAAACCAGCAAATTGACCAATTATTTAGGTAACACACAATGTGACGTTGATGTTGGAGCAAAAATAACCTCTGCACATGTCTCACCACTAATTATGAGTCATTTCCAGGCACACATTTGTGTCAGTCTTACATAAAAATCTATTTCATCTGCAAAAACTGACCGGCAAAATTGTGTAATGTTGTCCCTCCAATGTGACATGCAGCCACTCCTGTGCTGGCTGTGGCAAAGGTGCTCTTTGGAGGAAGAGATCCCATGATCCTCTTCAGCAAGAAGGATTTTCCTGTACCTGAAAATCACACATTCAGATGAGCTGAGAACAGACAGTTTCACAAGATTACATAAGTTGTTTATCAGCAGAGAAAACACCATAAATGTGTTATGAAAGGAGATTTACATCAGACTCTCCTGAGGAAATGTTAATATCACAGTTGTGCAAAGTGCATCATATATTCCAGAGTGTCTTGCACACTTTTATGGATAATGTATCAACATTTATTGTCTCTCACACACACACACACACACACACACACACACACACACACACACACACACACACACACNCACACACACACACACACACACACACACACACACACACACACACACACCTGCACTTCCAGTGAAGAAGACGTTCTTGCCACTGAGCACAGCACTGAGGACGGCTGCCTGTTCTTTATTCAGCTGTCGTGACGGCAGAGACAGGATGGGCTTCTTACTTGGGTTGGTCTTCACCTGAAATAACCAGCACACAGACACAAAGTCAGGAATCACAGTCGTAGCAGCTACAGATAAAGACACTGATGATATTCAGGTGTTTCATGTGTGTGTCAACTCACTGGGCTGAAGTTAGTGTCACTCCTCGATCTTTTGACCTGCTGTCCTGTTCTTGCAGCAGTGGTCTTATTGGTGCGGTCTGTCAGCCCCGCAGGAGCCACTTTACTTCTCAGCTCATTAACCTTCTGGATGTCTTTCTGCTGCAGGGGGCTGATGGCCTCGAAGCTGCGGGGCAGACCGGCTTTGAGCTTCTCTCGCTCGCTCAGGAGCTTGCTGCCCTGCCTGGCCTGATGTTTGATGCTCAGGGTTTTGAGGAAGAGCTTCAGCTGGTCCGGGGGGCAGTTGGAGATGAGCACCTGGATGTTTTCCGGCAGCAGTTTAACGGTGCACTTCCCATCACTGGCGAACTTGGTAAAAAGCTTGAATTCTTTAAGACGGTAACTCTGCGGGACTTTTCCGTCGTGGACCCGGAGGATGATCTCCTGGAACTCGTTCCGACCCAGGATAACAGAGGCTTTACGGATGACCTGCCTCCGGGTGGCCTGGCCGGAGGCGTTGAGCTGCTCCACTGTCACACAGCACTGCAGCTGGGCACAATCCTCCCCGCCGGACATCGCAGCAACTTTTTTTTTTTTTTGCCAAACACAAGAGTTCATATTCATTGAAGTACAGAGACAGTTTCCTATAAAAACTAAAACATTACAGTGCGACGGTGCACGACACAGTAAACAAACGTGCTTCCGCCGCAGCTGTGCTTCATTCAATCAACACATCAAGCATCGTAATCTCGTGATTTTAATGTAACCATTAAACTAGTCCGCCTGACAACGACAAACTTTAAAGTAGTTACGGGAAACGTTTAACTTCAGCTCTTACCTTTGTTGTTTAAAGAAATATGTCCTAATATCGCCTCCGTTTTCTGTGCAGTCGCTCCCCCCGAATGCAGGCACCGATTTTCAAATTGTCTGTGCGTGAAACCAGCCAATAGCTGAGCGACGCTCTTGGCCAATCGGGAGGTGGATATTTACTACAGAAACCAATGAAAAACGATAAGACACGCCCCCTGTAGCTTCACCGACCAATCGCTGGTATTTTGACTGATGGCGTCATATTTGTGCGAAGGCATGGATATCCGGAAGTAAAGCACAACAAAACGACGCAGTGATCAAGTTAAATGAACGAAGTACAGAGTTTTAAAGTCGGCTTCTGTTTTCATCTTTAATTTGTATTTTTTTCTTCTTATCACCGAAACTCAGTTCTACAGTATGAATGAGTTTCAGTGTTGGAATGTAACTAAGTACATTTAATAAATGTGAAGATTTGCTGTTTTTGGTTTTAATTATTGTAATTTTAATTATCCATTATTTTGAGCTTTGGACTATTGGTTGGACAACATAAACATTAATTGAGACAACATTTCTCACTATTTTCTGAATTTTTATAAACCAAACAATCAATTAATTGAGAAAATAATCAGCAGATGGATCTATAATGAAGCAATCACTCTTTCAGTCTTATAGAGTCTTATAGAGAATAGTTCAAAATTGCCTCTATTTCAACTAGCTGTAGCAGTAAAATCCTACTTTTACATTAATGCAATAATAATAATAATCCAGTGGTACAATATATGTATTGCTATATATAGCACAACAGTCACTGGGGACAGTTTTGGGCATTCAGTACTTTTACTTTTAATACTTCAAGTGTATTTTATTTTTACAGTGTGGTATTAATACTTTTACTTAAAGGATTTAAATACTTTATCATGAATATGTAGCCTGTAAAGAACATGATGATTTTTTAATAATTGTTGTGATGATTTACCCATTTGGAAAGAATAAAAACATGGATGATGGAGGGAGATTAAAGAAGGGGTGGGTGCTATTATACATTAGCCGTTTTAGAGCTGTGTATATGCCTTTTCATATTTCTCAGTGCAGTATACAGATTAGATTGAATCACTCCATCCATCCATCCATCCATCCATTTTCTCCTGCTTCATCCGGGGCCGGGTCGCGAGGGGAGCAGCCTGAGCAGGGACGCCCAAACTTCTCTCTCCCTGGACACTTCCCCCAGCTCTTCCGGGGGGATCCCAAGGTGTTCCTAGGCCAGCCGAGCGACATAGTCGCTCCAGTGTGTCCTGGGTCTTCCTTGGGGCCTCCTCCCGGTGGGACATGCCTGGAACACCTCCTTTGGGAGGCGTCCAGGGGGCATCCGATAAAGATGCCCGAGCCACCTCAGCTGACTCCTCTCAATGTGGAGGAGCAGTGACTCTACTCTGAGCTCCTCCCAGGTGACAGAGCTCCTCACCCTATCTCTAAGGGAGCGCCCTGCTACCCTGCGGAGGAAACTTACTTCAGCCGCTTGTATCTGGGACCTTGTTCTTTCGGTCATGACCCAAAGTCCATGACCGTAGGTGAGGGTAGGAACGTAGATTGACCGGTAAATCGAGAGCTTCGCCTTTCGGCTCAGCTCCGTCTTCACCACGACAGACCGGTACAGCAACGGCATTACTGTTGCTGCTGCACCGATTCGCCTGTCAATCTCACGCTCCATCCTTCCCTCACTCGTGAAGAGGATCCCGAGATACTTAATCTCCTCCACTTGAGGCAGGAACTCTCCCCCAACCTGGAGGTAGCAAGCCACCTTTTTCCGGTCGAGAACCATGGCCTCGGACTTGGAGGTGCTGACTCTCATCCCAGCTGCTTCACACTCGGCTGCGAACCGCCCCAGTGCATGCTGAAGGTCCTGGCTCGAGGGAGCCAACAAGACAACATCGTCAGCAAAAAGCTGAGACGAAATCTGCCGGCTCCCTAACCAAACCCCCTCCGGCCCCTGGCTGCACCTAGAAATTCTGTCCAAAAAAATGATGAACAGAACCGGTGACAAAGGGCAGTCCTGCCGGAGTCCAACGTTCACCGGCAACAGGTCTGACTTAGTGCCTAACCCAATGTGGATCAAGCTCCTGCTCCGGTTATACAGGGACTGTACAGCCCTCAACAGAGGGCCTCCAACCCCATACTCCCAGAGCACCTCCCACAGAATGATGTGAGGGACACGGTCGAATGCCTTCTCCAAATCCACAAAACACATGTGGACTGGTTGGGCAAACTCCCATGAACCCTCAAACACCCTGTGAAGGGTATAGAGATGGTCCACTGTTCCACGGCCAGGAAGAAAACCGCATTGTTCCTCCTGAATCTGGGGTTCGACTATTGGCCGGATTCTCCTCTCCAGTACCCTGGAATAGACTTTCCCAGGGAGGCTGAGGAGATAGTTGGAACACACCCTCCGGTCCCCTTTTTTAAAAAGAGGGACCACCACCCCAGTTTGCCAGTCCAGAGGCACCGTCCCAGACTGCCACGCGATGTTGCAGAGGCGTGTCAACCAAGACAGTCCTACAACATCCAGAGACTTGAGGTACTCAGGGCGGATCTCATCCACCCCCGGTGCTTTGCCACTGAGGAGTTTGCAAACTACCTCAGTGACTTCAGTCCCGGTGATGGATGAATCGACCTCCGAGTCCCCAGTCTCTGCTTCCTCTACAGAAGATATGACAGTGGGATTGAGGAGATCCTCAAAGTATTCCTTCCACCGCCCGACAATATCCCCAGCCGAGGTCAACAGCTCCCCACCTTCACTGTAAACAGTGTTGTCAGAAAGCTGCTTCCCCTTCTTGAGATGCCGAACGGTTTGCCAGAGTTTCTTCAGGGCCGACTGGTAGTCCTCCTCCATGGCCTCCCCAAACTCCTCCCAGACCCGAGTTTTTGCTTCTATAACTGCCTGAGCCGCTGCATGCTTGGCCTGCCGATACCCGTCAGCTGCCTCAGGAGTCCCATGGGCCAACAAGGCCCGATAGGACTCGTTCTTCAGCTTGACAGCATCCTTTACTTCCGGTGTCCACCACCAGGTTCGAGGGTTGCCGCCACGACAGGCACTGGCGACTTTATGGCCACAGCTACGGGCGGCTGCGTCAACAATGGAAGTGGAGAACATGGTCCATTCGGACTCGATGTCTCCAGCCTCCCTCGGAATCTGGTCGAAGCTCTCCCAGAGGTGGGAGTTAAAGACCTCCCTGACAGCGGGTTTGGCCAGACGTTCCCAGCAGACCCTCACAGTATGTTTGGGTCTGCCAAGTCTGTCCTGCTTCCTCTCCTGCCAGCGGATCCAACTCACCACCAGGTGGTGATCAGTTGACAGCTCAGCCCCTCTCTTTACCAGAGTGTCAAAGACATACCGCCGAAGGTCAGATGATACGACTACAAAGTCGATCATTGACCTCCGGCCTAGGGTGTCCTGGTGCCACGTACACTGATGGACACCCTTATGCTTGAACATGGTGTTTGTTATGGACAAACTATGACTAGCACAGAAATCCAGTAACAGAACACCACTCGGGTTCAGATCGGGGAGGCCATTCCTCCCAGTTACACCTCTCCAGGTATCACTGTCGCTACCCACGTGAGCGTTGAAGTCCCCCAGCAGAACAATGGAGACTGAATCACTAATAATCTCAAATGTAATGAAAAAACAAACCAGCTCTGGCATCATCATTAATCTGTGCTATTAGTGGTGCAGTTGCAGTAAATCCTCAAAAAATGCACAACATAAAGGAACAGTCCAAGTCTGGATTAAAAGACCAACAATTAAATATGCAATGTGTGGGATTACAATGTTGTTTTTGTACTTTTTTTCTTCTTTTTTCTTCTGAATGACTACCCCATTCAGTTGTGATCATGAATATTAATGGTGGAGGTTACAATGGTACAAACAATCAAATGTTAATAACTGGATGCTTCTTCATTGAATTGCTTCATGTCAGAACGATGACTCTACCACATGCTCAGTTTTTTTTATTAATACAACACACACACACACACACACAAAGACATATATCCCAGGTAGCAACACACCATTTGTCATTTTCCCATCGCTGTACTTTCTGTAGACCGTGTGAAGCTTCCCAGAACCTGATGAGACAGAGAACATTCATCCACAGTCGTGCTGCTGTCATTAGACAAGGTTGACTAAACCCAATACATTTTAATGTGAGTAACACCGTGATATTTCATCTGGGGGCCAATGAACTTTGACAGGCTGGGTGTGGGTGTTTGATCAGTGTGAGTCTTGAGAAATTAGAGCCTCACATAAATGCAACCTTTCAGCCAGGATCCAGCTAATTTCTCTGAAAACCAAATGATAATTATGAAGAAAAAGTAATGAGCCAAGCTGATTCATAAAACATAACACGATCATGATCTACCCCAAAATTTTGTACATTTTAAATATTGTCTCTCTCTTGGTATTCATAAGAATCTCAGTGGGTGGCATGTAGCCAAACTTGTCAAAGTACAAATAGCACATCAAGCTTCCATTAATATTAAACAGGCTTCCTTTGGCTTCCTGAGCCATTTGCTTATTAGACTGTACATCCTGAGCCTGTCACACAGGTTAATTAGTAGGTGCTGCTGAATGTTCTCATGTATACAGGTGCTTTTCCTCAAAATGATAATCTATAAAGCTGATCTGCAGAGATGGAACAGCCAACCACTCTTTCTAGCATGTACAGTGCACATCACCAAATAAAAAAAAAAAAAGGAAAATTTGTGTTCATGTGAAAGAATCCTGCAGATTGAATTCTGGGACTATTTCACAAACTGCAGTGAAACATGGTGCAATTCAAGAAATATAGAGTAATGCAGCTTTAAATATGTCTGGGGTCGTCACACGGCCTTAACATCTAATCTGTCTTCCAAATGCTGTGAATTAAAATAATCCTCATACATGTTTCTTGCATTACTCAAGATTTTATTGTTTTACACCTTTTTTCATACAATTCTTTATGTGAAAATGTGAACTTGTTGGCCTCAGGTTTTACCAAAGATCTTTATACTCTCAGATTATATCCATCGAGATGTAACTATGATGATCTTTCTGCACGCAAAATGTTAATCAGCGCTCCTCTGACGCTGTCCTTCAACCTCAGCTCTAAACTTTAGAGCGGATTTAAAATCTGCTCAGCAGAACGAGAGGGCAATTTTGAAGCGCTGATAAATTTCCATCTTGGAGATTATTCATTAGGACTGAAGGTTCCTGTTATGACAAGCAACACATCCTGCGTCAGGCAGGTCAACTGGTTAACATTTGAGTTGTAATCCGAGGTGGTTTGTTCCCCTGCGGGCTGTGGATTCCACCATGGAGGCCTTTAAGGTGACTGTGCTTGTATGATCTGAGCAGAAGGTACATTTATAGTAAACACTGGCCTCTGATGTTGCAGCAGATACTCCGGCCTGTGTGGTAAGTGTGAGCACAACAAATCACGTGGCTCTGTTGAAACCACAACAACTTTTAATACTCTGTATTCCAGATAAACAGAAAATGAACAGCAACAACATTGATTTCCCAGCATTATGTGAACATGGAAAGATACATCTAATGTGCATCACAGGAGATAGCATTTAAAAGCTTTAAGTAATGCATGCACAGTGTTACTTTAAATATATTTTGAGTTTGCAGAGCTAATGTGCCTCAGCAGTACATTTTCATTAAGGCTGAATGTGTGTGATTGTTCAGTTTTTATGCATCGCAGTGGCACAGGAGGACATTGCTTGTAATTTCCACCTGAATTTAGCCACTCTCTTCATTAAGTGGACAAATGCACCTCCTGCAAGCCTACAGTGACCTCACTGATGTCCTGTGGGAAATGTGTTGATATTACTTTATAAAGCAAACAACAATGACTCACAAGATAAATGTGGGTTTCTTACTGAGCATTGTGGGTGTTCATATTGTGCTTTCAATGTAATTTTGCTGTTTCCTACATTATGTATTGAATTACTCTGCTGGCCAATCTGGCAGAAGCTAATGAATGTTTCACTCTGGCCTTGAACACAAAAGGTGCTAAAATGATGTCACATAAGAGCAACATTTGCATAATTTCTTTCTTCATTTTTGGTTTCTTTCTCCTTTCGTACTTCTTTCCTTCTCTTTTTCCATGATGTGTTTTTGCACAGTAATAGAGCTACAGACAGAAGCACAGACCTTACTTGTATCCTGTCAAAGTAAAGGGCACATCCAACTAACCTTTCACCTCTCCATCCACCCACGCACATGGCGACGACTGACTAATGTTATAGCTATTTGAGGGTGCTTAACCTCTTCCCAGTCCAGCAGCTAATTATGTGTTGCTCTTTAATATGCCCTCTAAAGTGGAAAGGAGCAGCTCTAAAGAAATCAGCCGGTTTGAGTTGCCAGTCTTTCACCGTATGTTTGAGTGTGGTTGATTCATTTTGTAGGGATCAGGAACAACAAGGTGTGACCTTCCCTCAGCAAACCCTGCATGCTCCAGAGGAGGGCAAAGACAAGAAAGAATTGTGTCAATCAAAAGAGTTAGTCTTTCCTCACATGTCTCACTCCATGTTGGATGATCCCCTCTACTTTCTGGTTTAAGTGTGAAATAGTGAGAAACGCTTTATCTCATTCACACTCCGTGAAGCGGTTTCTTGAATAAAATGTAATCTGTATACAACAAGCAGTTTTCTTCAAGTGTCACGCCTGTCTTGTCTGTTTGTTTTGAGTAAGGAGAAGTGAGGGGATGGAGGTGGTTCAGCGTGACATGATGGCATCACACACCTTCCATGCCTCAGGCAGAGAAATATTTACTTGTCTCATACATTAAGCAGCTGCCAGTTACTTTGATTTTTCAAACAAAACAAATAGTAATATGAATATACGATAAGATGCATTACAGATTAAAGGCCTTGAATACCCATACAGGTGTTTTCAGTCATTGTGGCTGATTAGACCTGCTCAGGTTGGTGTTGGACAAAGATATGCTGGGAAATCACATGAAGTCAAAGTCCATGAACTGACAGGAGTGATGAAATCTTAACCTGCCTAACAAAAAAAGATGAAACAGATTTCAATGGACATAGGCGACCAACATATGAGCAGAATGTTTCGTATCTGAGAGGCAACTTGCTTTATGTGTTTCATGTTGTTTGTTTTTAAATGCCTGAATGTGCGCTTTGCTCTGTTTTCTGTATTTTTGTGTGTCTAGAAATAATTGTGGGGGTGGACCATGTGTGTAGGGTTTTGAAGTAGTTCAAATTAGCTTCAATAAACAAGCTACACTGAAAAGCAGCTCACATTGTGGTGCATTAGCAATAATAATTCTCCAATAATATACAGTATTTGAGTAAATTTAAGCTCCCCATGGGAATAAACCATTAAAAATGTTGTGACCCATCCTGACCGGGGGTGTACTGGAGGATAAATGCACACAAATATCATTTACCCGCCTCTCAAAATCTGTAAATTACTCTAAGCTGACACAGAATTGAGGGACCAAACAGAGTTTGATAGAATTGTTTGTCATTTTGGGAAATGCTTTTATTTGCTTTCTGGCCAAATGTTAAACGAGGAAATTAATTCCACTCTTTTGTCTGTATGTTAAAATATGAAGACTGGAAAGCTGAAATCTCCAAAGGTAATAAAGTCCACCTACCAACACCTCTAAAGCTCTAACACATTGTACTTTACTTGTTAACCTGTAAAAAAAATAAAAAAAGAAAGAAAGAAAGACAGAAAAAGAAAGACCTGATCATTGTGACTCCTCTGGTTGACTAGCAACAGTGATGGCAAGACTCCAGAGTAGATG
Organism: Chaetodon trifasciatus; assembly: GCA_037975065.1. NCBI lineage: Eukaryota > Metazoa > Chordata > Actinopteri > Chaetodontiformes > Chaetodontidae > Chaetodon > Chaetodon trifasciatus. Next base: position 2,778,055 of record JBBMOE010000012.1, read on the forward strand.
GATTTCATTGCTGCTGGACAGCTGATTTCCCATCAGCAGTCTTTATAGTAAACTTGTGTAAACTTGTCTCCTGCACATAGCTAGCTTAAACACAAATATCTAGTCTTATTGTCCAACTTTCTTGAGTAGTGTTGCAGCAAATTTTACTGTCCACATCACTGGTAATCCTCCCACAGTGCTGCAGCAGCAGGAAATATTAATACCTGTCTGGCTTGGTAGTGTTTTATGGGTGCAGGGGCTTTAGCTGCTTACCCCTACCCCTCTGTTTCTTTATATGCACTGTATGTCTGTTACTGTGCTTTTTGGGATCAGCGTGTTTGCCAGTGATATTGATCTGTCACAGAGGTTTGTACCTGTGAGTTTGGCCACCATTACATTTCTTCAAAAATACAGTGGTACATCAGATGTACCCTTAAGGATCATAGGTTTTATTTTTTCAAAGTCAAACTGACATTGTCTTCAGTTTGGTTTGGTTTTCTACTGATACATCACTTGGAGTCTGCACTTATCTGTTTTTTTTGTACTCATACTGAAGTGGTCTCTCTGTGGTAATCTTTCATCCTTAATACAGTATCCACTCTACACACCTTACATTCCTTTGAAGGCATTTCCCTTCCATCTAAGGATCTAATTGGCAGACACAGTCTGAATGTAAGCAAAGGATTGGGTTATTACTGCACCTGGCTCAGTCTCACAGTCTGCATTTGCCTCCTCAGATATAACAGGGTGAGCTATATTGTTCCTGTTCTGAAATAATGAGCCAGCACGCTTTTTGAGAAGATCTTATCTTCTTCAGGGGGCTATTTCAAAGAGATGTGAATGATTTGACTACATACAGAAAAAGATGCTTCTTCATACACAAATTGCAGTGTCTTGCATACAAAGTGGAGATCCAGGACCACCTACATGAAATATGTAAAAGCCAATTTGAATTTGAATTTTCAGGGTTAGCACATTTGATTTGTACATTATGTTGAGTTTATGTGGTAAAGTATGTAGTCTGCTGTGGTACATTGCACATTATAAGTCTGTGGAGTTCATTTTAATGACAATAATGAGCTGTGAAATCAAAGCTCGACTCCAGTTACACAAATGTCTTACATTGCATTCTCAGGTTGTAAAAGTGAAGCTTTCCATTTTAAGCCAATCCCATAATAAGCCTTCTATGCAAGCAAATAAGCAGAAATCACTGAAATAAATGCCCTCTCCTCCATCTAACTGCAGTTTTTTAAACTCCTTTATTTTTCTTATTTTATTGCATTCGAGGTAAACAAGCAAGTGCTTAGATCCTCTCCTCAAGTTAAAGTAGAAATATGTAAAAATACTAACAGTAAACATATTTCTGATCCAGACTGACTTCTTTCTGAGGGTCAAATGTGTGACGTCTGTCTGTCTGTGGAACACTATGAGATGTTATGTGCAAAAACAGAGGAGGTCAAAGTCAAAGGTGCATCCTCTGGAGAACAAGAGCAAATGTTATAGTGTTATGCTATTGAGGTACATTAGATACTACTGAAAATGTTTGAGACAGCTTGTTTAGTTTGCCTCATCTACCACGGTAAAATGGTCAAACATATTTAGTATTCACCTCCAGGACTGATCACTCTATAATGTCTGTCTGAGCAGCAGAGACTCCTCTGAGTGAACCTACATCATCCCCTTCACATAGAAGCAATGTGACGACGAATTCTGGGTTTTGTGGTTCACATAGTTCAGAAGACTGATCTCTGCCATTTGGTATGATGGCTGACAAGGGAAAACAAGCTGCAATGGCCCAAAACATTATCATTAGGAGACAAAGCCAAAATACATTAACAACAAACACACTGCAAATACAGAAAATGGTTCAGAAAACAAATTCAGCCCACACACACACACACACACACACACACACACACACACACACACACACACACACACACACACACACACACACACACAATGGAAGTTCTCCAGGCCCCTAGAGGGAGCCCTAGAAAAAGCCTAAGGCCAGATGTAAAAGAGCATACATACCTTGTTAAGTCATGTCACCTTTTTACTCCATTTTTGTTTCCATTTCAAAAACAAACACTCCCTCATCTGGTCTCTCTCTGGCCAAAAAGCAAGACATTCCACTTAGTGCTCCCCCTAGAGGCCTGGAGAGCTCCTGCTGTGTTGCTGGATATGCAGTATTTGTGTTGGGCTTTGTGTCTTGTTTGCCTCATTCTTCATCTGTGTTTGCAGCATGTTTGCTCTTAATGTGTCTCTTTTGACATTCTGCAGCACATTTTTTCATTTACTGCACATTTTATATATTTATATATCACTTCCCCTATTTTTTTTATTAATTTCACATCAAATCTACAGACCTGTCATACCATTGACTGAACACTGAACTGATCAGTGAGGAAAATTCCTCCTGAGACTCATATTTTCATGCATTTCTGCCCTCCTATCCTGCAGCACTGACACCAGGCTGCAGAGAGCCTGCTGGGTGTGCCAGGCCTTGAAGAGGTGTCATGGAAAATTTCACCCAGGCAGACAGATAGAGCCTGGCGGGACGTGGAGAGGCCTCTCATTAATACTGATGTGTCAATGAAGCAGCTGAAGGAGATTCAAAAGTTTGAATAAATAATAGAAATATGTGGACAGCAAAGAATAGCTGAGAGTGAGTGTACCAGAGTCAACTCTAGAAGCATTGCACAAAACGGGATTTTAATGTGTGTGCTTGTATTTTACATTATATGTATGATTATATTTTGTCTGGTCATAAATGTGTATGTCCAGTTGCAGATTCAGTTTTAATTGTAATTAAAAAGTCACATGTTCCTTCATTTAGCAACGAAAAAGTCACCACAAAGTCCAGTTGTTTTTCATTTCATTCATGTTCAGATTCCTTGGTTTGTTTCAGTTCACTGACAATTGAATGTCCATCTCACCTTGTGTGAAATGGACAGTTTGAGACACTTTTTCCATCTTACAACTACAATATGCATTTATTAAAACTTAAGATTGTGTTTGACTTTCTATGTCATTCATTATTCATCTTTTCAATGATAACTCTGTGTGTGATTGTGCGTGCGTGCATGTGCCGGCGTGTGTGTGTGTGTGTGTGTGTGTGTGTGTGTGTGTGTGTGTGTGTGTGTGTGTGCTTATTTCAAAACAGCTGCCAGCAAACCATTGTGCCATTGCCATGGAAACCCTACATCTACTGTGATAATGGCCTGTTCTTTTCATTTGGTAATTTCGGTTTGCAAAAAAAAAAACAAAAAAAACCCCCTGATATAATAGAAAAACACGGACAACTGAGAAACCACTTAAGAAAGAGACGGAAATAAGTTCTTTATAATCCACATGTTAGAACTATGACTTCTTTTTTACAGTTTGAGAAATTTAGTGATTTCATCACTGATACACCTTTTAGAAGAAATTGCAATACCAGCGCCCAGCTCTCATTTTGCACCACGTTTATTATCTCAAACCTCTGACTTCAGATCAGTTCATATCTGTTGAAGCGCTGTGACAGTACGTAATGTTTTTTCTTCTTCTTTTAATGAAGAGCTGATGACAGATGGCACATGTTTAACAGCCTGTAAGCAGTCAGGGGTGCTGCCACAGAGCTTACAGTCATGAGGTTGCTAAGTTGTCACATTTTTAATGAACACACAAACAGAAACAATTTCAGGAATAATAAGCAAAATACTCTGTTTGACTGACTCTTTGAGGCAGAAACAAGCGGCAGAGGAGAGAAGGACACTGCTGCGTCTCTCCGTGGTTTGTGTCTCGGATGATTTTCACAGTTCAAATATTTCAATTAGTGGAGTCAAATGTCTTTGGAGGTGAAGACGATAACGACACGTGGGGATGGTGACAGATAAGGGGCTTATTTTTCTATCAGTTAATTAGTTTGCCTGTGGCACCATGTCTTTGTCTCTCTGTCTCACTCCCTCTGATCAACAGATGTCTCAAACAGCTTTTAATCACCTTCAGCTCACGTCACTTCTTTCCAATCAGGAAGTCTGTTACTTACTTTCACAATGGGCTTATGTCTCTGCTACACACTGCAGTTGAAATAGGAGAGAGTCTGTGATCTATGAAGGTAATGATAATGTAGCTTGGCCCCTCGAGTGAATGACTTCTGTTGCCGCTGTGTCAGAGATGTTTAGGAAGGCTGAAACAGATGAGAGTAAATTCTGTAAGACATGACACTGTGGTATACAGGCGAAGCAGTCACTCAGCAGTTCTAAAGAGGAGGTTGGTTGGGATAGAAAATGTCCAGGCCATCTTAACTTGACCTTTTAGTTCTGCCTGGGGGTTTAATAGTGTGATAACAATCGACTCTGGAGATACTCATAACATTTGTTGCGCATTTTTAATTTTGTTATTTGAATTCAGTGTCGTTTTATCTAAATTAACCTCGGTGCAATCTTTAAAATCCTTGATACCATGACAACAAGAGCTGTAATGATTAAACAAATCACTTATTGAAATATAATACAACTACAACCCCACAATAATTAAACGAATAAACCTGTATAATAGTATTTTATTGTTTTCCATAATCTGAATGGTAATTCATAGATAGATAGGCAAATGTGTGTGTGTGTGTGTGTGTGTGTGTGTGTGTGTGTGTGTGTGTGTGTGTGTGTGTGTGTGTGTGAGTTTGTGCAAACTAAATTGGATTACACAAACAGGACTGAGTTTTGAATTTGTGCCCATAAGTAAAAATTCACCTTCAAGCCTAAATCTGATATGTAATAGACAGCTATAGTAATCAAATGATTAATGATAGCAACATGGGGTCCTAAAGTTTATAGGAATACTTTGACTTCAGTATTCAGTATTTTACAGAGTTAGATGAGAAGATTGATACTACTTTGATTGTCTGAAAGCTAGCAGCCTGTTAGCTTAGCTTAGCATAAAGGCTGGAAACAAGAGGAAACAGCTAGCCTGGCTCTGTGCAAAGGAAACAAAATCCACCTACCTGCAGAGCTCACTAACTAACACATTAAATGTTGTTTGATTAAAACAAGTATACAAACCAAGGTGTGAAAACGACAAGTTGTGGTTTTACAGGTCTTTAAACTGAACTTTTCTTGGCCAGGCTTGGCTTCATATTAAACTGACACACACGAGAGTGAAACAATCTTCTCATCTAACTCACAGCGTGAAAGACAAATTCTCCAAGAGCAAAAGAGCCACAGAGGAACAGATATTGATGATTTAAGAACTGTGTAACAATACTAAACAAATGTTTTGTTGTGGTGTGCATGACTAGACACTTATTAATAAAAAAATGCTACAACTTATAAACTCCTAAAGTATACATTGAGAAAGTTAATAATTTAACATGATAAATAATGTTGTTAAAAATGTACTTGTTGTTTAATGTCCTTCTGGCAGGTATTTGTGGGGGGATAACTTTAAACGTTAATCTCAGTCTGATGAACATGAAATGTGGGTGATCAACCCGGGAGGGAAACATATACATACAAGTACTTCTGAGAAGATGTTCCTCCCTCCCACGTACATGTATACACACACACACACACACACACACACACACACACGCACACACACACACACACACACACACACACACACACACACACACACACACACACACACACACAGGCACCTTACCACAATCACTGAACTTTTGTTCCGTCTTGTAGCCTTGAATTCTGCATTTTTCTGTTTATGCCCATTTAATGCCGATATCCCTACAGCTGTCAATGTAACCTCACCATGGCTGTGTGTGTGTGTAGCTATGTATTACTCACATTGTGGGAACATAAATCTGTTTACAGTCACATTGTGGGAACTCACCTCCCTTATGTAAAAAAAAACACAAGTCCCCATAATGTAAATCATTACATTTCACAATGAAGACTTGGATTAAGGTTAGGGTTAGGCAGGTAGTGGTTATGGTTACAGTAAGTCTCCAGGAAAAGAATTAAGTCTATATAATGTCCCCAAAGGTGGTGGAAACATGATTTTGTGTGTGTGTGTGTGTGTGTGTGTGTGTGTGTGTGTGTGTGGGTGTGGGTGTGTGTGTGTGTGTACGTGTGTGTCTTTGGATTGTACAGATATTTCAGCAATATTGTCAATAAGCCCTTATAAAGCTCCTAATGGTTGTTTTCATTTCACACAGTGAAAGATGAATTATCATTTTTATTATTGCAGACACATGAAATCGAATACTCAGGCTTTATTAAACCTTCTTGTTTCATCAAACTTCTCAAAATTCTGTGGATAATGTGATTTCTGCCTTTTACTGGCTCAGTATTTTACTCATTTGGATTGAGTGAAACTGATACTTTAAGATACCATAATGTGTTCAACATTAAATGCATCAGCATCGCAGACTAGACTGTGGAGGTAATATATTGTCTGGAACTTTCACTGGGGGAAAGACTGCTAATAATACCAGCAGTTGTCACATTACAGTAAGAATACCTGAGTGGGCAGTGGACATCACTGCAGGCATTATGTTTTCAGGCTGTCAGTCCGTCCATCTGTACATATGTATGTCCCATTTTTCTGAGCACAGTATCTCAGGAACACCTGGAGAGAATTTCTGCTAATTTGGCACAAACTTTAACTTGGACTCAAGGATAAAGTGATTAGATTTTTGTAGTCAAAGGTCACTGTGACCTCACAAAACAAATTTTGGCCTAAACTCAAGAATTCAACCGCTAATTATGACAAAATTTCATACAAATGTCTCACAGGATAAAATGATGAAGTGATGACATTTTATATCCAAAAGGTCAAAGGTCACCTTCACTGTGACAACATAACATTCAGCAAAAAACAATTTTCTGGCCGTTATTCAACACCTTAACTCAGGAACAGAAGTGAGATTGTGACCATGTCTCACATTTGGTCAGATACTGAATCAGTGACTCTAATCTTGGGTGTTCTCCTTCAAACTGTGCTGACTGTGTAGATCATCTGTGCTGCTGAGTTGAAGATGTGCGTGAAGCATCCACGTTTTACAGTTTGTAGCTTCTTTGCAGCAACATCCATATTTGAAGCATTGTGGTCTCCACAGGCTCATCGGTTCTGCTGATATTAAGCTTCAGGTGAATGTTTGCACCATGTGATGAAGCTCTATCAGTCCTCTGTCCTCCTCTGTAAAAACAGTCTCTAACTGAAGACAGCGTGTTTCTGACTGGAAAATATTCACTGGAATCATACATGTCAATAATTTGTGATAACTTCCATTTTGCCAAAATTATGCTTAATATTTTTTATCAAGTCCTTCAAAGCCTTTAATAGGTATGAGTTTGGATAAACCTGTTTATACTTCTATCATGTATACTGAGGCAGTTGTGAATCAGTATGATTAACACAGTGTGGCAGATGTGAGGCATTAAAATTGAATCAGCATTTCCAACTAAAATCCTTTCTGAAAAGCTAAATTTCTCACTTGGCATAAACACTGGCATTGTGTTTGAATTTGAACACTGATGTGTGCTCACACACACGTAAATCTATGTACACTCACATACACACATTTTCACAGCCTAGACAAGTACACCTCACAATTTTGTTGCATTCCCAAACCAGACATTAAGACACTAAATAGACCCGCAGTTGCATCAGCATATTGAACTTGACATCTTTTATTCAAAAACTTGGCACAGATTTGGAGAGAGTGGCTGCACAGTCCCGTATTGTGAGTATTTCCATCTGTGAGGTTGTATTACTGGTTGCTCCCATGATGAAAATGTTTAATATCCTGCAGCCACCTGATACATGATGTGAAAACACTGTATGGAGGACCATTAGCACTGATGGCTGCACTCTCTTTGAGCAGACTGAACCAGTTATCATCTCCACTGAGACAGGAGGAGGGGGAGTGGGGGTATCCACTAAATGAGGATAATACTGGTGACATTTCTCTCAGCACTAACACCAGAGTGCGAGCACTCAGACGCAAAACTCATCTGGATTTATGTGGAAGTGCAAAACTTCCCCTTGAAAATACCCTTCATGATTGTCTCCAAAATCCACAATATTTCTAAACTGTCAACTGCCAGTCCCCCTCCACACACACACTTAGTCATTGAATATGATCAGAGAAGAGTACTGTGAGCACCAGGCTCCTTAACATGAGACAAGCTGAAGGATGGAGATGTGTGGGATGCACTCATGCAATCACACAGCTGACCTACACTGACATGTAGCAGGGCATGTGTGGGATGTTAACGTTCAAAGTACATGACAAAACAACTGTCAAGTAATAGTGTTTTGGTGCACATGTGTGTTTGTGTGTGTAGGAGGAACAGATGTATACTGTGAGTGAGGTTTGTCACACCCATCTCATGTACAATAGACCACACTGCAGGCCCATAGATAAATGGCAGACACGTCAAATCAACAGGCATCTTCCCTGCAGGGAAAAATAAACAACTACACAAACAAGTTGATGACACTCAACACAATTAGAAAAAAAAGGAAAAAAAAACTGGGAGTATTAACAGAAAAAGAATGAAAAGAGAGGAACAAAAGGAGATCGAGAGATGAAAAAGAAATAAGATAGAGTATGGTGCAGAGAGTAAATGAGCCTTAGATCCCCAGTGTAATGAGCTTGGCAGGCTGCAGCCGAAGCAGCAGTATGATTGGACGCCCGTGTGGGGAGGAGGCAGTGGTGGAAGAAGAAAAATCAGATGAAGCCAGATGACGACACCACAGGGTGATACCACCGCCAGCGCCGAGCGCTGTGACGGCATAAAACACAGGAGGGCGTCATCATGAAATTACAGCAGCAGTGCAGACGTCACCAACATGAAGGAATCTCATTCTTTCACTTCATCCCAGAAAGGAAACTTGCTGTCGCTATGAAGCACTCAGGGGTAGAATAAACGATGAGTGTAAGAAAACAAAGAGGCTTTACCCTTTTTAGGAGCTGCTGCAGAGCAGAGGGCTTTCTTTTTATTCCTTAATTAATGTTTGGTTGTGAACCGGTGGGATGTACTTGACCTGAGCAGAAATAAATGGCCTCACTTATGAACCTTCAATCCTCCAAGAAGGGCTCGCATACATCAGTGGAAAATCGGCAAAGTTCCCCCTGGAGTTATTCAAGCTTTTTTAAAGGAACGCTGAAATTTTGACTTTCAACTCTCAGCTGTGACTAACTGCAGGTGTGGGCATCCTGTGCGTAGGTTTGTCTGATTTAGAGAAAGAAAAAGACAAAAACTTTAAGAAAAGAGTGATTTGAATACTCTTTTATCACTTGTGTACACAGATTCTTTAGAAAAATTCTGGCATTTACTGAAATTTGAATCGCTGCAGATTCCAGTATTTTGAGCCTGTGGTCACTCAGTGTCTCCTCATCTATACAGAGTGAGAGCATTAGTGACATTTAGCCAGATGTGACAGGACCACAACGCTACAGCTGCTTTGTTACATCAGTCACGAAAATTAGAAAAAAAGCAAATGTGCTTGTTTTAGACTAAATTAATGCAATAGTTTGACATTTTGGAGAAAACTCTTATTATCTTTCTTGCTGAGAGTTAGATGAGGAGATTGATGTCACTCTCACGGTAAACAAAGCCGCAGCCAGGAGATGATTATCTTAGCTTAGCATAAAGACCGTCTAGGAGACCTGCACAGCAAAGCTGGCGAGTAGGCAGAGAGTGGACAGGCCGGAAGGGAATCCAGTTCCAGATTAGTCACAATACAGACATACAGAGCATAGACTGGAGCATGAGGTAGGCACCTGAGCACAGAAAACAGGAGTCAGGTCGGCAGGCAAGGCAAAAACAGCTAAAGGTACTTAGAAGATCTCAGGAGTCTCAATTCTTACCACCAGAATGAACAGACGGTTCCATGAATACTGGGTGGAGGGCCGGGGCATTTATACTGTGGCAGCAGGTGGGTCTTGATTGACTGATTGGTGTAAGGTGTGCTCAGGAGAGGAGGAGGCGGGACATGACCTGCCAGCCAAACCCTGCAGTGAAACACACACACTTAACAGACAGGGGAGAGACAGACAGGAGACAGAGGGGACACTGCAGAACCTAACAGCATGTGAGCACTCAGTCCACTTCAATAAAGCTCTGTGGCATTTTGATTGTAAGCACGTCACATGCTGATCAATACCTAAATTGCATATTGATTCCCCTCAAGAGAGAAAATTGATTACAGTGTTTTGTACGTAATAAAGAGTGAGAATCTTCCAAAGCTCTTGAGTGTCATCACTCACTGAAAACTGAGACGCCCAGTCAAACAATTAACACCATTAAACCAGAGGGGTTTCCACACACACCGGCCTCCTGCCTTCACAGCCAGACTAATGAAGGCGAGAGCACCAACATCTCAGCATCCTTCCACGCTGCACATGCCCTCCAAGGACGTTTGATTAGCGGCTCTGAAAACAGATTAAAGTCCTGTAATTTGGATGGGGAATCCCCGTGGATCATGTGAGCTGGGTGAGAAGAAAGATGACTCATCTTTATATAAAACACACACTAAAGAAATTTTAAACCTACTCCATGTGTCCTCAGAATGTGGGCGGCCATGAGCCCCTCAGGTTGTGTGTGTGTAGAGAGAGAAATAGTGTATTTTTATGTGTGGGCAATTTAGTCAGTGACGTCTGAAAGCTTTGCGTAGCATGGAAACCCACAAGCACACACACACACATATCAAACACATATATACCCACAAGGCATCGGTCCATGAGAGGAGGAGGAGGAGGAGAGGAATCCACTTACACAGACAGAGACGGAGAGCCTCAGTCTCCCCAACCGTCTACCATTAGATAGACCTGTCCTCCACTGTATGTGATGAATTCTTTCATTTCCACTCATTAGATTATCCTGCTGTGTGTGTGTGTGTGTGTGTGTGTGTGTGTGTGTGTGTGTGTGTGTGTGTGTGTGTGTGTGTGTGTTGTAAATGGTTAAAAGTTGCCCATAGGATACTGACCTATACTATAAAGACACTATACCACTATCATTTCTTGTAGTGCTGATGATAGAATATATATCAAATGACTTTCCAAGTATTATATGACTTCATGCTATCTACTACTCGTGTGTGACATCTAGATATAAACGTTATATTAAAGCCACAAGCATGTCCAAGATGTCAGTTTTTCAAAAAGCTTTGCTTGATTAAAGCTGAATTTTCTTAACTGATACCTTCTAACTGAAGGAACTGCCACATGATGACTCACGCACAGTGCTGAGGTACTTTTGCTGGAGTACTTGTACTTTGCTTGTACTTTCAGAGGGAAATATTTTTCCCTACTAAAATTATCTGACAGCAACGGTTAGGAGCTACTTTACAAACAGATTTTATATGTTGAGCTTATAAAATATCATGAACTTTTATAGATTAAACTAACCAGCAGTTGATGAAATTGTTAAAAATCAGCTTCGCCTGCACCACCTGCAAAAATAAATGGTTGCTTCAGCATTACTGAGCAGTATAATTATATGAGATATAATGGTCACAACAGTATTATCATTATCTGCATTGAGTACTTTTACTGTTGATGCTTACGAAAACTTAGTTGTTTTCTGTCACCACTGTTCACCATTTACAGCTGCTCAAACATACTGTATGCTCTGACCCACGACCCCCTGCAGAGCAGCAACTTGTGGTTCATGGTTCAGTTCAGTGAACAGAGCGATGCCATCGAGACATCTGTAGCCACTTTTTCACAGCGCGCACGGAGCATCTCTGTGGTGTCTTTTACATTTGATTTGCGCCCTCGGGTTCTTGCTCTCAATTAGCGCCTATTGACAAGGAAGCTGTTACCGCCTGCAGGCGCAGTCTGAGGCTGAAGATCAGCTCTGGAGGCGCAGTCGGTGGGATTTGTCGGATAACCAGTTTTCCGCAGTGCAATTTCGGTTGAGAATCGCTCAATTATTGATCATGATTACTCATGAAATTATAATATAGCATTTAAGCAGCAGTGATATTTATAATGTTTTTTAAATTAACTTCAAAGGAAATGGAAAAGGAGAGGGAATGGCATATAAGAACCAGAAAAGTAGAGAGCTTATGAAATATTTAGAGGCAGGAGAAGGAGCTAATGCAGCTGGAGCTGGACGTGACAAGGCATTTGTTTACCTTCAGTTAACTAATTCAGCGCAGCTCCCTGCGTAGTTCATCCTACCTTCATTCTGTACTTGAGGTTTATAAATAAAGATGAATTCAACCCTCTCACTCCTGACACAACATTCCCTTTTAATACCAGTTGAAGACTTTTCCACATGAAACCGACCCTCACAAATTGCGCAGCCTTTCACACTCATTATATAAGAGGACTTTTGTGGCCATTTGGAGATTGCGCACGGCTCCAGGCGCAGAGATGGCCCCGCCGGAGCTGAGAAACCTCCGAACAGTTCAAACAGTGAAACGAAAGCAAGGCTCCATTTGACAGACACCTTCGTATTCTTTGCATTAGATTTGTCTAAGCTTTGGTGTATTTGGGCTGTCAGCACTGTTTTGTTCAGAAGATGGATGTTTCATCGAGAAGGAAAGTACGTAGGCCTCGAGAGACTCTTTCACAAAACATTTCAAACTCTCGATGTGATCTGATTTGATGGTGATATGTATTTACTTGAAATAACCCGACGAAAGAAAGAAAGAAAGAAAGAAAGAAACAAAAAACTAAATCACCTGACAAAACTCGTCCTTGATTCTGTTTCTGACATCATAAAACCGCATCCCAGGTGCGCTGATCTGCGGGCTGAAAGAAAGCGTTTTGTTGTCTCAGAAAAAAACGCATTCAAGTGAGAATATCCGGAGGTCAAAACCGGTCTACAGTCAAACACGACTGATGAAGTTTGTCTTGTGGAAGTCTTTTCACTGCATGTGCTGTGCCCATATTTCATACCTGCACTGGAAACATTGTGAAGGTGTTAATTGATTTTTCTGGTGTGGATGACGAAGTACTGACAAACTGTAGTCTGGGTTGCGCCATCGATTGCATTTTATCAGGTAGAGTTCGTGGTTTCTAACAGCAGCAGCGCGTTCATGAGCTCTGCGCGTGGTGCTGATTGAGTTGAAGGCGCTGACCTTGGTGCTGAAGTGTGGGACTTCTGACACTGCCTGCACCATTTCCGCCTCTTTAACGACCATATATGGTCACATAAACTAGTTTTATGTTGTCTAACTAATCTGTCCAGAACCAGAGGCAGTTATAATCCTGCGCATTCTTACAAGCATGGTCATACTGTGTTAGCTGGATATGGGGACCGTCCTTACGTTTAAGCCAGAACGCAGAATTTTTTTTTTAAATGAAAGCTTAATGTTGAGCAGAAATCAAGCAAATTCAAAACAAAGAACTACTATTCTCTGCAATGTGCGTCTGTGCTGGTCAGTTTGGCGAAAGTCTGATGTAATAAAATTAAATGTACTTATTGTGATTATTATTTAAAAAACTCTCAGTTAATACATTGATTTCTTACTAAATGATTGCAGATTTGGCTCCTGGGTTTAAGTGTATGACTTCACCGGGATGCTAATAATACATAATGGCCAATGGAACAGTTGAGATATTGGTTCGCTGGCAGCAGGAATGTGAGCCTGGGAAACCTGTAGCACTGCGTGTACAGCCCGCACGTCACTTTCCTGACATCAGCACACAGCTTAAATACCCGCAGCACCGAGCAGAGTAAACACAAGCAGACACACCTTCACATGGGCGCATCAGCAGCCAAACACTGAAAGTCAGCAGAGGAGTCGCTTGACTGTAATGCACTTTATAGGAAACGGCATTTCAGGATGTAATTTTGCAGTTAACGATTATTTATATTTACTAATGCTCTGTATTTTCAGACCAAGCTTTCTAAACATCACAGAAAGTTTTTGCACTTGAAGCCTTGTGCATTGTTGACTTCAATGATGGTCAACGACACTCTTGCGTTCGGAGAACTGGACACGAATGTTTCTGATTCGCTGCTGCCTCTCTCTCTCAGCCAAAACCACAGCGCGTCCCCTGCGCTCCGACTGGAGTCCAAGTCTCTGGTCACTTCAGCCACCATGTTCGCCGTGGGGGTCTTGGGGAACCTCGTCGCCATAGTTGTGCTGTGTATCTCCAAAAAGGAGCAGAAGGAAACCACTTTCTACACTCTGGTGTGCGGGATGGCCATCACGGACTTGTTGGGAACATGCTTCACCAGCCCGGTGGTGATCGCCACATATGTGGCCAACCGCTGGCCGGGAGGAGCGCTGCTCTGCCATTTCTTCTCCTTCTCCATGCTCTTCTTCGGCTCAGCCGGGATGTCCATCCTGTGCGCCATGGCTGTGGAACGATACTTGGCCATAAACCACGCGTATTTCTACTCCCAGCACATAGACCGGACAATGGCGCGCTTCGCGCTCCTGGTCACCTACCTGGTCAACATTATTCTGTGCATTATGCCCAGTTTTGGCTTCGGGCAGCACGTCAGTCACTTTCCCGGTACTTGGTGTTTCCTGGATTGGAGGGCGATGGATCGACTCGGAGCCTGCTACTCCTTCCTGTACGGCGGCGTGATGCTGGTGCTGATCGCAGTGACAGTTTTGTGTAATTTGGCTGTGTGCAAGTCGCTGGTGGGGATGAACCAGAGGACAGGAATCGTCAGGACGGAGCTGTGTGAGCAGGCAGGATCACGCCGCCGCTTCCCGCGGCTGCCGTCGGTCACCTCAGCGGCGGAGATCCAAATGTTCTGGCTTCTGATCTTCATGACCATCGTTTTCCTGGTCTGCTCCATCCCTTTAGTGGTAAGGACAACAAGCTATTTTGTTCTATC
>JBBMOE010000012.1:2797789-2873723 GCA_037975065.1 Chaetodon trifasciatus
CTTTGGAGGTGCTGGCAGTTGTATTTTTTCACCTTCGGACAGAGCCTCGCTGGGTTTTTCCTTTGGTTTTCAGTCTTTATGCTAAACTAAGCTGACTCTAGCTTCAGATTTAGTATGCAGACATGAGTGTAATATCTCCCGTCCTACTCAGCAAGAAAGCAAATAAGCGTATTTGCCAACATTTCAACGTATTCTTTTCAGTAGATTTTTGATGACGCATTGTTCTCAGCTATTTCTAGAAAGGTAAGCACTACAGAGTGGCAGAGACTACAGCTCTGGCTTTGAGCTCTCTTCTCCTTCCTATAATAAAAGGATGGTCATCAGAGGCAGAACCAGCTGCCAGTGACCATATATCTAATAACAAAACTAATTTAAGTGCAAAGTGCTTCACAGATGTAAAAACAGATTAAGAAAATGAGATTAAATTTATAAGAGCACATAAAACACGCAGCTCTTCAAAAGCTTTTCAAATGAGCTACAGCAGGACTTTGTCTTAAGCCTCTTTCATCAAAAGTGATCTCACTTACTCTTCAGTAATACTTCAGTCAAATAACTCGGCTTTCTTTCCACCCTGGATCAAGCTTGGTCCACTGCTTTATAATTTAGCGATGAAAGCTTAGTCGCTGACATGGTTTTATGGGAAGCTCAGTTCTGAGCCTTGTGGGGATGGATTTCATTAACAATTTATACCTACACATAACTCATCCTCTGCTTTATAGTGGCCCGTACAGTGGAAATGAAAAATGATAAGGCTAGGCTATTTGCAGAGATGGTGATTTCATATAAGTGAAAGGCAAATATGAAGAGGATGGAGGAGGAGATGGAGTGAAAGATGTGACAGACGAAGAAGACAAAACAGCAGAAGAAGAAAGAGGAAATTTCTAGGATGCTCTTTTGGCACAGACGGCCATTCCTGACAAACCTTGGCTTTTGCTGACAATACAGAAGTAATCTCCTTTCTATCCTTCCTCAGAACCCTCCATCTGGTCCCACCTGGAGAGAAAGAGAAAGAGAGGGAGAGAGGAATGTCAGAACAAGAACAAGGCTTCACTCTGTCAACTCTCCTCCTCCCACAACTCCCCCTGAAAAGGGTAACATAAACTAAAGGCACAACATGCGGGTGATATGATGTCTATACATTCACAATTGTCCAGATACTGTAAAAAAAACAGCCCCATGGGCCCCTGAGCAAGCCGGCATGTCACATAAATCACGTCCTCAATGCTTTAGGACGGTGTGTTTGTTGCTGCTTCAGTAAAAGACCAGTGTTTGCTGCCAGCTAGTGTGGCTAGTGTTGGCTTGTCGGTTCATACATCCATGCAAACAGCCCCAGTCCGGCAACAAAAGGCAGCATCTGCGATACACTTGTCAAAGGCATTCTTCAGGGTTATTCCTGTGGCAGAGGTACAAGCAGGGGGAACCAGGCATGGCGAGAGCACTTCACGGAGGTCCCAGACAAAAGACCACAGAGATGCAGGACAGGTGATAAGAAGTGTCACGGCTGCAGATGTTTATATATAGTACGTGCCGTTTGGAGGATTGTGCAGGCTGCAGCCATCAGGCTCTTTTGAGGCCCTCCAAATGTGAAACTCAGTGGAGGTCAGAGCATCAAGTACTGTGGCAGGAAATTAACACAATCTTCACCTATCTTGCATCAGTTCTACAAAAAAAGAATTACCACAGGAAAAGTCCAGGGATGGTGAAAGCCTCTGGGCACCGTGAACATGAGTAAATGTCAATCCCTCCAAATACAGTCGGTGTTGAGATATGTCTTGACCAAAGTGGTGGGCCAACCAATCACAGAGCTGTTCCGCCAGTGTGGCTAAAAATACTAAAAAAGAGGATCAAGTATCTGTGTTTGTCATACTTGCTTTTATACTAAACAGATTTTTGAAATCGCGTTTTGTGTGGAACAAGAATGAACACGAGGAATGATTACAGTGATCAATAACTCTCAATGTGAGTACGGGAAAGACTGACTTGATTATTTTTTCGGTAAATTGTTTAATCCAACGGTTTCCAACCTTTTCGGCTGCTGACCCCTTAAAATGAAGTGATGTTTACTGGAGACCCCTCGTCTCCAGCTGCATGCAGCATGTCTACTGGCTGTGATTAATTGTTCAATCAATGAGTTTTGTTTTTCCTGTTTTACTGTAATCCTTCTTAGAGTTCTGCATAGGTGCAAGTATAAAATGTCAGAAATCAGATCAGTTTTTATTGTTTGTACGCTCTGTCTCCTCTGCCTCTTTTTATTCCCAGTTTCACTTTTCTTTCCAAAATACTTTGTAACTTCTGTTTTGAGGAATAATGTTTGCCTGCTTTGGTCTGCTATAATTATGTTGACTCTATTTAAATCTGACATGAACATTTTTTAAACAACTTTCCTCCCACAGATACCTCCAGCATCTTTGTAACCACATTTGCCATCTCTAAGACGCTTTGTATAATCTTGCCACTGAACTACGACACATAGTAATGTATTCAAGCATGTACTGTCCATGTGTTTGTAGATCTCACCAATATGCAGAGTACTGTGTTTATTTAATAGTCAGAAACAAGCCCAGCAGTTCTGTGAGTTCTGTGCAGTGAGATGGAAGACTGACATAAGGTTACAGATCACAGGTCATGATAAGAGCTGCTGATGCATTTATGCAATCCTGCATGTTCCAGCTGTGGCAATCCAGTCAAGAGAAAGCAAAGTCACAGACAATGAGGGGTGGGAGACGGAACAAGAGGACGAAGAGAGACAAACTGTGCACAGTTCAGCCAAACAGACAGAGTGCATGCTGCAACCTAAAACCAAACTGTGCTCCTCAGCCTGCCTCTGTGGACAGAGGGCTGCAGATCCTCAGGAGAGGTGCCATTCTGAGTCCCTAATGCCACAGCTGGGAGTGTTTAGCCCCTTTTACATCAGCGTACTGGGAGTCTACGCGGGCCTGTCTGCTGGTTCATTTCACCCCAGCACTCTGGAGCTGTTTACAGCCCGACGCCTGCAGCCTTTTCTGGGATGAGGTGGGTGGGGGAGTGAAGGGGTGGAGAGAGGAAGAAGAGAAGGAGCGAGACACTGGTCCTTGAAGTGCTCCAGACTGACACAAGCCTACTGATGGTGTGTGTGTACAGGTTCAGATCTAACAGTGTGCATGTGCGTGTTTCTATGTGTGTTCTAGAAAGCCGGGCATGTGTTTCTTTCCCGTTTGGATGATTAAAGCCTTTGGTTTGTCCATCAGGCTGGATGTCTGCAGCAGGGAGAGCGGAGTTCTTGTCACCTTCCATTTGCAGTGTTGGTCCTCTGCACTCCAGTTGTTGTTCACAGTTAGTTCAGTGGGTAAGCCCTCCTGAAGCAAGTACAACCCATAAAGCCAGAGCCAGCTACTATTTCCTGAGCTTATTCTGCTATTGTGAATTGCTATTACAAATACTGTTGAAGTGCTTGTAGAGGATGGATGTGGATTTTGGTTTAGAGATATTTAAGAGGTAAAAGAGCTTTAAAATAGAAGTTGCCAGCACAAAAATAACATCAGTTCACTGAATATCATGTGCACTGAGCAGCAGTCTGCACTAAAGAAGGGATGTTAAGAGAGGTTTTATTCATCACTGCCAGCATTTGGACCTTCGTTTTACAACCATCATCTGATGTCAACCTTATGACGACACTGCCCTATAGTCGAGCTGAGCAGAGCAGCAGTAACACCGTCTGCAGCCTCCGATTGATCAAACTACCCTTTAATCACATGTTCAAATGAATTTAAGATTTATTTATTGAACGAGCTCGTTAGTTTATACAGACAACAAAGCTGGAGAATAAACAGGAACGTCATTTAGATTGTCCAAACATAGATCTAAAGTTTTTATGTAAAATCTGTCACAATGATTGATAATCAGCCTTATCTGTTACACATTCAACCATTCAGAGCCTTTTTTCTCAGCTTCATCGTGACTGCTCTCTGCCTTCGTAAGGCTGTATAAATAATGCAATAATTCCATGTATATTACATTCAAAGATGCTTTTCAGCCTTTTATGAATATTTTTGCTAAGAAAAGAGGCAGGGCAGCGTAATAAATGTGTTTCTGATTAGGTGCCTACTGTATACTATTACATCCTCAGACCAGAGCTGTGCCCACAAAGCCCACATAAACCTCTCACCTTGTAAAAAAAGAAGAAAGCTCGGAGCTCTCCGGTGTTTGGTCTCCCTCTAAAAGCCAAACCTCTCTGATAATGACCTCCTATTAAAGATGCACTCTGTTCTCTGCTGCGTGTGCACGTACGCACAATGTTCTGACCTCCAGCTTTAACCTGTCACTACCGTGGTGCCTGATTGCAGGAGCGAGGAGAAAAACAAGAGTACAGTAAATCACCGCTGGCTCAATAAAAGACACCTGCAGTGTAAGAGGAGATGCAGGAGAGAGAGGCAGAACACCAGGAGAGCTGCCTGATCACTACCAGACACTGAGAAATCTGCAGAGGTCCCACAGAAGGCAGCATGGTGATATCTGTACTTACATGTGCCCCAAAGCGCAGAGTGGTGTGAAAACTTGTTCTGCAACTTCGCTTTAATCTTGCTTCTGTTGACAGAGTTTAATATCTTTTCAGAAATATGTCATACAAGAGGCTTCAGGGTGTAACATCAAGTCCTAACATTCTTACTTGTTGAATGTTTTTTATCCGTATCTGAGTGGCGAAGAAAAGTCCTCTGCCAATTTTAGTGTTTTTAAGCCACATAAATAAACGTTTAAGACATTAACATGATGTCAAGGAGCCATGTTTTCCTGCACTTTCTCTTTACTCTCCTGCTGTTTCTCCTTTTCATCATGCTTCATATAAAGCTTCACACATTAAATGTCTCTTTCTCTCGTTAAACGTGCTCTTTTCCACTTTTCCCAACTGAAACAATTTCACTCTTCAGCAGTTTACGACAGCATGCCTTAACTATGCAAGGCAGCCACATTGTCCAATCAGCAAATGCTGAAGAGAATGAGATAACAAAAGAAATCACACGAAAAGAGTGTGGAGAATTAAAAAAAAGAGAATGGCTTCCTATCCATGCAAAAGAAAAATGAGAAAAAGATAATTGAACCATTGAATGGGACAAGTCTAAAAGTAGAGATAAGGTGAACACATGGAAGCGAGGGAATGACAAAATGAGAGTGCAGAAAGAGAGCGCAGACTGAAGCCCAGTCAGTCTGTAATCCCATAATCCCTGGCAGGCAGGCAGGATGTAATTGCTCGTTAGTGCCAGTTTCCACTCTGAGGCCTGTCACTGCTGGAAAACCACAGAGCACCGGCTAAATGAGAAACAGATAGCAGCTTCCATGCCTCGCTTCAGATAGGTAAGGAGACCCCCACCCCACCCGAAAAGCCCTGGACACACACGAATGTCCACACACACGCTTTTTCTGCCTGCTTCATACTCCTTTCTCTGCCACACACAAGATACACCCCATCTTTGTCAGACACACACACACACACAGACACACACACACAGACACACACACACAGACACACACACACACACACACACACACACACACACACACACACACACACAGGGCTAATCAGAGGTGTGGACACTACAGAGCCCAGAGGAGGACGGTGAAGAGAGGAGGGAATCTGTATGACCTCACCCCTCTCCAGGAGGTTTTATTAACCAACTGACAACACCTGAGTCTGTAGGTGTCTGAGATTCTTTCAGGCCAATAAGAGCATGAGGGAGAAACACGCAGAGTGGAAATTCTGGCAGGCTGAGAGGAATAATGTGTCAGGAGCAGAGCGACTGACTGTGAAGAACACGAGCCGGGCTGAGCTGGGTGTGACGACACAAAACGACGCTGCCAACCAACCAAAGATACGCCAGCAGCAATGTTCTCAGTGTCACTCAGTTGGTCCACTTGGATCTCAGCGATTATTGGACAGATTGACTTGAAACTTGAGACATTCAGGTTCCCCAGAGGATGAATCCTACTGATCTTAGCTCCATATGTCCAATACTTTGGTTCATAATCACACACATGCAAAACTATTGATATTCCCACTAGCTTCATCTGAACTTGTGTTTAGTGCTTAACAACAATAATAGCATGCTAAAATGCTAAAAACATGTTAACCTTGTCATTACGAGCACATTAACATGCCAACATTAGCATCGAGCTCAAAGCACTGCTGTGCCTTTACACAGCCTCATAGAGCTGCTGGCATGACTGTAGACTCTTGTTAGCATTTTTGACATTATTTAATTCATTTATCAACCAATAACCTGTAAAATGTCCTGGTTAAGGTTTCTAAATTGGCTGCTCTTCTCTGTTTATATTACCACAAATGACAAAAAAGTTAAACAAGCAATAGAAGGCATTATCTTGTGCTTTGGAAAGCTGTGATGGACATTTTGTCTCTATTTACATTTTCTAGATTAAATAATGAATCAAAATGTGATAGTATGGTCTTCTAATGTAGAAGTTGGAAGTTATGAATGTGTGTAACCAGATTAAACACATATCTAAACTAGTCAAAATTAAACAGCCGAATGATAAACAGTGGATTAAATGGCCTCACGTAATGAGAAAGAGGTCACTTGAAACAAACCTTTAAGCTCATTGTATTGGTTTACACCCACTTCACTGTCTCACCTCCAGCCAAATATTTCTCATGAGGTGATAAAGACAAAATAGAGCCAAACTGTTTGCTAACATATTCACTTTAGAACATGATAATATGTCAATTCTTTGCTTACAGCTTGCTGTCCCCTGGTAGCCATAAAAGAAATTAAAGTAGCTTCGAGATACATCTTCAGTGTTATGGTGATTATCTTGCTGATTATTAGCTAGTGTTGGGCTAACTAGCCACAGATTATGGAGAACAGTACCTCTTTCAAGCTTTGCCTGTAGGGTTAAACAGAACAACCTGGACCTCATTAGAAGTACCTATTAGAGGTAAACTTATTGGTTGCCTCATGATATACCTGAGTGATTAGTGATTTACTTCACTGACCCTGCAGCCTTCTCCCCACAGCAAAGAGACAAGCTCCGGAGGATCGTGTCTAATGGTTCTTCAGTGGAGTAAATGAAGCACTCTTAGCAGAACACAATGTGTTTGAAGTGAAACACTTCTGGATTAATGCCCTCACACGTGCAGGTTCAAGTTGCCAAAGGTGCTGTGGAGAGTTACTGCAGGTCATCAAAGCACCGGGATCAGCAGGTCGCAGCAAACTCAATGAAATGCACGTTTCCACAGGGCGTAAAAGAGTCATCTGTGACCGGCACGTTAACCTTGAGCTGCAACCCTGATGGCGTTATTTCCAAAGGCTGAGAGAGAGAAAGAGCTGCTGTCATCGTGTCAGCTTCCACAGCACCTGGCTCTAATAAAGAAAACATATTCTCACTGTGAAGCATCGTTGCTGCTGGAAACAGACCCCCGAGAGCCGGGGCTGTAATGCAGCCCACAGCAGAGGAAACTGACTGATATATAACGGAATATCCATGTTATTTGGCAACCAAATGGAGTAAAATGACTGCCAGCTCTAACAGTATCGTGTATACAGGAATCAGGTTTTTGCCTCAGTCCTGAAACGATAGTATGTTGATTTACCTGCTCAGATATCTCAGACACTCCCTCCATGTTTTCAGCGAGCTGGTTCTGATATGCAAATCAAATTCTTCCGTTTGCGTTCACACATTTCTGTTCTTCTACATGCCGGGCTAATTACTACTTGTCTGGTAAATTTGGCATACAATAGCTGTTACTGTTGTTGGTATAGGGACTGTCAGCTCCTGCCAAGACTTCTGGCTTTCCTCTCATCATGTGACTGTTTCCATCAATCTGTCAATAGCATTTCATTTGGAGGAGAAGAAAGCTGAACTATAATCATTCTTCAGGCAGTGCAGCAGTTGGTTAAACTGACTTAGAGTCACTAAGCAACCAGAAATAATTCATGTGATGTTGAACTTCTGTGATGAGCTGGATCTGTGACACCGTTTCCACAGTGAAACCCGTGAAGACTGTGTGTGACGTATGGAATCAAAGGCACCACATGGATTATTTGCTATCATGTATTGATTTGTGAGGGAAAGATAAGAGAAAAATCATGAAGAGCTTTACCTGAAGCATGATTTGGGTTTATGCAGCTTGGGTCTTACATCTTTAACTTTAAATATCTTTTCTTATGGTACTGATAAGGCTCATCAACAAAGTAACTACAGATATCTCTGAATGCTGTGAAATCACTAAAAATAGGTTCCGTGCTGCAAGAAACAGTTTAACCAAATTATTTAAAACTCTTTGTCTGAAGGTGAAACCAAAATTTAAAGCTGCACCAATCTATTCTATATTAAAACCTGTGCTATTGTCTGACTGTTAGTTTGTTGCCTTGTCGGATCTCTTTTAAACAATGTTCCCGGTTCTTAGCAATTAAACAGGTCAATACAATGTTTGATGAGACGCAATGACGATAAGACAAAGCTGTAATAAACCAGAATTATCCTTTAATAAAAACCACAGCAGCTTCCGAACAGCAGGGAGAGAAAGAGGTTTACAGTAAGGAAGCGTAATGAACCTGCTGTAGGATTTTCCACATCAGCTTTCACTTCCACAATGTACAACCGCCTCTACGAGATTAAGTGTGCAGGGTCACTGGAAAGTTTAGCTAATGTGCAGTTAGCACTAATTAGCCACATAGAAACCCACAATGCACCGGACTTTCAAGCATCTTGTGACCCAATCAGGTAAATTAGACAGGACACCATCATCTGCTGCATCCGGCCCGTTTCCCCATGAGCGCTAAGATGAAGACAGCCTCCTGATGTGACACATCTGCGTCCTCGCTGTCTCACTCTTCTTCATTTTGTTTCTCACTAAGGCAACTTCCCAGTGTCCCTGACCCTAATAACCCAAATTCCTGCCTGATTAAGTTGGTTTTAAAAGGAAGCCACACAGAGAGCGGTTGGGTGAGCTTCACCTTAAATGGGAACACATTTTAGCCGTGTTGGAGCGATGATCAGAGGGTAGGATTTCACTTTCCGGTGTTTGTGAGGACGGCGGCGCTTAAAAGGCCGCAGAGAGGACAGAGGGAAGGAATGGAGACAGATGAAGAGGAATAGATAGCAAAAACACACACGCACACACATTAAACACAGAACAACTCCCAGTTTCTGTCTTCCTTTCTCTTCCTGTCTATTTTCTCTCAAACACACTTTGTAAAACTGATATTCCTACTAAATAACTTTGCGCGCACACACACACACACACACACACACACACACACACACACACACACACACACACGCGTGTACACAGATCCCTCCACCTTTCATACAAAACCACACACTCACACACTGAAATCCCCTCTTCCACCCTCACGACCTTTTCTTGCTCCCATCTCATGTTGTTATTTCTCCAAATTAAGCCCACACTGAGCCCGAGAGTAGCACTCAGAAAAGTGGCCATCTGTGACACACACACACACACACACACACACACACACACTGGTCATTATTAGTGTGTCTAGCGGGTGAACCAGGGCTCTCCAAAGTGTTTCCGTGTCGCCCGCTCGTCGTGCCCCAGACAGACTGGGTTTAATGACCTGGCCTGATATTTCAAAGCAGCCCTCAGACGCTATGATTAATGAATCTGACCTGCTAATTTCAGGAGAATACAGCTTATTGTATTAAAAAACGCTCTCACAGACACAAACGCCATACTGGGCTAGTTAACATTCTTCTGTATTTTGAGAAAAAGTTGTTTTAAGGAGAGAGATTTTTCGATAAGGACAGGCGTTTGCTTTATGTTTCATCAGCGGCTCCGAACATATTAACTGTTGCTTTGTTCTAAATAACTTAAGCTGTTTGAACTTGAAGAAGTCAAAGTGCTCAACAACAAAACAACTCAAGATCAGAGACAGAAATAATTCCCCCAGTGTACTTACACCAGATTGTCCACCGCCACAAACGCAAGGACCCAGAAAACAGAAGTAGCATGGGAAGCATTTGTCTGAAAGAATACATCTAACAAATTGAAATTCCTTTTTGTCAGATCATGCCTCCTTCAATTTGCCCTGAAGCAATCACTGTGGTTGGCTGCATACTCTAAGCACTTCCAGATTGAAGTTGCCCTGTGGCACTTCAGGTTGCATAATCAATCTCTCTCCCTGCACTCTCTCCATTAGTCCTGGGACAAAACAACTAGAGTAACATTACAAACCGCGGCTGAGACATAGCTGAAGACAAGGCTGCCTGCACACCGCACACATCCATCTCTGAATGACAGATTTATACGGACCTGAAAAGACTGAGCTGCACTTTAATGGTCGAATGTCTCACTGCATTTACTGTTGCTGCGGAAGGAGCAAAACGCTCGAGCTCATCTTTGTGTTTGAGCCTTATAATTATCAGAATAATAATCAAGGCATTTGGAAGCCCTCAGTTTCTGTCCTCGTCATTCTCTCCTGAGTACATTTTACAGAATGTTATATTACAAGACTTTATCTGTTTTTTAATGTGCCTCACAACAATCTGTAAAATGATCCTGAAAATTTACAACACAAGGCATCATCAGGCTAAGAAATCATGCGTTATCGTGCACACTGAGAGCATTGTGTAATGCTTGCTGAATTGTTTAAATAATAATGATTAGTTGACAACACATTGCTAAGTGCTAATCCAACAGTTTACTGAACATGCACATTTTGTTCTCGCGAACAGTAATGTGCCTTTAGTCTCAACCAGTTGTTAATATTACTGACACAGCATTATGAGCTGCACATTTTCAGTAAAATACTTATTTTCACAACATAGACGAAATATCCTCATGCTAGCTATAGCTAGCCAGCTCTGAATGCTATGAGTACTGAGCGTCACTTAGGCGGCTAAACAAAACTAATTTCCAATACTTCATCAATGTTTTTTCATTTGCCTATAAAATGTCCAAAAAACAGACTGCTTCTGGGTGAGGCTGCTGCGTTTTTAGCTATAAGTTAGCATCGCTAGTATTAAGGCAAACGGAGCCTTTCTGCCCTTTTAACACCACATCTTGTCCAGTACCACAAGACAGAAATGTATCATTAAAACTTGATGCCAACATCCCGACATTTTGACCAATTTGAATTTGACTTGAATACAAGGTCAGACAAGGTCAGAAAGAGGACAAAAAGAGGACATTATTTGCTTCTGAACATTGCTCCTTATTGTTTTTCAAATATCTATTGAGCTGCCACTGAATTTGTCGCTCCTTTCTGTTTTTTTCCACCCTACAGCCCATTGGTTGTAGGGTGACGTAGATATGATGTTTTTCTTGGCAAATCTGATGAGAAAGATGCAATCTTGTCTAAAAAGCAGGGTTTTTATCATCAATATATCTCAGAGTCTCAAATGAAACACACAAAAGTAATATTTGAAGTATCAGGCTGTGCAGCAGAAAGCTTAGCGAGTAATGAAGACCACTGGGCAGACAGTGACCGAGCCTGTTTACAGCCACGGAGGCTTTAAATATATTTATGAGGGTGTTTCTATAGAGAGGAGTGGTAATAATGGTAACTTATTTTGTCGTTTTAATTGCGAGTGTTTAACTGACTCTTTGTGATTCTGACTGGCAACACAGAGCAGCAGGAAAGCAACAAAGAGTTAAACCCATAACACCAACACACGGCACGCTAGCTCTCGTAAAGCCACATGCCAGTTAAAACAAACCAGACCACACATCATGGAGGCTGCTGGTAAGGAGAACACGCCTGGCCGCCGTACCTGACCCTTGGCAGGGCCACTGACACCCTGACCTTTGACTGCAGGAAGTGAAAGCTGTGGCAGCGTGACGGCGGAGTGTGAGATTCCTGAAGCAGAGGCGATACTCTCATGTTCAGCCTGAGAACAAACTGACGATTTCAAACGACGAAAAGCGAGGTTGTTTCACGACATGTTTTCACACACTTTACAGGCATTTAGTGGGGGAAGCCTGCTGGGGATGTGTGACATGTCTCAGGTGATGCCAAAGCTCTCTTTCTCTCTCTCTCTCTCTCTCTCTCACACACACACACACACACACATATAGATTCATCAAATCCAACAGCTGTGAGATGACGAGAAGAGATGAGAAAAAAGATAAAACAGCAAGTCAAGATGTGAACATCAGAGGCCTGCCGTCCTCTCGCTGAGCCTCGCCTGTGTGCGTGAGTAACACCGCACATACATGACTGAGTGAGTCAGTGGGCCACTGAGTCAGAGAGTAAGCATGAAAGTTCAGTGACGCATCATGCACTTTCTATTACATCTATGAATGACAAATCCTGACAAGCTGCACCATTTGAGATGGAAAGTAGAGCAAACAATAAAGGTAAGAAACCCAGAGAGTGTGGAAACACCAGCAGCAGCATCTCCTGCCTCGAGTTCACGAAGCTGAAACAATCAACACAGTTTCATCTGAAACCGTGTTTGATTTTCAGCACGTCAAAACACCTGAAGCTTAACAGACTTGATCTGCCTCTGATCCCCTCAGAGGTACTGGAGAGGGAAATGGATGCAGTCCTCTCTCTCTCTCTCTCTCTGTGTGTGTGTGTGTGTGTGTGTGTGTGTGAGAGAGAGAGAGAGAAAGAGAGAGAGAGAGAGAGAGAGCAGCACTTTGATATTTAGATTTGCAGTCCACCACATACAGGGTCACACTGGAAGACATCCTGACTGCTCCTGCTTCCTCCTCATCCATAAGCATACACACACATTATATCACAGTCACTTTGATTTATATCTTTCCATAATTCAGTCACCCTCTAGCACCTTGTAAACGCTTCAGACAATAAATCAGAACAAACACCTCCACCCCACTGCTCCCAGACTGCGTTTCACTAAAACTCCCAATAAACACCAAATGAAGTCTAACAATAAATCCAGGTCACAGAGACCCTGAGAATCAGAAGAGCCTAAAACAGCTGGCAGGTGCGTGCAGGGAAGGTTTGGAGCTCAGCAAAGAACCACTGATGTGAAAAGAAGTCAAACATCAAACAGCCATGTCAGTGTTGTCACAGCAAACATGAAGACAAGAGCCCTGGTCCGCTTTCCCAGCAACATTACGCATAAAGATATCCAACAATATTCTTCTGAACGACAGCGGCATTGTCTTAAATCCCTACAGACAACTTTATAGAACCTGAATTGCGCCTTACCAGCCGGCCTGCGCGCGTTCTGCGTCAAGTGCGCACCGGACAGGAGTGGAGAGCCGCTTCTTCCCCGCTGGGTGCAGCTCGTGTTTGTGGTTATCCATACGCTGCGATGTGCCATGTTTTACACCGTTTACTGTCACAGCTTGCAAGTGTTCAGAGCAGACTGTCTCCGCTGAGGCTGAAGCAAACATGAAGAATCCATCTAAAGCGATTGTGCTTCAGCGCGAAAGGCGCCTCCTCCTCATTTTTTACACGGCCAAAATCCCCTTTTCTCTGGCCGGTCTCCTGTCAGGGCTTCTTGGCGTAGTCTCAGCACCCTGGACCAGGACAGAGAGGGTGGATAGTGAGTGCAGACTGGAAACCTGCGAGCTACACTCAGATTATCCAAACATGTCTCGAGTTTTATGATAGGCCTTTAAGTTTGATTTAAATAGCACCACTATATGAGGGAGCTGCTCACTGTTTGTCACAATCTTTTAACGATAGATAGATAGATAGATAGATAGATAGATAGATAGATAGATAGATAGATAGATAGATAGAAAATCAGCTGCCTCTGTGTCACATGAATCATGGCTCATTCTTTTCTGCTCTTGTTTCAAAACACTTTTCTTGAAACATGCCCATTTCTTGAAACATGCCCAACTCTACTGGAAATAACTGGAAATAAGTTATTTCAAACATGTTTTTAAAGAAATGTGTATTTAAGGCAGAATACGAGACCAAATGACTTGTTAAGATCGACGTTTTGCAGACGGAAAGCTATTCAGGTCAGGGAAAATAAACTTTACAGCTGACTGGGTAAAGCCTATATAAAAGCTAATTAGGTAGAAGTTTGTTTGTGGTGACATAAACACTCCAACACGGTGAACGAGAGAGGACACAGTCAAACAGACTGAAGTGTAAAAAATGTTTGTCCTCAATTAGACAGTCATGCGGTCTCGCTGCTGACTCACAACCAATCATCATTTAATGAAATGAAGCCAGTTTTTCAGGCGTGACTCCCCTCTCCTTACCTCCAGTAACCTGTTCAGTCTTGCTCCCAAACAGCCTGTATGGTAAATGAGTAAATAACACCGCGGGAAATTTCTCACAACATGTTCCACGTCTTTTTAAAGTGAAGTCAAGGTCGTCAACGCACCAAAACGTCCAAGGAGAGACGCTGTGCTGTCCCCTAATTTAGGACGAAATCACAGGAAAGGCTGGTTTTCTTCTTCTTTCACGTGTCAGCTGTTCTTAAGCGGGTTTGAATGGGAATTTCAAACTGGAAACAAACGCTGCTCTGCCGGTCAAAATATCTTTCTTAAAGATAAAAAGTCCATGCGTCACGGCTTTACGCAGCCACAGTCCGCTCCAAGCGCTCCTCACTCTCCCTTTTTTAAAAAAGTCTCTTACTTTGGACTCAGGTATCCAGTTATCAGAGACTGCGCCGCTCCGGTGTCTTCTCAGGAGTCTACTACACAGCTACTAAACAATGTCTACAATGCATCGCAGGACTGGGGGCTATGCGTAAAAACAGCGCGCCCGCTCCGCCTGTCAGAGACTTTGTGAAACCGGAGCGCGCTGTCCGCTGCACAAAGTGCTGTGATTTTTCCCATCCACATAGCTCAGATGTCTTTTTGTTCCTGCGCTGGGAGGAGGGCGGGAGGGGAGTGATTGTCACACAGGACGGTCATGGAGCGTTTCTGGAAAAGCGTTCCAGTGGAAGAATCCGGCGAGTGACATCTGTCCTTCAGTGTTTACACTCCCAGACTCATAAATTTCGAGTGCTTCGCTATATTCCACTTGCATGGGGCACACAGACAGTGCAAGCTGGATAGACACACATGCATGGCCGGGTTATGAGACAATGTGCCCCTGGGCACAGACATGTAAAAGCCCCCCCACCCTCCTACATACAGCAGGAGCAAGACACCCAGAGTGAAAGAGACACCAGAGAGGCACAAAACGAGTACAAAAGATGCAACACCATCTCTTTGTGCTCGATTTGTTTCTCTTCTCTGTTGTTTTTGTGTCTCTTTGCTATCATTTAGTCTCTCTTTGTAGTTACTCTGTGTCTCTTTGTGGTCATTTTACATCTCTGTGGTCGTTCACATCTTGTTCTAGTCATTGTCAGTGTCTTCGTGGTCACTTCATGTCTTCATGTAATTGTTCTGAGTCTCTTTGCAGTCAATAGTGTCTCTTTGTCATTTGATTGACTTCGCAACAAGAAATTTGTAACAGAGGCTCTGGTACTGGGGCCCCCTGACTCCTTGGGCCCTTGGGCCAGAGGCCAGTCATCCCGTTAAGAAGTCCTTCCATGTGCACATGCATGATTGATTGTGCACACCTGCAGGCCTTCATTCTATACACACAAACACACACAGTGGTGTTTGCCACCCTGCCTCATATGTTTGCCCCGTCAGTCCTGTCGTGGCCTCTTCACTGTGTCACCTGCTGTCAGGCCTGAAGGATGGGCCCTGTAAGTGACAGAGCTGGGACTGCTTAGACCTCTGCTCACTGCAGCACAAACCACGCACCTACCACCAGCAGAGCTCCCGGTCCCTCTCCACCCTCCAACCTGCAGGTTTGTCCCATTCCATCCTGCCACCCCACTCCACCCACCCTGCGATGCATGGAAAGGCCCTCCAGCTGGGGCACTCCCTGCAGGGCAAACACTGAGGCCCGCCGAGAACAAAGGCTGGGTAAACAGCTCCTTAGCTTTCCTCTCCGGGTCCACTCTCCACGCCAAGGCAGAGACAAATGCAGGGAGGATCCCTGGTCTCTGCCACGCCGCTATTAATAGCAGCAACCAAAAAGGCAACAATGCACACACAGCTGAGGTGCATGACATGCAGGAATGTGCGGTCAGATAATAAGGATGAGCTCAATAACAACAGGAGGGAAGAGAAACCTGCTGGAATCATATAAAAATCTAATATTTGTGACTTGTTGAGATCCAAGATGAGTGACAGATGACAAAAAAAGCTTTAGAAAACTTTTTGTTCCATAACACACATCAAACTCATTTGCTGACCAAAAACGACCTCCACAGTAAAAAATGTCCTTAATAAAATGAATCACTGCGTAAACTATATGTCAGCAAGCTTATGGCAGAGTTTCAGCCTGGTGTGTTTCAGCAGCAACCATTAAGATGTGTGTGTGCTTTGCAGAAGAGTGTCTACATCATCCATCACTGCAAGCAATGGCGATGAACTTGTTTGGCATTGAGAGAGGGATTTGCAGCATGACACTGTTTGTACACCCACAGTTAAACCCCATACAAGCACAACACACATATATCTTCAGCACGTGCACACACACACAGACACACACACACTGGCAGGCTGCAGAGACTCGTGGCTGTGGTGGAATTTTTCATTTCCTTGTTAAAATATGAAACTGTATTTATGAGACATTTCTAACAAAGATAAATTAAATGTTTTGGTTTTTATCATTTGTTTGTGTCCAGAAGGTGCTGATGCTCTTTGGGATGTCCACTGTTTCCATAGATACAGGGTGCTGGTTTGGGCTGCTGAGTCTGTCCAAATTCAGGACCACATGGGGAGAGGGTGGGTGGTTGGATTTTGGGTGGTGGGAGATCAGAGTGGTTGTTGCAGATGTGAAGGATAGTTCAAGGGTGTTTTAAGTTTCTTCCATGGTTTCTCTGGTTTGCTGTGGAGGCACAGGTCTCTGCCCTCACTGCTGGACTCCTCTGTGCTCTCTCCATCTGAAGGTGACTTTCTGTCTTGGGCCAGTTCCAGCTTTAAGTTTGTTTTCACTTTTCAAGTGGGACTCCCCTCATGCAGCACACTGTCCACAGCCCTCAGGCCAAATCTGTAAAATGAAGCCAAATCTGAGGGACAAAGTCATGCTGCTGCTGGAAGAGCAAAACAGTGCACCGCATAACATGTTTCCACATTAACTCAAAGTGAATACAGTGCAGATAAATCTACAGTCATTTACATTTCATCAGAGCATTTCAAAGCTGCATTCCTGCAGGCGTCCTCCAGATTTGTTGTATCACTGTTCCTATAAACAAATCATAAAGCAAAGTGTCAGCATCTGGCTTGATTAGAGGCGTTATTATGTGGATGAATGAAGGGTGAGCAGAGCACACAACACAGGAGCTACAGCTGTGTGCACTGGTGAAACTTCAGTACGTCTGGCTGGAGTGTTATTACAATCAAGTACCTACAGCTTAAATGGGAAGTCCAATCATCACAAATTAATCAGCAGCACTTCTGATAATCACTTGATCATTGAAGTAATTTATTAAGCAACAAGAGTTGGAGTCTGCAGCCATCGAAGCTCTGTGAGGATGTCCTGAGGCACAGAGCTGCTTTGAGCTGGATGCTAACATGCTAACATGATGATGTTTAGTAGGTATAATGTTCACTATGTATGTGTTAGTATGCTAAAGTGTTTGCTAGCTATGGCAAAAAGTAGAGGTGAGGATGACAATGTCTGGTTATTTAGTCATAAACAATAGAATAAAGATTTGATCTGATAGTGGCACTGGATGAAAAATGAGGGCGTAACCACAGTTTTTATTGTGTATCCAGAGGAGGACATGAATCACTTCACTCACAGCCACACACAAGAACCTTTTGGTGATGCTAAAGTCAGTCAGAGGATCACCAAAGTCATCAGGGTTCATCATGTGGGGACCATGAACATCTTTACAAATTCTCATGGGAATTCATTGAATATTAGCTGAGATATTTCATTCTGGGCCAGAGTTAATATTCACTGGTTCCAGTTTCTTCAACATGAGGATTTGCTGCTTTACGTCAATATAAATTGAACAATTTAGTTTACGAGCTGAAATGATCAAACTGGTTCAGAGCAGCTACTACCAAGAACTTTAAATAATCAGTCTGAATTTGTTTTCTGACATGGATGAGAAATAACTGGGCAAACTACATCTGCTGATGAAAGCCCCAGGACAGCTACTAAATGGACCTTGAGGTGATATTATTTAATCAATCCAGTGTTGGGGGGTTTTGGACTGTTGGGTTTGATGATCTGTTTTCACTTTTTACTGACATTTTTGGACATAAAGAGTGAAAGTGAAGTGAAGTGTACATATAAAGATGGTATTAGCATGAATGAACACAGGGCCATTAAGGACTGATGATAATTTATTTTATGCTAAAGTTCTATAAAATTGTATTTGTATTTCCTCCTCCTCCTCAGCCGTGCAGCTGACTGAGTTGAGTGTTTTGCTACCAGATGTTCAAAGTTACAGATGTTTCTGACTTGCTTCTTGCCTCTGAGCACTTGTTTGTTCGTTTTGTTTCCATCGCAGCAGAGAAGACAATCAGAAACACTGAAAATGAGCTCCTGCCATCTTTTAACAATTCAGTGTCACCTTTGAAATGTTTTGTATCATTGTGAAACTGTATTTAGAGGCTGACAGGAGAAGAAGAAAGAGCCGGCCCCCTTCAGTGATACATGACGGGCCTGTAGGTGTGTCACATCCACAGACAAAGGTAAACTGACAGAATGTGGGACACACTGAAGAAGGGAATGTTGTTTTCCTTCATCTCAGCTGACCCGAAATTAAGTAAACAGAGGGGGGGGGGAGACAAAAAACACATGGGTGTCACAGTGGGTGTTTTCTCTCCCCATTCCAACTCTTTTTACGAGGAGTTTAAATTTCAGGCCCGGGGGTCGTGGCCCCTCCGCTCCAATCCTACTGAGAGGAGGTGGGGCGGGGAACCTGTCGCCGAGAATAAAAGGCCCGTCGGCTGAAGAGGTGCAGGCGTGCTCTTACCCCTGTCTGCTGGACGAACAGGAATGACCGCCTCCAGCCGGCCGGGCCAGCCAGCTGCCTGGGGGAGATCCCAGGTGGCAGATATCCTCCCTGCTGAGGGGAGGGAGCATTCAATCCCACCCTGTGGAGGTCAGCAAATCTGTCGAGTCAAGAGTAGCCGGAGAGCGGTGGGTTTAGAGACCAGTGAGGCGTGACTTGTTGGGTTGGGGTTCTGGCACCCCATTAACAGCAGGATGGGATGGTCCAGCGGCACTTTAAGGGCCCTCAGCGTCCTGTCCTCTTTCACCTCACACCAGTACTGACTTACAGCAGCCACAGCTGGACGGCCTGCTCTCGCTCGTTCTCAGCAACGCTCTGGTTTATGGTGATGCTGTGGTGTGTGAAAGCGAGAGTGAGTGTCACGGCTGCAGCTGAACAGTCTGTTCATTGTGTATGTGCAACAGGTCTCGAATGGGTCCCTAGTGGCTACAGCAATGAAACGAGATCCGCCTCAGAGTTGAGCAGGTGAGGGAAAAGAAATACATGGCGTAGAGATGGGAACAGACAGCGAAATAGGAAGACTGGGAGTGGATGAGGGAGAAAAGTGAGAGTCGGAGAGGGACAGAGTGGGACAGACATAAACAAAGAAGAAAAGAGTACATTAGGGAGGAAGTCTGCTGGATGGAGGATGGAGAAATGATTTCCTCTGGCTCTGCAGGTAGGAGATAGAGAGTAAAGGAGAGGAAATCCCCTTCTCCACACTCCTCCCTTCCATCCCTCCTTCATCTGTACTGTGAGCGTCCTGCAGTCTGTAACCTCTGAAACACACTAAAAGACCCACAGACAGGTGAACACCTAATGCACGCTGAATAACATAAGGTCGTACGACAAGTACTGCACGTCTGCTGAGATAAACCAGAAAGTAGACTACATACATCAAAAATATTTACTATATATACTGAAAATTCACAGTGCACAGAAGTATGTACAGTATATACAAAAAGACATGTACAAAAAAGAGAAAACACTGTTGAGCTGTTGAGGGAAGAGTATGCTCCACAGAAGCAGTCAAAAGACACAGACGACATGCACGGGCAAATTACAAACAGATTTATTGAGTTGCAGAAAGCCATTTAGAACTGTATATAAAAATGAAACCAACACGTTTGATCACGTTGACTTCCCACTGTTGATGGTGAAATTAATAAAAAAATAAAATAAAAGGTTCATAAATATGATAATGATAAAAGCGAATACATTCGGCTTTAATATGAACAGGTTAACAGAAGAGGCGATTTGGGTCCAATCCATTTGAACTCCTCCAGCATTCATAAAAATTTAAAACCTTGAAGAAGGAAAAAAAACAAAAAAAACAAAAAAAACAGAAAGAACTCACTCCAGCTAAGGATCTGCTTAGTCTCAAAGCTGTGAAGACCGTACTGGTGGTTTGGCGTGGTCTATTTTAGCCCGCTGACAACACATTGCACACATTTCACATTATTAATAACCTTCTTTCAAAACATACAATAAGATTTTAGATGAATCTTCTGCCTTCCAAGCAGCTGCTGGTTTCAAATGTTTTCAGTATGTTAGGACAATCTTTCAAATCTGTTTGTCATCACAATCTACAACAGTTTCCTTTGTTTTTTCACAAATGCCATTACAATGATATGGTCCTGCGGCGGTCAGCAACTCAAGGATGTTCAAACGGTCAAGCATTACAGAGGTTCTCCAGTGATTTAGCATTGCACTTCCATAAAGTCAGGGGTTTGAAGAGACAGATTTGAAGGGAGTTGATTAATATTGCAGCAGCAGAGAGGAAGATATCCTGACTGTTAGTTTCTAGTAAAGGTCACGCTCAAACAAACCCCAGATTCTCCATTTTCTCAGACTTACGAAAGCTCCTCCAGAGCAACAGAAGACATTATATAACTGTTTCAGAGGCTGAGCTGTACTTCTCCTGAGCGGTAAACTGAACTTCATGTGTAAAGTTGGTGGAGTGGCCCTTTAACAATAAGCTGCCAAAAACCATAGAATTGATGAGTAATGTTGCAGACAAACAATCAGCAACCACAGATGATGAAAAAGTCAATTTGGTCATTTCTTGCATTAAAATTGTTAAATTACACTTGTGAAAATGTAGTTTATGGGATAAAACATACGCCACCACCAGTATGGAGCTTCAAGTCTTCTGAGACTGTACATAGAGCACAGACATGAAATGGACTGGTCCCAAATCACAGACATGGAGGAGTGACCCGTCCTGACCTGGAGCTCATCTTACATACTGGATCAAGCTGCAGTTACTTTCCCATGTCAAACTCCTCGCTACAGTTTCCAGGTGATGAGGTGTAAGGCACCGAAAGCGCCTCGTGGTAGTGCAATGGTCAGCTGTTCCCTGTACCTTTGCTCTCAAAGAAAAAAAGAAAAACATACACACAAAAAAAAGTCCCAAACAGGGCCTAATTTCCAAAAAGCGATCCATTCCTTCAAACCCAGCGGAGCCGCTCTGAAGGGATTGGGTCGGACACGCTGCTGCACGATTCCAGCAAGATTTGTGAAAACTAATCAAGAAAAGAAAGACTGATTGAGAGTCATGGTAGTTAACCTGTGTGTCTGAGTGTCTGTGTGTGTACAATGGAAAGTAAATATGAGCGTTCCAAAGATGAAGCAGAAACAGAAAATAACTGACAAACTCACTTGTCATCTGATAAAGTTAAAAAAAAAAACAGAACCCTGCTTTGGTAAAGCAGTACTTAAATGCACCATCACTATATAAAGCTGATTATCGCATTCATTTGATAAAAATGACAAAAAGCAAACAGATGTGACATTCTGACGTTCTCACCGGAGAGAAGCAGAGGGAGAAGCAAAAGGTTTGATTGTGTAATACTGAGGACTTTCTACGTTAATGCAGTGCTGAAATACTGAACAGCATGTGGCAGAACCTTCATCTGCAAAGGCCTGAGCAGCACATGAACTGTGCATTTAAGATTGAGCGCGGCAATTATCATCTCATTAGATTCTGGAAACTTGAAGAAATCTCAATTGTGTGTCCATTGTCACAAAAGAGCATGTGTATTGTCTTAACACAAACTGCACAAAGCAAAGACATAAAGGGCTGCCGACGAACAACATTTAAAACCCCCAATTCAAAACAGATTCATCAATGGTTCAGTCATAACACAGCTTCTGCTCCAACTCAAAACACGATGCAGTCTCTGAGGAAGCACATGGTGGAGGTGTGGGGTGTGGGTGGGGGGGTCAGAAGAGAGAGACACAAATTCAAACTTCTGCATTTTCTCTGAACAAAAACAACAGGAAGTAGGCTTGCCAGTGACCAAAACGCTGGGACTTTGTAATAAAATAAATAATTAAAATTAACCTAAGAACAAAAATATATATATTTATATTCTACAATCTGAGATTTCACCATTGACTGAAGAACAAGAAAATCTGCAGCAACACAAGGTTGGAGAAGGGACGCGACATGCAGAGTGTGCTCTCCATCAGCGGGGCAGGACACGTCACTGTATGTCTGCGCTGCAGCCTGGAGGCTAACAGCTGGTGGAGTGATGAAGACAGTACCATGACATGAGAGGACGAGGGGTGGACAAAGACACGGGAAGACAGAAAGAGAGACAACTTTTGGGCTCACCTGCCAGAGCTGGCAAATTTAAAAAGTCCCCAAATTATAATTTAGATTGACCAAATGAAAAATACATTTTTTCCTCGTACATGATCTCAATGTTATTCAGTGAAGAGAATCTTTCAGAGCTAAAATCATTTAAAACGAACAGATTTAGACTTTTAACTGAAAGCTGGCAAACATTTCATCTTTAACTTGTATTTTGCTGGTGACCTTTCGACCACATGGGGATAACTAACCATCCAGGCGTCAGAGGAACAAACAACCAGTGTGTAGAGCCATCTTTGGAGAGAGAAGGAACCTTGTAGAGTCATTAATAATATTTCCTTACAGACAAAAGACGTCACAGAGGAAACTGCACAAACTCTGGATGTGACTAAAAATACTTGAACGTTAGTGTCTCAAAGTGATGCCAGTCTGTGTGGATGGTGACCCTCGCTGATGTTCTGACTGTCATCTGGGTTGGCAAGTCTTAATTCTGGACCGTGGACAGATAGTAGAAAAGTAAATGAGTGAATGGACAAATGGCAGGTGCGGGGTGGGGTTGGGGGGGGAGGTCTGCTGCAGCTTGTTAAAAAGCACAGTAAAAATCTTTGATATTTACACTGATGAAAGTGAATACATTCAGGCAGCAAAAGGAGAGGAGGATGACCTCTCCCCCTGTACGAGGTACGTTTGGCACTGCTAATACCCAACCCATCCCCGCACACGCTCTCCTGCAGTCCTCTCATTCCTTTCTACCCGTCCCCTCATCAAGTTTGCCAGCCAGTCAAGAGAAATAGTGACATCCGTGTGTCATTGTGTCACCTCTGCTCTTCGGTGACGTGGGGTGTGGGGGTGAGGGGAGGGGTGGGGGCGTTGAAGCATGGGGCTGGCCGACCTTTCCAGCGACTGTCTCTTGATGAGACAGGGAGCGGGCAGATCCAGTCTTCCCCGTGTCCCCCCTCCCTGCTTCAGTCAGCAGGAGTCTTTGGTTCAGAAGGCACATGTGTGCATCTCTCCACAGAAACCCTGCGGCATCTCGCTTTTTTTTAAAATCATCTCCTTTGATATGAAAACCCAGACGGTGTGCAGGCCACCCTGAATCTCACGGTTTCCCCACTTCCTGTTTAGCAGTCCTTTAGAAAAGGCAGAAGGAGACTGTGATTGGGTGTAAACTCAGATACCGTTGGTCAGGTCTGTGATGACGTTGGCCTTCACCAGCTTGCGGAGGAACTCCTTCTCCTTGGATATGTTATGTGTCCATGACTGTGGAGGAATCACAAGCAAAAACATGTGATATGAAAAATAGCCTATGATGGTTGTGAGAAGAGAGTAGCATTTGAGAGCACTTACAAACACTGATATATGCACTGAAACCTGTGGGTTAGCTTTTGTATTCCCAGTGTCCACACGCGTGGGTGTTCATGAGCAAATATATATGAGTAAAGCCACACTGGGTCAGCTTTCCTCCCTGCTGTGCTATGAGGATTCAGTCCAGTGGGCCGATTTGTAACCAGAGCCGGTGGTTCCTGTATGGTGCTTTGGGATGCAGAGACCAAAGAACAGCCAGAGAGCAGATGAAGGAGGCAACGGGTGGAGGAAGAAACGTACAGGAGGGAATAGGAGGGAGGCTGGGCCCTGCAGCTGCCTCAGGTCTTCGCTGCTGGTTCAAGACTCTCCTACAGAGTCTAGGTCCGTCTGCGTTGAACCCGGCCATTATGTGATGGGTCACAGCAGGACCACAAGGAACAATAAGCTACAGTTTTATTGGAAAACTAGCATAAGAAACAAACCAACACTTTTTTTGTTGAAGTAAAAGGCCGGCCAGTTCACCTGAGTTAGTTTTGGGACCACGCTTGTACTGAGGAGAAAGCTCGAATTGTGCTAAACTGGATGAGCTGCAAGAACAAATATGCTCGGACAAAGTAAACGTTCTTCAGTGGAGTTTGACCATGTTATGCAGGCAAGTGTTGTGGTGAGGAGCTAATAGCTACGAAGCTGAAACCTCATTCAGAAGGAGAGTTAGTGAAGGAGAGCTTTAGGCTGCTATGATCTGAATGTGCCGGTGAGTGTGAACACTCCTTCAGACTTTTGGTGACAGTTTCATATAAACAAAAGGAACTGAATATATTTGCTACACTGTTCAATGTGGAACCAGCTGATGAGCCTGACAACCTACAACATGAAATCATTGAGCTGCAACGACGAGCGAACAAAGTGTATGTACGTCCTGAGGATTCTCCCATTCTGAGGAGACGTGCACTGAAATTTGCGTCTCTGTTTGACAACCTACTACAAAAACTGACTCTTACAAAGACCATTTGACGCCAGACACCTCACCAAAGAAAAACAGTTCCAGCCATGGCGTTAGAGGTCAGTGTGATCGATGAGTTCAGTCATTTAGTATAGCTCTACAAGAGTGTTACAGAAATTGAAAAAGCCCTTGATAGGAACCTTAAAAGGACCTTTGAAGCATCCATCCAGATAAGAAACCGACTCTTTCTCCAAAGCAGTGGAATAAAACGTGGATAATTTCACGGCTCAGTGTCCGCGTGGTTCCAGAAAATCAAACAACCCCGGGGCGCAGCAGCAGTTAAGTGCTCCAAACAAAAAAGCCAAAAGTATTCCCATTAATTAGCCATGTGTGGCTGATGATGACAATGTTGAAGAAGATGATGATAATAAATGCCGAAGGTTCACGGGGAGTTTAGACAGAGGTTATCAGCATACTGAGCTCATGGTTTACACACGTCAGCACATGGGTGACATCTTTGATTCCAGTGGGCTTCAGTGTAAACAGAGAGCTGAACACTTGAGTGATGGAGGAGAGAGATCTGTCAAGAGGCCGTTTACTAGATGACTGTCAAACAAGGCGCTAACAGTTAGCGTGTTGATACAGTGGCTGGTGAAAGACCAGTGCCACTTCAATCTGGGGGAATTAGAGATTTAACCGTTTGATGTTTTCATTCTTCAGCTTTAGTTATTTTCTTAAGTTTATGATTTTGTGGTAGAAAATGGAGGGTCATTGCAACCTTCATGTACTCTTTAACATGACTGAGACTGTCCAGATAGAAGGATTATAAGCATTTGGGGTGTCTCGATTTCTTGAGATGGATGTGATTTTGGTGTTTAGAGCAAAGACTTAGTTGCCAATGTTGTGTGAGCTTAATTCTTTTAGTATAGTTTATTGTTTTATGTCCTCAGTACTCTTAAGGTAAGAGGATACAAGAGAAGTTCAAATATGCATTTTCTTATAAACACTTCATTAAAACACATTAATGACCAGAGTTGATATGAATGTCCTAGGTCCAAATACCGGCATCCATGCCAAACAAGTACATTCTAACTGATGGTACAAATATCATACAAAGAACATGCATTTCATGGCACCCGACACACATTTTTCCTCCCACCATCACAGTTCCAACAGCACAAAAGAGCCTGCCATTAAGCCCTCATATCTGAATAAGTACAAGTAGAAGGAGTATGAGGAGCTGATCTGCATGAGTCCTGAAAGACAGATCCGAGCTCCAGCTCAGAACTGTCACGTCTCTGTCACGTCGACACAAAAGCTGAGGGATGTTCAATTCATGCACAGTTCTTAGACTAATATTACCATCGGAGCACGTAGTGAATGCTTTGCAGGGTATATATTTTGGCTCCACCCTCCCTTCTCATCAGAGAGTACCGTTATTTCTTTCTTCAGTTGTTCTTCACTTCTCAGTAATGTGCTCAGAGGCTCAAGAACTCACCTCTTTTATGGCGGACATCTTGACAGTCTCGTAGTAGTGCAGAGGTGCATGGGGTGTGTTCATGTCGTAGCCGAAACCAGCCACCGCCACCTCATCACAGTTATGCAGAGCCATCGTTATAGCAACTGTTCCCAAAGTTGGAATGTTCTGTAGTGAAAACAGAGAAGCCGGCTGTCAGTACATCACAGCACACACTCTCTTTGTTTATTTAAGCTAACACAGGGATTAATGTGGACAAAAACATGTGCAGTATTATCATTTTCAGCCAATATTGAAACTGATCATGGTTTCTGACACTAGCTCAGAGACAGATGTCCACTCTCTCATGTATCCGCCTCCCTCCCTCCTTTCCCCCCCTGTCTTTGTTCTGCTTCACTGCTGCTAACTGACTTTGAGCACTTGGTGATTAACTATTACCTTTAAGACGCGACCCCTGCAGACCCCTGCAACGACACAGTGATCTACAGGGTTGAACTGTGCTTCCTAACCACCTTGGGCTGCCAGAAATCTGGGGGGTACAGGGGCAGTGTGTGTGTGTGTGTGTGTGTGTGTGCGTGTGTGTGTGTGTCTGTGTGTGTGTGTGTGTGTGTGTGTGTGTGTGTATGTGTCGGAAAAAAAGGCTGCAGAAGAAAGAGTGGAGGGAGGCCCCATTTAAATCATTACCCTGATTTGCAGCCCCTCAGGGTAGGTGGAGCTGAACCAGCAGCTGGAAAACCCCCTACTGCGTGTTCTAATACAGATTAATTTACACACACACTCTCACATACACACTCAACGTAAACACCAGTGTAACAAATAGACCTCCTCATTAATTTCCACAAATGTAAACATAACCTACGACGGTCAGGAGATAGGCAGGAAAGTGTTCTTGGGAAAGAATGTGCCAAATCATACGACTCTGCAGCCTGTGTTGTATGAGACAGCACTGCAAACACTCAGACACAAACATGATGTGCACACACAAATGACCAACACTCCCTCTCTCTCTCACACACACACACACACACACACACAGGCCAGATGCCCACATGTTAAACACATGTTGCAGAGTGGAGTTCATGCAGGGGTGTTCTGGTGGCCCCAGAGGGCAGAGCTACGGTGATACACTCCTCATGTCCTCTCCAATTCTCCAACAATACCGTCCTCTACTTAAAAACACAACACACACACACACAACTCAGTGACACATGAACACAAACCGTCTTGTTTATACTCGGCTACGTACACATACGCAACAGTATTTGATTTCAAATGCCACACGATCGTGACATTAGATCCTTCTGCTCTGTATTCAGGCCAGTGGTCACCAGCTAAAACGTGTTCCCTCTATTTCTCCACCAAAATGTTCTCTGGTCGACAGGATACAGCAGTCTCAGGTCCACATAAGCATGATTCATGAGCAAAGCACATACATCAGCTTCTAACACTGAATGAAAACAACGGGGTGCTGTAGAATTCAGACTGGAACAGGTTTGCAGGAGGTATTCAACATTTTTGGCAATGCAATCCTTTCAATCTACTTTCCTTTCCTCTTTGTATTTCGAATGGACAAACTACACTGCCATTCTGGGGTAACGATCTTCCAAGAAAACCGTTTAAACAAAGATTAAAGTGCTAAAATATTAAAGTAAAATACAACTAAAGAGCAGATCTTTCCTAAGTTTGTGAAAAAGTACATTTCACTTCTACAGCTTTGGTACAACTGTTTCCTCATTAGAGTTCCAGTTAGATGAGTGACAAATACTGCTCCTGAAAGCTATGACTGAAGAAACAGTAGATTATATAACATTTGTATTTTCTTCTTCCATCTATGTAAACAGACAATGGTGCAATTCAGGGCACAGTGCTGTCATCATCTAAGCTTGGCTTCAGTGTAGCAGTACAGATAATGATCATTTCAGTTCTTTCTGTGAGCTAACGACAGCACAGTGTCTGTATGGACTCATCCAGACTTCTCAGCTCATTTCCCTGCAAAAACACAATCCAATTGCTGGATGCTCAGTCACTTATGAAGGCAGATAACTTTTCCTTTTTCCTCTTTATTTGCAAGTCCCTGATTCCATATTGAAAATGTGCACCTTTTGAGAAAATTTTGAAAAAGTTGGCAAAAGAAAATCATGACATTGTTAGTGTTCACATGTGTCTTACCCCTTTGCCCATTAGACCATTGTTGAAGGGCAGGCCTATGAACTGGAAGGCAGCCTCCTGGATGAAATAGGGATTGAGGATTCTTATCTCTGTTGGTTCCCGAGGCACATAGTGAGCCACTGACTTCCAAAAACCCTCTGTGCCCCTCTGAGGTATTGCCGAAGAAATCAACAGGAAAACAGACAAGAAGAAGGGAGGAAAAACAGAAATGTGCATTAGTAGTTTTCATCACAAACACTGGACTGTTTTTGTCTCTGCAAGCTCAGGGTCATGTGCATAAAACACAGAGCTGACATTCACATGATGATACCTCCATAGTGGACAGCCAAGTGCAATTTACCAACCAAACATCAAAGTGAGATTATCTCCTGCAA
Organism: Chaetodon trifasciatus; assembly: GCA_037975065.1. Classification (NCBI taxonomy): domain Eukaryota; kingdom Metazoa; phylum Chordata; class Actinopteri; order Chaetodontiformes; family Chaetodontidae; genus Chaetodon; species Chaetodon trifasciatus. Next base: position 2,826,562 of record JBBMOE010000012.1, read on the forward strand.
CGCTGACATGAAACACAGAAGCCAACCAGAAGCCAGACCCCTTACCGGCACTGATTAGGGAAATGGCTTTTGGGCCTTTAATGGATGGAGTCAGGGCGAGGGGCGCGCAGGACATCAGTAATTATGACTGGTGGTCGGAGCAGAATTGAGCAGTGGGTGAGGGGTGCAGCTGCCTGTGGACAGTTTCACAGTCCCCCTCTTTAAGGTTTGATGAGTTGTGAGGAGAAGGGTGAGGGACTCTGATGAATATGAAAATTCTAAGTACTTGAATTTAACACATTTGAAAATTTTTCAGTGCAGTAGTTCTCAAAGCAACATAACATTTCAAGTGTTACAGGTTTTGAGCCCTCCATGCTTCTTGTCATTCTCTTCCTCTGTGATGCATTGCCTCTACCAACTATCACTCTCACGTCACGTGAGAAACAGAGGACCCATGTCTTCTGTTGCATGGTATATACCATCATATCGCCCAACCCAGGCAATCATCATCAGCCGCAATGTCAACCTGTTAAGACAGGCAAGCAGAACCACCTGAGTGATATTATGTAACTGATGAAATGGATCTGTCCTACTCTGTCACACCAGAACAGCCACTGAATAGAGGGAAACAAACAGAAGAGAGACAAACTCACAGAAAGGTACCTTTGAAAAGTACGGTCTACACACATCATGCAACCCATTAAGGCAAAATCTAACTGACGAATGTCTTTCCAAACGATAAACTAAAAGAATGTGCAGCTAACTAGTGATTGTGATAGAGTGTGCGTGATTGACTTGCCTGACAGTGCGATTTCCTAACAGGCATGAAGCCAACAGGGTCAGCAGATGTAAATGGATATCACCTGTTCAAATAGTCAACCACCAGCCTGGCCGCCTTTGATACAGCAATGCATGACTCTGTGTGTGTGTGTGTGTTTGTGTGTGTTTGTGTGTGTTGGCAGAGGCAGTAGCAACAAGTCTGCTGGCTTTGTGGCTTCAACAGTGGCGGCTCTTTTTGAACGTGGGCCCGGCTCTGTGCCTTCGGCAAGCTGCAACAGGAACAGCAGCTCATCTCTCCTGTCAACACAGCTTGTGTTTGCCAGGAATCTATTTAGCAGCGCTGTTTGGATGTGTGCGCGTCTGTGTATGCTGAATAAAGAGAGTGATGCATTTTTTTCCCCTTTATTCTAGGAAGGAGAGAAGCTAACGACACACAACACACACCCCTTGCTTTAAACAGCAATGACCTGACATGTACATAGACACAAATGTCATGGGGTGGAGATCTCTTTGAAGATGTTCAGACAACTGGCAAAGCACAGGTGGCTTTGAGAAGTGGAAGAGCAATTAGTATGTAAGGATTTAGGAAGGAGGGAGTTGTGCGTACTGTTATGAGTTTAGATTTGTGCAAAGTTGCTAACAGCAAAGGTCACCAACTCAAACCTCGCCAGTTAGGATGGAGAGGACAGGGAAAGGTAATGATAACACTCTCGTTTAGCTCTCAAACTACTTTTGAGGAGCTGTAAAGTGACAGCAATGAGGACTTTGTTTGTGGGTTGCTATGACGAATGAATACTAAAAGGTACAGTGATGACACTGGGTGAGTTTAGTAAGGATTATGAGCAATAGTTGTTTAACAAATCCACTGCAGAGTAGTACTGAAAACTCAAGGGAACAGGATGCAGCTTTCACTGTGGACTGACCTCCATGTGAGTGTGTGTTAGTTTGTCAGCTCGTGTTTTGAGCCAATGGCATCTGACTGCAGGGCAGAACAGGAACCTGCGGAGTGGTCCTACACCACGTGCTCACCAAGTCCTGACACACACACACACGCTCAAAAGGTGAACAGAAATGTGTGGCGTGGGTGTTTGGGGCCTGTCGCTGGGCTGTGGTCAGAGAGGAAATGGCTGGTTCCCTTCTCCTGCGACAGCTTTATGGTTAAATTGGTCTGGATTATTAGATTTAAGTGTGTGCACAAGGCTGCGCGCTCCAATGAAGCACCTGTCAAAACAGCCTCGAACTGGGAGAGTTAATTGTTTGTAATGCAAGGAGACTGTACAAAAGACAACATCACTCAGCCAGAGGAAGCTAAACTTGAAAATAACAATTCTACTTTTGTCACGTTTCCGTCCAAATTTAATCAGAATTTCCAGGAAATTGGCAAGAAGGTGCAACATGATGTAATTAAAAAATGGCAGTCATACCTCAATAAACAAAACCTGTGGAAAATGTGGGAGACATAAGGCATTTATGTTTATTAGTAATTTGACAATGGTCTCAGTCTCCTCATCGCTGCACGCAGATCTGATGTTTTCGTCACATTTAAGTTACTTCTTGCACGACATGATTTATTCCCTATTTCGGTTTCCATTGCACTTTGTCATGTTTTGTTTTTTCTAAATTTCTAGAGTTTCCAATCAGGTTGTTTTATACACAAATAGAAATGCGCATAGAAACAGATGGATGGAAACTTATTGGATGAAGATGAAGATGGATGAAAACTTCTTGGGCATCTTAAGGAGCATCTTGATTGCTATTACGTATCCAGGAGCCCAAAGTTAAGACAAAGTTCTACACATCTTAGCCAGCTAAATATTTCCTGGAGCAAAGACATTATCCTTTCTCATAACCTCTTCTTATACTTCACACAGTCTATTGGCCTCATCATGATTCTGTGCTGTAGGTGCTGATCCTTTATTTGCACCAAGCTGGGACATCACACTTTTTAGCACATTCCAGCCCATAAAAGTCATCTTCACTTTGCACATGTTGAATAAACTGTACCAAGTGGACATGGCAGCCTAAAAATAAAAAGGGTTTATGAGCTTCAATGAGGAAAAAAAGTTGTGATGAGTGACATGAGGAAAGATAAGAACGCTTCACATTTAACAGACCTCCACCAAACCATTGCTGGGCCAAAATGAGGTCTTTTTTTCCCCCAAACTTCCCTCATCCATGAATCCAGGAGAGGCTCATACATAGCAACCATACTGAATGTACAAAAAACAAAAAGGTCCCACCAGCACAGCACTGCTGCATCAAAGCCCATGACCCACAGCTCACAGGTTTAAAACAAGTGAGACTCAGAGAAGCTGAGGTTAAAACTGGCTGCTTAAGACTGAGGGGTTTTAAAAGCAGAATGTTTTGTACAATCTGCAAACTACTTCATACCTGAGTGGCCATCTGCTACAATAACAATGTTTACTAAGAAGAAGAAGTAAACATGGTTTCCCACACAAAGCAACAAGTTGCACTTGTACAAAAGTGATTTGAAGATTTGCGAAATCTTTAACACTAGTGAGTCAGAAAGAGGCTGCAATGAAATGTACACACAACATGTTCACTGTATGTGATCATGTTGAAGAGTCAGTCAAATTTCAATTTCCTTGCTTTGCTTCCTAATTCTTATTGATGCTAAAGGGCACCATTAATGCATCGCTGAGAGTTGGCTAATACCATAAAAGCTCTCAGTTTCTTTATGTCAGCGCTGTGAACTGCAACAGAAGCGTTGCACAGGCAAAGTGGATTTGCCTTGTAATTTCACAGATGTAGGAAATATCACAGCCATACAAACCATCTCCAAAGCAGTTCAATGCCTGGGATTAGAGCAGGACAATGTTCGAGGGTGAGGAGAAGACCTACTGTAAGCCATGACGAGTGAGGGATCAAACAGATGGAAAAAGCGATGTGGACTGAGAGATACAGAGGGTTAAGAAAAATCTGAAAATGAGAGTTGAAATGGAAAATGCTGATTTCCCTCATGCACTCAAAACGTCTTGGTCATGTACAAAACTACTAAAAATATCAGAGGTAACTATGGGCTCGTTGTGGTGAAAGACTTAAATTAGGCTTGGCATAAAAATGATGAAATGCATCCTTTTCCTGTTGCATAAAATTAAAAAAAAAAAAACCTCACAGTGCACTTTACTCCACAAGTGTAAAACTCCCAAATAAGAAGCAGCTCGGTTTAGAGCCTGGACTTATCCAACCATGCGTTTATGGCTTTCAGCGTGGTTTGGTTTCAGTGTGGCCAATGAAACTTAAACTCACCTTTAAACTGAAATGTTTCTCTGTATTGAAAGAAGCAGACAGCTTTGTTTATAGTTCTCGAGGGACAGAGTGTAGAAATGTGGAGCACTGGACTGAGCTATAATATGAGGGGAAAGGGAAGAACCAAAAGGTTTCACATCTGCTGGGTTACTAAGGGTGACTTTAAAGCACTTCAATGTAAACAAACACAAACAAACCTCAGCTTTCTCTCAGCCATGAGTAGTAACCAGAAACAGTATATGTCTGATTTCAATGTTTTCACCTATTCTTGTGTATTCTCCAGAATGATCTCATAATACGGCTGGAATGACACAGATGCCCTTCCTTCCCTGAAATTCAGCTATCATACAATTTGGCTCTATCTGGGTTCGTTGGTGCTGTAAACGACTGTCTTGAGGATGTGGTTGTGTTTGATGTTTATGAGGAGGACGAGTCACATGAGTTGGACTGGATTCCGGAGGGTAGACTTAAAGCAATTAAGGAACAAAAACAGCGGCTTCGAACTGCTAACAATCACAATTAAGGTTGTCTGGAGGTCATTAGCACTGTGTACATGTTGGACCTTTGGGTTTACAAGTTGCAGTGTCTCACCACATACACAAGGAACCATTTCAGAGAGAATGTTTGAAAGGAGAGGCTGGTAAAAGCTGAGGTACACAGCAGGAGGATCACCATTCCTAAAATCCAGAGAAGTAAAGCTTTGGTGATTTTATTCCCTTTTGTTTGCCAGGAATCTGAGGCATTTGCCAATTTGCCTTTGCTTTTCTTGACACATACCAAGACCTCTGCCCTCATTGAGGTCATGGTGATTTCTCTTTTCCAGGCCTCTCAAGTCATCCGGTGTGTGAATCCGTCATCTCCACACTCCCATGACGGTAAGCATGCACATGGTGCCAACACATCACAGCACTGTGACCCTGAAGACTTACAACATGGTCTCTGGGTAAAAACAGGTTGCACCTTTGGCCCACTGGCAGGCCCCCGCTGGTATCTGTTCTCTAAGCAAATAAGTTCTTCTCGAGACCTAGATGGCATGTCAGAATGATCCTTAAACTTGCATAAATACTTAGGCTTCGTCCACATGTACATTTTTAAACATTTTGTTTTCACAGTGGCACAGTCAGGCTGGGTTAGGCCACAGAAAAAGACCCTTTTATAACAGAGTTTTTGGCTTGTGATGACAAAGTGTGCTCCGTTATCTCCTTTGTTTACCTGAGGCAATTTTGTGCAGTGGTGGACGTGGGCAGAATAGTGCTGGTGCTAACCTTGATAACTTTTTACATGTTTACACATAAATGTAGTGATTCTTGCACCATAATGAGCAGCAGAAGCGTCCAAATGCAAAATGGAGGTCACTGCGACATAATCCAACACACCCATGACACAGACCCCACTGCCAACATCACTGGTTTTTGAGGAGACCCGGTCAGCCCTGTAGTTGCAGGTAGCGTACCAATTGCTTTCTTAGGCTTCTATTTGGCCAACATGGCTTTAGTGTTCAGGTTATATCGCTGGCGGTTGGTTTGGCATGCTCTTGACAGCACTTCAACTGTGTCTTTGCGTTTTCATATGGACGGAGACATTGCTGGATTAGGCCTTAATTACTGAACATCCACTGCATCAGAAGAGGCCACTGACGGAATCAAGAGTGCAGGTCTGAGTGTTAATCATTGCAGGCTAGGTAGGTGACTCACTTTTGAAACACAACACTCATGGTAATCAGTGACATCCGGACCCTATGTTAGTCACTTGGTTCATGTTCAAAATCCATGTTTACAAGTACGCAAATGTTTATGAATGCATGTATGCATGCTACTTTGGGCTTCACATTTGGGATGGACACATGTTTGGGCTTAAAAAAAGAGACATATTACTCTTATTTCTGTCCCACGGTGTGCCCTCAGTGATGGAGTTACAATAAACTCTTTGGGCTGAAATGATCAACTGAAAAATCTGGGTGTTACACAGAGATTAACAATAGGAAATGCTTCATAACAATATTCAAGCAGGAAGAAGTTCATTTGGAAATTGTCGGTGATATGAAGCAATGGGCTATTTCGGTAATTCCTAGGACACTTGATGTCTGGCGCTGCCTCAGAGATGTGCAGTGTTTTAAAAATATTGGCTTCGCTACTATATTTTGATACTTCTGATTAAGAACCCCTGGCTGTATTTCTATTAAAGGAGAAGTACTCTCTTCCTCAAATTGTCTCCATCCATCATTTATCTCCCTGGCCCACAGAGAGCAGGGGGAGCTCCTGTAAACAAACACGAGAGATAGAACACCGACACTCCACCTTCGAACCCCGTGTTTACCACCGGCTGTATATCCTTCACTGGCTCTGTTTGAAAATATCCCCACATATACAAACAACTGCGGCTGTGTGTGCATGAACCGTGAGTACGCGCTGTGTGCACGAGGGGGGAAACTGAAACTAGATAAATAGGGAAAAGGGGAATATATCAGCGATTGTGAAAATTATGTTTGAGCACATGTGTAAACAGTCTGCAAGTGGGCAGTCAACCAGGCTGCTGCATATGTGGGGTCAGACTTTAAAGCACAGGGACAGAGTCATAATCATGCAGTAATGAGGGAGTAAAGATGGAAGCCTTGAGATGCTGCAGCACCATAATTGTAAATGCTGTAGATCTAAAATGCAGGACGCATTCAGAGAAAGAAAGATCTGATCAGGACCACGGTAAAGTTCACCAATTCGGACTTAAATCTGAAGTTCATGAGCCTATGCGCATGCGAGCATGTGGGAGTTCACGTGTGTGTTTGTGACAGTGTACAAAACACTAAATAACAGATTGGGAAATTGCCTTGCTTGCTAATTGGTATTCTGTTCAGCCATCCAAGACAGCGCCGTAGGCATCTGAAAAGCCACAATAGCGCAGGAGAGTCAAGCACGCTGACAACTGGCTGGGTGAGTCACTCGCGGCTGCACAACAACTGTGCACCACCCACTAACCTTTCAAAAAAGAAAAAGAAGAAGAAATACACTTGCTTTCATAACCACAGAACGGGAGTGAAAAGGTTGTGCATCCCTTCCAGCTGTGAGAGTGCAGGTCACACAAAGAACTCCGCTGCTGGACCAAAAGCTCCCAAAGGACATCTGTCCAAAGTGACATTAGCTCTCCCTCTGGGACGGACTACATGGATGAAGGAGAAGCTGCTACTTGGTCAGGATTTCCCGCTGCTCATCCCAAAGTATGAGATATCACTATCTATGCAAAATTTTTCTTAATTTAGATACATGTCATCTAACATTAAAAAAACATAAGACCTTTATGAGTCATAGCTGGAAGAGTGTCCTGAGTTCACAGGAGACACATGTACATACACACATAAACACCTGTAAATGTTTATCTTTCCACTACATTAGTCTACGCTGGGTGTGAGTCAGATACAATTAACGTAGGAAAACAGCTTCTTAGGAACACTTCAGCTCCTTTCATGTTGTTGCTACGACTTAAAAATCCACTTTCCATAGTAAACAGATATCGTTGCTCTGGTAAAGTGGAGTTTTGAAAAAGGTTATCAATTCCACATTTGTGAGTGCTTTTAGGCTGCTGATGTGCTATAATCTGCACACCACTCACGTTTGTGTTTTCTTCATATGTGATCATGGTCAAACAGTAATGGCCATGTGTATAATAATAACCATTTAAATTAGCACATAAATGCTACAGCAATTCAAATGAATGAATTTCAATTCTTATTGAAATTGGCAGATGTGCAGAGAATTTAAATGATGATAATGATAATTAAGATTATTATTAAAAGCACTTCCAATGACCCTGGTCATGTGATCATTAAACATGGGCTGAAAATCAGCTACTGCAGATGTATTAAAAAAAAAAAAAAAAGATTAGGTGCATGGGTCATATATGGATTCTTTGAACATCTGTCAGTTCTCTTCATCCATATTATCATCAAGGCTCCGACCAAAAGACACTTTTTTTTTGTTCCCTGATTTTCAACCCATGAGAAACATTCTTCCTTCCTCAGCAGATCAAAGGGGGCTGAGTCGGACGCCAGGGGCCAGATCAATTATCCCAGGCAGCCATTTCCACTGTCCTCTCCTTCTGACACGCCAGAAAAATCTGGGCCCTATCAAAGGCTGAAGGGGCCATCAGCCAGCCAAGCAAGCTATTTTCCTCCATTTTACTTTAGCGTTACCTTTCACTGCTCATTTTCTTTTCCCCAGCTATTATCTCTCTCCTTTCTTTCCTTCCCCTCTATCTTCCCGCTGTTCTCTCAATCCTTAATCCAACTTCACACCATTGCTTAGTTTCATCTTACCATTGTATGCCCTTTTCACCCCCTATAATAACAGCACTGTGCTTTCCTCTTTATGTTTTTCACCCCATCCCTCACTCACGGCTGTATTACTTTGACAAATGTCACCTTGTAAAGAAAATTCAGCTGACAGCTTCTGTGTCTGTCACAGTCACACAGCTGTGCTGGAAAATAAAGAAGGTTTCCCCAGTTCTGGAGTGACAGAAACATCCCTCACAAAGAATGAGATAAAAAAAAAAGTTGTGTACAACCTCTGCCTTTAGGTGCTTCTGCATGATTTGTCCCACTCACTACAACTTATGTATGGTATCTTTTGTGTAATTAATTCATTTTGCTATTTCTAACCTTATTGTGTTATTTTACAATAAACTGCAGCCATGTCGAGTGGCATGAGAAATGAAAAACATTTTTACAGCCCTTTAACACTCCACGCTTTGGAAAATCAACAGTAATGTAAAGTAGTAAAACATGGAAAAACACTGGTATGGATGTTTAGAGTACAACTACTTCTAATTTCATGACTCTATGAAGAGCTTTAGTGCTCCCACTATCCTGGAGCTGAACGGGCTCAAAATAATCTCAAAGAGATACTAGAGACCGCTTAACAGGAACCAAATGAAAGTGCTTATGAGAGCTTTTTCAGAGACAATGGATATAAAAGGAGACAGGGCCGTTAAAAATGACTGCCTTCTGTCATACATCAAAAGATAAAGGAAAGCCAGTCCTGCCATTCAGCCTGACCCTTGTGATTAAGAGGCCAATCTACAGCCTGTCATTTAACCATGGCAGCCGTAAGGACACCCAAAACTTAGTCAGTTAGTGTGCTGACAACCTAATGTCGTTTAGCATGAGAGGATTCACTCTGCTGCCACAGAGAGGAAAAAAAATACTTGCGTGCTCTTCATTGGTTTTCCTCCACTGCCCTTTCCACAATAAGCATTCCAAACATCTAAAACATCTCTTTTATATGTTTAACATTTATAGCTTACATTTCCACAGGAAGGAATGTACAGAATGTGATCAGACATTAGAATGCTATGTTGTGAACCCCCCCCATAACTCAGATATTCAGAAACATTTAGACACCAGTGTGTGTGTGTGTGTGTGCGCGCGTGTGTATGTGTTTAATATGTTGAGGATTTTCACTCTCATTCCTTCATGATTTAAAAATATCCTTACCAGTTTCTCCTTGAAGACCATCTGTCTGAGCCACTTGAAATCCAGCGGTTTGAAAGCAGAGAAAACAAAAAGTGAGTCTTTTTCATAGTTTTCAGGCTTCTGGATAGCTCCCTCTGGATAGGTAATCCTCATGGTGGTTTTGGTCCCAACATCTTTGCCATAACCAGTTACTGGGGCTTCATTTAGTCTGCCAGCACAAAATAAATGTCTTTATTCACACCACATCAACTACTGAATAAACACTTTAATATCAGTTTGTACTGTTTCACCTTCTACATTATAGAGTTTACACACAATACTGTTGTTTAGAGATACAAACTGCTCAGACACTTGTAGCATTTTATTTTACCATGACGTCATCTTACCTTACTACAACATCGTAGTCATCTATACGGGAGCCCAGAGACTTGTTGGACAGGATGCCCCCGTTGCCCACGATGACACATCTTTTACAGCTGAGACTGTCAGGCGAGAGGGTCCAAAGTTAGTCAAATTAACAACAGAACGCTGGACTTCCTGTTGATGTGGGTGAGCAGCAACAGTTACCTGTCTAGCTCCTCTCCAAGTCCATAATTTTTCGTGGTAGTTAAAATGCTGTCTATGATTCTCTCTGCCGAGGAAAAAGAAGGAATAAGCACCATGAGAGGGCAATTCGGGATATATTAAGTTGACACAATATCAAATATGTACTTACATGACCGGACTGAATGTAAATACTTATACAGCTAATTTTACTGCCCAGAGCAGTTTGTGTATAAATACACTGGTGGATAATTGCTTTCTTGGCAATGAATGGGAGACGGGATACACACAATACTTTCAAATTCTCTTCATCAAAGATACTGTATTTCGTAATATGACAGTGAAAAATGTACGACTATCATCAGGGTCAGTCACCTTCAGCGTCCCCTGGGTGCATCAGTTTAAACATCATGGATGAGGTGATGTTCTCTAATAATGACAATAAAACATGTGAAGGACTGAGGGGATTGCTCCTTTAAAAGATTAACAAACTGCCATGGACTTCAACATACCACCACAGATAGAGCAATCTAGGTGGTCTTAAAGACAGTTGGAGGACAGAACACCTCTCTCCGTTTATTCAGTCACAGATAAGGAGTGACCAATCAGCCCTCAGGAACAGTGGTGATGGGATTATGGAGGGAAAAAAGCTGTTGTGTTCCTGAGAGGAGTGTATCTAGGAGAAACGGACATACAGGGTTCAGGATGGTATGCGAGTGTATGTAGAAACTCTCCCATAAAAGCACTCAGAGAGGAATGCTGTTTTCAAACAAGCACATTCTCCTTGTTAAGTGGGCGACATTGAGCTCATCTCCCTGCGTGGCTAGCACCCCTCTGATGGCAGGAGTGAGAAACGGGGATGTTTAGCCATAGCACGCATTCCTGCCGTGTTCTGTGGGGCATTCTGTTCGAGTCATGCTTCCAGCATTAGATGTGGCATATATTTCTCTCTTCTCCTGACCATTTTTAGGCCTCTCATACTTGTAATTCACCTATCATAACAACCCACGTGTGCTGATTCCATTACAGCTGTTATTATTTTTAATCCAAGTCACATTTATAGTAATTCGGAAGCACCATAGATGGACTACTTGGATTTATCTGCAATGTTAGCAGTTTTTTATTACAGTTTTCTTTTATTTGCATCCAACACGCGAAAAAAAAAGTGTTCCTGCGTCACACTGTTAAAAAATAGGGGGGACTTTTAATTGCACTTCCTACTTCACTTAATTATCATATAGAACAAAGGGTGGCTGAGAGAAACAGCAAAAGCGAGAGTAACAGGAGAGTGTGAACAAGAGAGTTTAGACTGAGTCCTCAAAGCAGTTTGAAAGACATATTAAAGGCCCATTCACCCTGGCTAACGATCCTAATGATTAACCTGCTGAGGCGAGGCAAGCAGAGCAACAGCCCATTGTTTGGATGTGGTGTCGATGTCTGGCGTCAAGCATCACCCCGAGCAGCATAAACACAAGGCTGAGGACCACACCTGGATCCAAGCGGGGGAAAAGTGAAAAATCACAATGGGCAGGACTCGCTTCCAGAGGATGACATGGAAGCTAATTGTTATAAGTACCCGGGGTAAACATTTCAGCGAAGTATGTCTCGTGGTGGAGCCGAAGATGAATGGCTGTAGGTTCAGACATTAGTCCAACGTGGAACTCTTGAAATGACAAAAATCTCTGCTGGCAACATAGAGAAAGGTCGGAAGCATCATACAACACATAAACACAGACACATTGTTGGGAAGAGTGCAGCCTAAACAATATGAAAGAATCATGTGATGAGGGAGTGGGATTTGTTAGGCCTGCACTTCACGAGGCTCTTGACTCATCATCAACTTCAACGGTAAGAAAGAAAAAATTATAACTTAATTGCAGTAGGATGACCAATTTATCAAAGATACTGATAACTGAACAGACACAGGTGTTGCCATCTTTATTTTCATGATATAGACTGCAAATCTGAGGTTCGTTCAACTCCTTGGCACCAGTTTGCAATTGGCACATACAAATACATCCACAGTGAAATCGCAGTGGCCCAGTACCATCATTTATAATAATAATAATAACTTTATTTATATAGCACCTTTTAAAAACAAGGTTTACAAAGTGCTTTACAGAGCAGAGGGCCCAACAGAGGGCCAGCGAACAGGCTGAACATTTTTCGGTCAAAAGCAAATAAAATCAAAATGATGAGGAGAATAGGAAGGTCAATAAAATTATAATAAAATAAAATAAAGTAAAATACAATAAAATGAAGAGATAACATTATAAAAAGGCCAATCTGTAAAAATGAGTTTTAAGGAGTGATTTAAAAGAGTCCACTGAAGCTGCAAGCCTTATCTCCTCAGGCAGGTCATTCCAAAGTCGAGGGGCTCTGACAGAGAAGGCGCGGTCACCTCTCGTCTTGAGTCTTGACTTCGGAACAGCCAAAGTGACTCACCCGAGGATCTAAGGCTACGAGTTGGTTTGTATGGCGTCAACAAATTGGCGATATAATTTGGGGCCAAGCCCTGACGAGCTTTAAAAGTGATCAGTAGAATCTTAAAATCAATCCTAAAAGACACAGGGAGCCAGTGGAGGGAAGCTAAGATCGGGGTAATGTGGTGATATCTATTAAAACCGGTGAGAAGCCTAGCTGCTGCGTTCTGGATCAGTTGGAGGCGAGTCTTCTTAACAAGACGACGAGGACACAACTTCATTGCTTTGCTGCAAATAACACTGCAGATTACACTTCAGTGTCCATTAAAAAAAAAAAGAAGTAAAAAAGCAGTTTACTCATACACTTGTGCACCTGCTATTGTGTCATCTTCGGAAGATAAAGCAGTGCATTACCTCCAAAATGTGATCATATAACTGAAGCAGAGCATGTGTAAACATCATACTCTGACTGTAAATGGTAAGTAAAAAAAACTTTAGTGTAATCTGCACTCAGCTAAACTGAGAGCTGATTCCAGTGAACATGTCATCAATAACTGGTAGGATTTAAAGAGAATAACATGAAGCACAATGCAGCCTATTACTCAAATTGACCATTCTGGCTGACTGGCATCCTGCAGTGCTCATGGCTTTTCTCTGAGACGGAATCAACACAGCTTTACTGTTCTCAGGCTATGGTTGATGTGTGCCAAAGATACCTCTTGGCAGAATGAAAAGTAAAAATAAAACTCCCACCCAGCACCACCACTCCATGTTTCCAATTTGGAATCCTTTGTGGTGTTCTATTCAACATCCACACGTATCATCTCTCCACATGAGTACAACTAAAAGGGAAACCCCACTGCCGTCGCAGCCCGTGGAGAAAACAGAAACCAGGTGTAACACTCAAGCAGGGAGTGTTCTTTTGATGGTGGCTGAGACGGTGTGTGTGTGTCTGTGTGTGTGTTCGTATGGCAGTGGAGAAGTTGGCGGAGCACAAAGGTAACATTCACTGTACCTTCTGCTTGTAAGTATTGGAAAATATGTGACAGAGCATGTCACTGAAGCCAGGTTAATGTTATCTCTCCAGTTCCCATGGCACTGTGTAGTGGTTTGATATCTAAAGTGCTGGAGTGTGTGTTAAGGTCAGGGAACAAGTACAAGTGTGTGTGGAGGCATTAAAGTCAGAGTGTTGGGAGACATGAGTTCCCTGGTCCAAAGATAGACTTCATTTTGCAAACAAATGTAAATTACTTATGAGGCTGTTATCAGGACAAACACAGACACTTAAATGAGTGATGAGAAATATCCATATATTCTGACTTATGTGCATAGAACAATAAGAATGTTAAGACAAATCTTGTTTCATTTGGTCTCGTTTCAATAACAAACTGCAATCTATGCTAGGCTCAGCCGCTGTTAATTGTAGATAACGTGGGATTTTGTCATCTTCGACCAGTCCAGAGACTTTTGACCATAACAACAGACAAGGACCATGGCTTCAAAACAATGAAGGGAACCTGAGCTGCAGCCATCCAGAGATGCTTCACTGACAGGAAAAACCTCACTGTACTCCATGTGAAGTAAAGGGTGTGCATGGTGGTCTGTCTGTCTGCGTGTGTTGAGCATGTTAGAAGAGCAATAGTGTTATTAAGTACTCATATCAGGACTCAGTGTCGATAGTACCCAAATGTAAGTACTTGTACTTGGTCTGAAAAAAATGGTATCAGTGCATCCCTTTCAAAAACATTTCTGAAACGCGCTGTGACAACAAGAAGAAGAAAGGATTGGAAATTTAGATCCAGTATCAAATTCACTTATCTTAATCAAATCCTTTCAAAACCCTTACTGGATTTGACCAGTTCACCTTTCAGCATAATAAAGTCTAGTCACTTTGTGCTGGCTGAGAAGGCAGAAACACCAGAGTTTTTAGTAGCAGCCTAATTAATGAGATGAGCAGCAGAAGGTATCAGACACATTGACTGAACAGCTGACGCCTTCACCATCTACTTAGTTCAAATACTGAAGGTCCTGATTCAGAGTCAGTTAGTTGATCAGACTAAGACTACTTTACACAGAAACGATCTGAACAGAAAATGCAAAAGTGGCGTTGCATTCTCACTTTTTATTCCACGTTTAGATGAGCGTTTTTTTGGGGGAAATCTGCATGCATACGGTGACGCAAAAGTGTGTGGAATCAGAGAATCAGGGACGGGCTCTGGCAGATCGAAGCACACTTTTGCGTTTTTTACCCTTTAGATGGGCATGCAACGGTGGAGCTTTTTCAAGATTTCCACTCTGGAGGACATTTTCACTTTTTTGCATTTTTAAGCCCCAAAAACGCTGTCGCCGTCTAAATGAAAGGCACATCCGATAAAATATTTTATCGTTTTCACCCCCGAGCGTTGTCGTGTAAACAGGGCCTCAAATGGTGATAAGATCTCAAAGTTTAACTGGAAGATTGTGAGGTGATCACTTACTGACATATAGTGGTGATACAGAGCGATTTGTCTTGTTACTCACAAACAATCTTTGACTGAATACAGACACCAGCTGCAGACAGCACATTAACCAGAAAACAGCCAAACTTTCACTCAAACCGTTACAGAATTAATGTTAATTAGCTACAGTTGATCATGTATGCTGGTGATATCTGTCATCTGGACCGGAGACAGCTAAAAATGAGAGGCCTGCTGCCTGTATGTTTTCCACTGCTCTACGCCAATAAAAAGACTGAGCAGAGATAAATGGTTTGATGTGAGATTTGTTGGCATCTGAGCTGAAAGAATCTAGGTATTTTGCCAACCGGGAACTAGATCCAAAATCAAACCAGCGATGAGAACCCATCCCTACTCAAGAGTCACACAGTGAGCACAGATGATATGAGATAAAGATGAGGTAATGCGTTGCATTAAAAAGGCTACCGTTTAACAGTTGCTTGTGACATCTCCAAAGTGGACGGTCCATGAACACATCAACGAAATGAGTTTTCAAAAACATTCCCTGCTTGCATTCATCATGTCAAGACAAACACTACAGGTGACTACTGTAAACACACACTGTGGGGGATTACCTCTCTCACTTTGTCTCAACTCGGGACAAGGCAGAGCAACGAACCTGAGGCAGAATCTATTCTGCCAAAAACATCTGCCTTTGCAATAATGACAAATGATGAAAAGTGCAAAGTGGCAGAACGCTGGCATTCACCACAGCTGAACCATCAGAGAAACCTTAATGAAAACAACAGCTTAAAAAGAGAAGGACATAATAACAGGCTTGGTTCCATACCTCTGAATTGCTGCCCACATCCCTGATTGTTTTTAGTAATTTGAAAAAAGAAAAAAAGAATAACAATTCAGGCTGAATATTAGGCTACAGACTAACTTGTCTTGTTGACAGTTTGTTGATCGGTGACAAGTTAGAATCATTGATGCCAGAGGTAGATACAGCACGAGAAGCCGACTGACGCCTGATGATAATGGAAGAAGGTTGACAGCCTTTACTTGTCACTCCATCACCTCTTCTGAACCAAGTGTGATGATGGCAACTGTAAATCATCTGGATTTTATTGAAAACACACAAATCTGAGCTTGACACCAACTCAGCCAAAAGAATACTTTCTCTGAGATAAAACACTATACCGTGCAGCTGCTGTCAAGCTCCCACACAGCAGCTCACGCATGTCTACACGCTGGATCAAAACTGATTTTATGGACACCATCCTCGAAAATGTCATTCAAGAAATGTAGAGCGTATATCACTGGAGGAAGGTGAGTTATGGAACCTTGGACCTGGGACTCTGGATCTTTCTTACCTTGCGTTTTGAATCCAAATGGAGGTAAGTAATTGCTGACTTTTGCTAGACGTTTGAAGTTCCGATCAAGAAACATGGGTGCTGGTTTCATGAACCTGCAATGACAGGGAAGAAAGAACAGAAGGAGGAAGAAGAGAGAGACATTTTCCATTAGCTGAGCTCAAAGAACATGAAAAAACACAGCATGTTTGGCCACTCCTGTAACCAACCCCCTACGATTAAGAATTATTTCTTTTGTTGAGCGTTCCCCCACTACACCTTTTCTCCTCTCCATGCAGGGACCATGTGGCTTCCCATAATCCCTGCTCCACCTGGGACAGTAAGCCTCAAAGTGATAAATGAATTCACATGTTCCGCTGTCATTCACCTAACAGCAACCCCACCTCCCCTGCTAAAGCCTCCCAAAACAAGGAAAGCGTGCGCACGTATTAGCAAGGTAGCTAGAAAACCAAGCAAGTAATCAAAGCTGAGAGGCAGGGGAGACACAGAAGCACATCCCACCAACATGACTTTTCCACCCAGGCCTATGTCACAGCCGACACGCAGTTTTGATAAATATGCCGAGACAACATACTTCCTAAAATGATCTGGGGCAAGACTGTTTCTACAAACTGAGTTGGATTGGAGGGAGTCATTCTCACCTTTGTTGCAGTTTAAAGACAAACACACTGTAAAACAAGCATCTAGACAATTCAGAGATTTGAGCCTAAAATGTGAAATACTTGTGTTTGCCCATGACAGAGAACAGACAAGTGAACTACTACAGTCCTCCTGCCGCATTAAGAAACAAACTGAATTTGATGTTTTTAATGCCCCATGAACTGCTACTTCCAGCATCGCCTCTTCCTTATCCTGTGTGTCTGCATAAGTGTGTGTATGTGTCTCTCTCTGATTAACTGCAGCCCTAGAATCAAAAGAAGCCATTTCCTCTTAGTCACGCCTGTGACCCAAGTGCAGCATCAGGATGGATGTGTGTTTTTATGACCCGCTGTCAAGCCGGGCAGACACGAGATGAGAGGGAGAGACGTGCATGGAGCTTCATGCATTTCCATGTCAGACCTAAATGATCAATGAGGACCAACAAACACACACACACACAAGTCAATGGTAGGCGCCTTGGAGAGATCTATTGAGCTGGTGTGTATTATTTTGTTTATGATAGAAGCCAGTTACAGAGATGATTGCACTGCCTCATTACCGGAAACCAGACCACCAGGCGCAGAACTATTGCATCTTCTCACCGTCGTAAATTACGTCTCCCACCAGTGACAGACTGCAGTAACTGGCCAAGGCATTTTATAAAGAGAACACATAAGCAACATTACACTCCTCCCGTGTTTCTCAGCAGAAATCTTGGATAGTTACCATAAACACTGCCATGGGGTTCACAAGAAATATGTGGAGCTCTGAGGCACAATGACCAAACATGGCCGACATTATTGGAAGGCCTTCCACTTAGCTTAAACCTCTTCCAAGCACCCTAATCGGCCTTTGATACCCTAATTATCCTCCAGTTTTCAAGAGAGAGAGAGAAAGAGATAGAGAGAGAGAGAGAGAGAGAGAGAGAGAGGCAGTTATGTATGACTCGCTCTCCTCCTCACATCACCTGACATGGGCACACACACTCAGAGACTTCTGTCCTGCCAAAACAAATGGAGATTCATTAAACCCAAGACTTCTGAGGCCAAAAGAGGCTATAAATAACACAGGACCATTGCGAGTCACTGAGCCCTGACCAACAGTCAGTCACTGACATCCTGACAAAGCAGAGAGACACGGGGCTGCTTGTTGTTAAATAAAAGTGAGGGCTCCCAAAACAGCCAATGCATGGGGACGCATTGTACTCATTTCCTTTGCTAGGGTCCATCTCTCACGGGAAATATTTTCATAACCGTGCTGCTTCAAGTTCACTGCCAACACTTGATTTAGGGCTCCAATACAAACAGTTTTGGGTAAAGCAGAGGGGAGGGGAGGTGTGGAAAATAAATTGGATTCTCCAGGGCAGGGGCTTCAGAGAAGACAAACATGGAGGAAGCAGGAGATGATTAGAGGGAGAGCCACAGGACCTCACTGCTAGAGGTTAAGTAGGTTTTCTTTAACAGCTGAACTGCAGGCCAAAATACTAACAAGGACTTTTAAATTGATTTGTTTTTGTCTGGTAAACATACAAAGCAAACGCAGATTAAGAAAGGTAACAAACAAGATGTTAATTTGTTGACCCCCTTTCATGCAGGACACAATAAATCACATACAAACTCACATACTGCACGATTGTGTGGGTTCAACCATACACCCCTGCATACAAACACACACGTACACACTAACTTCCACAAAAGTGCTGCATTAATTGGGCTTGTTGACCTGTGTGTGACTGGGTTGAAGGTGGTAGTAATCAGTGAGCTCCCGGTGGGGGTTCTGTGTTGTACAGAACTTTGATCCGACACGTGCGGCTGATTAGAGGAAGTCATTACGAGGGAGGACATTGTTAACACATAGTCTCTCACATAGATATATTGTGCCATGTGCTTTGGACACACTCAAACACACTGAGAGAATCTTATTTTAATGGGTTTCCCTTTTAAACAGAATATTGGGGTTAAATATCATACAGGCAGGGAAAGAACAAGCAGGTCATCTGACAGAAGGTTGATGGTTTGGTGGACTTTAAAATGCAAAACACAATACATAAATATATATAAAATTAAGTCAGAAAATCTTTAAAAATATTGGAATTTGTTGTTGAGCTGGTGTGCTGATGTGGTATGCTGGTGCTGTCTTTTTTCCCATTGAAAGCTTGCATCTTCAGGCAAAAGAATTGGGCTGGCGTATAACTGTGTCAAGGACTGCACTGAAGTGCCACTGGCTATTGTTCAGCAATGCGCTAAATTGCTCCTCTATTAGCTTAGCTCCAAGAATGCTGAATGGACAATGCCCTATAGATCGAGCTGAGATGGGCGGCAAATAGAGGCAAAGAGAAAAACCAAAAGAGCCAATGACATCAGAGAGGGCCGTGGAGGATTGTGCAGACTGTGTGGGCTGGGTACCACGAAGCTCGTGATGAGTCAGGACAGGAAGTTGGTTTCGTTCATAGAGAAAGCCTCTAAGACTCAAGGGTGCGATAGGAGAAAGATGGGAGACCTTGTACTCGGGTGACAAAGGTTCTTTTGTGTAACATAGGGATCACAAGGACACAGACTGAGTTTTGTGGTGGGGGAGAAGATGATAGAACTATGATTGAAACTGGGGAAGACTGGCCAGGAATGTGGGGGCTTCTCTGTTTCTGACTCAAAACCCTCAAGGCCAAGCTGGCTTGAGGAGTGACATCATGCATCTTGGTATGCTTGAGTAACAGTTTTAGCTTTTCTCCTGCTGACATCCAATTAAAATGATTTGTTTGTGAAGCTCCCAGTTGTGTATGTGAAGTTCTTGGAGCAACGTTCAAAGGAGTCTGCCTGCATGCAATGCATCTCTACACTGTTCTGTGAAAATACATGCAAAACAAAAAGCAGTCCATCTCACTTCGGATAGATGGTGGTCATCTTGGCTGCTGCGAATCCTGGCTTGCACACTCCTTCGCTGAGGTTGCCATACTTGTATGCCAACTCTGGTGGCCTGTACATTAAAAGAACAGAGGGCGTGATTAATCAGGTACATCATGATAACGGATCGTCAATTATGTCGACACATTTCTAAGCCTCAAAAACTGAGATTGTCAAACAATCTGCTTGAAAGATAGGGAAAAAACGGGGTTGCTTAGGAAGTTGGAGAATTCAGCAACAGCTGAACGTATCACTTTGTGTGTGGTAAGACAAAGCAGAGGGGCCTTGTTCAAATAATCACACTGGCAGTGCTAATACTAGAAACCTCCCGATTACTAGCATGATCATCAATAACCTGATGTATGCCATGGATCTAATTCAAATAAACAGGGGGAAAAGGAGAGAGGCCCAAGTCTACCTGAAATCAGTTGGCAGGAGAAGGGGCTTGACTACAGCCTGCTTGTGCACAATTAGAAGCTCTTCTATACTAATATAACATGTTTCAGTATGCTGGCCTCAAGCTCAAATCACTTGATTTGGTGAAAGTGAAATCTAGGTGGCATTTTTCAATCACTCAGACCAGCAGCGGGAATAAATGACCCAAATGACAAAATGAATTACTAGTTTAAAGATGAATTGGACTACTGCATGCATGTGCTCTGATGGAGTAATTAATGGCACTGCAGATCTTATGTAGGAGATGTATTAGATGAACTGAACCTGTGTGAGAACCACCTTTGAGTGCGTGCTGACATGGCGCTTATACTATATGTGCAGAGCGTGGATAGATGTGCCCTGCGAGAGCTCGGGTAGTGATGGCAGCATATGAATATTGCCTGCATGGTAATGGGAGGGCCAGAGAAAGGGTCTTATCGTGGCAGTTTAGAGCGGGAGTGTCAAACCAATTCAGAGAATTGTACACATATCAACAGACGCGCTGACACAATGACGGCCGCGTAATGACTCAACGTTGCACGTTCTCGCCCTGACAAACCACAGCTGTTCTGGAATACACGGGAAAAGACCAACTACATCTCAGTTCACACAAATCTCTTCATGTATTACTCAGACTGCCAATTAAATCTGTGCATTTGTCACCAGGTTTTGGTTAGGTCTCCAATGAGATGCCATGTGTTTATTTGAGAAAAATCAAGTGAGATTAATCGGCTGAAGGTTTACATTTTCATGTTTAGTGTTCCCCCATTGATCAAGTGAAACCTGTATGATTAAGTGTTCAGTGGAACAAGCTGTAAAACACATCTAAACTAATGGAGTCAAAGTGTAACTGGGAATTCAGCTGTTCTAAATATTTCAAGTTAGAAATATCCCACGCAGCACATGATGGAGAATGGCTAAACGTGTTGCATTAAATGACAGAAATGTTCACTAGAAAGAGATGTACTCACAGTTTTGTGTCCAGCTGCAGCAGAAAGCCCTGCTTATCATACACTGGAGGAGACAGAAACAGAGATAGAAATGACCCATTAGCACAAAGGTCACAGGGCACATAATAAAAGCAAGAAGAAGCACGGCATCTTTGGAAGGATTTAACTTTATATAGTTGGATCATTTGCTCTGGTCATCCAATCTACATAATATCAACTATCAGCTCATTCGCTGTAGTTGTGAACAACCTGTGCAACTTTCACTGGGAAAACAATATGGCGAATGTAAAAAGAAAATAAGCATTAGAATTAAGGATTTGTGACAAACAAGCAAGGTTAGGGACAAGCCAGCCAAAACAATCTGTTGATTTTAAAATAAAGTTAGAAAAGAAGTTAGAGATCACCTATGGACAACCAAAGAGGGAGCCAATAGGTGCCTGATGAAGCATTGAGGTAGAAGCAGAGAAAATTAGGATATGGAGACATAAGAACTTTATTCTGAATGAGTATCTACTGTAATCTTATATTGTATAATGATGCTTACAGAGTCTATCAAACACTGAACACATTATTAATTTCTGACTGTAAAATACAGTAGCAGCTGTCGAGCGTGACAGAGCATTAGTTGAAAGTAGGAAGAGCGTGGTGTTACTCCTGTGGTTGCTGATCTTGTCTTCACAGAGAAGCTGGAGGAGAAAGATAAAGAAAAAAGGACAATGGGAATGCGTGACAGCTGGTTAGGGAAGGATCCAAGCACTGCCCTGGAAGATGGGGACTTTGCCATAGCAGCCAAGATGAGTGACTGTGTGTGTTTGTTTCTGTTGAGAAGCATAAAGCAGCCAGAGGCCGAGTTGAGGCAAGGGCTTGGGAGAAATTAAAGCGGCGTGGTCATACCAGTAAGACAAACGTTGGTCTGTGGAACCTTACAGTGTAATGCACCAAAACTCCTGCAGACTCCTTCACTTGCCAATCATTTGTTACTGAGCCCAGACAACAGAGGGCAGCGTTGTATCACGCTGCAGCTTCATGTGAAAGCCGATGGCTGGGCAGACGTTAAACTCCTCAATTGTTGTCATGGGTACCAAATTCAGTATTTTACTACTGTTACAAGTTGAATTTACTCTGAAGAACGGAACTTGCTGTCCATGTTGGCAACAGGTTGGCAAAGCTGGCTGACTATTTGTTTTAAATGTTCCTAGCGTCCCAGCCCAAATGTGGCTGCTGAAGTATTGCAGGGTTTTAAAATAATTTTTCTTTTAAATGGTGGAGGGACAACAAGGATGGGTCAGGGTTCGGTTCATGGGGCCGCAGATGTACCTGAGCCTACTATTCGTCCCACGGTGATGTCCGTTTCCAACTCTGAAACACAAAATGGTCAGTTAGCACTGTTTGAGGACAGTCTGTTACGGTAGAACTGGACTTGAAAATAAAACCAACTGCAAATGTCAGACATTACAGAGCCAGAAGAGGAAGAAGAGGAGGAGGAGGAGGAGGAGGAGGAGGAGGAGAGGTTAATAGCTTTAATCCCAGTAGGCTGAATTATAAGACTTAATCTTTATTCAAAGATGGAAAGTCCAATGAAGTGGAAAATTAAGTGCAGAGGTGCAGTGGTACATTTAAAGTTCCCCATAAGGACTGAATGAGTGAATGAACACAAACATTTTTGGTAATAAAACAAAAACAATGATGATTGGTAGATGGAAGCGGTCAAGTGGAGATCTTTCAATCTTTCATTGAGTTAGCAGACATTTATATTCCATGGGGGAAAAAAAAACCCAAAAAACAAAACAGCCCAGTTTAAAGTCACCCAGTATAAATGGGCAGAGTCTCAGTTCCTGGAACCAGTACCTGGAATTCTTTTCACTTCAGTCCCTGTAGTCAGGACTACAGTTGTCTCTTCTGCATCACCCTCTGAAAGCAAAAGGGGGTTAAGACACTGAAACAAGGTCATCACTGTGGAGCTGTGGAAGCAACTATTAACCATACAACTATTAACCAAGACCACAGCACTCAGAACATTAAAAAAGTATGTTTTCAACATCAGCTGCAGCACAACACAAACCGTGGCTATGCACAGAAACAGATGCACACAAAAGGCAGACACGGACACAGAAAGAAACAAAACATCAAAGGTTTGATGCTGATCCTCCAATGTGCATCGGCCATGGCAGCAGTGCCATTCACAAAGTATAGTAATAACAGAGTTTATGTGTTTAAGGATCTAAAAGGACGACACATTACACAAGGCTGCCTTTTTACAGATTTACAGAACAATGTCAAAGATTCTACAGGTGTGACAGACCCACAGTAAATGACTGTGACTTACTCTGAAAGTGCTTAAAGTTTATTATGCCAAGATTTTGGCAACAACACACATTTCCATTCCACTTCCCAAATCAGATTAATCATTATCATTTGTTTTACCACAAGGATAAAAAACTGAGGACCTTTAATTAAGAAGAAAGTTAGCCCACAACAAAAACCACACACAGAAAAATGTCTCTTTGCCTTCTCTTTAACTATAGCTGAATAACATTCTGCAAATGTAAACTGCCGTAAAAAATGTGATCTTTTACAATAAGCTGCAACACAACCTCTTCATGTGAGGCCTTCTGGCAAATCCTATTCCCCAAACCTTAAACTCTGTTCCAGCTGAAACTCTATAGGCGGATGACCACTTGAGCTCTGAGACAAGACAAGACGATCCCTGATGTTGAAAATCAAGCTGGGGAATATTTAGGGCACGCTCCTGAGCAGCTGCTGACCTTACTGCTAATTAAGGTCAAAATGAATCCCACTTTGAAAGATCACATATCTCCATATTAAAAAAATATCTTTTTAAAAAGACATGCACAGAGAATCACTATTACCAAACAACTGGATTGATTTCATAACAACAACATGATCTATTTCAGCGTTTCATCTTAATAAAGCGGTTTGAGGTGAAATAAACGGGGTTGAGAGTTGTGGCTTGTTGGCTACTGCTGCCGAGTAAGCAGCTTGGCTGGTGAACACATTTATTTTTCACCCTGCAGGTGTTAAATGGAAGTGCGAATTAACACCCTGAGGTGGTGTGCCTGTTACTATCTGCAAAGCAAACCATTAGAAGTGACTATGCTGTTGGGAGGCCCTGAATTCAAAAGAAATGTGGCTGCGAATGCATCATACGCCACAACTTTTAACAGAAATTTAAGATGACAGTCTCACACAAGTGTTGGCCAATCTATTTGGAACGGCTGTGTCATCGGGGGACTTGAAACACTAAACAGTCTTGAAAAAGAGATGTGGGATCTGTGTGTAAAGGGGGTCAGTCACAGAGCATGATGGGCCATGTCCACACTGCGCTGGATACATTAGAAAATCACCATTTACATGTCAAAACAACTTTTCAACTAATCTTTGGAAATAAAAGTTCTCCATTGACACTGCACTGAAAGGTAAAAACAATAATACAGACTTCTATTCTCCATCACTTATAGTGTGTACAATACAGCTAAACATACAATTCAGCTGTACGAGGCCAACAACAGATTCTGCCCTGCTGCACAAGGAACGGTGAACAAATTATTGTTTTACACTCACAAAGTTGTCTCACAACATGAATACAGATCAAGACCACAGTTGTATTGAGAGGCACGATCTGAT
This sequence comes from Chaetodon trifasciatus, assembly GCA_037975065.1. Classification (NCBI taxonomy): domain Eukaryota; kingdom Metazoa; phylum Chordata; class Actinopteri; order Chaetodontiformes; family Chaetodontidae; genus Chaetodon; species Chaetodon trifasciatus. The sequence continues at coordinate 2,851,398 of JBBMOE010000012.1, forward strand.
ATCGCCATGTTGCTATTGCTCCTTCAACATCATAATTATGTTGCTGGCTGATTTTACACAAAGCAGGACTTTGACCGATGTTTGGGTGAGCCTCCTTCCATTTGGTCAGATACTTGCGCAAACTTTTAGCCCTTTATCTTTCACCTTACTTCTTCTTCTTCTTCTTCTTGTTTTATTGATGGATGAGTTAATGACTTTTGTTCACTAGACGTTCCAGCTAATATTCCACATACTGCCATGTGCTGTGGGAACAGGGAATGTAGCAAACACATCAAACTGGCGGTTATGTCACCTGTCAATGATGCAGCAAACCTTTTTTTAGAAAGGTTAAAAATGGGGGAGATTTATGGGAAAATATTTGAACTGGAGGACAGAGGGAGAGGAGTAAAACAGTGAGGGTTGACAGGTCTGTATATGAGTGCAGTGCCTGTTCAAAGAGTGCCTGTTGCTGACTGTTTTTCCTACAGTAGTGCTGCTTACAGCTTTCTCGTTATCATCAAGCTGCAGGACTGGTGACCCCCCACAGTTCTAGACCCATCTCACATGGGCCGCCAGTTTTTTTGTACGCTTTTAAACTTTATAAACAACAAAGTAACCCAACAGCCAGAGACACAAGTGGCAGCTAACAGGCCCTTGTGTGTCAGACAGCGATTCTTCACCATATTAACTGAGAGCACTACTGCAGCAGCTACAATGAGGACAGCTATCTACATTAGATGGAGCACAGACAGAAAAAAAACGAAGACTCTTTAGTTGAAAGAACACGGGTGAAGTGAACAGGGGCCCCTCATCACTCCAGAGTCAAACATCCACTCCAGCTGACAGAGGAATGACAACGGTCACATGAACCTACTTTGAAACTGACACTCCAAGGTAGTCAGCAAGGCTGAGTCATAAGATAAAACAAATGCTGCCTCTGGCTATTGTTTAAAAAACTGACAAGAATTGAAAACAAAAAAAGAAAAACTGAAGAAAACATGAGCAGAATTAACACTATTCTGATCAATGACCACAAGGGTTATTACTTAAACAATTCTGGATAAACATGCGTACAACATGGCTAAAGAAGAAGAAGAACAGGACAGGGCACACACCCTCTGAATGTAGTGACCATCTGGTGGGGCTGTACACAGCAGCTGGTTAAACCCTGGTCCTGTCACAGCCCCCCAACACACACACACACACACACACACACACACACACACACACACACACACACACACACACACACACACACACACACACACACACACACACGGCAGACTCGTTGAAAATGCCACTACGATCCATATTAATAATCATTGTTTACATGTTTTCACCAGTTTTCAATAGCAAGTGATACCTTCACCTGGATCTCATATCCCTGTACATCTCAAACCTGTGTTTTCTACTGCAAGAAGTCAGATGTCAAGAGCCCTTTAAATAAACATACACTACTGCTCTCAAACAATACATACATGTAAGGGATAAAAAAGGTACATAATAACTACAGAGATGCTCTGAATGATGTACATTAAGAGCAGGGCATAAGCCTCTGTATGTTCCATTTGTCCCTATGGCAGTGACTGAGTCTCTAACACTGTAAATGAAGAATGAGGAAGAGAGATTATCCAGATTTGATCCTCTCAATGTGACAGCATAGCTGAGCTGATTGGGTCGGAGGGCAAGAGAGACCATCCGCATGCTCATCTTTCCACTCTCACCATCTTTAAGCCAAACATCTGGCACCACAGTAATGCAGAAAGCCAATATCTCTCACTGCAATCAAAGCTCGCCTCCTTTTGCTTTGAGCTGCAGAGTACATAGCTTGAGGAATTGCTGGGTAATGGACCTCAGCAAATGTTCATGAGGCACACTGTCAGTGATGCAGCACTCAAAAAGACAACATTTTTAGCAATACTGAAGAGAAATGTTTAGTTTAGTCACAGTGTACAGTGAAATTTGGACTCAATGACATTGAGCAGTTTTCTATTGGTATTGTCTTTTGACAGTCACACAGTTCTGTTACAGTAAAGTTTCACGTTCCAATATAGCAGAACACTTTGACAGACAGAAAGTCAATGCTCGCACCGCTGGCGCCTGGCACATAAGAAAAGGGAACTTTGAAATCCTATTTCTCCTCACAGTGAGAGCAATGTTGGAGAACAGTGAAAAGAAAGTAATGACACCCCGGAAAAAAAAGCGCTCTCAGAGATGGAAGTTATTTTGTCGTGTAATGTTGTTTCCATGGCTCGAATGCTTGACAGAAATATTACTCGGTCCTGTTAAGGCAAATTGCCGGAGCAGCTAAATGAGTGAGATACATGGCTGAACTGAGCTTCCGGCAAATATTCTTGTTGACAATAGTACAAGAAGATTCAGGTGCTGATAACTGGCACTGAGGATGGAGAGGTGTGAATTGATGGGCCCTCAGTCCTAGCTTCAATGTGCCATCCTGAATGCACACCAGAAGCATAATACTTAAGATCAGCGCTGCACATCATGACTGCATCACACAGGCAGCAGTCAAACATTTCTCTGACTACTTATGACAATTAAATAAAAAAAAATAAAATAATCACACAACAAAATGTAACATTGCAGCTAGTGAGAAGATGTCAAGGACGTAACAGAAGGGTGTTTCACATTTCAAAGATTTTACACTTTAGCTAACATGCTGTCCCTCTAACTGGGCTCTCAATCTGGTTCAAAACACTGACTTTTGTGTTTTCTGTGCCAAAGGCTGCTCCATGAGAATGTTTTCGTACAAAATACACTCTGTAGGGGGCACAGGCAAGAAAGTTTCAAGTTTGTTAAAGAGAAATCTTCTAGCCCCCTCTGCTGGATTTTGACAGCTGTTTCAGGGCACCCACACAGTATGACATCACCCCCCCCCCCCCCCATTAGTTTGCAGTTTGACTACATATTTTGCCTTAAGAAATATTTCTTGAGCAGTATATAAACATCCAGGTCTGTCATCATTACTTTTCTAAATATGGACTCAAAAACTCATGATATCCACCATTAAAAGGAAAACACACTGAGTCATAACCAACACCCAAATGTACCAGGGGTATATTTAAGCGGAAAATGGAAGAAGTGCTTTCTCAGCATATTATAAAGGGCATTGCAAAACTGCATTTAAATTTTTGTGAATTAGGGTTTCATCATCTTCCTGTGGAAATCTCAAAGTGCCATTTCTTCCCTTCTACAACGGCAGGCTGTTTTAACACAGTCAGAAAAGGCTTTGGTCTATTTGGTTAACACAAAGATGTTCTTAATGCACCCAAGGTAGATAGCTGTCAATAGATTTCCATCTGTGGGGCAACCCACAGCAGCAGCAGCAGCAGCAGCAGCAGCAGCAGCAGACATAGAGGAACTAGCACTGGGTGCACAAGAAAATCTAATTTAACTCTCCACACAACATCCGGTGCTTTGGTGAAGTGAAAGACAAACTAATTTAATACCAGAGAGAGACAGGCTTTGAGGCGCCAGCACACAGTTTGACATACTAACCGGTTCAGCACAAAGGAAAAAAAAAGTAAAAAAAAAAAAACATATTGAAATAGACGCACAGTTAACTGGCAGTCAGCACAGAGTGACAGACAGCAAAACAGAGACAGGCGTCAAACAGATTTCCTCAAGAAAACAGATTTTAAAAACTATGTGTAGCTTTCAAATGGACTATGGGCTATGACAGATGGATGATCAGGTGATGAATGAATGTCACAAACAGTCAGACTGGAGGTGTCACTTACGAGGCTTCTGGCCCCATACGTGTAGATGGAGCTTCCCGGAGGAGTAGTAAATAAAGCCCAGGACCAGCATGGGGCACAGGACGAACAGCAGCTTGTGTGTGGGCTTCATGATCTTCAGTCATTCACATGGCACCATCCAGGTCATCACCTGAAACGACAAGAGGGAACAGGGACATGATATTTACACTTCCCATGAGAGAAATCTGTCAGCAGCAAGGAAGCAAAACTGACCAACGCAGCAAGGCAATAACATACCGTGAGAGGAGAGAACACACACACAGGGAGGGAGTGGGCATACAGGGAGAAGGCAGAGTCAAAGCTGAAGACAGGTTGGAGGCAGATGGATGATTGAGAGGTTTAGAAAAAGCAGAAAATATAATGTAGGCAAAGACGGTTTTCAGTCTGACTCCACCAAGGTTGAATCTGACATCTCTTCCCTTGGCTACACGCACAACCCTTTGTCCTTGAGGAAATATTCAATCATGTCTGGACGACAGTCTCTAAAGGCAATAAGAATAAAAAATAAGAAGAATATCAACATTAACTAGTTTTTTTTCTTGTTTTTTAATTATTACTTAAGTGGGGAGCCTTGATAGACTTGTTTTAGCACAGGAAGCATAAAGGAAAAGCAGAAAGGGGTTTGAGGTTTTGTGGTCATTTTGTTTTGGTGAAAATGGCTCTTATTGGTGATGACAGCAACGCACTTCTACTTATCAGTCATCTAAGCAGTTAACTGCAATGTTCATAACCACACCCTCAGTGCTGAAGAAGCATGGCAGCTCTATGATGAAGGGGGTCAGTGTCACCCAGCCATTGTTCTTACACAGTTCAGGTAACAGTAATACGAAATTACGGTTAATCTCACCTGCCAGTGATCAAACTGCCTCAGACACACAGGACCTAGATATGGACTGCCTACATTACACATGTATTAAAGGCAGCTACACATGCCATACTCCATGCAGTGAATCATGTCTACAGTAAATGTCGCCTGACAGCAGACAAGACAACCCATTAGTCATCTCTTTGTCTGTGTGGTCTGATTTCTGTTTTGAACAAACTCTGCTAATTAGCTTGTGTCATGTGTGGACTGTAACCCCAGCACTGTGCAACTGTTCCCAACGTCAATCAGATTCGTATCTTTGCATAATCTACAGCTTTCATTAAAGATAGATCCTGCTGGAAGACAACGCGCCATGCAGAATTTCTCAGATGTGACATGTTTAGTAAATATATATGAAATTCTTTCTGGGGCATCTCTGTTTCATTGTGAGAGCAGCTTGAGCAGACTGTGAAGCAGAGAGGAGCTCAGATAACACCGTGATACCTTTGCAAAACTATGCACTTCAAAGGAGAGGCCAGATGCTATCTGCCAGGTTCAATGAACAACTTATTACGATTAATATTACATTTTTTAATACTGTGAAAGTTAACTGCCAAACTGCCTGGAGGTAAGGCTGATCAATCTTATCGACTAGGTTTAGAAAACTTTAACTCAAATTTAAAACATCGACCCTGGAATACTTTGAACAGCATTCACTGTGCGGGTCAGTGCGTCCACATGCAGGTACCCTCCCCACCTGTGTAACTCTCTGGAGTTCAGCAAAACATGGGGTTAATATCCCATTTCTACATTTCACTGTCCCACTCTATCCAACTAAATGGAATTTAAGTCAGATTCTATTTGTGGCAATAAAGGAGAAAAGGACAGCAGAAAAATGTTTAACCACGACGACCAGTGAAGAGACCCTCAGAGCGGCGGTTTAACCAGCTCACCACATCAGTCTCTTACTGGTTTCAGCAGCGGACATGACGGCCCCCTCATTTCTTATGCACTGTGGCCAAAGCGTTGGGTTTCAGGCCATGTCGAGGGTTCGGTCTCTACTTTCACTTGAGAGCCGTGTCGTTTCACGTCGCCTTGCTAGCTACGTGACTGGTTGACGGTGAAGGAAGTTCAGCTGCTAGCAAGGCAAACATAACGGAACTTTGCGTCCCGAAATTCAACGCTGTACCTCACTGTCCGCACATACAGTGCATGCCTAATAATTACCTGTGGGTCCGTTTTACTTGAAAAAAGCTCCGTTTACACTAAAGCTGTGAAAAGTTAAGTGCGAACATAACTAACGGTCACCAGATATTAACATATAACGGAAGCACGACAGAGAATAACGGCTAACCGTTACCGTTAGCTTGGGTTAGCCGTTCGCTATGCTAACAGCGCTACGTTGGCATAGTGGGAAATTTGCCTTGATCCCGTCGGCAGGCCTGCAGCGGAACAACACACCGCTGGTTGGGGGAATTTTGTGGCGAGACGTGGGCTTATGTACAGCAGCAAGCGCAATCAGTGGGTGAAACAGTCCACATATGTAGGATATGCATCGGTATGTTAACAACACCGACAGTAGAAAAGTCTGACAAGAGAACAATGCTGAGGTATAATCAGGCTGAGGTTGGAAGGACCCTGGACCACCGGTTCGCCTAAAATAACCACCACCATCATTGTCGTGTAAAACACGGCGCAGCAACGTCTCATGGCTATTTCCAGTTGATTTGGAGAATTGCGAGCATTACCTTTGCTTTTCCTCCGAGTCCTTGGGGTCAGACACAATAGCAGCCTTAGTGTAAAGACAAGACTGGCCGATAAAACGACCGCGTTCTCCCTCCTCTCCAAGCCATCGTGATGAAATCCGTGAAAGTACCCCTGCTCTGTAAACACAGGACGACCACTGCTGACTGTGTGTTTCCCCTGCTGTCTCACCAGCTCTACTTCGCATCAAGACTGGCACGATGAAAAAGCACCCCCCTCCATCAACATGACCACTACGAGCAGCAGCAGCAGCAGCCTGCGGGTGTTCGGCTACACAGTGTGTCAGAGTCGGTCACATGAGGCGTCTCTGAATTGTGATGCCCCCTCCTGTTTTAGCAGAGCTAAATTGAACTCGCCTACTCATCTGGCTCTTCACGTGCTGGTCCTCTCTGCTCGTCAGCTGTTCGCATCGCAGTGTGGCTGGGTTTGCTTTCGCGCACACACAGGTCTCGGTCAGCCTCCACCCAGATGTAACGGTCCTTGCTCTGCAGCAGTGGGAGAGGTGCAGTAATGTGTAGCCGGGGGCTTATTGAGTTTCTGCCCCATGCTGTAATGGTATGTGCATGCTCAGCACTGTTCTTTGATTGACTGTACAGGTGTGAGACATGTTTCTATTCATCACTCATGGTTGAATTTGCTGAAATTCAAAGACCTAACAAGTTATTAGTGGGGGAAAAGTAGTCTATAAATACATTCCCAGCAACAGCCTGAATGCCTTTGGTTGGAGTGCTTTGTCTTTTAATACTTTTCTCTTCCAGACTTATTTAGACACTGGTTCCCCATGGTCAGTCTTTATCTGCATCCATATCCAGCAGATGATCAACAGTCCACCAGACAGCCATCCAGCAGTGAGCATGTTTGGTGGCTCTGAACTGGTTTGCACTTCTTTTCCTAAAATATTTGGCTCCAGTTATCCAGAGGACAACAAATAACTATTACTTGCACCAGTGTAAGCTCTTTTGCTCCATGATAATGATCATGCTCCTGCCCACAAGCCATAAGTGCTCACCAAGCTGTTTGTCACTAACTGTTTTGTGTATTGTATTTGCGTATTGTGTGGAAGGAGGTGGTTTCTACTGTCATCATGATGTCAGAGAGCCCAGGAGAACAGCACGAATCACTTCTCCATACTGACTGCAGTGTCAGTAAGGAAAAAAACATGACATTTACATGGAAATTTATGAAAAAAGAGATTGAGTTTCAGCTTCAAATATGAAAGGTTCTGGAGGTTCCTCCCATTCACTTCAACTCTAAAGGAAAAATATTCAGTTCAGTCAATATATAACATTCATTCTAGAAAACTACTCATCAGCAACACATGCACAAAGAAAACAAAAAATACTTCATGTATAAGAAATAACAGGAACAACTTTCAGGCTGTAATAACACAAAATTTGCTCTCTTGGCAACTGTTCAGGTTTTTAGATACTTCAATCAATATTCTTTAAGCATAAAATGGAAACGCTTTAATTTTTGGTTGGAATGAGACCTGTCCTTTTAGAAAGGTTATTGTCTCAGTTAAACCACAAACTGCTGTCACTAATATTATTTCAGTGGAGAATAATGAAACACTGAGGTCTTCCTCTGCAATTAATCACTGCATGTGAAATATTCGTGTGCACACAAGCTCATGTGTGGAGAAGACAGATTCAGTTGTTCAAAGCAGTCCTCACCACTAGCTGTCAACCACATTGAGAAGCCTAAGCACTCAAACGAAGAGCAGGGTGAAGAGGTGGTGTGAGACTCACACGCTGATCTTCCCACAAATGTGAACATGTTTATCAGACTTCTAAGAATAGGAATATGACATGAATAATCAAATGACTTATCCTCAGGACTGGCTCTGCAGACCTTGTGTCTGGATGCTCACAGCAGATTGTTGTATGGCAGCAGATCCATAGTCCTGTCCTTGGCACCTGCTCGGGTTACTCTGTTAATTCAGTTTTCCTCTCGGATCTTGCGTCCTATTTGTGCCCTGACATTCACGAGGCCTCATATCCTACATAAGCAGTTGTTGGACTGCGAGCCAAAGTAGAGGGTGGGAGCGGGCTGTCTTCCATTTTTTGCCCTGCAAAGAGTGTGGCAGAGTAGCATACTGATCTATTAATATTAAATCAAGCAGGAAATACAATCTGCTCACTGACTGCTCTCCATCTGGGGTCAGGAGATTAGCAGGAGGCAGGAGAATAAAACACATACACAAACAAACACCGAAATAGGCACACACACACACGCACGCACACACACACTCACACACACACACACACACACACACACACACACACACACACACACACACACACACACACACAAGCCTATTGAAGGATCCTTGGATATATGTGCTCACCAAAGCTGGAATGGGGCTTTGAGCTGGAAGCACTTCAGGGCCATTAGCAGATAGATCGTTCATTTTAATCACACTTGCAAGAGGTAATGATCAATGTCCACAAAAAAAAAAAAGAAAAAAAAAACAATGCAAGGACCTGGCATTTTCCATTCTCCAACCACGTCTGGGAAGGGCACTGTTAGTTGTTTGTCTGCCATTAAGGAGCTGTGTTCCTGAAGGGGAAAGCACTGTTTGTATTAGACATCCGCAGGTTGTATGCCTTCGCTTCACTGTACATCCTAAGTCCAGTTGCTGAGATGAGCCACAGCTGAATTCATTTGATCCTTGAGGGTTTGAAACATGACTCAGTCATGTTAGGATTGTGGTTTTCCCGCTTTTCCTCCGTTATGCTCCATTCTCTGTAATTATTTTTGCACTGGCAAGGGTATGAATAACAGCCCAGTCTTGATTGACAGGTCTGTCATGATAACAGAAATACATACTCAAAGGAAAATGAAACCCTTCATCCAGTGTGGGTTGTGGAAATGGTCCACTAGCACAGATAGCATCAGGTCCGTCACAGGAATTAGCATTTGATTTCTTCTTCGAGTGTAGCCAGACAGGGTTCGCTGTGCACAAGCTCCCACTTAAACCCACTCTAGAGGCTTAAAGGTACAAAAGATCAGTGGGTGGTGGAAACAGTGAAATGATGGTGAGGAAAATGTAATGCTTTTCAGCTTTTCATGAGCTTGTATTAATATGGCTTTTTGTCTGGACCATTTCTACCAATCAGGCTTTAAAAATACTGCAGAGTTTACATGTAAGGGATAATACTAGGACATCACAGCTGTGCAAAAGCTTGACATCAGGAAGGAATATCACCAGAGATCGTAAACTGCTTGAAAAATCTGTGGCCAAAGGCTGAACAACGAATCCCTCTTTAAGAGAACTTAGTCTGGATTCCTGTCTTCCTCCACTGTTGGAAGCTACAGCGCATCTTAGCATGCAAAAAAAGTCTAGAGCCATACCATTCACAGTGCAGTACGCTGAAAATAGCACCCAGAATGCACTCACTACTGAACAGAATAACTGATCTTTGAACAGACGTTTCTATGTTTGATCACATCATCTCTCCGAATTACATTCCTCCAGCCAGACTTGACTGTGGCAAAATAAATTATTGATTGGTCCATCATCTGAATCATAGATGAACTATGCTCAGTAGTGTGGCAGCAGGACATAAACAAGTGCTAATGGGATACAAAGAGATCCCATAGATGCATGGGCAGACTAATCGACTGTACTTTGACCTCCCCTTCATTTTAGTGCTTTACTGTGGTCGACGCCATTTTGGCGACAACCACTTCTTTAAAAGACAGCACCCTGTCAGGCACGTTGTCGGTCTTCCGAAGGAACAAAGTTTTCTTTTAAAGTTGCCATAATTGAGGTCAAGCCCTCTCAGAGAAAAAACAAACAAAAAAACATTTGTTTCAATCTCCTTTAATGGGCGTCTGACATTTCTATCGACAAAGCCGCTCATTATGTAGCCTACTCAGTGGTCATCATGTCCAGGACTGAATGTAACTGCAAATTAAACTAATTTAGACCCAGAAACTGATGTTACACTGCTGCTGTCTTGCGCACATTGTGACATTTCGGGAAACACATATTGCATTCTTGCCAAAAGTTAAAAGAGGAGATTGATATCACTCCAGCATGTGTATGCTAGACATGAAGCTGCTTACAGTCTTGATGATAAACTCAGCTTTTTTACATTATTATTATTAAGCCTTTATCTGGTGAGAAAATCTCTTTTTCAAGGGAGCCCTGGGCAAGAGAGCAGCAATCCAGTGTTTCAAACCACACACACACAAGACATTCAACCCACCTAAAACAAAACATATAGTATTAACTTGTATGTTGGCAACTAACTGGCTGCTACCAACCTCACATTTAGAATACAGACATGTAAGTAATAACAGGAAGACCCAATGGAGGAAAGAGAAATGTGGCAATAAAGCACAAAAAGCGAAGTTGGCGTGGGAAATAAGGGGAAAAGAAAAAAAATCTCTGGCATCCCTTTGTGCAACATTATTTTAGTGCCACTGACTGAGTCAGCAGTAACTCATGCACAAGGCAGGAAAGCAGCACGGTACTGTGTCCTGGTGTCTCTTGACTGATCCATCTTAAAATAGATCAGCTCATGAGATGATGTGCAAAGGCAATACTGTGCGAGATCCCATTAAAATTCACTCTTTTCCTTAGAATTTTTGTTTTCTCCCTTTCAATATTGTATATCCTAGCTGATTTTTCCTAGCTGATCAACTGATTAAGGCCATTCACTAACTTCCGTATTGAGCTTTAATTTAGGCCTCTGTACTGTTAAATGTTACTGTGTCCTTCATGGTAAAATCTTTCATTTTGAAATCAGTAGTTTGACATTTTGGGACATCGGCTTGCTTGTTTTCTTAAGATGATAAGAGGATTAATACCACTCTCATGTTTGTACATTAAATATGAAGCTACAGCCAGCTAGCTTAGCTTAGCATACAGGCTGGAATTAATGAGAAACAGCCCTATATGATCAGCTGAGCTGCCTCTGGGGTGAGGATAAGGCTTTTAGGTTCCCTCCTTCCTCTGACAGAGGCCGTACTGTGTTTTAGATTATGAAGTTGTGTAAGAGATTTTGTTGTGGAAAAATTGCAAAAGTCATTCCTTGAAATTCCCCAAAGGTAGAGACAGACATTACCTTTTCAGATGCAGCCGTCAAGTCCTTAATCCAGAGCGAGAATTAAAAAGACACGTACTGCTGAATGACAGCATAAATGATCAAACGGACGTATTTCCAAAAAAGAAAAAGAGAACACAGAAGGCAGAGTTTTATCCGGACACTGTCCTTATCTCACTATCTACAAACATTAGTTAATCATTAATAGGAAAAATTTGAACAAGAGGGAAATCTGAGCATGGAGTTTAGCACAATGCTTAACCAATAACAATCAATCAAGGTGGGTGGGAAAATCCAGCCTGTTCCACTGTAAAAGTAGGGTACACTATTCTGACATTACTGTTTCTGAGAATCATTTCATAACTGGACCAGATCCAACAAAATGTGAAGCGACAAAAGGACAAATCTGGTATGTCCTTCATCCCAGAGGTTAGCAAACGCACTGCAGACCAGTTCAAATCATGTTATCTTGTGATTTGGATCCTTTATACAATTATTGGCTTATTTGTCTAAACAAGAAGATTTGGTGAAATTTTAAGACAGTAGTTTCTAATTCTAGAATCGACTATCATATCAAAGGCTGTAAAATGCTCTATGTGAGTCATGTGTGTTGTGTTAGCACAACTTAGCCCCGCTACTTGTTGGCTCAAAAGCTTCTTTTTATCTTTTTTATTCTTTTTATCTGTAATCTGTAGTCAACTTTGTGGCATACGTATATTTAAATACTAGATGGTATTAACAACAGTATTTTTTTTTTTTACATACAGTATGCTGACTTTCTGATGCACGGACATGTGAGCACGAGTTCTACTTGCATATGTTTTCCCTTGATGCAAACATTGCGTGAACAACAGCTGCAGAATGTGATGAAATTTCCAAAGAGACAGTTTTTAGGTTTATCAGTGATATTATTCATTCTTTCCTAAAAGTGAGCATGAGGTATAAGAATATGTCTGTGTCAGATTGAACATGTTGATTGAATATTTTACCACCCAGGCATGACTCAACAACCCACAAACCACAGTAACAAGTGCTACGAGCATCCTGGTGATGCAGACTGCATTTTAACCATAGCAAGTTGCTAAATCGAGTTAGAAAATTTGGCAGCTTTGGCGTAATGTGAGGTAGGAACTGTCTCACATGGTATATTTACAGCCGTGCCACACCACAGCTGGCTGCTCTGGGAAGACTGCATGCTTCCAGACACAAGATTGCTCAGACGATTACGGGCTCAATCCATCATGTGATAAAGTAGAGCCTTGGGGAAACCTGTAGGCTTAAATCGCTGCTGTCTGCTGCTTAATGAGGTGGCAACAACTGGAAGTTAGATTAGATAGAAACCAAAACAGAGCTATACATGATCTCAATAGCACTACAGTACATGTAGGTTGTATAGAAAATAGGGAATAAAGACACATCGTTCATGTTTGGCATAAGACAGTTTTTTTCTAACAAACAGGATGCTGACATATGGACTCTAGAACAGTTAATGTGGGAAACACTTACTCTACTTGCACAAAACTAGTCGTGACCAAGTCTGCTTTTGATCCATTTCTGAACTCGCGTTTTCACGCCTTCAAGTGTCATTTAGACATATGATATGTTTGTTGTCTCTGTTGTGGGCTGCTCTGCAGGAGCATCTGCAAAAATGCTGCAAAGCTATTTATGTATGTGTGATGGGGCTTGCAAATCAGAGGAAGCGGAAAAGTTGCAGGCAGGTTGTGACATGCACTGTGCAACTGTGGATGAAAGAAATGCTTAGCCTGTATGGTAAGGTTAAGGTCTCTGCCATCAACCATCATGATTTCATTGCATTCTACCTAATTTTTCATTGCAGTAAGAATTCATTATGATACACTATACTACTCTTCTCGATACTGCAGCTGTCATTTAAAAGCCGGTGTCTGGTATTGTTCTTGGTAAATAAATGGTTTTGCAGTCACTGCAGAGTCACTTAAAGCCACATAGAAACTTTATTACTTTTTTTCGCTCCTGTGAAAATTGAAAAGCTGAGAAGTGAGACAGTAAGAGCTCAGCTTCTCTGAAATGCCTCAATTATGCAAGACTGCAATAAGTTAGAGATTAAATTGGATTGACCCTTTTGTGCCATTTGCTTTGGTGATTATCAGAATTATCCATTGAATTTAATACAATTTGGGCCAGACAAAAAGTAAACATCAGTCCATGATGGAAGAAAAAAATTGAGTCATACATTTACTCACTGAGGTTGACAGTAATCCCTGTTCGCACTGACCTGCGGTTCACCTGCGTTCAGAATGTGGGCTGTGTAACCATGACAGTGGCCTCACAGCCCTGAATCCAACTCAGCCATCAACAGCCTGAATCCCTGAAGTGTGGAACAGTGTATGCCCCTGTTAATGGACAAGTGGCTTATGTCTGATTTTCACCTGAGGGGATCTGGGTAGAAAATTCCACTCTCTCTGACAAGGTAATGATTAATGTGAGTGCAAGTAAGTTTCACATGCAGAGAGAACAGATCCAAATACTGACACATTCAGCAGGTAATGCGCAATGTGAACTTGATAGTGAAAGGAAAGTATGTGATACTGCAAACTACTTTACATAAACAGCTATAAGCCAAAGTTAAGATAATTTACACTGTTTGCTGTTCCACAGTAATGACAATGAAGACCTCCAAAATCACTGTTTTGAAAGTGAAAGTACCACCGCTGGTTTCTTCTGTCTGTTATTAGTTATCATGTAGTTCTCTTCATTAATGAAGGATACTCTTCCTGTTTTTGCAAGCAACACCCCATGATAGCGTTGTAGCATCACAATAAAAATGCTGGGTATCTATGCTGTAAAAGGGCCTCACTGGGTTAAGGAGGATCAGTACAGTACTGTACAATACTGTACAGTACTGTACAAATACAAGACAGTGGCTGTTGTTAGGAGGGCTAAATCTCATCCACATACCTTGAAATTTGTATGTTCATTATCTTACAGGAAACCACAAATCTCCACATACCTCATCTTCCTGTCCACACACATCTCACATATTTCAGATAAATATCATACGCAGGAATAATGTATTAAACTAGCTCAGCTACCTGCAGCCTCTGGGAAAGGCTGCAAACAGTGACCAGCTGAGTCAAAATAAAACAACGTGTCAGTAAATTAGTCAGTTAGACAGTGAAAATAGAGTGTGGTATCTTCAATTAGTTGCTAAAAAATCATTAAAACTTACACCTTTATTTGTGTTTTATTTAGCTCATTTTATTTTTTAGCTCTTGTTTGTCCCTTTTTTTGATCTTGCGCACATTTCATCATTCATCTTATCCTAATACAACTCTCATAGTGTTTTTGTGGACCCATGATTACTGCAAACAATGGATAAAAGTTTCTAATGTCATCCTATGTCTTATCCTCACCACATAAGGAGAGCATTTCCTCACTGTAAAGATGGAGGACATTGCATGGTGAGCATGCTGAGCTCAGAAAGAATGCGCCGTAACTGGAATAATGATTCCTTATGGCATGATACTGGTATGGTATATTCCACATCTCCCAGTACATGAAAGAACAAAAGAATGCTTCACATGCTATGTGAGGTATGTGAGAGCAAGAGGATGTGGTAATGTATCATGGAACTTTTCGGATGCATGCATGCGCTGTTTGTTGACCTTGGACTGATGTGGATCAGACATCGCACCCTGTTGGTGAGGTTGAATATGTTGCACACATGCAATGCACCTTTCCAGCTTTAAAACAGAAATATGCAGAGTTGCTGGTTACACTTCATTTTATCTTCCCCTATTTAGCATTGATAAGCATCATAGAGATAAGCATCCATAGCAGATCATGAATCTGTGGCAGATATACAACACTTGTGACCATACAGAAAATGAATTGAGCTACAGATTAATGTAGGTTGTATCACATGCAGGCCATGTGATTAAGCTGAAAGCTCTGGAGGAAAACCTGTGCTTTGAGTGCTCTTTGAGTTAAGATTTAAAAGCTTTTTGATCTATTGACTGACATGACTGATGCTGCACACTGGTCCATAATGCAGGAGTACCATAAACACTCGCTGACAAAGACAACAATATATTTGGCTTTGGTTTTTACCACTGCTGCTTTGGGGAAACAAGCTCAGTGGACTATTGGTTAACGTCCATGTCTGAAAATCAGACATCAACAGCTCAAAGTAACGTGAGGTCTGTCACTTGACCACCATGTGACTGGTCTGAGGCGGCTGCAGACAATAATACCCAACTAACCGAGGGACCTGAGGGAGCCACAGCTGCCGGGTTACAGACAGGGGTGAGAGATGGTGCGAGAGTTTAGATATGGAGGCATGCTGAGAGGTAGAGCGCTGGTGTGAAAACAATAAGCAACCTCGTACGTTCCACGTTCCTGCTCTGTTTCCATGTCTGCATGACAACAATTTCTTGCATCAATGTTAAGGCCTGTGTTAATTGTTTTTTCCAGTCACTTCAGAGAAGCAGAATCAAGCTGTAAGCATGCCTCTGACACATTCTCACTTTTCAAGCCCAGGGCGAACACGTTAACAAGGAGCTGCCTATTTTCACATCCAGCAGATGCAAAGCAACACCAGCTGTCATTTAGAGTTGTGTTTCTGGCCTCCTGGTGAATCTAAGTACAATATTCACAATACTTTTAGCTCTGATTTGGTCACCACCAGCCCCTGAAGCAAACATCTGGTACTGGCTCTTTAGCAGCTAGGTGCTCCACTGTGTTCGTTATCTACGTTTCTATCTTTGTCTGCTGTTTGGTGCAGTGCAGGTAGCAAAGAGCAGGTTTACCAGAGGTGTTTTGCTGAAAACAGCTGCCTGCTGCAGGCACAAATGATGTTCATGAGAGCTGTGAGACTGAACCAAAACAGTAACGTTGCGGGCTGCACCCAGGCTGTTCAGAGTGTTTCAGACTACACAGTTAGCAATAAGCTACATTTCAGGAAAGATTAAAAATAAATATTTGGGAATACTTACATTTGAGATGCCTTTTCTTTTCTTGTCTTTTGATTGAAGTGTTTTTACATAAAATGAGCACGCACATTTGTGTGTGTAGCAGCTAGTTAGTTTTGAACAGGCCGTACCAAGGAAACCAGCACAACTCTCAGATGAATTCACATGACCCGGGTGTGTTCAGTCATGATACGCCTTTCTCTGTTGCCCCACATAGTCACTCTGTTCTTTTTGATGATCCACTTCAGCGCATCAGATTTGTTGAGTAGTACTTAACCACACAGTAGCCCTTTCAGTTAATTTTAGTTCCCACAGATGCACTGAAAACAGCCTCTGGTGGTAGAAAACAATAGCAGAGCAAAGCAGATAATTCAGATCATTCTTTGTGAAACACTTTTAATCTAAAAAGACGCCTTTTCATGCTTTTGTTTTCATCAAAAGTATTTTGTTTTCATCAAAAGCATGAAAACAAAATACTGGAACACTGAAAGCTTTTGGAGAAAGGTGCAACTGACAGAATTGGGAAACACTTCATCCACTGACATCATTTAGTAAAGTAAATGCTCATTTTCGATGGAAACTTCTGACTGTGATAATCCCAAACAAAGACAACAGAGTGATTATTTTCTCTGAATCTATATTTTGACAACAGCTGAACAATCTTGTCAAATCTCCACCCTTTATTTGTTCAGGAAACTCTTGTGCTTTCATGCCAAGCAGCAATTACTTTGCTATAAATACTGTTAATACTTAATTCAAGAGAGACACAGCCTTTATTTGAGAATGCATGAACAAACACTGCGTGAAAAAATAATGCAAACCTCAATGGCAAAAATGCCATTGTGTGATTTTTTTCGACAACCACCAAAGAAGTGTGTGTTCAGGTGTATCATTGAAATCACTGCAGAACCAGCAGAGGTGCTCGGAAAAGGTGTCTGCTGCAAGTGGGTTACTGACAGTTACTGTGTGTATGCGTGTGTGTGTGCGTGCGTGCGTGCGTGTGTGTGTGTGCGATAGCTGTGCCTTCCTGCCACCTGTCTGTAGTGATGGGCCCTTTTCTCTGCCTTCATTTCCCAGAGCCTGACTCCTTCTGTCATGTTCATTTCATGGCATAAAATAGAGGAACAGTCCATTGATTAAATCCAGTTAAACTAGATTACATCCGGTCAGCTCATTTTTTCTGGGAAAAGACAAAAAAAGTAAAAAGTAAAAATATCTCATGATTTTGATTTATCAAAAGTATTTTTTCAAAATTAAGTCAAGAACATGACCAGGGCAGGTTGGCTCTGCCAAACTTTAGAGGCTATTGTTGGGTAGCAAAAGTCCACAAAATATAGTCCTGGATTCAATCTCCAGGTACAGACTGGTGTGAACTGGAGGGCATGTCATGCATATCATCATCGCTCCATGCCCTGGTTTCATCTAATCTTCCTATGAAGATTTTACAGTTTGCATCCAACCCTGTGGTCATCTCCACTCTCAAAATATGGTCTCAATTTACTTTAATTTAATTAACTTGAGGGAAACTTTTTTGATTCATACCCGCTGTGTAATAATCACTTCTTACCAGCCAAATTGGATCAGACCTTTGCATAGAAACTGCATCATAAGGCTTAGTGATCTATATGTAGATGGAATCTTTTCTAGTTTCAATGATTTACGTTCTAAATATGACCTCCAACAAAAGGACCTATTTCGTTACTTTTCAATTTGCCAGAGCCATAGCCCACAGTTTCCTAACCTTCCCAGTAAGTCACTTGCTGATATCATTTAAAATTTTGACCTGACGGTGGCACCAGATTAAAAGTCAGTGGATCGCTCCGGCAATGAATCCCCAGGCTGACATAAATATGTGTGCAAAATTCCATGACAATCCACCTTCTGTAGTTCTGTAGTCTGGTAGTAAAGTGGCAGACCATCTGACTGACCAACAGACCGGCCGACATTACCATCCATACAGCCATGCTGCTAGCATGTCATGTCAGTCATTTAGTCAAAGCATATTTTACGTACATAATTTTGAACTTCCACAACATTCAGCGCATGTTGGTACCATACGTGCTCAGGTAGTGTTTGCCCTGCTTTTCCTGGAGAGAAAACAAACACTGCTTGAGAATAGTAAAAATGTGCCAATTTTGTCTTAATACAGACTACACCCAAGCACGGAAAACAAGGACCACAGCAGCAGATACTATGACCAAATCTAGGACTGAGATTTAGAAAAAACAAAACCAGAATGTGCCAACCAACAAACGCTAGAAACCAAAGCAGGGGATTAACAGCTCTGAGGCGTCACAGAGGCTTTTCTTTCTCGTCATAAGTGGCTCAGAGGGCAAAAGTACTGTGACTGTGGCAGGATGTTGGTAATCATTTCTTACTCCTGCCCACAAGTCAACCACAACATCCAATCAGGTTTCACACTTTTACGTAACTTTAAACAGAATTTTAAGGTTACAATACTGCAAATGGGAGCTTACGTGAAGGGAACTGAAATGGCACTGGGGCATTTCCTTAAATTGAGGCAGTCCAAAAATTCCCCAGAGCCATTTCATTGAAAGCTCAAAAAGTCTTTGAAAATACATTTTCAAAGAAGTGCTAGCTTCCCCAGGCCACACAAAGCATTAATGAACCAAGATCACATCTCTTTACATACTGTGCCCAGGGGTAACCCTGCATGTGTGTGTGTGTGTGTGTAAGGTGAGAAATAACAATTCCTCTTTCAGGCAGCCTGTAGACATAGATATATGAAATATGCAAGCAACAGAGCTCGCCAGATCCAGTCAAGGAAGGGGATTAGATTATCAAATTATCAGCCTTGAATTCTGAAATCAAATCTCCTGTGCAAATATGAAAACATATTTATGTACAAAACAGTACATTTGAAAAAGTTACAAGAGCACAAATAAGCCCTTAACAACATGCTCTCTCTAAATACATATGTTAAATAGAAATGTTTTTATTCTATTTACACATTCTCTTTATAAATATTTGTTGACCCTCCTGTCAACTAGGCAACTTTTAAATATGTCTTCATGATTTTTATATCACTAAAAATGATGAGAGCAATGCTCGGCCTTCCTGTGTTTATACACCTGTTTTCACAGGGGAAGTCATAATTGTTGAGGAGCAACACTGCATCCTGAGTTGGGAGGGGAGGGGGCAGGTAGCTACATGGCAGGTCTCCATATAGGAGCAAGCAATGAAACAATGCGAGTCCATAATTCATGTTGCATAGGCTCTGCAGGTCAGTATATGTGGCATTTCAGCTGGACAGAGAGGTAGAAGGTGGTTTACAGAAGACACACTGTATGTACTGTTCAGCTGGTGAAGGTCTAAAGGTCTAAATAAAGGAACCCTGTCTGTTGAAGAGGATTATAGGACATCACAGTTGATTCAACTGGCTCTGTAGGCTTTGAGGAGACAACAGGTAGCAGAGCAGAACACGTCTTCGCCTTAAGTACACCTGCTGTATCCTTTCTGCTGTTAGCTATGCAGATAAGCAGGCCAGGTGAACGTTTCCATCATGAATTATGAATGATTGTGATAAAATTTCAGCTTTATGATATTGCTACGTGTCCATTACTACTCCTGCAGAATCAGCCACAAGCAGGCTGCCTTCTTAAATGAGAGTGTGAGAGCTTTCCTCCCCGACAGGATGTCAATATCACTGTCCATCAGGCTGGAAAAATTTGTAGGCAGCCTAAAGTAAAACTACCCACCTGTACTTCTCTGGGCTGACACTGAATAGAGACTGATGCAGGGATGCAGTGGAAAAACAATACTTGAGATCGAGTCGTTTTCCTGGCGTAGGGGCTGAGATGTTCACATGATTCTGGACCAGCAACTGTTGACATTTTTAACCAACACAAAAGACCATTTTAAAGGATCCACAAAGGTCTCAGAATGAAAGAAAGCTCGCCCACGTGTGAAAATTATCCTCTCACCACTTTTTTTATTTGGGATCAAACTATAACCTGGTTACAATGTTCATCTCTAGAGCTAGCTTTTATCAGAAACACGCACACACAAACTAAAATTAGTGGAGGCCATGTGTCTACAAAATAGTGAATGTCCTGTGGCAGGAAGGAACAATAAGTGCTTTTTGCTTAGAGAGGGACTTGCCAGGCATGCCAGGCTTGCCGGCATTCACACCCTCCAAATCCCAATACAAGAAAAGTGAGCCTCACAATTTAAAACAGGATGTCTGAAAACCTATCAATATAATAAATATAAATACATCTGAGGTTTTCTACAGATCATGAAAAGGACATGACAAAAATAGCTTTGTTCTCAAACTCAATGCAGTCGCATAAATTAAGTGTAATAATAACATTAATTACAATAGTCATAATAACCCTTAAGCTTTATAAAAACTAAAGTACGCTTGGCCCTTTGAAACGTAAGGCTTGGGCCTTGAAAACATGTCTAGCTTTTCCTATGTTCACAGTAGACGCACGTCGACATACCTATGAGAACATGAACTGATGAACCACATGATGCAATGCATGGAGTACAATCTAAAGAGGTCTCCAAAAGTGACCTTGAGACATTATTTCATTTCTTTGGGGTTAAAACTTAACACAGTTCTTCAAGAATCAAATTGTCATCAAACTGTTATTGTAGTCAAGTGCTGATTGCCTCAAAGTTCATTGTTCTGCCTTTGTTTGACTTCATGAGTGAAAAACCTGACCTGACGATTCGAGCAAAAGGTAATTTCTAGAAGAAATATCACTGAAGTAGAAAAACTGTCCATTGTATAATGTGTAAAGTTGTATTTACTCAACAGCTGCTAAATGTGCTGGCAGAAAAAAAACAGTCTTGCCCCAGTTAGACAGTCCAACCTTTTTCCATATTTAATAATTCAGTGATTGCTTCTTCCTGAGAAAAAGAACAAAAACAAAAAGATGGAACCAAGGAAGAAAAATCAGAGTGTGATGGGAAACCGAGGTCTAAGAATATCATTCGATGAACACAAATGTCATTTAAAGTCCCAGCCGTAGTTTATAAATATGTAGCCCGACAGGCTGTGGAAGAAAAAGGAGGAGGAGGGGGAGGTTGGTCGTTCCTATCGGCAGAGACAGAGAAGCCAGACCGTGAAGCCGGGACCCGGAGCTGCATCTCACTGTGGTGAGCTGATGACGTGGACAAGGACAGGTAGAAAACGGAGAAAGAAACGGACATCACTCCATGATGGCTCGGTAAATGACGGGCTCGATGTAGTCCTCTCTGTACCGAGAGTTGATGACCCGTTGCCTTTTGGAGTTCTGCTTGACATCGTTTTGTGTGAAGAGCTCAAAACGCATGTCTGACGCCACCGACTGAGGACCAAACAACACGGGAAAAAGCCATCAGTGCATCTCAAACATACAATAACCTACTGAGAATGCTGTTTCTTACATAAAAGGCTCAGACAGCTTTCTGATCAAAGCGGGATTGGACGTTACCATTCGTGACTTGACTCGTTTGGGCAAATCCTCATCGAGAGTGTAGATGTCTTCTCGCTTCGCCGAGATTTGTGATCCATCTTCAAACTCCACCTGGTAGTGTACACACAAACACACGCACACACAGTAAGTGAAACCATTAATATTCACATGATCTACATGAAAATTCTGTTCACCTCCTTTAAATAGTTGTTATTGTGGGGCAATTTAAGCACTTCAGGGACATGCTGCAGTATGAGTGTGAACTTGGTCAGAAAACCACAATAATATGCAGGCTGTTGTGTCACATCATTCCTCTCTGATACAAACTGCATAATTAGGCCATCCAAGTAAAAGCACCTCACTTCAATGTATCACATCCTGATGAGTAATCCATTATTAACGTGTCTCAACACTTTTCCTTTTAGCCACACAGGCCACCCACATTTTGAGGTCGAGGAACATAATCCAACATTCTCTGATGTGGTCTGAACAAACTGGGAAAGAAAGAAAGAGAGAGAGAGAGAGAGAGAGAGAGAGAGAGAGAGAGAGAGAGAGAGAGCTGTCTCTTATACA
>JBBMOE010000012.1:2874097-3206182 GCA_037975065.1 Chaetodon trifasciatus
GAGAGAGAGAGAGAGAGAGAGAGAGAGAGAGAGAGAGAGAGAGAGAGAGAGAGGAGGCTCACCAGGTACATAAGGATGGAGTGTGACGCTACAAACTTGGCTCCATATATCAACCCATCTGTCCATCGCACTTGAACAACATCGCCTTTGGTGGGCGGACCAAGCCGGACACAGTCACGGTTCTGAAAAGAGAGTGAACGGTGAACTCATGCTATGTATTAGATAAGGAAAAATATCTAGACAGGAAACTAAACAGGAAAACTTCATTATATTTGCTTGTATCTGTCAGGCCACATGATTTCCGCGATACAGAAAACAAGGACGGAATCCTGGAATATGATAATAAAAACAGAATCAACTGGAAGAACACAGAATATGGGAAAAAACTGACCAAAAAAATAAAAAAATAAAAATCAGGGTTGCCCTACGACTTTAAGCATTTCTTATGTGGATATTCTGTTGGAAAACTAAAAAAGTTATGTCCTTTTCTGGTCAACTATTGTAAACAAGGAGGAGCGTTCAGACCCATTTAGACCCTATGAAGGCTGTCCTGCAGGAGATCCCTTTGATTAAAAAAAAAAATAGTGCAATGTTGTGTTACATTAAAACTAACTGATACCAAACCATTATTTTCTCATTCAGTGGTTGAAATTGTATTAATCCACCACATGATTAGACACTCTCTCTGACATCTGATGACAAAATGTGCTTGAATCATAAAACAGAGAATTCAAAAAAATGAAAACAGTAACCCACAATTAAAAATAAAGCGGAATCTGGAAAAAAATGTTAACAAATTTCATAGGGCCCTATATCTGTTATTTAAGCCTCACTATGCTCCTCTGTGTTACTGCACTTGACAGAGGAAGTGACTGGAAGGAATTCTGCTCACCTCGATGTCCTCGGGGAAGAGGTTGTCGCTGTAGGACCCGTCGTCAAACACGACCTCATAAAATGTGGCTGTGGTCAGCTCCACCACCTCGCTGTGGTAGTAACGGCTGTTTTTGTGTTTACATATCACTCTCTGCCCCACCGCCAGCTCCCGCAAGGATGCCTTGTTGCGCTGGGGGACAGGAACCAGGTGTTACTCTCAAAAGCTTAGCACTCAACACATGAAAGTGAAGTGCCATAAACACAGGTGTATAAAGACAACTCAGTGTTAGTCTGTTGTATTGACAAAACACACTTTAAACAGTCGTGTATACACAAGAAATTATACTGCTCTCCGCCCACTGGGGAAGGTTGAATCAAGGACATGCACAACTTTCTACAACCGAGTCCAATTGCTCAGCCCTCCTTGGATAACCATAACCCTGTCACAGAGAATCCTCACAGACTGCTCTCTGCTTCCTTGTAAGAAACACATTGGAATATTACAGCTGATGACATAGACAAGCTCGGGCTTGTCTTCACATAGCTCAATGACAGCAAAAGAAACCTTCATGCGGAGTTCATTTGCATTCAATGAACATTAATTTTGTAGCTGCGAATCTCCTGACAGGACCAAACAGATGTCTGTCTCCCCCAATTAGTGAATCAACGCAGCATGAACGTGCACTAAAGAAAGGATCCCTGGGGTAGTTTTGAGAGCTCAGAAAGAACATCTTCAAACTATTTCTCTGCTGCACGGCTGACTAAAGCAATGCTGGAAGCTAAGATGCAAGGCTAATTACAAAGACTTCATAAAGGTCCTCTTTGTCAATTATCTACAACAATGCAGAGACATCTTTGATAGCACCAAGGTGCATTTATCCATCTTATGAATCAGAAGAAAAATTTTCTATTGAATTTAAAATGTGACTGGAAATGATGACATTGATGATTTAACTGTCAGTGAACACGAAGAGCTGGAAAAATGACATTAACTAAGCAGCAGGAGTACATTTTGTATTGTAACCTTATGACTTAATCAACAAAACCTCACTTCAGGTCCCCTGAAACTTTGACATGTATCTGGAATCTGATCCTTACAACAAGGCACACACTCAAGGATTAATGCTTATCTTAATGTAATTTAGTATCTGTTGGGGCTTGCAGATTATGACACCTTCATGCTGTAGAAATCACCGATCTCTGAGTCCATGGAAGGAAACTACTGTTACAACGAGAAACTGAGAAAAGCTGTGTTTTACATGCGGCATTATTTTCAACATTGGTAGCATTTGTGGAAAAAAATATGGGGCATCTGAAGGCAAGTAAGATGGAGGTGCTCTAACAAAGGATGGAACAAAACAGTCTGAAAAGTTAAAACAAAGTTAGCTTGGCTTTTCCCCACAACATGCATTCCAATTCACAAGACAGACCATAAGATTTTTCAACTAATCAATCCAAGATAAGCAGTGAGATTACACAGAGCAACAGGTAAGTGTGCATTACGACTGGCGATCTGTTTCTTCTGACGCTCAAAGCTCTAGTTTACCCTTTTTTTCTCATTTCACAAGATAACATACAAAGAAACTATATGACTTTTTCCACCTAATTCATTACTATTGGCCTGACTGTGTTTCCACTGTGTTACCTCAGGTATGAGGGGGGCTCTGTGTCTGTGGCAGGTGATGAAGACGATGAACGGCCAGTCATCTGGGTGCATGAGGATGCCAGCTGCCTGAGCGCAGGTGGGGTGAAACGCTGTGGAGCAGCGTCCATGGGAGCACTGGACACAGCAGCCCTTCACCTCCCTCTTCATCCGTTTCCTGCAGTACACACACTTCTACCAGGGTGACAAAGACAGACGTGTGGAGGGGGATTAGAGGTCAAGAGGAAAGTAGGAAGGAAGTACAAGGGAAGGAAAGGAGGAGAAAGGAAACAAGCCGAATGGGGAGGGTGACAGGGAGAAAGATTAAAAAAAGTTATCAAAGGGAGTAAAAGACAGCAGACCCAGACACGAACTGGAACACAGATAAGTTACAGGGAAATTACACAACATCCTTTAGATAATTTAACGTGTTCTGACATCATGTGTACTTATTTAGAAGTAGATCCATTGAGAAAGGTTCCTTTGAGATCAAGACCTGTAACAATGGAGACAAGGCCAACTATTGTGAACCAAGTTGTGTGACTCATACACAAGGCAGAGAATAAGCCTATATGGTCTGCACATCACATTAGTTAAGTAAAAATCTTGGTTAGTTAATGTGTATCATGGCCTTTGTTTTAAATCAAATGTGGTCACAATGCTTCAGCTCCATTACACAGCTGAAACAGCATCTATTATTCTGAAACATCCAAAGTGAAAGTGTGTAAGGACAGCCAACATGAATTTCACTGTGCTGAAATGTGTGTCCTCAGTGAAGAGGACAAACAGATGTCATCAGAGTACAGCTCTGTTTACCAAAAATCCATTCTTTAGAGGGCAAAAGTACTTGGCAGTGGAAAGAAAGATATGACTCACAATGCCATGAGTAAGTAGATAGGCATCACAAAAAGAGTGAGCAAACCAGCGACAGTTTGGAAAGCAATGCAGCATTTACTGTACATCGATGACTATTCATAGTTAAGAACATGAACAGTTGTGAATAAGAGAGAAACTTGGCAAACAGCCAAGGCAACTCCAGTTCAATTTCAGGTGTCTGGTGTATCAAATCAACCAGCATTACCTTCATGCCCGGAGCAAGAACAGGTCTCTTAACCTACGTCACTGGAGCTGGACTAAATATATAGCAAACTGCTGTGACTATAGTGAGTCTTACCAGTTTGAACCGTGGCAGCGGGATTGCAGAGAGGTCAATGGGCCCCCGCTCAGTGATGTTCACAAAACGAGCTTCCAGCACAGTGATGGCACACAGCACATGAACCCACCTGTGTGAAAGGCAAACAAGTTGATTCAGGACAAACAGTTCAATGTCCACTCGCGTGCGATGTTTCTAGAAATTCAGCAATGTGATAACACTGTGTCACTTAAACAATTTGTGTGGTCTCATCTGATGTTGGGAGTACAATTTAATGTCTGCATGTGATCCAAAAGAAACTACTACTACTAAAAAAAGATAATTATTACTTTGGATACAATAGTTTGACAAAAAATAATCTTAATTCGTTGTTTTCAACTGCATCTTACAGTCTTGCTCAGCAGTTTGTGTTTGCTTAGTTGTCATGGAGATAGCTATCTCTATGACATGTGAGCACACTTCATCTGCTGAGGAAGACCGTGAGATGGAGTGAAAGCTCAGAAAAAGCTGGTAAGTGGAGCATGAGCAGAGATTTTTTTCATGTGTAATTTGTAGTTGACTATAGCTGAAACCCAACACTGGTTTAAAACAACCAGCCACTGGTGACTTAAAACCACATGAAAAAGAAAAAAATAACCAACTTTACTTCTTCGTGGCATCTCATGTTCTAACTGATATCTGCAGTAAGTGGCCGCAGCTCTGATCCAAAACATCAAAAAAGGTCAGACATAGTCTACTGTAGAACAGCCTGTAGTTAGACTTAGACCCCAATTTGGGTAATTCTTTAACATAACGTATGCATAGAAGATGATACCAAGATCCTGGCTAACAGCTGCATGTTGCATTATTCTGAAAAATACAAAACCACAACCAAGTTGTTCCCCCTCTTTCATAAGCCATTCAACATAGAAAACGTTGCTTCTGTTTATAGGCACTTCCTGTCATATCAACTGACATTCACTTACTGCATCCTCCACTGACTGATAAAGTGTAACCTCAGGCTGAGGGTAATCGCAACAGCACATGCAACCACATCTACTGTGTGTGGCTGTGTGTATACATGCATGCATTTGGCTTGAGAGGCTTGATCTACTACATAGATTTCAGCAATAACCGACTGAAGAAACAGACTCAATGCAGTCAAAGGAGAGTCAGACTCTGTGTCTCAGTTGTTTTGTAAACATTATAAATCCTTCTCGAGTACTTTTTAATGCCTTTACATTACTCGCTGTTCTTTCATGACTGTGACCATGAGGACATTCTAACTAAAAGGCCCAGGATGATATTTTCTTTAAACAACAAACAAACAAAGAAAAACACAGGGCTTTATGTGTTCTACTTCTTTAAGATTGGCATGATCTTTAAGAAGGTGTTATGGCACTTTAACTTCCTGGAAAAACTTCAGTGGAGCCCACTTGCTGCACCAGTGGAAAAAAAGTCTGATCAATAAGCACTTTCCTGTCTATCCTGTAAAATCAAACTCACTTTCTCTCTATAAATAATAGCTAATTGGTTTCCACACAAGACTGACCCCTCCCTGTCTAATGTCCAGCAAGCAAAACTTTTCCAAAGGAAATGAACACCACATCATCCCACTGCACATTTACATGAGTATTCTGTCATTTAAATGTGCAAAACATTTAAGCTGGTCCCTGACTTGGAACAGCTCAGGTGGTGGCAGCACTATTATCTGCTGGAATCACTTACTTGTCATTGTTGGCTCTCTGCAGAGCTCCACCTCTCAAGGAACACAGACAGCAATCCTAAAAGAAGAAGCACACAACATTTTATTCGGCAACTGACTCTTTTATCTTCATCCTATCTAAATCCTGATGTTTGGGTATATGATGTTCTGTTGTATATTATTCATACTGGGGATAACTGCATCTCCTCTACTGGATCATATGGACAGCTATCAGCAATTTAAGCTGAATCTGTTGCTGATCCTTGTACCCCACAGCACACCTGGTATGGCAGCTGTCAGAAATGCTTCATTGCACGTTCTTAAAACTTGTTCTTACAGTACAGACTTGTGAGGAAGTGAACCATACAGTGGCACAAGAGACACAGCAGCCAACAGGTGCAGCAGTGCAGGAACTGGCAGGAAACGAGGAAAGCTGGTCTCAACAGTCACTTTGCAAGTAAGTCGTAACCATGTTAAAAACATGAGAAATGTCTACATCCTTTGAGAAAATCTGTGGCATTACATGTTTTAATATTTCAATTGAACAAATGACTGTAATTCTTAATATTCTAAAATACGGAAAATGAGACTTCTTTGGCTCAAAGACTCTAAAAACGCAGACAATTTGAAACAAAAGCAGTATTAGGTCATTGAGGTGTCACAACGAACTATAAAGTGAAGCATTGCCCACTGGTGGTCAGAGGGTGCTTGTGCTAACACTGGGCCATATTCGCTGAACGTTTCACAACAATCTATTGTTCTGAGGAGACAGGAACGCTGAAAGCAAAGGAAACTTAAAGATAAATTTTACAAAGTCAGAAAAACAAATCTGTCAAACAATAACACAAAGGACGGGAACACTCTCACTGCCTCAGAACAAAGGAAGCATTAGCATGGAGAGCCAAGTTTATTTAAGTGTGACAAAAGCAGGGCTGCTGGGGTTCTCAACTCTAATCTAAACGATTAGAAATATTAGTTCAGTGCGAGCTACCTTTGTGGTGCTGCTGTGGAACATCATGGTTTGTATCTACCTGAGGTAAAATGAGGACATGATAGGGTGCAGATGCACATACATGTTTGTTTGATGTACTTTAAGGCAAAAACAGAGCTGCAGTGAAAGAAGCCATGGTGATACCCACAATGGTGCTACTGAAACTGGCCTGTAATCTCAGGAAGTGAGCTGTGAATACATCTGTGTCTGCAATATTAAACCCTCCTGTCACAAGTGCTTTTCACTCTAAGCTGTTCTGAAACCGACCGTTTTCACTATTTAGCACGTTTAATCAGAAAAACCAACACCGGCCCACCCCACACAAGTAAGGCCAACACATTCAATTTCAGCACCATAAAAATATTATTGTGCAATCATGACATTTTTCTAGGCTTTTGCAACCAATTGTCTTACTTATTTACTGTTTACTATTTACTGTTCATGATCACATGACGACAGCCTTCTTGACATTAGTGAAAGGTACCATGGCTTTAATAATACTGGGTGACCAGGAGCAGGAATACAACTACTCTGCTGTTGTATTGTTTGGGTTTGCTTTTGGCACGATGAGAAATTTATAATGATCTGTTCTGAAATAATAAGGAGTGCTATATGTAGCCCAATTAACAAACCTCTGTGATGGCATCAGCCTCACAGCGGGCGCACAGCCAGTCGTCTAGCTCGGCTTCATCTCCAGAAACACCGTAGCAGCCTGAACAGGAAGAGAAAAGAACATGTCACACATTCACTTCTCACAGGCTTCATTTCACAGCACGTTTATTGGTGATGTTTGGCTGGTTATTTAACGGAAACAGTGAAAAATAAATAAATAAATCGTCTGCACCCTGTGGTGTCATTCCCGTACTTGCTGTTATTTTGTGAAAAAATGAATATTATTTCTGAACATTTGGATCAAAGATAATGAAGACCATCTGGTCATAACATTGTCCTGCCTAAATAAGTAAGTAAAAAGAGGATCAGGGAGTGAGAGGAGAGTGCAGGGATTTTTACTTTTGTTTTTCAAAATGCTTAATTGTGACTCCACACCTGCAAAGTATTTGTTGATGTGTGTATGTGCTTCTTAAAAGAATAATAATAGTTATTATTATCAATAATAATGCATTATTATTAATCTGAGGAAGATACAGAAATCAATTAAAATAAAGTAATATAATAGCATCTCATCAAGCAAAACAATTCATTTAAAAGAGACTCTGTGTGTAAATGCTGTGTGAGAGCTCTTGGTACCACTGGCTGAATAATTCAGTGTGCCACAGGTGTGTTTGCATATTCATCCGTAATCCTTTCATGTCCTTTAGCAATGGCTGTTTTTGTGTGATACTGTGTGTATGAAGCTTCAAGAATAACAGTTGAACAGTGGTTTCTATAAAAAATAACAAAGCTTCTGAAGGTACTGCATGTGAAATATATCTAAAGATATATGTAGAGTATGCATGCAGTATATTCAAGTATGCACGGGAATGACTCTTGAATAGGTGCCTGTTCATCACTTACTGGTATGTACGCGGACACAGCACAGAGTACAGCTGACCAGCCGGCTGGTCCCGTCCTCTGCTACATGAGGGTTAGACAGTTGTCCCTCCCCGCTGTCGTTCGCCTTGTTACTTTGGGTGTTGAAACACATTTCAGGGATGAGTGGCTTGGACCACTGGCGGCCCCCTGGACGGTTCACCAACGTCACACAGGAACTTCCATTACTGGACTCCGACTTGAGGGGGTGAGTCCAAAGTCTTGTTAGTACATTATTTCAGACATTCTTTACCTGAATATCTGATGGATGCAATCCTCAGTTAAAACTGGCTGTTGTTTTAAGTCAATGCACAACTATGCAGGACACTTGTTTCACTTAGAGACTACATTGGCGAGATACTCTTTAAGAAATAAAATAAAATAAAAATAAATATTAACTAGATATAATCATTGGTAAATATAGACATTGTTTTTAAAAAGCCTATAATTACTAGTGAATTTAAATGGCAGTTTTGCAAAAAGTACATGTTTGCTCTTTCTACAACAGATATAACAACAGTCAGCCATACAAGCCTTAATTCTTAGTAATACTTGTCGTTGTCACCTGATGGTAAGTGTGGAAGAGCAGGCAGATGGAGCAGTAGGGGGCCTGCTGGCCCATGCTCTTATTATACTCTCTCTCTGCCTGAGGGTTATATGGTCGACACTGCCACAGCCGTGTTAGCGGCTTCGCCCACTCCTCTTTCTCCTCTTGCTCGACCTCCACATCTACATACACGTCTGCAGACAGGATGATGGGATGAAGGACATTTAGTACAGTGCTTGGTAAAGTGCCACCACACAGAATATTTCTATTTCAAAACTGCGTACCATCGTCACTGTACACCTCTCTGATTAGAGGGTGATGACGGGGCAGCTTCTGGAGTTCTGCCTGTTGCTGCTGCTTCCTAACAATGGACTTGCAGTATGATTGCTCTTCTGACACCTGCTGGAGCAAGAAGTATATCGCAAGATAAAACTTCAACACTGTATCTGTAAAAATGGACATAAGATCAGTTGCCACAAAATCTCACAATCCTGAGGCATATTTGGAGCTCTGTACTGGTATGCATACATTTCCTGATAAACACTGGGTCTACTGATCCTTCTGAGGATTTAGTCACAATTAGTAATTACTTACATGATGATTCTGAGCGATCACCTTCATTGCATCAGGTATTGGTTTCCTGACAGGAACAGTGTCTTTCAGGATGACAATGCCACTATCCGCAAGGGGGCACTGTTTACTCTGTAGTTTGGACAGCATGAATAACATTGAACATTCTTGGCAGACTTTAGAATAATGTCTGATAAAATGCATTCTGTCACCACAGAGATCTCAAAGGATTGTTCTGTTAGTGGAAGTACTAATAACGCCGAGGTAAAAAAAATATTAGTAAGTAAACATCATGCAAGGAAAATGCACCAGTACAGAGCCACCAAAAGTCTTGTTGCTGTCTTTTTCTTTAGTGTCTACATGCACAACAGTATTATGAAGCAGAGACACGTGTATCTATGAACGATAAAAATAAACTTAACTTAAATATAAACTTTATATTTTTTCAGGTGAGAATCCAAGCTACTAATTTGGTATCAAGTTGACAGAAAAGACAATACATGCAGTATAGAGTGTGTGCTCAAACATACATGTGCCACAATGGACAAAGAACCACCAAAACAACAAAGAACAAAACAAACAAACAAACAAACAAACACTACCAGACCTTTCGCCGGTTGTTCTTCAGGAGCTCGGCCTCCATAGTGATTGACTCTGTCTGTTGTGTTTCAGTCACAGAGGACTTACTGGTGGGCTCAACTTCAGGCTTCTCCACTTCAACCTGAGCCTCAACTGGCAACGACATTTCAGGTTTGTCCTCCTTCTGGTCCTGCTCCACAACACACACTACTTTGGTAAGAACGCTCTTGGTTTCTGGGGGTGGCTCTGTTCTTTCACTGCTTGGTGCCTGAGACAAGGACTGAACCTGCATGCGTAATGGTGTACAGGTTTTGTGCTGGAGATGACGGGGTTGGTGCTCTC
The DNA here is from genome assembly GCA_037975065.1 of Chaetodon trifasciatus. Taxonomy (NCBI): domain Eukaryota; kingdom Metazoa; phylum Chordata; class Actinopteri; order Chaetodontiformes; family Chaetodontidae; genus Chaetodon; species Chaetodon trifasciatus. Next base: position 2,884,009 of record JBBMOE010000012.1, read on the forward strand.
TGGCATAGCTGTGCACCTGCAGCTGTGTGTGAGGCTGCTGCTGCTTCTCTAGACTGTAGCTGTGTACTTGAAGAGTGTCTTTTGGGCTCAGAGTTCTGTGGAAGAGCAGGCTGGCTACCCCCATTTTGCGGGTGGGCTGAGCGGTGGCGTCTGTCCATGTGGGTACAGCTGAAACTGACAGGTGTCCATTTCTTGTCTGGGACTGGGACGAGATTGCGGGGGCACGAGTCTTGGTGTAATGAGGTGGGCGGCTGACATCGCTGTTACTTTGGGTCAAGCCCCTGTGAAATGGATCTAATAAAGTGAGCTTGGTCGGTGTGACAACCAACTTTGGGGGACCTGCAAATGAAATCAGAGGTCCCGGTTTAAGAAGTGAGGGTGAAAAATGCACACTTAGCTTCCCTACAGGACAAAAGTAAGATAACACACAGAAGATAATACATAGACGATAATACCTTTATTTCTCTTGCCATCTTGTAACACAGTACGTGGAGGTATAAGGCTTAGCCTGGGACGCTTTCCATACTGCTCCACATCTTCCTCATCTTCATCCTTAGGAACAACCTCCTCGGGCACCTCCAGACACACTCTGTGTCTCTTGGTCTCTATCCTCTGTGTGGTGCTGAGGGTTTACAAAACAGAAAGACAACAGTTGAGAACAAAAGACCTTCATCTCATTTCCATTGGTTTCTGATATCAGGAAACTGATAACTGACTTGTTTGATTCTGACAACATGAGATATCACACACACAAACAGTGAGGTGGAGATATATTCGGACTAGTACAGTGATACTAATGTTTTGGTTCTGACACTTTTTTCTCTTGTTGCTGTGAAATGAAACCTTGACAAATACCTCTTATAACAAAAAAATGTTAATAGAATGCTCCATACAGAATAAAATTGAAATACATTCCCACTGAAAGGGATTGACATTGCTCACGCTTAATGAATGCACTACAATTCCACACAAGGCACTAAAACTTAACACAGAAGAATGTGAACTGAGCAGCCTTCAGGTGCAGTCATGTCTAACTGTTTGAGTGAGCAGCAGGGCATTACTGGAAAAGTCATTAGGACTGATTGGCTCTGCTGTAACTGACTTTTTTTTTTTTTTTAAACTTAATTAGGAATACTGATCAATAATCTGAATTGCTTTGATAACGAGCATCTGCTAAATGTTGTAAACACTGCAAACTTGAAGGATAGAAAACTTTCTGATTAAATCTATCACAAGTCCTGTACATATTCTTTCAACTGCTCAACCAAAGTGGGTGGGTTAGGTCAACTCCAATTACACAGATGCAAGGCGAGAACAACAAAAGGCATACAGACAGACATCCCCAAAGGTGTTCCCAACATACTGTGGAGCGCAAAATAATCAGGAGAACTAAATCACCTTACGGTGTAAACCATTTCAGTAAAAACACATGAAACTGGGCAGTGATATTGCAAGATATGCGTCATGCGTCTCTGAAGCATTAAAATGTGAAAGGACATCCCCTGTTTTTCCCCTGATATTCCTGCATTGTAAACAACAAATCTGTGTTGAAAGCATAGCAATAAACAAAAGAAACCTGGCTGTTTTGCAGGTGACTTCTAAAAAAACATGAGCCAAAACATGTTTACCAACTACTCCGCCTCAGGTTTCTAGCTTGTCTCATCCGTTAACCAAGCAGTGACAGCAAATGGACGCTTTATGGGTCCCCTCATTTCTAATTCACTGAAATGTTTTCCATGCCATTTTTGTAAGCTTCTATCCGTTTTATCCAGACTCAGAAACTTTCAGCGGGAATCCCTGGATGCTTTGTAAATAGTTTTCAGATTTGGGATCTGATTTGTTTCAGATACATTTTTAATAGACACGAATATGACCATGAGAATGTAACCATATAACATCAAACACAAATTTAACACTCTAAAAAAAGTAGTAATTAATAACATTTTTGTCATCGTCTGTCAAAAAACATTTATTGGGGACCTTCTCAAATGATCACCTGTGTGTTCTGGGGACCCACTACAGTCAAAACTTATCATAATCACTGACTGGGACATTCTTTTCTGTAGTAAATCACCCACCTCTTCCGCTCTCCTTCCTCCCCACAGCTCTCCAAGGAGTTATTGTTACTGTTGCTGGTGAGATCATTAAAGGCATCCCCCAGGAACTCCTTAGCCTCTGGGGTGGGCCGTGAGTGGTCAATGGATGCCACATCTCGCCCCGTCAGCCAGGATTCATAGCGATCTGGCTGGAATTTCTTCACAAATACATCCATGGAAATCTTCACCATGTCTTTGCGGCATGAGCACTACAGGAAAGAAAGGCACGAAAACCTTGAGTCAAATGACGAATGCTGGATGTGATATTACTGCATGTACATCTATAAACATATAACTGATTGTGTGAATGTGTATGCTTACAATCATATTAGCAAGACAAAACCTAATTCAAATTAGATCAAGTATGGTTTTCTATGCTGGTATTTGGCAGTCCTCACCAAAACTGCGTGCTTGCCATACTCAATCCATCTCTCTGTGGCAAAGTTGGTGGATTCCGCACAGTTGAAACCATGGTTGAAACCAGCATGATAGGCATAGGGGAAAGTTACCATGAACTCACCGGCCTCCTGAGTAATCTTAGGGAGAGGTAATAAAATAATTAGTAACTGCAGTGTACACATTTGGTGTGTGTAGTGGGTATGAAGCAAAAGTCCTTTGTTTGAAATACAAACAAATGCTGTACCCATACCTTATCAAATGGAATACCATACTTCTTCAGTATGGAGGGAGAGATGAGCGTCATCTTGTGTCTCAAAAAGGCCTCACAATTCTGGGAGCTACCCGGAAAGAATCCTAGAAAAAGAGAGAAGAATGATAGTCCATGATAGTTAAGGGCCTTATACATCTACAGACAGATATTCCACTGGTCTCTCTTACCTTTAGCCAAACGCTCCAATCGTTTCCCGTGCTCTGGAGGGACACAGTACCTGCACATATTCAAAGAAGTCCTCTTACTCACAGTAAACTGATATTATGCATTTGTGTATATATCATGTCAGATGACGTTGCATTACTCCATGGTAAAAAAATAAACTTTTTTCTAATTACCATCAAACATTTTTTTAAACTGAACATTTTGCTCTCCTGTTTTTGTGTAAAAGGACACTTAGGTAGATTTTATATCAATATCCAGATCACAGCACATATCCCTAACTGATTCCTCTGGGTTTGAGAGGTGAGAAATTAATATCACAACATTTGTAGATTAGTATTACAATCAATGAAATAATAATCTGTAGCAATCAAAAGCTTTATTTCCACATTTGATTAACAAATTTACCATGATTTGGGCTCTCCAAAGTGCAAGTAGTTGATACTGTAGAGGTCCATGTCCTCAGTGTGCCATGCAAACGTGGTCTTCCACATGCCAAAGTACAAATAAGGTGTATTAACACCCTCAATAGTGATGCCGCTTTCACGTTCAACGGTATCCAAAATGGTGTCCAGATGGCAAATGTTCCACTCTTTGACTTGCTGCAAGAGTAAAGACGATAACACAAGATCAATCGATGAGAATCCAATGGGTGAGAAAAGCAACAAAAATACAGGATAGAAAAAACAACTACGTCTATATAAATTTGTGTAGGTTATTAAAAATAGTAAATGCCATGGAAATCTACTGCCATGAAAAAGTACTGAGAATATTAGTGCACCCGAATAAAATCACCAGTATCAATATCAGGTGAAGAGATACACAGACAGCAATTGGAAAACCCATCAATACAGATGAAAATTCACTACAGCAGTGACATCCAAGAAGTGTCAACTCACAGGGTCATAAAGAGTTCCATTAACATCTGCCCCATATATGGGAGGGTTAAAAGTCACATTCTTCCAGTACTTCCTTTCCAGCTCCTCAAAGTCATCATAATGTGGACTACAGAACCTATAAAAGACATTAACAGCAGTCAGACTTTAGCTCAGAGGTTAAAATTCACGGACTGTATTAAATTGCTGACGTAGTAGAGTTGTTAATAACTGGAGACAAAAAAAAGTTTTAATGTCCTTTATTTATGCACTTCTCACTTGTCACTGTTGGCGATCTTGCGGAACTCTCTGACGGTCATGGCCTTCTTCTGAATGTTGTATTGTGTGAAAAGGCCCGACTGGCCTGTCACAACCTGCTGAATGGGTGCAGGTATCACCAAATCATCTATATCATCATAAGAGCCTCTGGGCTTCCATTCCTTTGGTGGGACAATCTTGGAGAAGCAAAGTGGACTGTGAGTCATTTTGTTTCCTTAGCAATGTTTGTTATCAAGATCATTCACCAGCAAACATTTGGAGGTATGAATGCATTTCTTTGTTTGACAAGTTGATGTAAACATGCCAGGGAGTGATGGAACTAGAACAACAGATGACCTTCTGTTTGTCTAAATAATTTCAGTGAAAAAAGATTGCACATTACAAAAATCATCATTTGCTCATCATTTTTTGCTGCTAATAATTATGATCACATAAACACTACAACGGCAGTGAGCGTGGCCTGTGCTAACAGTGTATCAGTACTTACTTTAGCCAGGCCTGCATTGTGTGCCCCCTGCGACTCCATATATGCAATGTAGCGGCTGAAGTTCTTGAATTCCTCAGCAGTGGGGTAAAAAGTCATGATCTTCTTGGAAGCATGATTTTGGGAAACCACGTCTGACGCCATCCCAAAACTCAGTGGCACCTCCTGTAGAGGGGAAATAGTGATTATATGATTTGATATTTTGATTCAGTATTGTTTTATATAAACTATTCCATTTTCTACCCACAGCCAAAGATTTTAACTGGATCCTGTATATTTTGCCTTGTGTTTCTAAATCTTAATTGAGTGACTGCAAACAAATACATACAGTTAAAGAATTAAAAAAAAATATTTTGCAGTAATTAACAATGATATAATGTTGTATTTTTTGGCATATTTCTTTTTCAGGACTTCCCAAAATTGCTGTAGACAGTGTAAACATTTCAACATACTAACTGCTTAGTTACCTGAGTGGTGGCTAATCAATGCCTTTCAGCTTTCATTGTTGACATTGCAAATTGGATTACGCCAACTATTTTACGCTCTTAATATCGCTGTTTGTGAACAGTATAGAAAGCATGGCGTTACTTAAATGGTGTCACTTATATGTGTTACCGTTTCCTCTCTATGGCTGGGAGAAGCTAGCCTGGACAAGGCTGGGAAGAGCTATAACCGCCCCTGATTGGTTAAACCCGCGTCTCTTTAATTCGGCCCACTTTGACCTAACATTAGCTCATTAGCTAACTTGCTAAAGAAACACGAGCTCATCAATATAACCACCACGCAATAATACATAGCATTTCATTAGCTAGTCTAACAGCGTAGCTAGATGTTTCCATGGGTTTCAAGTCATTACTGGTGACGTACATGATGGTGCAAATTAACGTCTATTACTGACTGTGAACTTGTCATCTTGTTTACATAGTGTCCCAAAGGAGCAAGTAATAATCACAAGACAGCTAGCGTTAGCTAATTCGCGTTAACACCGTCATGGGATAGGACTATTTCCTGTATTGCAGAAATCACCATAGCTTAGTTACATCCTATCCGGTTCATTCGTACAGTGCGCCGTTAGCAAACTTCGATAGAGGTAGCTTTAACGTTCTCACAAGTCTCGGTAAGTTATAAAATGACAGCATTTTTTTCTCAGAAGCGTTGTTCACAAGTAAGTTTTACAGACAACACAAACTATCATTCGTCAAGCCGGTGATATCTAACGGTTACACCAGGAAATAGATGGCACCCGACACTTAGCATCTACATTAGCTTTACAGCAGTTCCGGCTAGTTTCGCTCCCAGATTAGCATTGTGAGTTAAGAAGCTAACATTCTGGGACGACCGCAAGATAACTCGACATGCAAATACTTACCACCTCCTCTCAGCTGATTCGGACGTTGTTCCTTAACGTTTTAAATGTCTCGCAATCAATAGAATCAACAAATATGAACACAAAAGAAAGAAGACAGCTTGCTAACTAAGCCTCCTGTGGGTAGATCACTGTCCTCCATTACCACTTCTACGCATGCACACGCACCCATGGCAGTATAAAAAGAGTCACACGCACACAGATACACGCACCTCGGATTTTGTTTACCACAACACGCATGGGACACGCTCAGCCAATGAGAGGGAGGCTTTGATGGCTCGTCATATGATGGACATAAACGTTCGTTTAAATCTCGTCTTTTTGAAATGACTGATATTGTCTATTTTGTAATTACATTGGATTTAGATTATGTAGAGAGCGGGGTTCTAAAATATATATTGGTTGTTTGAAACATAGCAGGTTAATATGTTGGTAATGTTTCAGCTCAACTATCTATTCTAGCTGATCACAAAGTAATCAGCGTACCAATTTATTTTGGTATTGAAAGGCAAAATTAAAGATACTGGAAATTAAATAATAACTTCAGAAAGAGAAAAAAGTTATTAACTATGATGATAGTCAGAGAAAATGCATTTATTTAAAATAATTAGGAAATATAATCTCATTGTACTCACGTGACTGTATTCTGCATTAAACCTTACCACTTATTCCTACAGCTTCAGTGCTTGTGCAGTTTTCATCGTGGAGAAAAAAATCCCATCTACCTACTTTTTCTAAAAATGTCTGCAGTTTTTTTTTGTGTGTGTGTAAATTGCATTAGTGTCACCTTCAAATATTCAATCTGTACTGAAATAATTGTAATGCTGTTACTCACTGAAAAAACAGACTATGTTACTGCAAGCAAAACACGGCAAAATCCTCTGTAGAGTGTGAACACCTGTTTTATTTCATGCCAGAAAGGCATGTTCATACACTGAGTCCAACTGTTTTGATAGGTTATATAATGTTATATGCATCTACATTCAGGCAGTGCATATATTATAATTCCCATGAATAAATGCAACAGTAACATTAACACATTTTGTTAACCACAAAAAGATATAGCACATATGAGCACTGACAATTTGTATATGCACACTTTTAGCATACAGTGGATATAAAAAGTCTACACACCTCTGTTCAAATGCCAGGTTTTCGTGATGTAAAAAGGTGACAGCAAGACAAATAATTTCACAACTTTTTCCACCTTTAATCTGACCTATAACCTGTACAATGCAAGTGAAAAACAAACTGAAACCTTTAAAGGGGAAAAATATAAAATAAAAAACTTAAAATAACCTGGTTGCATAAATATGCACACCCTTACACTAATACTTTGTTGCAGCACCTTTGGCTTTTATTACAGCACTCAGTCTTTTTGGGTAGGAGCCTACCAGCGTGGCACATCTTGATGTGGCAATATTTGCCCACTCTTCTTTGCAAAACTGCTCCAAATCTGACAGATTGCGAGGGCATCTCCTGTGCACAGCCCTCTTCAGATCACCCCACAGATGTTCGATGGGATTCAGGTCTGGACTCTGGCTGGGCCATTGCAAAGCCTCAATCTTATTCTGGTGAAGCCATTCTTTTGTTGATTTAGATGTGTGCTTTGGGTCATTGTCGTGCTGAAAGATGAAGTTCCTCTTCATCTTCAGCTTTCTAACAGAAGACCGAAGGTTTTGTGCCAACACTGACTGGTATTTGGAACTGTTCATAATTCCCTCCACTCTGACTAAGGCCCCAGTTCCAGCTGAAGAAAAACAGCCCCAAAGCATGATGCTGCCACCACCATGCTTCACTGTAGGTATGGTGTTATTTAGGTGATGTGCAGTGTTGTTTTTGCGCCAAACATACCGTTTGGAATTATGTCCAAAAAGTTCAACCTTGGTTTCATCAGACCATAACACATTGTCCCACATGCGTTTGGGAGATTTCAGATGTCTTTTTGCAAAATTAAGCCAGGCTTGGATGTTCTTCTTTGTAAGATAAGGCTTCCATCTTGCCACCCTACCCCATAGCCCAGACATATGAAGAAGACGGGAGATTGTTGTCACATGTACTACACAGCCAGTACTTGCCAGAAATTCCTGCAGCTCCTTCAGTGTTGCTGTCGGCCTCTTGGTAGCCTCCCTGACTAGATTTCTTCTCGTCTTATCATCAATTTTGGACGGACGTCCTGTTCTTGGTAATGTCACTGTTGTGCCATATTTTCTCCACTTGATGATGACAGTCTTCACTGTGTTCCATGGTATGTTTAATTCCTTGGAAATTCTTTTGTAGCCTTCACCTGACTGATATCTTTGAATAATGGGATCCCTCTGATGCTTTGGAAGCTCTCTGCGGACCATGGCTTGTGCTGGAAGATGTGGCTACAACAATGTGAGGAAAAGCCTACTAGAACAGCTGAACTTTATTTGGGGTTGATCAGAGGCACTTTAATTGGCGACAGGTGTGTGCTGATGCTTTAACATGAGTTAGAATGTAATTGGTAAAATCTGAACACAGCCACATCCCCAGTTGTAAAAGGGTGTGTACACTTATGCAACCACATTATCTCAGTTGTTTATTTTTACTTCACCCCCTTGAAAGATTTCTGTTTGTTTTTCACTTGCATTGTACAGGTTATAGGTCAGATTAAAGGTGGAAAAAGTTGTGAAATTATATGTCTTGCTGTCATTTTTTTACATCACGAAAACCTGGCATTTGAACAGGGGTGTGTAGACTTTTTATATCCACTGTAAGAGCAAGTACATGTGCACCCTGTAGTCCATACAGTTTGACTGACCTTTTACACCAAAGGAGACATACAGTACATTGCATCAGCAGCACTTCTTGGTTTTTGGAAAGTTCATAGAGAATATATGATGTTTTTGAGGAGTCAGTGCCATGTCAGTTTATTTCCACTCGATTTCTTCATGTTTTGTTGCCGTTGCATAAGACCAGTCACATTGCATCCGCATTCTGTCAAAATGCATATATTGTATAACAGACCAGCATGGTCAGTACAAATATCCCTCTTTTTAAGGGACTGTCTCCTTTGGCTGACTCATGTTTGATTTTAAGCTTTGGACACTCAGTCTCAAACTCACCAATTCACACCTTCTGCTACTCAAAACAGTATAAACTATCCAGTCAGCAGATAAGCACTGTCAGGGAGCATATTAGACTGTGCTTTTACTTACACCTTACAGTCCCACTATGAGACAAAACAGCACCCATGAATGAACTTCTTTCCATGAGCATAATGTTTAGCTCAGTCTCTCTGTCTGGCACTATAGATAAGTTGGTTGGTCTGGAAAGGAGTAAGGGAACATACTCTTGTTTTGCATTTACCAGCTGAGAGACACAACAGCTTAAAGCGGTCAATACAACCACAATTTGTTATGGCAGTTGCTGTTATTTCAGAATAAATGCAAAATAATACTTAATACACATTAAAAGGAACACTTTTTTGATTAGAGAGGAGTCCACTGGGGATTTTTCAATATGAGAATATATTGCAACTGTCTGAGACAACCCTCATACCTTTTCATATTCTGAAGTCATGCAGGGCCTCTGTATTTTGTATCCTTAGGATATTATATACTATTGAAGAAATGGCTGCTAAAATAAAGGAGAAGAACCTTTTGGCATCCATGTTTGTTTACATCTGTTTTTGCAACCAGTTCACATACATCTCTCCTTAAATATTATTTAATTTTCATGCAACTATGAATTGGTTACATTGTGCTTAACATAGACACACATAGCTTTTTGGATTTAGATTTTATATTAAACTTCAATACATGGAAAATAAACTGCTGTACTTTGGAAACAGATAAGCCAATTGTATAGATGATAGCTGTAATTGCGAGTTTTCGTGTGAGATGGTGTACACTGCACATTGTATGGATGTGATTAATAGGTGGCTGGATTGCCGATGAACCGTGCTTTTTTGTCTTTCTCCTTCTGGCATGATGCCATTTATGTATTCATGTGCTGCAATTATTAAATACATTTTGCATGTACATTGGTATATATTTACGTCTTTAACCCATTTCCTACTACCATCCAGTCATTTGATAATAAACTATTATCAGCGCTTGAGTTTTATTATAAGCTGTCCTTCACAATCTTACTGGGAAATCAGATCCGTAATTCCTCAATTCACTTCATATTATTTTCTAAGCAGATGTGACACCATTGTGTAAAGGTAAAACGGAAGCTCTGCAGCACTTAACAGAATATTTAAGATAAAGGTGAGGAAATTCACACACCATCTGATGGATTTTATGCTTTTTGCAGTAGTCAGCTCTTCCCCAGAAACATTTCACACACAAATCACCAATGGACATAGTCCTTCTGATCTCCACGTGTGTCGTTTTGCAAACATGACGCAATGGAGCACAAACTGGTATCAAAAAGTAAAGCAGAAACTGACTGTGTATTTGCATTTCCATTCCTCTCATGTTTATGTCCATTCCATCATTCTCTGGTTGGCACCATGCCTAAGTCCTGCTTTATCTTTGAGCACCAGTGGCCGTCCGCATCCTTAAGATGTGGCCCTGTTTATAACAGCTCTCAGCCTGGGAGCAGCCTTAAGAACACATGCCAAAAAAGGCCTTCTGCTTGGTTCTGTTACGAAACTAGACTCCTTGTTGGTTATTTGTCCATAGGCTTATTGATTTTCAGTGTGTGGATAGTGTCACTGAGAGCAACTGTCTTCTCTGTGTCTGTCTTGCAGCTGTCTTTTCTCGACATGTCAGGCTCCCATAGAAAGAACTCATGCAGGAGGGTGTTGACGGTGTCAGGACACTCCATCATGACCATGTGACTTCCTTCCTCAATGACTTTCAGGAACGCAAACAGAAGGATCTAGAAAGGGAGCCAAAAATGAACGCAGAACATTATGATAGGTAATACTGCAGATCAAAAACACAACATTTCACATTCAATATTACATGATGACTCAGCACTCGTTCACATATGAAAATGTGCTCTACCTCCGCCATGCGCTGGTCCTCATCCATGGGCACAAATTTGTCACACATGCCATGAACCAGAAGGATAGGCACAGTGAGCTCAGCATGGTAGACCTCATCCCCCTCGGGCCAGTATTGGCCACTCATCATGGCTCGCAGGACAAACGGAGACACGTTAAAGGCATTGCCTTGTTTCAACAGCTGCTTTTCTTTGGCACCCTGACGGGCAAATCCAGCTCTAAAGGTTAGAAAAAGAGAGCAAGTGTTACTTGGAACAGTTAGTGCAATTTGATGCTCATATATTTTGTACGACTACTACCATGTTGTAATTTCTGTTACTGTGATGTGCCACTGTCTCTAGTTTCAATTTCGGCACCATACAAATGCTGATCTTACTTGAGAAAGCTCCAGGCCAGACAGGGTGACAGACAGTGCAGGACACAAGATGGCAGCTGAAAGATAGAGCAAAGGCTGGGCTCCAGAGCTGTGGGGCCTCCTCCATTGATCATCACCACCTTATGGACCAGATCAGGATATTCATGGGCCAGAAAGGTGCAAAATGACACTCTGGAGACATAAAATGAGATGGTGAGAGCATGTTAATCACTACTAGATAAAGTATTAGAAAAGGAACTTTGATCAGCTGTAGAACCGCTTCAGAGACACTTTCAGTGGTCACTCATCCATAACAAAAGCATCTGACAAATCCTCACCCATATGAGTGGCCAATGAGAATGTTGCGTTTACGAGCATATCTCTTAAAGATGGCACGAAGGTCCTCTGCAAGGGCATAAAAAGTGTAAGCTGCTGCAATCTGTGGGGCAGTGCTGGCTCCATGTCCCGCCAGGTCGGGCGCAATGACCTCATAGCCCAGCCGAGAGAAGAAGTCCAGCTGGCTGCTCCAAATGTCCAGAGAACCTCCCACACCATGCACGAAGAAAATCGCTACGTCCGAGTGCGTCCCTTTGCAGCTCGAGACCACCCTCTTTGAGTCGATTAGCACTGTGCGTTTGGGCTTGCGACGGCGGCGGCGAGGAGGTGGAGCAGGTTTCTGTTCCCCAAGGGATGGAGGAACTGGAGGAGGAACAGGGTTGGGGTCTGGAGAAGAGGGTATTTCTTTGTAGTCAGCCAGCTCTACCTCTACAGTGCTGCAAGGCTCCAGATCCCCATCCTGACACTGCAGGATCTCAGAGTGCAAAACATCACCGAGATTCTCAATCACCAGCTGGCCGTTGCGGTAGACAGTGATCTTCCTCTTGCAGTGGACGCTGCTGCCAGTATTGCTCTCATTGTCAAAATCCTCAGGAGAGCCGCCATCGTCACTGTCGCCATTTGTCTTCTCCTTGCCTGCAACTTGCTCTTCCGTTACTACAGGCTGACGCTCTGGGATGATGTGTCGCACTCGCAGGACTCTCCCAGGTTTCACCTCCACAAACTCAAAACCATCAGAGGGTTCTGATGACTCCAGGGGCAAGACCAGGCTGGCAGCCTTCCCAGTCAGGCAGCACAGTATGCCTTCAGTAATACTGGTCAGCATGGTGCTCCCCTGCATAAACAGCATCACACAGATAGAACAGAGCACATCATCACTCAGATGCTTCATTTGAAATGTAAGAGGCAGAATACGTAGGTTTATGAAATGTACAAAATGGAAAAACACACTCTGTATGGGGGTGGGCGTGTGAGGCTTACCACAGTTCTCTGACTAGCTTTTCACATACACATTATAACTGTTCCCAGCTTTATTTCCTGTCGCAGTGTTTGCAAATGTCAACAGCTCAACAGGAAGAAATTGGGTCCTAGATCCCATAATAATGGACACAAGCTGTTTCCTAGCAACGCAGTTACAATGAAATGGCCTTCTTTGTCCTTCCATCAGACCACAGCCAGTGTCGAGTGAAATGAAACACACCAAGTGCAAAGATGCTTTCAGTTTTACGTTCTCCAAACCAATGCAAATTCAAAACACCACAGCCAGTGAAAGTGCTGCTTCACCAGCCTTTGTAAAGCTCGACAAACACACTCACCTGGGTGACTAAGCAGTTTAACATTCAGGGAATCCAAGTTCACCAACAGACAACACAAACACAATACTTGTGTCGTGCTACAGTTTCAGTGTCAGTGACTGACTGACAGAGGTTTGATATTAATAACCGTTCCTTTTCACATGGTCAGAATCAGGATGTATACAAATAGATATCACCACTCATAGGAGAGTGTCTACACATGACTGTGTACATGCCTGTGGACTGTATGTCTCATAACAGTATGATAGCACTTTTTCAGGCTATACTGCTTCCAGTGGAGATGAGGGAAAAATCTTTGTGCTCCTGCCAATGTCCAGTCACAGCTAACCTGCATTTTGCCAGTTGTGCAAATAAAGCATCATTCGTCCTCACTTCATACAAACACAGGCTGCTTATCTCAAGGAAACAGAATGAGAGGAGTCACGTCTACATACTTTATTGTTTCCTGGTTACAGAGACTGTGAAAGCAATTTGCACATTATTGCTCATGACATATCATGTAATGTAATGTAGATTGTGTTTGTGTTTCCTACTTAATATATTTACATCCCCAATTCCAAAAAAACTGAGATGGTGTGTAAAACATAAATAAAAGAGAATGTGATCATTTGCTAATTCCTTTTTGACATACGCCACTGAAAAAAGTGTAAAGACAATATATTTAATGTTTGACCTCAGCAGCTGCATTGATTTTTGTGAATACATGTTTATTTGATGCAGCAACACATTATAAATAATTTGGGACAGGAGTAACTAAAGACTGGGAAAGAGGTGGAATGCTCCAAAAACACCTGATTGGAACATTCCACAGGTGAACAGGTTCATTGGTAACAGGTGATGATTGATTGTTTTATTACAGTTTATACGGCGTCCAACTTGTTTGGAATTGGGGGTTGTAATAAGAAAGGCTAACACTGAGGCATCTTGTTGCTGAGAAGCAAGATAAAATGAATGAATATACCTATTATGTCAATTCAATAGGGTAAATATACACATAACTGCAACTAGTCGGGATTCATTTTCATTTATTTCCTTTGTCATTGAAGTTGGGGTGTTATATTTTTGCAGATTCTTATTCTGTATCTGGTCTTCTAATTCATGATAAACAGTCCACTTGTAATAGTTTCTTTGTGTTCCATCTGCTTTTGCTTAAACATAGTTAAGGCTTTCACAGCAACTTGATTAAGATAAAGTAATGAAAAGAACATGGAGCTGGTTTCCCTAGTGTGCGTTTGCATATGCACAGAAGGATGAACATGCGTCTGTGCGTGAGTGTTGTTGTTGGTGGTGGAAGGATGGTCTGAAGTTCAGTGCATCAGTTGCTATCCAGTTACACCCAAGGAGCCAAGTGAATGTTGACTGAGGGGGCTGTCTTTCCACAAGCATCAAAATGGAGTGTCGACACAAGGAGACGCTCCAAGCTGCAGCTCGGCTGTCAGTCTTAGAATCTGCAGTAAGCTTCATTTTATTCTCAAAGCGTGTTTCATAATTCAGCCAACATCAGTATCAGTATTTGCAGCCATTCTGTCATTTTGTTATGAATCACTCAGTCGTGCCACATTGGCTACAAGTGCTACATGATGAGGTAAAGGTGTCCACTGAGGAAAGAGCTGGTCACACCTGACAGTAGTGAACATTTTGACAGCGTGGCAGGATGTCACCTAACCTTGATTAACAATTTGGTTGACCCCAGAGAACAGATACCACCACACCTCATAAGCGCACAGCACTAACCGCATCTGCACTGACGCAACAACAGCCGTTTCATTTAAATGAGGGATTCTCTTCTTGACCTACTATCATCAGTCCAGTCCACCAAGATTCGAGCATGACTGAGGGGACCAGAATTTGACATCCACAAACCCTAAAGTCAGAAATTCTGAAGGTTACTCAGGCATGTTTTTTTGTCTGTATTGCAGAATATATAGGTTGATATGTCTGCCAAGTCTTACAGTAACACACATTTGGTACACAGTGTGCTCCATTTCCACAACAGCACGGCGCAGTGTGAAATGATCGCTGCTGCACATGGAATGCGTATATTTACAGAAATGAGCCCATTAGAATCTCATTTCGGTTAAACAGGCCTGATGCACAAATGTCCTATAGCTTAGCTATACAGCTTTACAAGCCTATGACTCCAAAACATCAAGCCACAAACCGCAGCAGTTGTAGGCTCCATGTTCCAATAATTTCACGTAAATCATCAATTCATAATCACGTTTCACAATAATAACAATGCACAGCGAAGGACATTTTCACAAATGTCAATACATAGGCCCGATAAAAAGCGTCGCATCACAAATAAAAACAATTAAAAACCCGCGGCTGCCTTGTGTTGATGGCCATAATAGCTATGTGTATATTATTGATTTTACTGATCGATCTATCATTTTTGCGCTGTCATGGGACAATTGCATGCAATAATCGTGCAGCTCTTGATTGATTCCGATGACAATGTGTTCCACAATAAGCACGAGCTAATCAGATGACACGATGCAATAAAAATCGATTCCTTACCTGCAGAATAACTGATGATTAAGGGTGATTAGAAATCTGCACCAAGAGATGACGGTCAAGGGCCGACGAATCTGACCTGGGGAAAACGTTGCATCTGGTGCAACAATTTGTCTACGCTTGGGATGCTGCAAAACAGTGCGAGCGTCTTTTTAGCGTCATTAGACTGCTATCACAGAACACGCGGGGGCTTGAATTGATGGTGATAGCAAAGCACGCATCCGTAAAAGTGTGCCAATTACATCCATTACGATAACAGCCACTATGTCTCTCTCTCTCTCCCTCAGCACCCACTGCGCACTCAGGCCAGAGCCTACCCAGCCCTGCTGCCCTGCATCCGCAGCAGCCACAGCAGCCTGCGCGCATCTTCGCTCCTGAGTGGCAGTGAGGAGGGCGAATAGAGGACGGCTGAGAGCTGATAAGAGGCCAATGGGAGAAGCTTGTTTCCTTGTTGCCAAGGCAGACAGAACAGCAAAAGTGTTTGCGGTCATGGAGAGTGACAGACATTATTTATATATTTATATATAAAAACGTCCAGCTAATTACAAGGAAACACATGGTCATGATCACGACTGCATGTGTGATCACATTTCCAATTCTACACCCGGGTTTAAAGCATCCCAGCTGCACCATACCGAACTGACACATGAAAATGTGTTATTGCAGTTGCTGCATCACCGAAGGGAGAAATGACCTTTAAGTTTTAACCAATTAGATTAAGATACCCGGTCTTCCTCTGTTACCCTTGGACTCACATCAACAAATTGGCAGTGCTGGGACAGTCCGTGCCTGTCACGGAACATCCAGCTGTGACGCGCACGGGGCAGAGAGCCTAAGAGCCAACAGCTGTGTACTTTCTGTTTGGCAGCCGGTGTAAATAACAAATACTGCTTTATGTTTTGTAAAGCCTTATGTAAATCTTGTATTATACGGGCCTAGACAAGAACTTTAAGTTTTTCTCAACTGTTTTGACACAAGAATGACCATCATTATTCCTAACACTTAGCCCACAATTTCTCTCATACACTATCTATCTATCTATCTATCTATCTATCTATCTATCTATCTATCTATCTATCTATCTATCTATCTATCTATCTATCTATCTATCAGCCAGCTACTGGGCCATCGAGCAGTCTCCCAAGACAGCAAGACCAGGCAAACCAACCTGTTCATCGCCTGGATTGACTACAAGAAAGCTTAAGTCACCATCAAGTGCAGCATATTCCAAGGCAATGCACTGTCACTGCTGTTCTGCATAGGCCTGAACCCTCTCAGCCAGATCTAAATGAGAAATAAAATAAACAAACTCAATTTTAGTAGACTGCTACTTATTGACACAAATGTTTCACCTTTGCACTGATGAGGGGGATTACAATTTGGGAGCAGTTTTGCACGGCTTCATAAATCTATGTGATTTTGACATCTTTATTTGAGTGGGACCCATGGCAAGTTACGTGAAGTGCTGTGCTGCACTGGTTTCTAATGACAGCACTTACAGCAATACACCGTTTTAAGAAATCTAGTGTAATATGGTCCCCTAGTTTGATCTCTCAGGCACAGCTTCCTGTCTGCATGCAACGCCGCTGGTTACCATGTTTAGCATCTCCCGTCTACCACACAATAACATTAAACCATGACACTTACAGTTACAGCCATTATTGTTGCTAATAAACAGTTGTATCGGTGAAACGTGTCGACAAACAGCTTGAGCGTTTAACCTGAAAGCTACACTCAGGGTAACAATAACTCAATCTAGCAACAAACGTTTCAATTGGTTGAAAGAACTGAGCCAATCAGGTTACCTCATATTCGCATGAAGCCTGGCGGACCTGTGACATTCACAGTTTGTCTGTCTGTGTCGACTTTATAAATATCTAAATATGAACATTTTACGGTCGTCTTTTTCCCGACTGCGCGGAATAACCCATGTCACCAGGTAACAGAGTTCACGTACTTTAATGCCAGACATATGGCAAAGCTAGTCGTGTTTTTTTTTTTTTTTTTTACGATGTTAACATTGGCAAGCTAGTATAGCAGTACGTTAGCAGCGTGGCTAGGTAATCATGGAGCTAGCAACCCACTGATTGGACATTAGATTTGCTTAGGTGATGGGTAATACCGTTATATCTTAATTATAGCCAATTGATCATGAGCCACAGTACTGAGTTACATTTGTTGATGTTATTTATTGTAATAGTTACAGTATTCGTAAAGTTGTAGGGAGAACATGTTGTAGCCTCGTCTGCGGCATATCCAGACCTGCTGTTGGCAGTGGCATGCCATCAGCCTTCAATATTTACCCCTAGTTTTGTGTATGTATAGTTGTTTTCTATATTCATGAAGGACTGCACATGTCATGTACAATCTTAATACCTGTGGCTGTTAAGATCAAAACCAATTCTTGCTGCCAATGAATGATATTCCTCTACATATGCACAGCAGCACCATAAATGTATGATTGTGCGTAACAACAGCATTACTTTGGCAGAATGTTGATATTAGAGAATAACATTTGTTTGTAACATATTTAATCTTTGCTCTTTTAACAGCATCGCTGCAGGGAACCTTGCTGTAACTGGCACCTCTCACCTTAGATTAATCAGCAGCTGGGTTGTGCCCAGAGCAGCTGCAGGCCTTCAGATTTCCAGATGTGGGCCACTTTCTTCACAAGCTGAGGGTTCAGGAGTGTTCCAGCAGCTTCCTTGGCAATACCAGCAGGTACGGACACGGAAAAGAGGAACAGAGTACCAGCCCAAGAATATCAAACGCAAGAGGACTCATGGCTGGATCAAGAGGCTCAGTTCAAAAAGCGGCATCGAAGTGATTCTGCGGCGCATGTTGAAGGGACGGAAATCACTCTCACACTGAAGGTTTCAGTGGGAAAACCATGAGACTTTCAGGAAAAAGACATTGGATCTGAAATGCTGGCAGTGCTCAGCAAAGAACATGTGTGCTGGGTTAACTGGTGATACTGGGTGTGGGTTGGGTTTGGCATTCTCAGCGCATTAATAATGGGCGGGAGTTTGAAAACTGACCTTTCAACAAAAACACGTTGCATTTGCCTTGGGTAAAAAGAAGCATGGCAGTTTCACCCACTTATTTCTGATCAATAATGTTTTCTTCATGATCACTAAATGTTTGATTTTTTTTCTCATTTGAAATAATTTTGTTCAGACTAAATTTGTATTAAAAATCTGTCACCATATTTTTTCTCAAATGAAAACATAATTTCTTTTTGACTGGAAATAAAAACCAACCCTGCAGAATTTATATGCATTTGTATTTGTGTTTGAAAAGGAAGAAAAACATCAATGTTTCCCAAAGACAGTTTGTCGATAAAGAGTTTGTTGTGTTTGGGCTGGTGAGCTAGTGGAAGTGATTACTCTCGGAGTGTAGAGAGGGTCCTTCTGGTCCTGTGTTACAACAGTCAAGGTAACCCAGAATTCCATTAGTGACCTTTTACGTACAAGCCAAGAAATTTTTGAAGATGAGGAATCAAGATCAAGAAAAAGAAGATAAAATGGAGGAATTAATTTATAATGTTACATGCCAGAATAGCACACATTTAAAATGAAAATATTGTACATAAGCAGCATTTTCCCTGGACTCTCACTTTAACCGTAGTTTCCATTTTTGGAACTGCTTGCTAGTACTTGAATGACACAGTTAAACTACAGGTACAATAAATGTAGTGTTTGGTCTGGACGAGTTGTACCTATACCTTTTAGTGTTTACATTTAGTCGTAGTTTTAATGTAAATATTTTTTAGTGTAGATTGGGGATTGTTCTGCTGTTGTTTAACTTCTAAAAAAAACAACTTACTGTTGCAGCAACAGCAGCTGAGAGGCATAAATAAACAGTACATGGAGGAGGGTACACATAAGAAAGAGCCTGTGCTGTTTCATGCCACTACCCCCTCTCATTGGCAGATTGGTCTGTTACATAATCACTTTCTAGCCAATCAGCGCATTGTTTTTCGCTCTCTTCATGCGTCTACCACCGTTCAACCAATGAGGTACGGTGAATCTCGGAGGGTAACTGCCCTCAAACAGACGAAAAACAAAAATGGAGTTGTGAACTAGTAACAATTAGCTTCTCCGGGACGTTCAATTTCAGTTTTTCTGTTTACCTTTACATGAGTCGAAGTTCTCGGCTGATGTGGAGTGGCGTGATGCGATAATATCAGAGTCATACATTGTTTATCTTTTATAGCAGTCGTAAGAAGCTGTCGAACGGGTAAACAAACCGGTATCTTGGTTACGACAAAGACGACAAGGCTTAGTGGCTCGCTAACGTTAGCTAAAACAGTAGCATCTGCTCGTTTTCACTCTCACTGGACTTGACTTGGACGGAAATGGAGAAGGTATGTTTACCGCTGGTTGTTTGCTTTATCGTATATGTTTAGGTATAAATGTTAGCTTGAATGTTTGGTCCTTATCAGCTCAGTTAGACAAGTACATGGTGGCAAACAGGACGCAGTGCAAATAGTCTAATTTCACTTAAGTACCACGTTACCGCCACGGTCTACACTCAACAACAACAACATAAACGCAGCTCTTTTGTCATTGATCTCATTTTTCACGATTTTGACAGGTGTGACATATCAAGATGCAGATTTAACCGCATAATTATTGCAAATGTGCGCCTTTGGCTGGTCACATTAAAAGGCAAGCTTCAACACACAACGAAATGCCGTAGTTGTCACAAGATTTGAAGGAGCGCGTTACTGGCGTGCTCCCCCAAAACTTACATCTCAAGTCTTAAGTCTTAGATGTTCAACTCGTGGAATATGGGAGCGAAAACGAAAGTGTTGGTTTTATCTTTTTGTTGAGTGTCGTTAAATGTCAGGAGAATGATTTGTCCTCTGTTAGTCAGTCAGGACGATGGTTGTTGGCCTTAACACCCGGGACTTTCCGTTCGTTACAACTGTGGGTGCACGGAAGTGTTTTTGTTCATGTTTTTCTGTTGTGTTCACAGGGAGATTTCCTGAAGGGACTGCCTGTCTACAACAAAAATAACTTCAGCAGGTTCCATGCTGACTCTGTATGTAAAGCATCAGTAAGTCATCTTTTTTGTTCTCAAAGCGCTGAGATGAAATCAGACATTTTATCACATGGTAGTCCTGTATCTTGTTTTGAGGTCATTTTAGCCAATTTATGGACTTAGCATGGATGTCTGTGTTGTTTTAGAACCGTCGACCATCTGTGTATCTTCCAACCCGGGAATATCCATCAGAGCAGAGTAAGTACATTGATTCAATACTGTAGTTATATCTGAGGAAGAGAGCATACCACAACTCTTTTGCTTAGTAACGGTCTCAGTTTCAGGCTTACATTAGAGGAAGTTTCTGAATTATAGTGTGGTTATCATTCAACCCGTTAAGCTAATATTGTATGGGAACAGCTGACTGTCCCTTTTTTAACTTTTGTTTGTCTTATGATCTAATCAGTATCTGTGTCTCCTCAGTCATTGTCACAGAGAAGACGAACATCCTACTGCGATATCTTCATCAGCAGTGGGACAAAAAGGTAAAGGGTTTTAATAAAAAAATCGTGTGATTGGAGGTGAAAGCTGCTGCAGATGGTATTATTTATGACAGCAGAGATCCTCTGCTTTGTGGTTCATGTTTTTTTTGTTTTGTTTTTTTTTTTAAATGTGTTTCTTTCTTACTTTGTCAGAATGCAGCCAAAAAGCGAGAGCAGGATCAAACAGAAGGGGAGAACACAGCACCTCCACGGAAAATTGCTAGAACAGACAGCCGGGAGCTGAATGAGGATTCATAAACAGCTATGCTGTTGATGCACACCCAGCAGAGACTGATCCAAACAGAATGTACACACAGATGCAGGATGTGTTTGCAAACCCAGGCCTTTACACTGAAGCACACAAGGATCGATACTTTTCACACCACAGCCGGCATGACATTAATTCCATAATCATTTGGCTTTAATGTGTGCATTTGACTTCAGTTCTCCTCCTTAACCAAAACCTTTATTTGCTACTCTCTCCCAGTATTTTCTTTACTTCCAAGACAGCTCTGCCTCAGATTCTAGTCTTTGTAGTTTGGAAATAATGTAATCTACCTCCTTATTCCTCAACCTCCTGGTTTTCCTCCAAGTGTGCTCACACAGCTTCCTTTTAATAATGCAGGGAAGAAAGTCATTGCTGCTCTGCTGCTATTTAAGGGTTTACAGCTGTAGTTATTCATACCATCTCTGAAATATGCACAGTTTGAGTTAAGTCTATCTGCGATTAAGTGACATCCTATCTTTTGTGGCTTCTACTCCATTAGTTTTGAATTATATAATAACAACAACCCTTACATTTTTATTTTAGCTCATCCTTTATGTGATTACTGTTATTACAGTAACTGCAAATAAACCTGCATCATGTTCGTTGCTTAGATTTAATTATCCGTTCAGGGTTTGTAATGAAGACATGAGTGTTGAAAGCAGTCTTTTCTTTTGATGAATGATTTATTGCCTTAAATGGAGCGCAAGTTTTTTCACTATGTCTTAGAGTGCCCCTTTGGTTTACATTGTTTCAGGTGAAGAAACGAACCACTGTTGAGCTGAATGGATATTGGTATGTCTTTTTAATGGGGACATGTTCAAGCCAATACAGTCATACTAAAGGATGCAAGCTGTTTTTGTGCAGTGTGACCTGCAGATTTTGTAGCCATATTCTGAGGTTGATTGCCAGTATTTTGAGTTCAGCGCTTTATGAGCAGTGCTTATGTGTTGGTATTGCAAAGTAAGCACAGGCTCTTATGGGATAGGTGATGATCGCGGGTCTTTAGCTGTCCTCATGTGTAGGCTACTTGAAAGGACAGCTTTCAGTCCTTGTTATAAGTGTGCCATTCACATTTGCTGAAATAGGTTGATCATTTGACTCATAATGAGGGAATTAGCTATTGACAGCACGGCTAAATACACACAATCTGTGTTTGCTACATAAAGTCGGTGACGCTCATCCCAGTGCTCCATGCATCTGGTGTGTTTGTACAGTATGTATAGTGTGATTGTTATGACCATTTATCAGGTAACAAACTGACTCTGATTTTCTTTTCCCAAGTCAACCACATGGTTATTCATTTTGTTTAACTGATTTGTCCTTTTCACACTGGAGGGTCACAGAAGCATTTTACTGCTTTGCACCTTTTGAAACATCACTTTTTACATTCTATAAAAAGGTTTATCTGCTGTAAATTGTGTTTATCGTATTTTCAATGTTTGACATGAGTGAGAGTTGAATCTGTTAATGTACATTTTTAATTATGTTAAGCTCGCTGTTCCAAGGTTAAGCAGTATATGTTCAGTCTGGCTGCTTATGTCAGTCCAAACAAGTAGAATACACACTTTAGGTTTCCCAAGTGTGACTTTAAACCAGAGACATGCAGTGTTTTATTTTCCCGGCTCTTCATAGAGGAGAGTGTGAACTCTAGTTTTGTCTTATCATTTGTATTCCATCACCTGACCGAGTTTGGAATGTGTATTGTTAAATGCTTTCCTTTGAGTTTATTGTATAAATGTATTGTTGTCAATTTCAGCTCTTGTTCTTGTATAGATTACACTATGACATACAGTAAACGCTGTAACTCATAGTAAACAGCAACACTGAAGAGAATCCCCTCCTTCCTATTGCATTTATTGTACATCGTAGTAGTGTAGTTGTGTATTAGGAAATAGTATGAAATTATCTTCTGTTACAGATATTTCTTATAGGTGTGTGTATCTTCTGCTCTAAATTTAAGTGTTATCGTTTTCCTTAAATAATAAGTTTACATACATGTCTTATTTCCCTGAAACCATCCTGTGATACTGACTTACTGTTAACAAAATCAGCCAGTGCTTTATCTCTTGATGGATGTTTATTCAAGTGAGGTTTATTTGCATTATAGAAGTACATTCACTAATTTATGTAGTAAAATAATTCATAGAAAATCAAAGTTAAGAAAAATAGAATATTTTTTATGGTCACAGTGAGTATAATCTGACCTATTGCGGAAGAATACAATGGCTTTGAAAGTGCTTCACAAATGAAAAGAAAGGATGAACATGTGATGCATGCACACAATGTAACATGCATTCAATACAGGCATCAGAATGAGCAACAAACCAGAATGGGGAGCTGCTGTTTGTTCTTTGACATAAGGGCTCATTGATGATCAGGTCCTGACTTTTGAAAAAAAGGAAGAAAAAAAAAAGATCCCTCACATCAGCATAATCTGTTGTGGTGCTATTGAAAACCAGGCAGTCATGCAGTATTTGAACCTTAATTAAAGGTTACTCAAGCCCCATTCAAGAAGTAACACTTACTGTACATATTTTACATGGAAGCTAGATAATCAGGTGCTAATCGATACAGGATAATACTTTGTGTGAAGTAAGTGGCATCTAGAGTGAAGTCTAATGCTCGCCAACCTTACATGTGGTCCTTGTGACTAACGTGTTCTCCTACAGAAACGGGTCTCACTGTCTCTTAATGTTGCTTGAACATTTATACATTGCTCTCTGTTCATAATATTACATTGGTATGGTTGAACATGTATTAACTCTTGGAGCCAGAGTTCTCTAAATCAGTCAATTGTCTTGATTCTCCTTTATCTGACTCACTAGAGGGTAATTCCTCGGGGGCTGTGTTTAAGTCAGCCCTGTTGGGCTGAGTGTTGGCAAGCTGTGTCGCTGATGGTGTCCCATTCACACACACCACAGTCCCCTCGGATTTGCTAAAACTGAACAGCTTCCCAGGACTGAATGTCCTGTTGGGGGACTGTGACCTCTCCTGGCCACTAGGGGGTACTGAGGAGGTCACCGTTGACCCTGGAGTTGCTCCAACTGCCACCGCTGGCTCTTTTTTCACCTCAGGCGACTTCAAGAACTTCAGAAATCCTGTGAGCTTTGCCTCACCCCCTGTCGGGGACTGGGCTGGTGAACGTGAGGTGCCAGAGGAGAACTTCCCCTGGAGAGGGATGATCTGCTTGAGCTTCATCACATTGTTGTTTCCCAGCAGAGAGCTGGGTCTCTTAGGCTTGTCCCCTGGCTTGCCCCCTGGTGCTTTGTCATGGTGGTGCTGGTGCTGGGCGTCAGCCTTGTGGTAGTCGCTCTCCTGACGGGCTTCGGCCTGCAGCTCAGCCTGACGATGAAGCTCCTCCTCTTCACGACGGCGTCTAAGCTGCTGTTGGAAGTGCTGCTGGGCCTGCTGCTCATGCTTCTAAATGACGAGTTAAAATGAAGACACAGAAGAGATAAAGAGAGTCACAGGAAGAAGAAGAAAGATGAGGAAGAACACAAAGAGGAGAGGAAAGGATAAAGACGAGTGTAAATTCAAGTGAGGCAGCAGTGCTGACACTTATAAGACCGAACATTCTTCAGATCAGAGTGAGTAACAGAACCTGTGTGACCTCTCTCATTTAGCATCTTCATTGTTGTCATTCAATCCAGCAGTTAGTTCACACAAACAAGTGGTTTGGAACTTGTTTGCGCTAAATTTGCTGACTCATAGTTGTGTTATTCTAAGACGTATTTAAGACACCATCAATACAAGTGCCACTGATGTGATACAACTCTCTCCAGACAAACAGTCAAACACATACAGTTATGTTGCCAGGCTGCACTAGTGTGCATTTTAAGACAATGCACACCAAGAGACCAAGGGACACACAGGGATACAGTACATATGTAAGGGATAATGCCCGACGAGGTGTCCATTATCAGAAATGAATGGACGACGCGGAGGCGTGAACCGGTTGCTTCCGCGAAGTCCATTCATTTCTGATAATGGACACCGCGAAGGGCATTATCCCGCTTATACCATGGTCACTTATGAAAGAAAATATTAAATCAATTATTAATACGTTAATGTTGTTTTTTACCGTTAAAATCGTTTTTTCACAAGAAGCGGCTGAGTGGACTATTTAATATCTCTCATTGTGACGCGTTGCCAAGGTAACTGGCTCTGGCCACAGAACCTGCAGCTCAGTCGGTCGCAGCTGTTATATCAGGCCTAATCAGTGGAGGGAAGTGAGATGATTGCTTAACGTTATGTTACGTGATACAAAGTACCATTTCAGAGGGCAAGTGCACCTCTTACCGCTTGTGTGTGTCCAGAGGATGATGCAAAATTTTGTTTCAAAGAATCAAAGTCCACAGATATCCACAGATTTCCTAAATCGTCTTTATTGCAAGAAATATTATCCACCATTCACTCTGTTAACGTATGTTCTGAGTTTATGTTGCCACAGTTACCAACTAGCGTTTGAGCCAGCGCAATAATTTGGAACAATCAGGCTATTTGACCGGAACTTTTTTATAGGTGTCCTACAACACTTTTTAACGGACACCCTGCAGCCAATCAGAATCGAGTATTCATCCAGACCATGGTATAAACAGCAATATGGCAGGAATCAGACAAAGTGCAGCCAGCACTTTGGCCTTGCCTTGGCCAAAGGTCTTTCAAGCTATGATACAACTATACCTTGAAAGCTTCCCTTCGTCGGTACTCTAGCTTGGCCATTTCTTCTGCTACCCAGCCAGGGATATCAGGGATGGCAACATGGATGATGTACTTTAGGAGTATGGCAAAGTGCTGTGAACCATCGAGACCACACAGGGACAGACTCAACACACAGTTACATCAAGGCACAATCACATTCTGCTTCCTGTTCTGCATTTTTCTTTTCACTTCAGACTTAACAGCACAGCTCATACACATACCAAAAACTCCTGTGAGGGTTTTGTGTCCAATAATGGATTAAAACTTTGATTTTGAGGTTTTATAAAGTCACAACAAAAAGAGCAGGTCATGCACATTTCTTTTGTAATATGAAAAAAGGCTAGTTGGGGAATAAAACTACATTTTGTTATAACTACAAAACCTTTCAGGGACAAACCTTCATTAATGCACATACCTCGAGTAAGACGATGGAGATAATGGTCATCTCAGGACTCAACCAGGGGAACAGACGCTGGAGCTGCCCACACTGACCAATCAGGTAGCAGTTCACTATGATGGCTATCAAGCCCATGGCCTCCATTGCAGTCTGATGTAGAGAGACAGAGAGTGAGACAGGAAGAAGTGTACAGGCTCATCTGATGTACGATGCAGCCTGGAAGGCTTCGCTGACATTTTCCAAAACAAAACGCACTGACCTGCCATTGTCCGATGTTCTCCACCCGCTGTCCAAAGGGTCTCTGGAGGCCGGTGCAGAGCTTCAGGGCGTCGCTGCGGATCTCGATGATATTGTTGATAAGAGCACACATGGCCGCCAGGGGAAACGCAGAGGAGAAGAGCACCACGTAGCCAAACTGAATGAACATTTCCTGGTAGTCCTGAAGTGTATCCTGTCAAACATTGTGAAACAATATTACTCTTTTTATGGGCGCACTGTTGTGAAATAGACATAGATGTTGTTATATGATGGAAGATAGTTTGTAAAAAGTAAAATGAGTCCCACCTCGTATGTCTGCATGCAGCTCTCAATCTCCGCCTGGGTCAGAGTGACTGTTTTGGGTTCTTCTGGTGGATCAATCCAGGACTTCTTATCCTCCTTCCCCTCACCTACATTCTTTCTTCTCTGACAGAGAGAGTCAGATTCCTTTGGAGAGGACACAGTGCCATTCTCCTTGGTCTCCTGCTAATGTACACATTACACTGCGATACTTTCTCAAGTGACTAAGACATCTTGCATAGTTTAATTTGGTTTGTCAGTGTGCTATCTGCATGCATGCAATCAACCTCCACAGACATGATGTGACTTAATTAATAAAACCACATGAAACAAGCTGAGCTGTACTGTAAAAAGCTACAATCACCTAAACATAATGAGAGATTGCTTTTTCTTTCAGACAGTGGAAATGGTGTGACAACCTCAGACAAAATCACTGCTTGAAATGGAGATTTTCAAAACCACACAGCTAAAAAACAGAATGATAAGTCGTAGTAACAAACAGACCACATACTTGAGTCAACGATTCACAATCACTGTCCTCATCACAACTGTCAAAAATACTGGACGGATCCATCCCTTCCTCTACCAGTGTGGGACTGTCCTCGAGGAAGCTGTCATACACCGTCTGCGTTTCCGTCGTGACATCCTGGTAGTCGACCTTCTCCGTGAAGCTGACCTTACGCTGCTTCAGATTGCTGTCATTCATGTCCCACTCTTCCTCTGTCAGCCTGAATCCGGCTTTCAGATCCCCCCTTCTCCTCGGCTCTGGGTTACCGTTAGCAGTGTGACTGACAGGGATCCCTCTGGGACCCAGGAAGGAATAGGCTGTCATTGAGGCCTGAGCCTTCCCTAGAGCCAGACGGCCATACTTGAGCATGATGGCTTGGAGCAGCTCCCACAGCACCTTTGGGGTGAAGACACCCAGCTTGTTTTGCTCATAGAGATAAGGTTGGAGGACCTCTTTGATGTTCTGCAGGAACTGGCGGAAGATCAGTAGAGTGGCTAGCATCTGTGAGAACAAGGAAGACATCCGTTAATGGGCCCAAGAGTCGACAAATGCGCACTAAGTGTAAAGCAAGCATATATGATGCAGATCTTCAGTCTGACCGAAGGTACAAATGCAGTTCACTGACGTCACCACACGACACTAAAGTGACACTAAATAACTTGAAAGAAGACATGAAATGCTGAATTCAGTAAAATGCACCATTGGTCAATTGAAAACACTCAAGGATTTTGCTGCTAAAGATTTACCTGATCTGGTATGACCATTAGTTCTGTAATTGACCCTCCACTATAGCACTCCCCCAAACACTGACAATACAGTCATTATTTAGGGCGATATTCTTCATTTAGAGTTTGGAGGGTGAGATCAGCTAACTAGCTTACTACGGTACCTACTGTGGCAATTAAGTATGTATAGACGCACTTTAACTCCAGCCAACATCACCCAAGATAAGCTCATGCTTCGGTTACTCCTCATCTAAAAAGTATTTTGCCTTGTAACATTAAAAATAAAATACTGCTTGAAAAAAGTACGCAAGCTAAGCCAAACAGGGTTATGTTAGAGCAAAATAACCCTGCAATACGAGATCAATGCATCTCTGTATTTGCATGTTAAATTATCACCAGTATCATTGTAAGCTGCATATGTGCCATGTGAGAATGGAAAGTTTGACAGACAGACACAGCAGCAGTGACTCAGGAGGGTGGGGCTTTCCGTTGTTCTTGTTTGTGATGCTGCCAACAGTTGCTGTTACCTCCTTGAGTCGCTCCATGTCCTTGAGGTAGAATCCGATGTAGAAAAGGCTAAGGTAAGAATTGATGAATTCAAACTGTGAAACAACCACAGGAAGGAAAGATTGCAGGAAGTCAAACACACACTCAATCAACACGAATTGTCTCATTCTACCCCAAAGAGAAGGGAAGTGAGCATGACTTACAAAAACCATCTTGATGATGAGATTATTCTCATAGGCACTCTGAAGTCTGTAGTTCTCTGGATGAAGAAATAAATATAAGAGGAGCACTCAGGTAGCACAGAAATATACTCACACATACTGAGAGGATGCCTATCCAAAATTACAGTTACGGGAAAACATGTTCCACTTTAATTTAAGTAATTCCTCTCTTATAAATGTCACAGATAACAATTAATCTTTGTGCCTACAGAGTTCATGTGTGTCTCTTACCCATGTCATTAAGCCAGTAGGCAATCTTCTTATACACTTCATCACATACGGTTACAGTTAGGGCCAGAAGTATCTTCGGAATGAATCGTGTGATACCAGGTAGCTCCTGAATCTCCATCACCACCTCCTGCAAGGTGCATTAGAAGCATGATGAATATTTAATAAGCTCTATTCATTCCAATCTCACAGCTATTTTTAAAAGTCTATTAGATTAATATGGCAAGAGGTATATTTGAACGTGCTTTGTTTAACGTGTTTGTTAAGATGATATTCTTCACAGACTAAACTGTAGTTATGGATCTTAACTTTCTGGCATATAATGAACTGTAACGCTGCTCTTTCCTCTCGTCTTTACCAGTGTGTCAAGTAAGAATGGGTTTAAGCTCGTCACAAGAAACACATGGATACATCCTCATTTATCTGCCCCAGACTGCATCAACTCCATTTCATTCTATTCATCCAGCGTGCTGTGTTATCTGTTCAAACCTGCAGTTCCAGGCAGAGGAGCATAGCGAGGAAGACAAAACAAAGACAGAGGAGGCAGATGGGCAGGCTGACCAGCCATCTGAACAGAGCTCTCTTCCAGGGTGGGTAGTAGAACTCCTCACAGCCTGTTATGGGACTGCAGCGCTTCACTCCCTGCAGAGTCAGCAGAGGTAGAGAAAACAGCCGGGGAGGGTGTCAGAGACTTCATGATTGCAATCATCTTAGCTGGAGAATGGACTTCTCCATAGTAACTGATTGCCTGCTTGATTGCATTTTGTTCTTTAATAACACCAATTTAGATCCTGAGGTGACACTTCTAACTTGATCAAAGTTGCTGTTTTAACAACTTTCTGTCACAAACTGCCATAAATTCAGAATGTATGTATAAAAAAATCCAATCCCACATCCGTGATTAAGTAACAAAATGCACATTATCTCCTCATATCAGTATCTCATACTAAGGCTGCTGTTGCCAGAAGTGCTTCCCTAAAAAAGCATTTGCGCCCAACGTGGGGCTCGAACCCACGACCCTGAGATTAAGAGTCTCATGCTCTACCGACTGAGCTAGCCGGGCTTTTTTTCTCTGTTTCCCACATATGTTTTGAAAGTGGACACCCACGTCTCCCTCCCCCAAACCCTCTATTCATTCCACACAGCAGGAGATGGGAGGAGGCAGGAGAGGGGCTGCCTGCCCTCCCTCTTCTCTCAGTGCACATGGGGTATGAACACTCCTCTTGTCAACATGCTCACATTTCCTGGTTTTGTGTGGCAATTCTGCAGTTGCACAAGCGCTCACTGATAAACAACTCAACCAGACTGACATTGCAATTACACCTGAGGAGAGAGGAACTACTGCGTTGAAATAAAAGAATATGTGAATGTGAACGTTCGGGGGTCAATCTGAGCAAATGCTGCAGGAAGTGAATAAAACCTTTTGTACACCCACAACAAAGTAGCACTGCATTTTAATGCATGCTCAAACTTCAGCAATAATCCTCACCCTGAACTGTGGCCTGGGCTCCTCCAAGGATTCGGCGGGGGTGTCCAGGGTGCCCCACCTGTAGGCCAGCTCTGCCTCTCGCCTCTTCCAGCGCTCCAGAAACAACGTCGCCCACACGACATTGAAGAGGGCAAAAACCACACAGCAGATATCCTGACTGGTCTGTGAGCGAGTACGAGAGAGTCAAAAGATGCTTATATAAGGTTTGAAAGCATTGATTGTGCCATGCAGTTGTGTGTAGGTTATGTGTGCTGCTTCTCTTCTTCTCCTAACAAAATGCACAAAGAAAATTATATAAAATGTAGGAGGATTGACAGTGAATTAACATCAAAACCTCAGTAAGATCGTCATATTCCTGGCATAAAAAATACTACATAAAAGAGAAACAAATCAGCATCAGTACCCACACTGTATATTTTGACTTTCAGTAACATTCAACGTGTTTGAAAAGGCAGATCTTGTAAAATTAATCTTGTTATAGGATCCTTTACCTGGTCAGCCTCTGCGAGTATCCAGAGCAGAAAGCCGATGACAGCAGGATAAAGCATGGAGTTAGTGTAGAAACCCAGCCAGGCAAAGTACATGCTGATCTTCACGCCAAAGTAGTCACAGATATCGTCTTGAAAGCAGATGAAAAATGTGATATTAAGACATTGAGAAGAAGAAGCATCATGTCTAAAGACACTAGATAATAACAAGCTCATACTATTTTAGAATAGAAATGGGACTTGATATTAATGGTCAGGCCTGCTGTTTACTGTCCTGCCTAATTTCCTTCAAAATAAAATCTGGATATTTGCCTACCCAGGGGCTGCCTTTCACACACAGCCTGGACCCAAGATGTCATCAGCTGGTTGAGGATCCTCTGCTCATGGAGAGGAAACATTTGATGGATCACCCCGCGAGCCACCAGCTCTGGAACTGAAGAGCACACATCACAAGCCTTAGACATAGTATCCAAGGTGACGTCTGGTCCATATTTGACAAAAGTTTGTCAGATTAGATCAGTGTAATGTTTATCTGTAGGCCCACATCATTCTCAAATGCTTCAAATGTGACTTTGCATCTAAAATCCATTGCACAAATTACTGATGATATTTAGATACAGGAGAGAAAAAGATGGAAAAAAGATGAGCATTAAAAGGTTCAGTCATAATAAATGGCAGCATACTGATTGGCTGTCCCTCCAGGAAGTGAATGTTGTGAAGCACCTCTCCCTGCTTGGCTCGTAGATTGTCCAGCCAATACTTTATAATGCTCTGACGCTCCTGAAGACCAACACAAAGAGAGAATAACTCAAAATAACTGGTGAAACATACTTTGAATTCTGACTAAAAGAATCTTCAATGGCACATCCAAAGTTTTAACAGCATCCCTGACAAGCTGCTCACATGGCTGACAGTTTGGACCTCTGACCTGTGAGGTGAAAAAGCAGAGCTCGCTCTCTATGTTCTCATAGATGTTGTCTTCCTCGCAGGAAAAGCGCCGCATCCCACCACCAAACTGTGGTTTGACGGCCTTATGCATGCTCATCTGCTCGGCCCCCCGCAGTAAGCTGAGGGTGAAGAGAGAGGGTGAATGAGCAGCGGGATTAAACCTGTGTGTGGAGGCTGCAGATGTTTGACAGATTAGTGCATTGAGGGTAAGCACACAGTAAACTATAACACACACACACACACACACACACACACACACACACACACACACACACACACACACACACACACACAGCTGTCGCTGATAACTCTCAGTGTAGTTTCTAAATTTCTAATTTCTAAATTTACTGACGTATGCTTAAAAGAATACTTTGGCGATTTGAGAGATACACATTTTTTCTCTTTGGTGGTCGTACGCAGTAAACTAACAAGCTTCAACCTCATGCTAAGCTAAGATAATCGACTCCTGGCCCGAGTGGCCCTTTTCCACACACACACTGCATGCTGCATTGGCTTAGCTCAGTTCGGCCCAGTGCAGCATGGATTTGTATGTGCGTTAAAACAGGGCTACCTACTTAAAGGTGCGTTTTTAACTGATGATCCTTGTAACTCCTGTCAAAAAAGTAAATAAGTATCTCCCCAAATGTTGAAATGCTCCTTTAACTCTAACATTCAAAGCAAAAACTGAAAAACAAAATGTACTCACTCTCTGATTAGCTGGATTCGCACTCTGGCAGCAGCACCATATTTGACTTTGCAGGCTTAATAAAATATTACAGTTCCAGGCCTGACTGAAAAATGTGACATTTTAATGTTATTTCTTGCCTTTATGTGCTTTGCTACAGAAAAGTTCATGCACATCCAGATATACATGCGCACAAACCCTAACTGACAGAACAGATGAAGCTTCCTTAACTTTGAGATATTGGCTTCTTCTGCAAAATTTATTGGAGATTTCCAAATGTAAGCTTGGGTAATAAATGGAATCATCAGTAGGTGGTTCAGATACAATGGGCATTTGTTTACAGCCTGTCTGCTCGTGTTGTTTGTCCTCCTTGAGTTCAATCTAGCAGTCTTGCTGAGCCTAGTGTGTATGTGCAGTTAAAAATGAAGTAAAATGTTCCCAACAGAAGCAGGGATGATACTTCAATCACCACGCATATCCATTATTCTAACCCCAGCACTCATCGTCTGCTTGGAACAGTAAGAACCAGCCAAAACGTCCTCACTCAGAACAGTTCAAACAAAGACAATAGCAGCCCACTCATCCATGCACACACCACACACACACGCACACACAGTGAGACAGAGTGTGAGTTTGGGAGTCTTACTTCTCAAATGTTGTCGTGATGAAGAAGGCGTGTGTCTGGGTGTGTTTATGCTGTCGAACCTGAATGCTGACTTGTGGGATTCCAACACGAATCTGATTGAGGAGCCACAGCAGAGTGTGGTCGTCTATTGTATCTGGAGGAGGAAAAAACAGCTTTGAGTCTGACAGCATCATTTCATCACTTATACACAACTGACAGTGAACAGTGAATATGGGCATCAAAATACATGCTGCATTTTGAAACAACAGCTGCTTGTCTATGTCCACTCTGATTCCTCACACGTTAGCAGGCGTGTGCGCCAACGGCAGGAAATGACGGTTTTACTGCCGCATGAAGAATGTGGACCAAACCCATCCTTCACTGGCCTGACAGAGGGGCTGAGAGGCAGTAGGGTGGTGATGACAGTAAGAGGTCACTCCAATTAAATCTTGACATATATGTCTGCATATATCAAACGTTCTTTTTCCATATATCTAAAATAAATTAACATCACAATGGACATTATTAAGCATTGACTCTGGATCCCTCCAGCATGCACAAAGACTGGAATTCTCTAGTCCTTTACATTGCATGGAGAGATCCTATATGGGCTGAATGTTTGTTATAAGTGAGCTATTTACTGTGAGAGGCCTGGAAATCAGCACAAACATGGTTTGTTTTAACTATCTGAAGTTAACAAAGCTTTATGTACAACTGTAGGATCCAGTGGTCAAGAATGTGTTCAATGTGAAATATGTTGTGGAGTTGCTTAATAATATCCATAATAAACTATATTTGTATAGCACAATTAAAAAGAACAAGACACAGCAATGTACACAATCAATATGAAAAGAGCAAAAACATGAAAAAATTAAAAGTGATCAAACATGGATGGAACTGATGATCAACTGTAATAACTCACATTTGCTTTGATTGCCAATTACAGGACAGCAATTTAGTTTGGGGTTGCTCTACTTTCTCTGTTAACACAGCGAGGTTAGCTCACTTCTGGCAGCACCACCATATTTGATAATACATGCCATAGTATCAGCATCCCAAACAGGAGCAGCACCCCTGCACACACCTGTTTGTATGAAGTTTATCTCTCTGAGTCACACTGCAAAGTTATTGTGATGAAAACAAAAAACTTCACAGCTTTATACCCAAAACTGCAACTGCCTTAAATAATACTGCAGAAAGCGCTGGTCTGACGGTACAGGTACAGTAAATGGATGAGATCTAATTGTCCCCAGAGACTACTTTGAGTCCAGAGTGGCTGGCTGACCACCAAATACATTTAATGAGGGTGCACTGTTCTCTCTATAGTGAGGCATTCATCACAGGACAAACAGGGAGGACAGGCTGCCTGTACTGTACCTGGGAATGTCATCAGGATATCACAGTTTTCGGTGGGCACCATCTTGAGCCAGGACTTCCGAGACATAATGTAGTGCCTGGCCTGCAGAAGGCGCTTCCCAAACAGTTTATCTAAAAGGAAAAACGGGGCGAGAAGGTGAGAGTGAAGCAAATTGGAGTTAATGAAGTTTAAAATGAGTGAGAAAGAGGGCTCGACGGAGTGTGTGTGAGAGAAAAGCAGGACAGGCAGATGGTGATATTTTCTCATCAAGGACACAGATGACATTAGTCTGACTCTGCCACTCATCAACGATGTTATTCCTTCACCTTTTTTTCCTCTTTCCTCTCTGTTTTCTCTCTCACTGGGACTTAAGGGAAAAGAAAAATGACAGAAATGCCTATAACAGTTGTTCAGCCAGCGTGAAGGTTGACTGTGCTTCACTGGTCACATGACTTTGAGTAAATGCTCTGCGCTCTAAACAAATAGATAAACTGGCTGGTGTGTAAATGGCCAGAAGCAAACCAGCTTTTCCAATCTGTCTCTAAAACCATTGAGAGCAGCAGGCCTTGCCAGCAGTGTCGTGCTTCATCACAATCAGCTCTGAAGTCATCATCTTTTCACTGCTTCTTCTTCTTCTTTCAGGCTCTCAAGTCAG
Source organism: Chaetodon trifasciatus (assembly GCA_037975065.1). Classification (NCBI taxonomy): domain Eukaryota; kingdom Metazoa; phylum Chordata; class Actinopteri; order Chaetodontiformes; family Chaetodontidae; genus Chaetodon; species Chaetodon trifasciatus. The sequence goes on from JBBMOE010000012.1 coordinate 2,919,334, forward strand.
GCCTGTAGTGACTGACCAATCTCTATTGTTCACTGAATCGAGCTGTGACACTCTCTCAGGACGTGTCTGTGATCAGGATTTCACATTCTGCAGCTTAACTGCATTAGCACATCACCTACTTCCCCCTGCCACTGAGCGCCATCGGAGCTGCTGGCACCTCTCTGCTGTTGCTGCTGGTTATAGCATTATGTTTTGGAGCCACAAGCCAACTCAGTGACTGTGACTCTTGAGTCTTGTGACTCTTGTGCGTGAGACATAATGATGCAATCCAAGTCACAGACACCGAATGCTCTTTTCCTTTGTCTTACATCTGCCTTGGATGTTTCTGAATACTTCAAAGCGACTCTCTCTTGGACTGTCAGAGGTGTCACTGCTCATTAAGGCCACAAGACATGTAGATGTCTCTGACATGCAAATATCTCTGCCAGGCAGTAGCATATATCCATTCAGAGCCACATTACCTATATGATGACAAGACTTAAAGTCCACCTGCAGCAGAGATAGTGCAAACTGAAGAACTTGAGTATACTGTAGACTACACATCTTTATATTCTTCCCTTTGTAGAAACAGTTGTGGCCAGCACTATAGACTGGACCACCATCTTTGAAGCTTCATAGTCTACCAGTGTAAATGCATAACAATCATCAATGATCGTGATACATTAATTGTCAAATTTAATGATACAAAGCTATTTCTAAGTCAGAGATCTCCCAGAATGAAACATTCTGACATGGAGAACATCAGCTATATAGCTTGACATACAATTTGCCATAAACAAGCACAACAATACAAACTGATCTTGGATATGTTGATGCTGTTTCTCATCACAACATCACAAGCCTACTTTTGCATTACCCCATTATTTATGTCATCATATACTTATATCCTAACTTAGCTGTTCCTAAGACCGCACTCTTCTGGACAGAGACCTCAGATGTTCCTGGAATTCGCTAAAGCCACTCTCCCAGTGGCCCCAGTGCTCTGATTACCACTGGTCCCACTGTCGCCTTTACCCCCCATTTCTCCAGCTCCTCTTTCAGCCCTTGGTATTTGTTGAACTTCTCCTGTTCCGTCTTCTTGATGTTGCTGTCGCTACGTCTATCACTACTGTCTTCTTCTGTTGTTTGTCTATCAACACGTTGTCTGGTTGGTTAGCCACCACCATCTTGTCAGTCTGGATCTGGAGGTCCCTCAGGATCTTGGCTCGCACATTTACCACTTTAGGAGGTGTCTTCCATTTTGACCTTGGGTCTCCAGCCCTTACTCAGTGCAGATGTACCTGTACATTATGCCTGCCACTTGGTTATGTCGTTCCATGTACGCTTTTCCTGCCAGCATCTTACACCCTGCTACTACTCAGCTGAGCTGTTTCAGGAGCATCTTTGCACAGCCTGCACCTGGTGTCCTATCAGGTGTGGTAGACCCCTGCCTCTATTACTCTTGTACTGAGGGCCTGTTCTTGTGCAGCCATGATTAATGCTTCTGTGCTGTCTGGTGGTGGTACATGCTGTGAAGGGGCTCGTCCCTCCATGATGGTTGGTCCTCTTCTGCATTATCAGGCTTCTGTTGCCTGAGGTATTCGCTTTACAGCTCATTTTTGGGGGGCATCTTCAATATCTTGTCCATCATGTACATAGTTTGTTTAATTTTTATTTTCTGTCTTTTTTATTGTCTATTTGTTCTACATTTTATTCTGCTGTTGTAACAAGAGAATTTCTCCAGCGTGTGATCAGTAAACTCTTCTCTTATCTCACCTTAGAGGCTTAGAATAGATTCTGAAAACTATTTATTTTGTCATATATGTGTTTTTTATACCACTCAGCTGAGCTTGGAAATCAAACTTGTCAAATTACACACATTATGAATCTGTTGATGACCTACTTTAACTTCATCAGAATTTTCACTAAATGTCAATAAACTGTTAGTTGCTATGACAACCAGGGACAGCTACCCAACAGTTCAACCACTCTTCACTCAAGAGCCCCATGATGGATCATTGTAAGGAAATCTGTAAATATTTTCATTTTAAAGCCTACAGTCTATCAAACTTTGAATGTTTAAAGTTCACTATCATATTCTGTAAGTCTATATCACCCGTCTTGATCCATATAAATGATTGTTTCCAATAGATTAACATGGATCAAGTCAATATGAAAATCACAGCAGTGACTGCAGTGTCATTGTTCAGGCTAAGATTGTTAAAGGTTATATGATCATATCCAGATGGCCAGACCGTCGCCTGAGTCTCTCCTCTTGGCCAGAGATACTAGATGAGCATACAATTCAACAATTCAGGGGTCCAGATGCAGACAGGGGTCTACGGGTGATCTCAGAGCCCCCAGTGAGATCACCAAAGCACCAACGCTGCTCAATTATCCTCATCATGCAGCTCCAGAACGAACCATAACAACAGCCACTTGCTTACTCACCGATCAAATATCTCTCCCGTACAACCCTCAAGTCTTCAACACACCTGAGACAAAGCGGACACGGCTGACACCTGAACCTGCAACGCGATCCTTCAGTCTGCTCGAAGAGCGGTGTAGCACGGCCCGTCGGGACATGCACCTCGGCTGCTCATGACTCCTGCATGCACCTGTGGACCACTAACGGCTGACTCTTCCCGGGCCTGTCTCGGTCGGAATGCGCACTATGTAGCGGGAAAAGGAAAGACGCACCGAAACCAAAACCCAATCACGGACGATTGACCCCGTCAGCCTCCCGTGAGTCATTCGGTGAAGTGAAGTCTGTCAAGCATCAGTGACTGCACCATATTACCCACGCACAGTAGCCTAATCTTTTTATCCCCATCTTTTTTTTTTTTTTTTCTGTGCCAGTGAGCAAATACTCAGCTTCATTCGATCTCCGCTGCACGCACAGAGGACGCACTATTTTTTTTTTCTCTGTCACTAACCGAGCACTCCGGACGGTGATAGGGACGTTTGCTGCTGCTGGTGGTTGTTGGTCCTGTCCTGCTGCTCGCTGGGCACCGTCCTCTCCATCCTCTCCCCTGCCCCGTCGCTGTCGTCGACGTCTGCGGTGCTGCTGCTACTGTTTACAGTAGCGTCGGTGTCAGCTGCTCCGTTGCCCGCCGCTTGCATGGTGGTGTGCACGAATACTCCAGGTGGCGTTGGGACTGGAAGTACCGCACTGCACGTAGGACTCAGCTTTTATTGCATGGCCGTTGCATGGGAAGGGAAAACCCTTAGTGTATCTGATAGAGGAGGAGGAGGGGGAGGAGGAGGAGGAACATGATCATGGCATCTACACGTTACGTGCAGTAGTCGTGACTGGGTGGTGACGACAGAGTTTAGGGGAACACCGCGCAGGCTGCAGGTCTGCAGACGATGACAAGTGTGTCCACCTGCACGTGAAGAACTGCCGGTGGGTCAGACCCACGTGTCTTTGATTTTATTGAACAGGATGAATGTTCACTGCCACAATGACTTCTCACATATTTTGGTTATTGGTCAAGAAATATGCAGCTCAGTTTGACAGTGTTTGAATTTTCAACATGGTCTGTGTATGTGCACTATTTATGACACTGAAAGTGGTATTTAATGTGGGCTATATTACAGAATGGCTCACATGTTGTTTTCATATGAAATAATTGTCAGTTTCAGATTTCAAATCACAGCAGGACCAGATTAATCTAATATATATATGTATGTATGTGTGTGTGTGTGTGTGTGTGTGTGTATGTGTGTGTGTGTGTGTGTGTGTGTGTGTGTGTGTGTGTGTGTGTGTGTGTGTGTGTGCGTGCGTGCGTGTGTGTATACACACACACACCATTGTTTATTTGATTATTAGTAAATATAAAGCCCCTTACATTGGAGACTGGAAGCAGGGGAAAACAGCTAACCTGTCCAAGGGCAGCCAGACCAACAAGTCATGCAAAGCTCACAAATTAACATTGTATATCTTGTTTGTTTAATATGTACAAAAACTGAAGTGCAAAAACAAACACAGGATGCCAGGAAACCCCTGGAAACTCCAGGAAGTTACTGTCAGCAGGAATTGTTGCTCACACAACTCCCTATGCTCCCATAAACCCACAAATGTTTGTTTTTAATATTCAGTTTGTGTACAGATTAAACGGTTACAGAGGTTTAATGTGTGAAGTGAGCTTTAGAGTTGCTGGTAGGTGGATTTTGTTAAAAAAAAAAAAAAAAAAGCCATGCTAGCTGTTTCCGCCTGTTTCCAGTCTTTGCGCTAAGATAAGCTAAGCTAACCGGCTGCTGGCTGTAGCATAATATTTAACACACAGACATGAGAGAGGTACCAGTCTACTCATCAAACTCTTGACAAAAAACATATTTCCCAAAATGTCAAACTATTAATTTAAATAAAAATAGCAGATGTAACAATGTCTTGCAGAATTCATAGAACAATACTTCAATAGTCCATATTTGTAATTTCTTAGAAGCCCTCAGTGGTAAAGCCATAGCTCCCATGAACTGTCTCTGTTTCAAAGATTCATGTAAATATTCTGTATATCAGGCAACATTTTAATTGAGCCCATGCTTCAACAGCCAGCCCTTCTCTATAACTGTGTCTTGAAAACATGTTGACAGCTGAACAGCTTGGAGAGTTCAATGAGAGTGGAATTATATGGTGCCACATATAAAATGTTCATGTCTCATTTTCCACCAACAATATGATAAAACATCTTGTGTGGAAATGCTCTGCAAAACAGGGCCAGAGAGACACTAATTGAATTTCTTGGGATCAATTATTCATTCACACCTTCTGTTGAAGCTATCACCGTAAGGCCCGACTGTCTGCCTGTCACAGGGTCTCACTGTCAGGTCAACACATGGACAGTTTCTCCCTCTGCTCTGACTGCTGGAAGAGGGTCTTCTGTGTCTGTGTTTCACTGCTTCAGGCACAGTGAAGACAAAAACAAGAGCAGACCATTGTGACTGTGAGAGAAGAATAAAGTGACCACATCCTTCAATGTAATGAGAGCTGAAGAGCTTTCTTTCCTTCGCAATTTGCAAGTAAATATGTAACATGATTAAAAATAAAAACACAGTATCACTCCACCTTCCAAAGCTTCCATTTCCTCTGAATTCTGCATGTTTTTACAGCAGCAAATCATGATTATCCAATAACTTCAGCTTTTCAATGAAATATTTAAGGTGATATTAACTTCATGCTCTGTAAATTACCACAACATTTAGACTTGCAAAAGAACTTGAGCCAGAGGGAATCTCAATTACACATCCATAACACTTTAATTTCCCTCCAATTCCATTCCAGCATGACAATACACAGTTATGGACACTAGATGGAGGCAGTAGACAGCTTAACCCACCGGGCAGGGGTCAGGCTGCTGCCACATTATTTCACCATCTACTTCATCATACGCCTTCATGTTAAAAAATAGCTGACCCCCTCCCCTAAGTTTCAAGGCAAGTCATATATATTATATGGTGGAAAATCACAAATTTGTGTCAGTTTCACATCATATGTCACTGTTGATTCAAATGAGGGAAAACTCCACTAAAACAACCCTAACAGGAAAAAAGGCAGTTCTCAGGAACTGATAAGACACAGAGAGGTTTGAGGTTGAAGGTAAAGGTTCTAGCTTCTCATAAATTATAGAGATAAACAAATGGTAAAAAATAGTCTGATGGGTACTTCATATCTTCCAGTTTTGATGTTAAGGACAGATAACAGAAACAACCATTGGACCACAAAACAACAAAGAAAAACATGATGAGAGCTCAATAGAATGCAAAGACAAAAGGTAAAAATAAAGATCTGTAACTGTATCTGGGTTTGGAGGTTTGAAAATTGATCCATGATCAAATTATGCCACTGTTTGCCTTTTGTCACATCACTGGACCTCTGAAACTGCGTGAGTGGGATGGCCTTCTGTGAATTTAAGAAACGATCACAGACTATTGAAATGAGCTTCCAGAGAACCTCGCTTCACTTGCTTTCACTTTCCTTTTTTACTCATAGTAAAGAACTGATAACCTCAAAACAATATTTTAACTACAAGGAAACAGTAACTTTTTGTCTTGTGCAAAATAATGTGATTTATTAGTTATGAACAAATATTATTTATCGGTGGGTATGACATGGTCAGAATGGACATCCTGCTGAACCAGCCTTGTCCCATCACCTAAACCTGACCTATACTGAGTTTAATGGCTGTCAGCAGGTGTTTGCATACACTTAAGATAAGACTGAAGTGTTTTTATCCCAGGGGAAATTATTGCGCAGCTTTGTACAATGACTCGTGTCTCTCAGCGGGTGTAAGGGATTGAAACCAAATAACTGCTGTGGCTTTAGCTCTAACTTTGTCTTACAGAGGAGATGGTCAGTAATCTCCTCTCTATCCCTGTCATTGGTGCTGCAGCAGTAAGGCTCTCAGTATATGATGGATAATCAATGACATGGATAAATACGACGCTGTTGCAGCTGTTCTGGACTCACAGCAGTTCAGCTCATGACAACAATTGACACTTAGGTAATAGTCATTTGTTCCTCAATAAAGCATCTTGTTTCTAGTTTGTTTAGCTTTAGTTTGGCAGGTACATGTACAGAACAAGGGATAAAAACATGTAACTGAATTCAGTGTGTATTTTGTGTGACATACATTAACACTGGTCACCAAAATGGTTTGTTTTTTCACTGGTATATTTTCATTTGATTTGATCTTCTGACTTTTGAATCCAGCGCCATCATCAAGTCAGAATTATCATTCACTCACCACTTTATGAGCAGATCTAATGCAAAACTAATGAGAAACAAGTCCCAACTGTACTGTGTTTAATGCTAATTGTCAAACATTAGCATGCTAAAACGCTATGTTCAGATGGTGAATATGGCAAAAGTGATTCACCTGAATGTCAGCATGTTAGCAAGCTGGTGTTAGCATTAAGCTTGAAGCAGCCTGGCTGCATCGTCACAGAGCAGCTAGAATGGCTGTAGACAGTAGACTTGTATTGTTCACATATAGTCCATATTTGGCAGTTTGATTCACATTTTTAATTTACTTTTATGATGTATTACAGTGGGCGGCACGGTGGCGCAGCAGGTAGTGCGCGTGCCTCACAGCAAGAAGGTTCCCGGTTCGATCCCTGGGTCAGGCGGGGGCCTTTCTGTGTGAAGTTTGCATGTTCTTCCCGTGCATACGTGGGTTCTCTCCGGGCACTCCGGCTTCCTCCCACAGACCAAAAACATGCTCATCAGGTTAATTGGTGACTCTAAATTGCCCCTAGGTGTGAATGTGAGAGTGAATGCTTGTATGTGTGTTGCCCTGCAGTTGGCTGGCGACAGGCTCAGGGTGTACCCCGCCTCTCGCCCGTTGACAGCTGGGATAGGCTCCAGCCCCCCCCAACCCCAAAAGGGATATAAGGGGTATAGAAGATGAATGAATGTATTACAGTCATTAAATTGCATTTTCTCAGTTTGGTTGAAACTATTCTACAACTGTACATAATTGTTTGTAATCCCCTCGAGCTGTGGAGCAGAAAGAAATCTGGCAGGGTTGCAAAGTGTGAGAGCTGCTGGTTCTGGAAGTGATTTTCTCTCATTTTTATTCCCAATTCAGCCTTTTCTTTCAACAATATCCCCAATGTTGCTCAACAAAGAAACTCAGTATCCCTCAATTAATGTAGTGGTCATAAAGATCTATGTTAGGACCAGGAGTTTCACTAACTGTAGCTTTATATCTGAGAAATCATGTTTTATCCATCATATTTTCTCAGTACTGCAATAATCATGAGCATCAGCCATCGTTGCCATGGAGAAGAATCCAGCCAGAGGCATGGATGAGAGTGTTCAAAACACTTCATAATGCTACGCCACTGCTGCTAAATTAAACCAAAGTTGACCCCAAATTAAAAGTGAACTTGTTTAAAATGCAGATTATAAAATCTCTTTTCTAAACAGCAAAACCCTTTGCTTCCACCCACTGTACGCAGCACACATGACAAAACGCATTGATTGGATGTTTCTTGCTGAAATGCATCCTGTGAGTTGTGGATAACATTTCCCTGCAAGATTTACAGATACACAGGCTTGTACCACAGCCTTCATCGATTACATAAATATATAGCACAGCTGTTAATGTTTTGGATAGATTATTTCACCACGAGTATTTCATGTCTATCCAAACCATAAAAGAGCTTCATCTGTGAGTTGTTGGTTTTTTGTGTTACTGCAGTAAACCAAAGAAAAGTTGCATCTGCAGTGTTTTGGTATGTTGACATCACGTGTGCAACTTCAGGACTGCAAGATTGTCCATAAAACTGAGGCTACATTTGGTGTAGCTGCTCAACACAGGTTACAGGATGCCAAACCCATCCTCTTTAAGCAATTAAACTGGCCCATGTTTTCTTTTCCAGAACTCTTGGACAGAGAGGTCAAGGTGAAAGTCATGCTTGAGCTGAAGGACGTCAGTGCTATGGTGCATTTTCCCTCCCAGCTGTTTACAGCACTTACTTCAGCCCCACCTCCCTCAACACTATAGTATCTGCACAGCAGAGGGGGTTTTGCCCCCTGATGTCTTTACCGGCCTGAGCAGCCATGGGCCCAAGGGAGGCCAGGCAGATAGGAAATGCAATTAGAAGTCACAGTAAAGTGGGAACATTAGCAGCCACAGACAAAGGAGGTCACAGTCCTGCAACCCCAGGTGGGGAAGGAGGTGGTAATCATAAGGACCCGTTCCCTTTCCTGCATCATGAGGGGGAAGGAGGTGGCCGAGCAGGCTGCGACACAATGGTCCCAACTCTGCGTCAGCGGTCTCAGTGCTGCTCACAATGCTGAGGGTCAACATCCCCAAAGAAATGCCAGCGATGAGTCTCATAATGCGTGGAAGTCTCTCAGCCTTAAACTGGATGATCCTGATCTCAGTGGCACATATGGCCTAAATGATGACCCAAAAATAAAGACAAGTATGGATAGACTAACAAATGCTTATATACACCCTATTCAAAGCCTTTTAGATAGTGTCGGTTGAACTTGTTCAGAATTATAAAAGAGCATTCAAAAAAGTTCAGTTTCGCTTACATGACAAAATCACACACTAACATTTTTGCCGGTGTTGCAAAGTTATTGTTAACGACAGTACTAAATGGTTGTGTCAGCAATTGTAAAGCCAACTGTGGTGAAACACGTCAGGCCTCCTCTTTGGACTTTTGTATTGCACAATCACAAGTTGGTCCTTTATAATAACACAAATAATTTGATGGTTGGGTTCAAACTTCGCACTATATATGCATATATGTGTGTGTGTGTGTGTGTGTGTGTGTGTGTGTGTAGTTTGTTCTACTGTCCATAGTGTAAAAATGTTGTAACTTCAAATGAATTTATCGTCGGCGGTTACATTTGAAACAATGGCGATGGACAATTGTGTTATTCGTGTCTGGGGAATGAAAAAATGACATGAGCTGGCAGGAAAAATGCACCGAGATGGCAGGAAACATGTTTGCACAGACTAGCATCATCATGATCATTTTCCAGTGAAGTAGTTTTTACACATCCTGTGTCTCAGTTCGTCTAATAAAGTGACTCCCAGAAGCATCCAACCAGTTGACCTTTAATATCCTCACAGCTACTCCTACAGTAAGCCGCACATCCCAAATGTGGAAAAACACTTAATGTTAAACAAAGGATATCCTTTAGACAGGAAAGAGCTCTCCATTCACTCAACTCTAAGTACTGTATTTATTAATTGGCGCCACCACACTTTTGGTTCTTCAGCTAACATTATGTTCCAGTGCAATGAACAGGATGTTTGTCTGTTCTCATTACGGTTTGTTACCCTGCTTCACTTTGACTTCGTGATAACATACAAACATACAAATGAAAGGACATTTTCACTGAACCAATTCTATAATCAATGTCAATAATATAATTTGAAATTCTATTACAGAGAAGTGCCATTCATATCTCACAAATGTTCAAACAAACCTATTTATATTTTTCTATATTAATTTCTGTCTCTTCATTTCAGAAAGAAAGCAATTACTAAAGAGTAAAGATAAAATCTGGCTGCTTTTTTTGTGTTATTGTCTTATTTTTGCCCATCTTTTCAAGCGTCATGTGTTATTTCTAATTGATACATAATGGTGTATTTAGGCTATGGATATCCGTGTTCTCCTCAGTTCAGTCACATTGTCTTAAACAACAGCATGTGTACAAGAGTGTTTCCAAAGGTTCCTCCCATCTGCCTCCACCAGCCTGCTGACAGGTTGGCAGGTAAACATAAACATGCTGGAGGGATTAAATCGCGTTGCCAGTAAATCTTGCCTGAAACATCACAGGAGGGGGTGGAGGATCATTTGTAGACAATTAGACACACAATAGGTGACGCACACAGGGACAAACAGTTATTTCCGGGTCTGCATAGGGTAATATCTTAAATAGCTTTGTTTATAAAGACGAGACAGGCATAGTTAATGTGCTTATGTTCGAACAAAGCTTTTATTTTTCTATATTTACACTGTAAAAATACAACATGCACTTATTCATCCTAAGTTGCATAATGCTTGGATACAAATCACTGACACACAAGCTTCACATTTTACATTCAAAGTGCAAAAGTTATTCTTCTTACTTTTCCAAATACATATTGAAGTATAAACTGTCACAAACAGTGTGTAATATATGGTACATTTTTATTGATATACAATACGTGAACTCAATATGAGAAGCTTGCATGTAGCAGTACGTAATAGATGCAATGGAAGATAAACCTTTTCTAAGTTTTGTTGTTTCTCATGAAGATGAATTAACCCAAAATTCTGGAGAGATCTTGTTTCTCCCTGGAAAAGAAAAAAAGAAAGAAAATCTTACATTATTTCTTTGTGTGATGATGATGAGTGAGTGAGTGCATAAAATCGAAAAACATGATAGCTTTTTGCTACTGGATGATTTTGGCAGTATTCCATATTTATATATTTATTGTCAACAATTCTCCGTGAATAAAACAAAAACCAACAATGAATTGGTCAGACTAATAATGTCCTGTCAAAGTCTGATTTACTGAATTCTTTTTTGTCATATAGCTCTATTTTTGTCCAATAACTATTAGAAATACCTTAATGACCCTCACTGTCACATTGGATGACATGTTCCTTTACTGCAATGAACATAGGCACTGCAGTTTATTTGGTCAATCTTATACATAGTGTGGTGCTGTGAATACTCACTACAACGCCAAATTTATATTACTCCGTTGCTGAAAATTGTCCCAGACAAATAGACTGTTTCCTTCTGTTTGAGTAACGTACTAAAAACTACAATGCCCTGCCGTTTTAGAAAAGAATTTAGCCTTTTTAAAAACACAAAACTATGCATTTGTGACCTATTTTTGGTAGAGAAATGAAAGTATTGAGAGACAGATTAATGTGCTATTGTTGTGTTTTTTTTTCTTGGGATTTGCTGCCAATAACAGATATATAGAATGTTACCCCACACTGTTTAGACTGCAACAAAAACAGTGGTAACACATTCACATTCAACCTATAGCTAGAGATACTTCTTACTCACTCTGGGCCAGCGGGGTTGATGAGACGTTGCAGATCTTGAAGGTGCTGAGCAACACTGACTGTTGGTTAAACATAAGAAAACAGTGATTTGTCACTATTCAGCCATGACATAATCAACCAGGCTGCTTTTATGCTTCACAGTACTTAAGAACTGCTAACAGTTAGCATTTCTACTAAGGTTCTACAAAGGCGACACCAGATCCATTCATTCAAAAGCTTGATGCGTGCAATTATCATAATGACATCCTTTAGATATAAATGGGTGAACCATAACTTTACTTAAAATGTCCCAGAATGGGAAAAATAAACTAGACACAAACAACTGCATTCTTACCTGAGCCAACTCCAAGTCCACTTGTTCTTCCTGCCCCAACTGACGATCCAGTTCCACCAAAACTATTCCCACTTGACGGGCCTTTCCCTGTTCCGCCTCCTGTCTTACTTTGTCCTGAGTTGGCCCCAAACCCAAACCAAGCAAGTCCAGAGCCTGTTTTACTTGTAGATCCAGTTGACCCAGAGGATGACCCAAGACCTGGGGAGCTTTTCACATTTGTTGTTGGCTTATTTGAGCCTGTCCCGCTTAAGCTAAAGTTCGGGATTAACCCAGATAACCCAGAGGATGACCCAATGGTTGATGAGCCTCTCCCACCCAGTGCTGGCTTATTTGAGCCTGCCCCACTTGAGCTAAGACTTGGATTGGACCCTGTGGATCCATAGCTTGACGCAGCTCCCCCAGTTGATCCTGGCTTATTGTATCCTAACCCGGTGGAGCTACTAGACCCACCTGACAAGAGGGACGTGCTAGATGAGCCTGTCCCAGTTGATCCTTGCTTATTGTACCCTGATCCAATTGAGCTACTAGACCCAGCTGACATGAGGGATGTGCTGGATGAGCCTGTCCCAGTTGAGCCTTGCCTATTGTATCCCGACCCAATGGAGCTACTAGACCCACCTGACAAGAGGGACGTGCTAGATGAGCCTGTCCCAGTTGAGCCTTGCCTATTGTATCCTGAACCAATGGAACTACTTGACCCAGAAGACAAGAGGGACGTGCTTGATGAGCCTGTCCCAGTTGAGCCTTGCTTATTGTATCCCGACCCAGTGGAGCTACTTGACCCAGAAGGCAAGATGGACGAGCTCGAAGAGCCCGCCCCAGTTGAGCCTTGCCTATTGTATCCTGAACCAATGGAACTACTTGACCCAGAAGATAAGATGGATGAGCTTGAAGAGCCTGTCCCAGCTGATAGTGGCTTACTGAATGTTGATCCAGATGAGCCAAAGCTTAAACCTGACCCTGTCCGACCAAGCTGATCCAAACCAGAAGAGCTGGATGAGGCAGAGCTGGATCCCCACCCAGCCTGACTTGTCCGAGGCACTCCTGGAAATCCACCAAACCCTGTCTGAAGTCAAATGAGATCAGTATTAATATGGGAAATAGATTCTACATCATTTGCGATTCTCAAAAGTAAATTTCATTAACATTGTATGATGCAATCAAACTATTTTGAATTTACCCAGATCATTATGTTGAATTATATTTTCTGTTTTCTGCCACATCCCTGATTCCTTGATAACACTAGACACTCAACATAACAATTGGCAGACGTATTTTCCCAGTTCTCACTCTTCTGCTCTCTTGTACTTTACCGGCAGACAGTTTCCCTCCTCCACCTCCTCTGCAATGAAAGCTGGATCATTTCCAATAACCTGTCAGGCTGCTTTGATCGCATTCATCTTATGTAAGGCCTTAAGATCTCCAGGCACTGGGATAAGAGCTCTGTTAGTATTCTAGATGTTTTATTAGCAAATATGTCATATGATAATGCAGAGAAGGAGAGTATTATTGACAACAAAGTTAGAGTTAGATGCAGATCATCACACAAAAAAGGGTTTGTTGTTAAAGTCAACAGCTATGCAATGTAACGGTAACTTGTATAGACTCATATTACATAATACTGTAGCAGAGAATCTCCTCCAGTGTTCCTGCACCAGCGTGTAATATCTGCTACTGCTGCCTTCTACAGCTTGCAATAAGTGAAACTCCACAAAATCAATCACTGTTTTTGATAGTAATTGTCTTTTGTCCTTTTAACTGTCTTCACTGATAAAACAGCTTCACTAAAAAGAACACTGTGTAATTGGTCTTGCGAGATTGTTCGTGGCACAGTGGGTCTTGTTTCCAATTCTAAATTTAGTTGCATTAAAATATTTAATCTTAAGTAATCTGAGTCTATTTTTGGTAATTAAAGGCTGAATGAAGGAAACAGAAGAGCTCAGAAAGCCCAGCTTGTGTCCCCTTGAGGCCATGCTGCTCTTGTGATCAGTCATGGTACCTAATTTCTTACCTTAGACATGCAGGTCATGTTGAGCTGCTTGAGTTGCTGTGCAAGGTGCTCAGCCTCTTTACTTTTATATTTGACATTGTTGTCCAGGACTTCTATCTCTCCATTCAGTCTCATCTTGTCCATCAGGAGTTTCTCTTTGTCCTCATCATGTTTCTGCTGAAGCTTGTTTAGGTTCTGCCTGTGCTGCTGGATCAGGCCTGTGCGGTTCTGGCTGCACCAGCGGTAGTCCTCAGACAGTCGCCAGTTCTCTGCCTTCAAGCGGCTGTTCTCAGACTGAATGCCTGACACCTGTTCTCCTACACTGTTCAAATAACGCTGGAACTTGTCCTCGACATCTCTGGACAGGCTGGTGCAATTGGTGCGGATCTGCTCCAGATGCTCCCTCTGTTTTGGACAGGTGAGCTGGAAGGCGATGTGTGCAGGGAAGAGGGAATCGACCTTCTCTAAGAAAGCCTTGGTGACATTGGTGACACCACTCAAGGACTGGGCAAAGTCATCTTTGCATTTATGTCTATAGAACTCCACTGTCTTTTCGTGTGTGGATTTGTCCCTCCTCAGACGGATGGCCTCCAAGTTCAAGTTGTCCCTCTCTTTGGCTATCTGGTCCATTTCCATCCTCATCCTCTGTGTTGTTTGTGTGAAGTTGGACTCCACAAGCTCAAGCCTGGCTTTCTGCCGTTCAGCCAACAGCCCACAGTTGCAGATACCTGGTTGTACTAGGTTATAAAGGCAAAAGAGAAAGTTGGCAAATATATCTTTCTCTAAATCTTGCAGTCGAGGATTAGTAACTCAAATGTTTCATTTATATATTTATTTTTGGGTTTGCACCGAAGAAATTTTGTACTTACATTGTGGGCATTGGCCAAGTGAAGGTAATGTGGGCTTGCAAAGGATCAAGTCGCCAGTGCACCGTTGCTGTTCAAATTACATTGAAAGAATTGTGTGTTTTAGTAAGTTGTTCTAAACCAGTTGCGAAATGTAAAAACAACTGATCATTTACATGTGGGTCTAAAGTAGCACGTTGACTCATAATAATTAGAACCATCTTGTGTTGCTTCTTGTTCTAAAAACTATAAGATAATATCTCAGAACTGCATTTTACAATCCTATTTATTTAAAAACACCAAGCTTACATTTATGCAGTAATGAGTGGTGTAAATATACTCAGCATAGCAGAGTATGACACTGTTCAAGCTTATCAGACAATTGAACCGCAAGCTTTAACAGCTTTTTATCTGCTGAGGCTCAATTTGACCAAGGCATTGCAGGTATTTCCTTTCATTTGTAACTTTATTTACACTAACAACAGTTGATGAAAGGCTGTTGAAAGGTTAAAGTTCAATTCCAAATAAGCTATAACAGTTAAGTTACACATGGAAACACTCACAAAAGACAATAATTTGCATGTTAGATGTAATACAAAGACTTAGTTCAGTCTCTCACCAGCCTCTTGTCGATATCTTGGATAAGGATCGATGAGATGTTGATGAAGTAGCGCAGCCTGGCCAAGTCCCAGTCATTGCGGGCCTTTTCAGTCAGCGTGGAGTTGAGTAAGGTGGTCAGGTTCTTCCTCTGGTGCCTCAGGGCGACGTTCTCTATGGAGAGTCGGCTGAAGCTCTCCTCCAGGTCCTGGATGCGTGATGTGGACGCTGAATCCTGCTTCTTACCGTAGATCAGAAAGAGCACCAAGCTGACTATGATAAGAGACTGAATGAGCGAAGAGAAGAAGAAGACAATACGCATGTAGTAGCCGCAGCTCTTGCCATTTGAGCGGTACTGCATCTTCTTTTGGGCCTGCGGGCTGTACTTGGACACCTGAGAGTAGCCACTGCTGTACATAGGTGCTGATGGCTAAATGAGGACCTGAGAGAAGTAGTGTATAGTAGAGTCCAAGGCTTGAGGGTTTCAATGTGCGGCCAGCCAAGTTCAAACGAGGTTCATCTCTAAATCAGAGAGCAGACACGTCCCTCCTCAGCACTCTGCGAGCCAAATGAACAAGTCAGACTGAATTATTTCAGAGCAGACACTAGATTTCACAATCCATTTCTTGTAAAGCAAGTGCCCCCTTTCTCTAACAAAGCCTAGACGTGAGCCAGATGTTTCCTCTCTGTAGTGTTGATAGCATGAGAATTGATCAGATTGTGGGTGAGGTGTAAACATGGGTAGGAATTTATAAACTCCTCTAGCCTCCTCAGTCCCCTCCCTCCATCGGCCAGCTCCCTGCTCTATCAGCTGCCCCTCCCTAAATGGGGGCTATCAACACACACACATGGCCAGTGTGCGTGCATGTACAGTATGAGCCACACACACACACACACGCACACACGCACACACACACACACACACACACACACACACACACATGTTGTGTTTTTATCACTTGTGGGGACATTACATAGACTTACATTCATTTCCTGGAGCCTTACCCTAACCCTAACCATAACCACTATTTGCCTATTCCTAACCCTAAACCTAACCTAACCTTACCTAACCTGTAACCCTGTCCTCAGTCTGCACCCTAAAATTTAATGATTTACATCACGGGGACCTGCATTGTGTCCCCATAAGGCAGGTGAGTCCCCACAATGTGACTGTGTAAACAGATATTTGTCTGCACAACGTGATAAATACCTGATAACACACACACACACACACACACACACACACACACACACACACACTCTTTTTGTGTTTGTGCTTAACACATTAAGCTGTCTCAATGTTTGTTCTTGAAAATGATTGTGCTTGTGTCACAACATTTTCGATTTTTGGATTTGTAATTGCTGTCATTTCGTCACCATAAAATCTAATTTCATGAGCATTTAGTGTTCAGCAAATTTGTATGAAGTCTCAAAGTCTCAATTTGGTGGTATTGATTACATGTTATTTATATTGACAACACCTCCTGTTTTCAGTTCTGGTTAAAATCCTTTTTTATGGGATCATGGACAGTGTTTTCCGGTGCACAGCAGGCCAGGAGGACAATGGCTCATGTCGTCCTTCTGACGTTATCGTTCAGAGCCTCTTTGATGCTTCGAGTCTCAGTCCAACATGATGACGTGGGTAAGCCCTCTGTCTCATAGGTCAAACACACACACACACACACACACGCACACACACACACACACACACACACACACACACACACACAAAGAGAGAGAAGCTCAATTTAAAATGAAATACAAGAGCTTGACAGTAACAGCCACAACTTTTTCCTGCCAGGCGTTGTTGACGTGCCAGGCCTCATCTTGACGGGAAGCAGTAATTCATAAAGGAACTGTTGATGGCCAAACCTGCAGCAACTTGTAGGCGCCAACAAACGCAGGATATCAGAGACAAATGTGAGAAATAAACAGTCTCAGTGTTTGATTTAATTGAGGTTGAGGTGTGTTGTTTTTATTTTCACTTCTAAACACCGGGTACGGAAGGGTTTTTTTGGGGGGACAAATTTATACTTTGGATCCATTCATGGGATGTTGCCAACCAAGCTGACACAGCATGTTTAAATCACCAAAAGAGGCTTGTTGCATAATTTATGTCACTTATTACTTACAAGGGAGTTCTGTAAAAGACCTTCACTCTATGCATGAATTTACAAATGTATATTGTTGGAACTTTGTCTCTCAAAATCTCACTTATTATTGTTATTATTTTTAAAGTTGTTATTAATAGTGGTAGTAGTGGTACTAGTATTGGTGGTAGTTCTAGCAGTAGCAGCACTGGAAGCAGCAAAAACTAGGAATAGTATCAGTGTGCATTTTTTTTTATTTCTATCATGATTATTATTTTTATTTCTATTTTTCCTATCAATTTAATCTCCTTTTCTCCTACACCTCCCATTCGTTTTTTTTTTTTTTTTTTGTTCATCCATCTGCCCCATAGACCGACTGTTCAGAACACAGAGACACACACATACACCAACATCAAACCAACACACCACACAACAGCTTACATAACCATGTTCTAAAGATGTTAATGTTCTTACTGTTCTTGTTTTCCTCTTGTTGGTTTTGCTGGTGTTTTGTCTTTCTGGCTCGATAATAAAAAATAAAATAAAATATGAATCTACAGCTGGCATTCATTAACTCAACTTGCACAACACTGTAGTTGAGCTACTTCCAAAAACAAGTGGGAGTGCGGTCAAAGGTTTGATGGTGTGTGTCTGGAGCGGACATATCCAGTATAGAAAGGATATAAGTGCATCCTGTATAAAGAGCTGAAGAAATGAAGCTTCTAGCAACATGTGTTTCACAAGTGATAACTGAAACAGTAAAACACTGCTGCTTTGAAAATGGTGTTAAATGGTCAGTTGACTCAAATTACAAAAACACACATTTCCATACTTACTGCTCATAGCCACACAGATAGATTTACTGTGCTGAGGTTCTGTGATATTTGCCTCTGAAGTATGTAAAGCTATCTCACTTAAATGAACTGAAAAATGACAAGTTGCTGAGGCAGAAACCCTACGAGGTTACACCCTGCCTTACACGCATTTATTTAAAATGAAAGTTTATAAAATTATCAAAAATGAATAGAATGTGGCATCAGATCGCATGATTAAATATTATTTTCAGAGGCTTGATAACAGCAGAAGCTGTTTCTGACCAAGAATTTTTGGAAGAAATTAAAGTAGGCTCTATTGAAAAGTGTTCATCTAACCACCCAAACACTGTTTATCTCTCAGCCCAACAACTGTTATCAAAAGCTGCTGGTGTGGGTGTGAAACAGTCTAATTTGGCAGCAGCTCATGGTTGAACAAACCAAAACTGCACCACTCCCACACACCACCCACCTATTGTAGGTGTGTAGCTGTGGCTCCTGTAGCTGAGGTTACGTCTTTTAAAAGAATGTCCAGTTTTCGGGGGGCTCTGGGTGTCACAGATGAATTACTATACTGGGTGAGACAGTGAAGGAACAGAGCTCCATTGTGTTGGCAGTATGTAGGATATGAAGTGTTCTGGAGACACAAAGCACACTGAAGTGTTTACAGGGGTAGCTTCCTGTCAGATGACGGAGTCTGTTGAGATTGCCTTGCCCTGGTTTGGTGCTCTTTGTTGATGAACTAGATGTCTCTGACACTGACAATTCCTCCAAGAATTCATTGAAAATCAGAAGGTTTAGAATTTAACCAACTGGTTTAGCAAAGCTGTCTGAGCTGTGAAAGGTCTCACACCAGTCAGTCATCCTCATACTGTTCGAGGAGGCTAAAGGCAAATCCTGCAATGTGTTTATTATTTTCTCTGAAACTGAAGACCTGACTCCAGAGTCACTCGACTGAACCTCACGCTCTATTATGCTCATGTTTCTTCAATATGAAGACAATATACACCTACCCAATATCCACTCAAATACTACTGAGATCAATTTCTCATTGACACAGTAAAGCCTTGGTGGCATACCAGGCCAACATACAACATACAACATACACATTTTGATTTCTATTAAGAAATCTATAAAAATACAAATCATTTTCTTTTCTTTGTTTGAAACTCACATTTTTCTTTTCTTTTCTTTTCTTTTCTTTTCTTTTCTTTTCTTTTCTTTTCTTTAAACCAAACAAGTAAAACATCAAAAAGCTGCTGCACGTCTGGATAAGGTTATAAGTGTATAAGGACTATAATGTATTTAAACTGATCATAAACGTTTTAAAATTGTTATATAAACATACATACATGCATACATACACAAAAAACCCTGTTATTGGAGGAAGACAAAAGAAGAAGTAATTGGTGCCTATGTTTTCTGCTGTTACTGAAGGTTTCTGAAAAACTCATACTTATATTCATATATTTACAGCTAGTCAGAAATTAGAATTTTCTATTTTGGGACAAGATTGGCCCATTTCAAGTAATAATAATGATGCTGATAGCATAGTATTGGGACTGATGGCACAGCACGAGGACACACTCCAGGCAACGTTCAAGCCTCATACACAGTATTGTCATGGAACACTGCCACTTAGTGGGGAATCAATATAACTGCAGCTGGAAATCACCTCCTTGGTTGATTTATCAACACACGTGGTGAATGAATGAATGAATGAATGAATGAATGAATGAATGAATGAATGAACTGCAAGATTTCCTGAAGTAAATGATCCTCAGGTAAAGCAGTGAAATCTGGACGTAGGTGGAAACAAGATAAACATCTGTTGAGGACACATCGTGTTGAGCTGAGCTGTATTTTATTTATTCATGTCTTTAACTGTGACTGATCTGATTATCTGTATTCAATATTTGATGGACTGAGTCTCACATACAATCTATGCTCCTGAATTTACTCACAATTATCCCCCAAGTATGAAACTACCCAAGAATCTGGGTGGAATGTCATCTTTAGTAGTTGATTTGAGCACAGTTTTACTTATATTGTATTTTTAGTGAGAAGGCTCCAGTAAGTTTCAGTTGAATGAATACCTGCTGAACTGAAAAGATGCATTCCAGAGCAAAGACATTACACTTGGTAGGTTTGTTTCTTTTGAATACCTAAATTTTATATTGAAGGGTGCTCTGTCTTTATTTATTTATTTATTTATTTATTTATTTATTTATTTATTTATTTATTTATTTAAACCATTTGCAGACCTCCAAGCTACTCTGCAAATTTTACTGAAGGCTTTGTAGAAAATGTGGCAATCAGTAACATTAACTGACAAAACCAGGGTGACACAGCTTGGCATGAAATGAACCACAGATGTGCTGTGTCATGCAAGTCATGCAGAAACATGAAAACATAAGTGTGGCAGCAAGACAAGACAAACACTGACAGGGGTCAACAACAACTGTTGAGTGTCAATAAAATGATATAGCTGGCATTAATGAGACACAGTTATGCTAATGTTTGGCTACATGAAACCTATAGCCTCTCATTCATCAGTCAGTGTTCAGTGGGTTTGCCCTGTGCTGAAGAATACATGCAGGTATCTCCTTCTCCTCTTCAATCACCATAAATTCAGCTATCGTCTTGTGTTCCCCAAATTATTTCACTTTGAGGAGACTGATATTGCTGCCTACTGAGGACCTGCTGTGGCAATGCATATGGGAATACTTAAGGGCAAAACAATCACAGATCAGAGGTTTTTCCCTCAAAAATCCTCAGCAAAGACTTATGGTGATTTTATGTGATTAATTTTTTTCTAAGGTATCCTAAGATGAAGATTTAAGGGCAACCTTTGCCTAGGTGGTTTTATGCAACTGGGCACTGGAGTCTCTGCTGGTTGCCAGGCAACTACTCAATAAGTGCATTTCCAAAAACTCGAAGAACCATTTAATGAGAACAAGCATTTGGAAAATAATCAAATTTCTACATTTTGTTTTTACTCCAGCCACCTGCCATCCTGTTTCACCTGCCCTCACATCACGACAAGCTTTCCCAATGATAACGCCAGAGTAACAAGGAGAATCACGAAGTACGAGGTTTCCCTCCACAGATGTTTTGGCTAGTAACTTGCTCTGAAGGGTCTGGTTACCCATGTCACAGCCGTGTGCTATATCAAGTGACGAGCCTGAAGAAAGAGGTCTTATAGAGGGGGGAGTGGTAAATACCTGAGTCGACCACCAGACTGAGCAGACAAATAAACAACGTGGTGCTAAATAACTGTGTGTGTTCAGAGTTTGTGTTAAGTGGAGAAAGAGGGTGGAAATTCTTTCTTTTGTCCTCCACGATCATCTCATGAGTGGGCAACATCCCACCAGCCAAATTTCAGTGATATTGTACCACTGCAGTCGCCTTAAAAATGCAGACACTCATTTATCACGACAATGCTTGATGATATCAAAGCCAGGATTGTTCAAATGAATTTCCTCAACAGGCGCTGTGATGTGCAATCCCCTCAGATGATTTATTCAGCCTCAAATTTAATTTAAAAATGAAAGGATAGCTGTGACCAGTGGCTCCTGTGGTGATGTGATAAGAGCGGCTGCAGCATTCATATCAAAAAAAAATTCTCCCTCGCATTGTATTTATCTGCTTTTTTTTTAATCAATTTTTTCCTGCTGGGCCGAGAGGCAGCCGGGGCATTAACAGGTAAAATATGGAGGATGTGGTTCCTAATAATGTGATGTACGGTGGTTTCCTGCATGTTCCCATCGGGCACCTCTCATCAGAGGTGGCTGAAAGGGCCAAATGATAAATCCTTGAGAGTTAATCCCCCCCTTGTCTCTGTGTCTTCAGCCTGGCAGATGTTTTCCCTTTGACACGCACAAAAGGCCTCTGTGTTTGGGTCCAGGCCTGTCCATTCCTCAAAGGTCACAGGTCACTCTGGTCTCAGGGTGAAGCTGTCACTGCAAGTCTAAACATTTAACAGCCATCAGAGCGTGATGAAAACACAGTCCCCGCGAGAAGGCTGCACAGACGTCTCATGATTACTTAAGTAAAGACCTACTTTCCATATGCTGATGCGGTTGAGAGCACACACTACCACTCCGAGATTGAATTACAGTGGTTGCTGGGGATGCCTCGAGGAGAGGGTTGGCCTAACTTTAGACACTTGGACACACAGGGGGTGGATGGTTGTATTTGTTAGGGGACAGTCCTCTGTAACAGACCTTAAAGGTTAACTTAAATGGTTGAAATGTTAACCGAATCAATTGCTGAGTGAGTCGTGCTTGGGCCTGCCCAGAAATGCCGACGGGTGGGGTTTAACGATCAACCCTGTCGTCTGAACTTTAAAAGAAGTCTGATGATTTAAAGCCAAAGAAAACTAAGGATTAGTTTAAGTTTGACCGATTTCTGAACTGGATTACATGGTTTAAAAGGTGGATTACACACAATTAAACAAAACAGAAGCTTAATGGTTTTATGCCACGATTACACGCGACTGTTGCAAAATTCATGTATATGCAAACTAAATTCCAATTTGTGAAGAAATTAGAAATTTTGATAGACAGATCCGTGAAAAATATGAGATGAAACATCTAATTGCACAGAAATATAAGCTCAGTTTGTATGACATGTGAATTGAAGTGTAAAATTAATATATCATAGGATCTGAAAGAACAGACTATTTGTAAACTCAGCAACTTTGACAGGAGTCACAGTCGTTCACATGCTATGATCCAATAAGACAAGCCCAACCTCAGATCACTTAAAATTACAGCCATGACTCGTTAATTCCTCCTATCCACAACAAACCTTCAAGCTCCACACTGTCAGCTGACACAAAGTCTGGACCGTGACAAGTCAGAGCAACATCACAGAGGTGCAGGTATACAATCAAACCTCTGACAGAGACAAGGACAGACATGGTGGTGCATACAAATGTGTGTATACCTGCTGCTCTGTAGAATTGTTTTTATTTATTTACACTCACTGCTGGTGGTGCATGAAGACTCGACAGGTGTGTGTAAGCCTGGCCAACCAGAAATAGAAGTGACTTCAAATGACTGTAGCGAGGCAGCATGAGGATACAGAGTGGTCATTAGAGCTGCAAAACACCCAAACAAACTCAGGTTCAATGTTTGTTTTTAAGATGTTTTTAGGTTTCAATTACGAGATTTTTTTTTAACCAAACTGTGGATTGATTGGGAATTAGCTATGTGCTGCATATTTCCTGTGAACTGCTTTGAACTGGTTTATTAGGTACCTCTAGTTAAACTAATGCACTAATGCAGTGTAACACAGAGCCATGGAGTGAATTCTATCTTCATTAAGCTTATAATGTCAACGCTCCACATGCAGCTAGGTGTACGCAATGCAGCAGCACCTGTACATCTGGAAGGAGAAATTTTGTAGACAGCACGCTCTGAATTTTGAGTGTTTGTGTGTGTGTTAAAATTAATTTTCAGGGTTAAACATGGGTTAGCTTCTTGGTTTTTCCCAAAGCAATTAGTTCTCTAAAAATATTCATTGCTGTTCCCAAATTATTACATTTTGTCAGATTAAAAGCATTAAACGATCGTGCTCAGTTTGACCCCGTCACCTCAGTTTCAGTCATATTTATTATCTTCTGAAAGCCAGCCTTAGCTGCTCGCTGCACACACACTGAGTACCATAAACTGTGAGTTTAAACGTGTCAGGTCATCTGATGTGGGTCATTTGGGTTTAATGTAGATACACAGATACACCTCATCTTGGTGGTGTGACATCCATTCATTTAGACTGTTATGTACTGAGGGAGCACACTGCTAATATGTGGGTCAGGGTTATTAAACTTTGTGCTCAAATTATTCATTTCAGCATCTCATGGCATATATGGCAGGGTCAGCCACCAGACCAATTTCTACTTGTGGTCAAACATGGTACTGCACCTAATATGAGAAAAATGTGGCCTAGAAGTTTTTTCCTCATAGACCTTTATTATGAAAAACATCTGAAAGATACAGAACAATCAGATGTGCGATAACCCTTTTATACTCGAAAGAGAGTTTTTGAACAGTATGTTGCTGTAAAACCTCTGTGCTTCACTGTCAGCCGCCCCGTGTGCATAACACTGTTTGCTTGGCAGCTGGCAGACATCTTCTGCAGTCTTGCATTTTCTGGATTCCTCAGTGGGAGCAACCACATTTCTGACTCAGTTCAAAGGTCACATCACTCCTGCCCCCAGCGGTATCTCTCCTACAGACGCAGACACTGAAGTGGAAATGACAGGCATGTACAGCATTGCTTTGAATCTATAGTTTATCACAGCGGTTCTCAAACTTTTTCACTTGAAGGAGCCCTAAACTGGCACAAACTAGACCACAGACCCCATTTGATAAGATTTTGTCACAGGGTCCCCCATCTGATAATGTGCTTCATGTCTTATTAGAGAATGTATGAAATCCATGACTACAATAGTCATACACTCTATTTATGGATGGAATTATTGGGAAAATGAAGGATTCCCCTTTTTGCTGTGGACCCCCTGGAACCACCCCAAGGACCCCACTTTGGGAACTGCAGGTTTATACTGTACCTTTTAACACACTACTCAAATGCTGCTTTAACGAGACATATTCTAAATTACTCACTAAATATAAATACTTACTTATTTCTTAATATTTTTTGCAGAGGCATGTATTTTTTTTTGCCAATGAAGGAATCTTCTATCTATAATATTTACAGGACAGCACGTTAGCTTCCCTAAATGTGACTGAAATGACCACCACTGTGGATGTTAACATTCCACCAGTGTGACGCCATTGTTTATGAAATACTGCATTAATCTAAAGTGAGTACACATTCAAATATTACAACAATGGACTGAAAACTATACAATTCAGAGCCGATACCCACTGTTAGAAAACAATAAAGAGAATAAATGTATTCAATTGTACTATGTCTTGGTTACAAAAGTATTGATTAACAGGTCTGTGGGCATCTCTTCTTACACACACACGCGCGCGCGCACACACACACACACACACACACACACACAAACACAAACACACACAGTCCTTTACAAGCACCCTTTATTTGACAAGCCTAATCTGTCCCAACACAAGAAGTGACAATAAGCAGGCACAGCAGCCTAATTAAAGGGACTTTCATTCAAATTAACACACACACTCTCTCTCTCTCTCTCTCCCTCTCTCTCTCTCTCTCTCACACACACTCACACACAAACACACAACCCTCTGATGACCCATTAGCTGCACAATGGCCAGGACAATGCATCTGTGTCACATACACACACATTCTGTCCTCCGGGGGTAAAGCTGGGTTTACATTTAGGAATGCCATAAAAGTGTTCATGGAGGGGAAGAACGTCAATAAACACTTGCTAGATAAGACAACAAGTTGTATACAGTGAATCTGCAAACGCGCCATATCTGCAACCTCAAAGAGCCCCACGTTTACAAGCAGATTCATCACCTATCTCTTAAAGCTCTTATCCAGGGTCACTGTGTGTCCTCCTCCTCCTCCCCTTTATCTGCATTTGAC
Source organism: Chaetodon trifasciatus (assembly GCA_037975065.1). Classification (NCBI taxonomy): domain Eukaryota; kingdom Metazoa; phylum Chordata; class Actinopteri; order Chaetodontiformes; family Chaetodontidae; genus Chaetodon; species Chaetodon trifasciatus. The sequence goes on from JBBMOE010000012.1 coordinate 2,945,055, forward strand.
CCTTGGCTTTTCAGCACGACAGGGGTGTGAAAGTCAGTTTGACCTCTGGGGGTAACCTCAGACACGAATCACCGCAAAGCACTGAGAGACACAGACAGAGACAGAGAGAGAGACAGAGACAGAGAGACAGGGGGCCTTGAGCAAATGAGCAATGACCACAAAATAGTAACCTTTACTTCCAGCACAATAAGCTGCTCTCAAGCGGGCTGCTCCACGCGTACGCAGGATCAAAGTGTGTTATTCAAGGGGGGAAGACCCGTCCTCCCTGTGAGACACATGCTTCACCTCGCTGCTGCTTTGCTTCTTGTCTCGGAGCGGAGAAACTTTCAGACGCAGCGTTTGATTGCTTTCTAAAAGACAAAGGGTGGGCAGGAGATCAGCTCGCTTGTATTTGTTGCAGGGCTTCAGGGTAATCTGGTGTTGTTGGGGTGGGTTTTTTGGAGGCCTTGGGGTCATGCTCTCTGCATCTCTGTGGAGAGAGATCCTCCACATCCTTCCTGTGTGTGTGTGTGTGTGTGTGTGCATGCTACCCCACACAACCCACTCTCTTTGCTCTTTGACTCCAATGGCCATATAAGGCGGCCGGCACCATGGTAACCGCAGGGCTTGAATAGCAGTGTCAAATCCCTGGGAGCACACGCACACACACATATACACACATCGACTGCCCCCTCCCCCTCTGCACACACTCCCTCTCTCTCTCCAATGCTTTGCTTGATCTCCCTCTCACACACAAATAGGTTAGAGGAAAACAGACAAGAGGAGAGAGGGGCGAGGAGGGGAGAAGAATCAAACTGACAGAAATCCAGCCTGTCTCGACCTGTGGCCATTTTCTTGAATCGTAATTTGATTTGTGGACTCTGAAGCCTGAGAGAGAAAAAGAGGGGGGGGGGAGAGGAGCACCCGTCCCCCACCAACCCCCCACCTCCTGTTCGCCTGAACCATAGGGAAAGGCTTCACACACACACACACACCGACGGAGAGCAGCACTCAGGGCTAGGCCGCAAGTCATTAGTTCTTGGTGGGCAAGCACTGACAAAAGGCTGCAGGGAGATGAGAGCCCGGAGAGCGACCGCAGGAACTACGGAGGGCTGAGCAGACGGACGCTCTCCTGCCGCTCTTGATTGTTTTGTTTTCTTGTCTTTTTTGAGGGGGAGGGAAGGAAGCAGCTCAGAGGATATCGCCACAACCGAGCTGCTCGTGCTACAACAAGCAGGGAACAGAGCGCTCACTTCCTTGTGCTGAGGATCTACTTGCGTCGTGTATTTTGGAGGCGAGCGCGGGCTGTCCACGTAGCCTCGTCTGCAGCCGCAGCAGCAGCTGGAGGAAGGAGCCCACACGACCACATGAAGGTGGTGTTGTTGTTGTGGGGACATCGACTTGTTTTGCTTGGTCTGGAATGGCTTCTTTGTGGGTCACAACGCTGCCGCCGCCGCCGCTGAGAGGATTACAGCAGAGACCTGGAGCTGCGTCTGCAGCCTCGCTGGATGGAAGGAAGATTTAGAGCCAGAAGCGGATTGATTTGCCCGCGGGACTTTAATGTTCACTCCGAGGTAAGCTTGACATCATTTCTAGGATTTAGGGCTGTGTGTGTGTGTGTGTGTGTGTAGTCAGCCGCCGTGTATGAGGAACAGTTAATGTGAGCAGAGACAAATTCAGTGTAAGGGGTACTTTAAGAGGGGTGGTCAAAGCCTCTCCAGGCATGTGCTAAGGCGAGCTCCCCTTTCAGCCATTACTGTTGCTACAGAGACCGAGCAGGCTGTGTGTGCGCCAGTGAGGAAGCGCTGAGCGGCGCGCGGGGCTGTGCATTCACCGCTTTCCACCTCTCAGTCAACTGTTGGTGAATCGTTCCGCCTTTTGCTCTCTTTCAGGAGGACTGCGATGTTTGAGTCCGTGTTTCCTTTGAGAGGCTGAAGCGTGACACCGTTCGAGCAGGCTGCTGTTTAACCGTGTCAGGACCTGGTCCGAAAACGAGGACGTGGACTAGCACGACGCACAGGGGCTAAAGAGAGGAAGAACAGGGGGACACTGAGGTCTACAGGCACGCACTGAAAGTTGCCTCGGTGGAGAGTGTTTCCAGGTCATAGTGGAGTGGGAGGAGACAGAGTTGCTCTTGTTTTTTTTCTGCCAAACACCCTCCTCAATGCTGTAGCCTCCTTTTCCCCACACTGACATCTGTTTGTTTAGCCAGGAGACTATTTTTTCTCAGTTCCGCAATTATACGCGCCGACATAATCAAGAGACTTAATTAACAAATGAGAGCACAGTCAAGCAGAAAGGACTGATTGTCTCCAGGTGAGGCACAAACACACGAGTTGGACTTTTTTTATGTTTGTGTTACCTTGACAGCAACCAGTAATCTTGGCTGCCTGTCCTATTTTCTTCCGCCGTGGTTCGGTAACCAAGCGATGGCCATGGTGAGTGGGGGCTGGGGAGATCCCAATGGGGGCACCAACGGGTTGGGGGACAAGAGCTACCTGCGGGGGGACGAGGAGGACGGCTCTCCCCAGGCGGGGGGCAGCGACATGGAGGCCGGAGACGACGACAAGGCCTGCGTGGTGGACTGCGTGGTGTGCGGGGACAAGTCCAGCGGGAAGCACTACGGCGTGTTCACGTGCGAGGGCTGCAAGAGCTTCTTCAAGAGGAGCGTTAGGCGGAACCTCAGCTACACTTGCAGGTGAGCGGGGCATTGTGGGTAATTTGTTTTTTTCTACAGTGTGACCAAAAAAAAAAAAAAAAGCTGAGAACATTCGTTATTTACGGCCAGTCATGGCTTTGTGTTACAACATATGGCCGCTGACAGCACGTAGCTGAGGCTTGTGTCATTGTCTGCGTTGTGTATTTCTGCAGTTTTTAGTCCACTGGAGGCTTTTTTGTTTTAATTTCAGAATGATGTTTCAAGTAAAATGGTGTAAAATTCCTGAATGACTCATGCATAAAGATAATTAGAATTAGTGCAGAGCTGTTTCACAAGGTGATGTGTCTCTGCTCTCTGATCAGAGCTCCGATCTGTGTGGAAAAATATCATACAGAGCCTCAACCATAACATTCATAATATTAAATGTGTCTCTACAACAGAACTGAAACAATTCATCAATTAGTCGGTGAAACCACAGGTTGAGTAATTTTTCAAGCAAATTTTTCGAGATTTTTCTTCCCTTTTTTGTCCTGTATGGTTCTTTGCTGACTGTCTTTGTGTTTTGGACTCATTATCACGTAAAACAAGTCAATCTGAATGTGTTACCTTCAGCTCAAGGCAAATGTTTTACCATTCTCTTCAACATTTTGCTGACACAGTAATGAATTGAGATAAAAGTGGCAGATTAATGGATAATGAAAGCAATCATTAGTTACAGCTCATTTGTGAAGCGTGTCATACATGGAAGCACTAATATGTATAATCTAGAACTATATCCACATCCAAATTATGTAATGTAATTTAATGTAATTTTTAATTGTGTTATGTGATTTTGTACACATCTATTTACTGACTCACTGCAAGCAATTTTACCTCCATAATTATGAACTTGAGTTATTTTTATTATCGCTAAATCTTCCGATTATCTTTTACATTTAATTGATCAACCATTCAGTCTATGAAATGTCAATTAATAGTGGCCTTCACAGTTTCTCTGAGCCCAAGGTGATGTCTTCATATTTATTATTTACAATCGTATATGACAAAGAAAAGCAGCAACACTTGGCATTTTTTTTTGAAAAATAGATTATCAGAAATATTCATTTTTTTCTGTTGATCGACTGAATAAATGAAATAAAGGTTATAAAGTCCACATCAGAACAGCTGAGATATATGATTGAAACAACACTGAACGGTACAGCGATGTGCTTTCTAAGCATGAGAACGCTTCCTGTAGCCTAATGGAAAATCTAGTTTCATGTTGCACTATTAATGTTAAGGAGCACTGTAAGTGAGAAAGTGTTGTTCTGTACATCCAAACAGCTCTTTATATGACTTTGTGTAACTGGGCAGCTTTCCCTTTTCATGTTTGCATTTGCTATAGAGATTGTGCGACACATTTGTTGTTTAGGTTTGCATAGTTTTGATGATCTGTGTGAAAACCAGATAAAAATCAGAAAACCAGCAGAGCTCACAGTCTGACACCTGCAGGAAATCTGCTGTCCGTTATTACTTTAGTGTTTAGTGTTGCCTTATTGCTTCAGCTCAAATGCAAGTTGATCCTAATGTAACTATAGTCCTATAATCATTTGTTTATGTTCTCAGGTCAAACAGAGAGTGTCAGATTGACCAACACCACAGGAACCAGTGCCAGTACTGTCGCCTGAAGAAGTGTTTCCGCGTTGGCATGCGCAAAGAAGGTATCTGTCTGTCCTAATCCAGAAATCCACCATCCATTTTAATCCCTTGCAAAGGATGCGAGACAGTGTGATTGTGCATGTGCAATATTGCAAATACAGCAACTGAATTGCTAAAAAATGCAAATGATTAATATTTCCTTCCGTGAGAAACCTTTTCATTACTTCAATTGGCCGCTCTTAGAAAAGAAGAAAATCAATCACAGTCAAATTTTCCTTTGTCGTTATCTTCGCCCCCTTCTGCTCCACGAGCTCCATAGTGCAGAGAAAATGCCACACATGGCTGTCAAGGCCCTATCATGGCTAAGCTAGCCATCCGTGTCAGCTCAATGCCACATACTAAGTGGCTTAATCTAGTGCCTGTGTAAGAGTGACTGAGAGGGATACAGTGCTAAGACACCTGCGTCCCAGAGCTTTAAGACCCTGGTTGAAGCTACAGATACCCCTCTGCCTTGTTGGCTCGATCAGGCAGAATCCAATACGGGGATTTTTCCTTAAGTGGTGGAGCCTAAGTGAGGCATCCTTCAATGTCATGTGGATAGATACACAGAAACAAACAATGACTAAATGCAGTGTATGGAGATACAACCAATTTAGGCTTTTCAACCTTGCAACCATAGAAAATACACTTGACCTTTAATGTTTGAAGGATTGTGGTTTTTAAAAGCAGCCTGATGTGTCTCTCAGTTGTTTTCTCTCATACACACGAATCGTAAAGCATGCTAATTAGACACATTATGGCTCCCTAAAGAGAAATGTTCTCCACTCGACCACCTCCACAAAGAGGTCAGAGGTCAGGCTCAGCTGCAGAGCAGCATTCTTCAGGCTGGCGTGGATTCAATGTGTTGTTCAAGGAGACTTGAGCAGGACAGATGATCACCACATGAATTCATATCCCCAAATGAATGAGTCTCTATTCAGTTGTCTGCTCCACTGTTTCAGTTTTGGAGTTAATGCCATCTGTCATGGCTATGGTGCTTTCACTTCACTCGGTGATGTTCTTCGTCTCGTAGGGTTTTTGAGTGCAGAATGAATCTTCTGTGTGTGTAAAGTTTGGGACATGCTAAAGTTACTGCAATAGCACGTTGTAATTCTGCTCCAGAATTAATATTGCAGAGGTTTAAAATTTTAATGGAGAGTAAATTCTTGTCTCGGAGTCTTTGTTTTACTTCCATAGATAACCTTCATCTAGCCTTACGAGCAGAATCTTTCTTCCCCCTTCATGCTCTTCTTGAGTCAGTCTGGGCTCGATTATGCCTCCTTTAATCTTGAAGAATAGCTTCCTAATCAGGTCAAGCCTGCCTGCTGATAATCTGACATACACTGCTGTCTGAACTCAGTTTTAACTTTTCTTCCTCTTCATTTTCCTCTCCAAATCCCCCCCTTTACCTCCGCTGGCTGTCACTGTTTTCTCCTCTCTTTATCTTTCCTCCTTTCCTCGTGCTTTCCTTTCCTCTCTTTATTCATCCACTCCTTCCCTCCCCTCCCCTTTGTCCCCCAACCAAACTACAGCAGTTCAACGCGGTCGTATCCCACCTCAGCCGAGCCTCAGCCCCTCCATCACACCCATAGGTGGCGCCAGCGGCCTCGGTGGTGAGTTCTATAACAACAACAACAACGGAGGAAGTGGCGGAGGTCAGCCGGTGTCAGAGCTCATTTCCCAGCTGCTGCGAGCCGAGCCGTACCCCAGCAGTCGGTATGGGCACCAGTACAGCCAGCAGGCCGGTCCGGATAATGCCATGGGGATCGATAACATCTGTGAACTGGCTGCCAGGCTGCTCTTCAGCACTGTGGAGTGGGCCAGAAACATCCCTTATTTCCCTGAGCTGCCTGTGTCAGACCAGGTTAGTAGATTGAAACATGTTTGAGAGAGAAACGGACAAGATAGGTTGAAGGAAATGTTTCCATTCAAACATAAATACACAATGAATACAGTGAACATTAAAAATGGATGATAATGTAGGGCAATCTGATTAACATGCGAACAAATCCACAGGTGGCCCTGCTGAGGCTGAGCTGGAGTGAGCTGTTCATCCTCAATGCGGCCCAGTCGGCCCTGCCACTCCACATGGCCCCCTTGCTGGCCGCGGCCGGCTTCCACTCGTCGCCCATGTCCGCGGAGCGTGTGGTGTCCTTCATGGATCAGGTGAGGGTGTTCCAGGACCAGGTGGACAAGCTGACCAGGCTGCAGGTGGACTCGGCAGAGTACAGCTGTCTGAAGGCCATCGCACTGTTCTCACCAGGTGATTCTTGCTGCTCTTCTGCTTGATCTGCTGTTATTGTAACACAGTGTACTGCAGAACCGCCCCAGGCAGCCTCTTTGAAAGGGTTCAGTGAATAAGGTGTCTCGTGCGAGACAGATTAAAAACAGAACGGTCAAACTGAGTGCAGCAGTGGCTCAGATATTCAGATGTTAAGTCTCTAGTATGAGTCGACCTCAAAAAACCCTGGATCCTACATTTCCCATAATGCAACCCTGCCAAGTAAACACCCACACCTTGCAAACTCCACACCGTCATTTTTTAACGTCAGCTTGCTCTAACCAGGATGACATCACAATGACATCATCAGGGTTATTTTTTTAGACTTGACAAAGCTCCTCCAGAGCCACGGGAGAGACTACAATAATTATTATAATAAAATAACTGTTTTCACAGGCAGAGTAGGACAAAGCATGAACAGTCAACTGATAATCATGTGCAGAACTGGTAGCGTGCCTCTCTAATAGACGACCATGAACAGGAAATGAACAAAGAAAAATCAAGACTCTAAAAGCACTTGCCATTACACAACAGTAACACTGAAACACTGATTAAATGTGAAAATACTGTCGATTTTAAAACGGAAAATGTCATATTTGCAAGCAGCAGCTAAATTGCCACCTCAATCTGGGAATTTACCTAATATGGCACCATCTCCTGGCTTATTAATAAAAATGCATTCATGCACTGTATAATTTAGTGCTGTCACTGATCATTATGCAGCAGAATGCCTCCTCCAGAAGCATTCATAGCTACTCAAACTAAAAGACCATGTTCTGCTATTTTTTAAAGTCGTTTTCGGGGTTTCTAGGTTTCAAATGATCTGTTGATATAGTGTAGACATGATGAGGCACTATATTTTTGTATGTGTTGCCCTCACGGGCCTTTTATCACATTATCTGCTGGGATTTCAACCTTCCTCTCAGCTCATCACGAGTCTTTATGTAACCTGCCCACACTATTAAGTAACTGCCTCCTCCCTCCCTCCCAGACGCCTGTGGTCTAACAGACCCAGTCCACGTGGAGTCTCTGCAGGAGAAGGCTCAGGTGGCTCTGACAGAGTACGAGAGGATGCAGTATCCAAGTCAGCCCCAGCGCTTCGGGCGCCTGCTCCTGCGCCTCCCCGCCCTGCGCGCCGTACCCGCCAGCCTCATCTCGCAGCTCTTTTTCATGCGCCTGGTAGGAAAGACACCCATCGAGACACTGATCCGTGACATGCAGCTCTCCGGAAGCTCAATCAGCTGGCCTTATGTCCCAGGACAGTAGCCCCCTGACGGACGAGGTCTCCGCCTGGTATTAGTGACGACAAGACCAACAGGAAACCTCTTGACTCATCACTATCCATCTGTGTGGTTATGAAACTGCAGTGCCAGCTGGCCGTCATATGTGCTGTACTGTAACCGCTCTATTCCCCCTCATGAAACGAGCCCTCTGTCTCCACGCGGGCCTCCAGAGAAGAGAGGAGCCAGTGCCAGGATGGACCTGTCTTGTTGCCAGCCCACTCGTTCTGGTGCCAGGTCTCAGGCCAGAGACCAGCGACTCATGCTGGGCTCCGATATGGCCACCACAGCCAGTCATGTCACCTCCCACATGCCATAGTGACTAAAGACGCCGCAGTTTCATGTAGAGGGCAGCAGCACCCTGCTACAACTACATCTAGAGGACAAAACTGTCCTGCCAATGAAAGTCAGCAAAACAGTTTTTCCCACACTGGGCTCATTTTCCATGGCTCATCATTTGTGATACAGTGACCTTTTTATCCACACAACTGATAATGTTACGAGACCATGTCATGATGATAATGGATCAAATTGAACAGTCTGAAGCATCAAGAAGCTGAGAACTGACATAAGACACAGTACGGGCCTTGCTGTCGAAGGGACAATTCTGAATTTACAGCCAAGAAACTGATCAAATGCAACAGAAAGAAAAATGAAACCAAGGAGAAATCACCAAAGTCTATTGCGTCATCCTCAGAGATGCTTTTTAAACAAAATCATGAGTACGCAAAGCAGAGAGAGAGGGAGATGAATGGCCTCTCGTGGCTGCCTGATCACGCATTTACATTCATTCACAGGGCTCACTGAAGAAAAAGTTACACGAGAATGGACTAATACCTCACTAGACATCAGAATGCTTTAGTCTGATATTTCCTAAACACAAACCTCTGTAAATGTTGTTCACCAGAAACCGCCTTCTTTTTGACAACTGCCTTGTTATTCAGTATGAATTTGGGACACCTATGAAATATGAAACAAGTCATCTGAGCATCACAGACATTCGTCTTGTATCTTTTTAAAACAGATCCCCAAAGTGATTTTCACTTGTGTTTTGACTATGAGTTTTGACTGACTGGATATGGTGAATTCTGCTTTTAAGCATTGTTGCTTTTTAGATTTTTTTTTTTTTTTGAGGAAAGGCAAGCTGACATCAACTCGGGTTCTAGTAAAACAAACGACTGAAGACTGAGACTTAGCTCAGCAAACATAGTGGGTGATGAGAGTTTATAACCAACACTACCAGTTAAATACCAGTTTACGTTGATCAATGCTGTTTCTGGGGTTAAAGATCCCTTGAAAAATATATTGAAATGTGTATATATTGAAGCCAACTTCGTCTTTTTGCATGTTCAAATGTTGTTTTGGATCTCTGTTAAGTTGACTGTTTCCTTCTTTTACATTATGTAATTCAAGGTTCATTTAAACATTGAAGTATTGCTTTCACTGTTAGCTCCTAAATGTTTTTTTCTATATGTATTTACATGAAAATACCTCTGTCATCCGTTCTGATGTCAAAAAGAAGCTTACCTTCATGTTTTTATGGCTGGTATGACGTAGAGATGTCCATGCTGTCATCTCTCAGCATCTGAGTGAGTCTCTGCTGTTGTGAATGATGTGAGACGATACTTTAATGGATGAAAATCTGTAGGGAAAACTGCACTTGGAGGATATTCAATGCCAAAACATCACACTATCTGTGACGAGTGAACAGAAGCCGGGCCCCGATTCGCTGGTCCGCCAGGATTTACCTCACGAGTATTTCAGGAGGCGAGTTTACAAGATCACAAGCGACATATATATATTTGAAAGGAAAGAATGAATTCAACTCTAAATACAACATATTTCAGCATTTAGTGATGAAGAGCAAGTAGAAGGATGTAACTCTGCTTCTTGATCTACCGCCAGGCCTTTTGAAAGGTGTTTGGATTTTCTTCTTTTAGGCACACGATCATGTCATCGATTTAAGAAAAAAAGAAAAAAAAGATAAATATACTATTAATGTTTTCTTATCTTTGTGTTACTGAGTTTTTAAATTTCATGTGTATGGCAACGTTATTAAAAGAATCAAAAGATGACGACGTGTCTTCTGTTACGTTTTTGTTTTTTCAAACTACTTGAAAAAGTGTTGTAATTACGTCTGTATGAAGAATGCCAAATAAACACTGCAACATGCTCTACAAGTGTATTAATGCAAGTCAATTCATGTGAAAACTGGTGTTTAAACTCACGATTTATTTAAATAAGATCCTCCTTTTCCATTGCTCTAATCTTCATTCACAACATCTTTTCTGTAAAAAATGGCGTTCATTAGCTCCCATACTTGTTACATTCTGTAACAATCAAACATTATCCCATTCAAATTGCCGCTGAAATGCAAAGTCAAATCTAACACCAGGTACAGCAAATTCTAATGTTAACATTGTCCAATGTTCATATTATGACCACAGAGAGGAAAGTCGATCAGTTGCTCTATACTGACAGTAATACAGAAGCTGTAAAGAGTCAAACACTGTCAAAGGTCCGTGACTGTAAGGCCAATACTGGTGGAACAATTACAACAGCAAAGCAATAAAACTGAAGAGAAATGGAGGTTAAATCCATAAATTGCATCTCTAGCCAGGTCACACCCTGTCAGTGTCCATCCTCAGCTATAAAGACACGCTAACAAAGGCCTTGGTCATAGGTTTTCACCAGACGTTTGATGTGGAAAAGTTTCTGCCGAAGCTCTTTGCACTGTTTCTTCTTTGCTTGATAGTCTGGTGTCTGGAAGGAAGAGAAATGTAAGCAAGTCAGATATTAGTCAACATTATCTGACGTTTCTCAGCAGTCGTAGCAATACTAGTAGAAGAATATTTTTGACATATCGAGAAATGTTCACCTTTTCTTTTGCAGAAAGACAAAAAATATCAGCACCACTCTGTATGTTTAATATGAAGGTATGGCCAGGAGTCAGCTTAGCTTAGTATAAAGACTGGAAACAGGCAGAAACAGCTAGCTTGGCTCTGTCCAAAATTTGACTGCTAACATCTTTGTTTAGCCTATACAAAAACGCAAGAGTATTATGACAAGTTGTAGTTCACTGGAGACCAAACCAGACTCATTTCTGGTGTAAGATTTTCGGTTCCATTTCAGTGACAGCTTAAATTTGGAGAGGTTGCTAGGTAACAGTTGAGACTCCAGGAAGTCACAGCACCCAGCCAAGAAACATTAACATTAACAGAGCCAGGCTAGTTGTTTCCCCTTGCTTACAGTCTTTATGCTAAGCTACGCTAACCGGCTGCTGGCTGTAGCTTCATATTTTACTGTACAGACATGAAAGTGGTGTCAATCTTCTCGTCTAACTCTCGACAAGAAAGAGAACAAGTCTGTTTCCAGATTTTTCCATTTTTTAAACCTCCAATCTAATTCCACTCACCCTTTTCAGGTCTTTGAGTCTGTTATACTCATCTGCCACACCCTGAAAATGGAAATGCAAAGTTTCTAACTCAATTGTGATGATTTTATAACATGAACAAATTAAGAAAATTCTGGAATTGTAGTGAAATCTTGCTTTGTTCATCTGCACTACTTTGTGTCTATGGCAGTCCAACAGACTCCTACCGAGGATGAACTAAACTGTTAGATATAATTAAAAGGCACAGCGATGACTCTTCTCCTGGCAGTCTGCCCTGAATTTTTCCATTTTGCTCTCCTCCCTCCTGTTGTTTCCTCTACCTGGTATTTCATGGAGCCCTCGTCCAAAGCGTCCAGTTCCCGGCTCAGCTTGTGCATCTGGTCACTGATTTCATCCATTTCCGCACAGAGACTCTTATAGCGGGCCAGATCAGAGTCAAACTCCTTCTTGTACTGCCGGCGCTGCTCATCTGAAATTATCTCTGGGTATAGCCTGGAGGGGGATATTAACATAAAGACATAAAATGATTATTAAATTAAAGCTATTATTGAGGCTGTGGCTAAGGAGAAGCGAATGAGCTCCTTTTTTTTTATTAGTCTTCTTACTTGTATTTTAGCAGTTGGTTAACTTGACTTGAAGACAGTGGTGATGCGAGCCACTCTTTGTGGTATTACAGCATTTTCTTCTTAAATAAATGAATACTGTCTGTTTCAGGGCAATGCACAGTGTGATTAATTAGGCAAAAAGTCAAGCCAGAGGGGAGTAAGCCTTCCTCTTAGATTGCTCTTAAATGTTTTAATTTGGGCACAACCAAGGGCTTTTTAAAAACTGACACGATGCTGATTTTTCTTGCTTCAAGATGCTGATTTTCATCTTCATATTTTAGCATTCTTCAACCTTGTGTGTGTGTGTGTGTGTGTGTGTGTGTGTGTGTGTGTGTGTATATAAACCAATGATTTAATTAAAAAAAAAAAAAATTCTGCTCTTCTCCTGTTGATGTTTTTGCTCTAATGTATTATGTATCATCACACATCACCTAAATACTCTCTCAGATGACAAACATGTCAAGATTTCAGTATTAACTGGCAGCAGAGTGGTGGCCCACCTGTAGAGGTAATCTGTGTGGTCCCGGTCCAGCTCATTGCCAGTGTCTCCAGTGGTGTAACCAGTTTCATTCTGGGACTCCATCATCTCCCGAGCAGCAGGCCTGGGCTCTGGCTTCCTCTGCTCCCTCTCTGCATGATAAGGAGGAGGTTTTCTGAAGCTGTCAGTCTCCTCTGAGGAGCTGCTGGAGCAAACGGTGACCCTGCTGTTGTGGTACAGAGGTTCAGCACCCCGACGATTACTGTTGGCAGCAGAGAAACTATGGAGAAGCAAGACACAGGTATTAGATTTGTGCTTGAACTTGCTGCAGAGGACCCAGGCTGGAATCAAGGCAAGGCAAGGCAAGGCAAGGCAAGGCAAATTTATTTGTATAGCACAATTCATACACCAGGCAATTCACAGTGCTTTACAGAAGCATAAAAATACATTAAAATCATACATTTCAAAGAAAGAAAGAAAGAAAGAGATTAGAGGAGAATAGAAAAATAAAAATAAAATACAATTAAAGGAAAATTAAAAACAGAAGCCAGTAAAAGACAATAATTTAGCATTTAGAATGATTAAAGTCATTGAGCAAATATATTTACTTTAAGTAAAAGCTGTAGCAAATGATAATGTTTTCAACCCTGATTTAAATGAGCTGACAGTTGGTGCAGACCTCAGGTGTGCAGGGAGATTGTTCCATAATAACTGAAAGCTGCTTCACTTTGTTTGGTTCTCATTCTGGGAACATCCAATAGACCTGTCCCTGATGACCTGAGAGGTCTGGATACCTCATAACATGACAGTAAGAGCTTCGGTTAGGAGATTTTTCTGTGTGTGTGTATTTTTCTGTGTGTGTGTATTGTGTTGAGTTAAAGTCACATGATGCTAGAGGGAAGAGCTGCTGAAAAGTCTTCTTAAACTCCCACAACTTCCCCTCCACATATGTCACTTCATCATCAAAACATAGGAAAAGTTGTTTTTGTGCAGACATGTAGTTTTGGAATGAATTAGACTTACACGTCTGGCACAGTGAGCCTCCAAGTGACAGCATGCTGCCCATAGAGTCCCACCTTACTGACACATGGTCTTCAAGCTAGAAGAGGGGGTTTGCGAGGTTGCAATTCAACTTATTCTCTATTAGAGAATAAGGTTTGAGGCTCTCATCATCAGTTCCCCCTCTTATATTTTGAAGGCCACATAAACATATTATATCTATCAGTGTCTTTAGTGTCACCTTGTGCCACTCATAGTGGAAAGTTTCAATACATATTGCACTTTTTTGAGCTGAGAGAGTAATGCCACAAATACTACTAATTATTATGGTGGTCTCTCTCTCTCTCTCTCTCTTTTTTTTTTTTTTTTGCTGTAAAACAAATATAAAGCATAAATGACAAAAACAAACAAACAAACAAACAAACAAACAAACAAACAAACAAACAAACAAACAAACAGACAAACAAAAAGAAAATAAAAATAACCAATAACCACAATAACATCTATGTGAGGTTCATCTATTTTTGTTTTAGTGGCTTTAGACCAGGCAGAACAAGTTCTGTAAAGAACAGTTCTCATTATACTATTTGGTTGTAGACTTTGCATCAGAGACACTGCTCTAGGCTGGTTCAGATCTTGTCTGTGTATACATGCTGCCACTGAGACATATCAGACATGAACACGACATTCAATATCATTGTCATACAGTGAAATGCTGGATGCCCCAAAGCGTTCTCCAGCCAAATGAAAACAAATCTGTGGTCATTCTTTCTCATCCTCCAAAGTCTGTTCTTATTTTACAAAAACATCTTTGCTCCTTGTCTGCAGACGTCAAACCTACAGCCACAAACCTAAGTGTGACATTTGACAGTGACCTTTTGTTTGAAAAACAAGCTATAACAGTTGTTAAATTGTGTTTTTATCGATGATAAGCATCTCAAAAATCTTTTTCTCTGTCGACCTGATCTTGAGAAGGCCATTGTATCCCCTCAGTTAGATTATTGTATTCATTGTATCCATCATTAAGCCACAGAACTATCTCATGCCTTCAGCTAACACAAAACGCAGCTGCTTGGTTTTTAACAAGTACCGGAAGACAATATCATATCTAGTCTGTTTTAGCCTCTTTTTACCTTTAGCTGGTTACCTATAAAGCATCTCATGGTTTAGCTCCCAGTTATATTGCTGAGTTGCTGCTCCCCTGTGAGCCAGAGTGCAGCCTCAGATCCTCAGACTATGGGTCCTGAGACTAAAGACCTGTTTTTTTTTTTGCAAACATGTTAACCATGTTAATTATTTATGCATCTCACACACATTAGCATAGAAAGAAGACGCTCTGTTCTGTGCTGTTTGAAGTTTGTTGAGATGATTAAGCAGCACTCCAGGTGTGACAGAACAAGTGACTGAACATCAGTCATAACAGTAGTTTGAACATGTGCACAGCATTTCCTTGAAATTACAATGCCATTTCCCACCGCTATAAGTATGTAATCAATCTGATCAGACCAAGGCCTTCTTACCTTCTTCCACTATAAAAATTCTCCATCGTATATTTGTTTCATTTGCTCTTAGAACAAAATCAGAAAACAGATCACTATAATTGATCTGCACTGAGCAGACTTTGTGTTTCTCTTTATTATTATTTAATTGAAGTCTGGCATTAGGCATCAATCAGTATCCTCACAGGGAGAAAGATGTGTGTGTTTTCAGGCTCAGGATGGAAACGTGTTTTTCTAACGCATCGTTTTATGAGAACAGACCATACTGTGGTATTCTTGCATCACTCATCAGCCCTGACCATCACTCACCTGTTGCTTTTATAATTTCCGTCACTGTGGACGCTGACTGTTCCGTTGCTGTAGGAGACCACGCTATTCTCCGCCCTCAGGTCAGGTGCCGCTCTCTCTGATACAACAACAGTTGGTGCCTGCTGGGTGCTGCGCACCTCTCCAACATGGTTCACCTAAGATAATATCAGGAGACAGAAATCACAATCCCTCCATTTAATGTCGAGGTCTGTTCCATCACAGTGCAGATCCTTTGATTCTGTTCACGTGGCGATGCATAAGGCAGAAAATCAACAATAACAGAAAATACAAATTCTTTCATCTGTATGTTTCAATATTCTGAAACATGGTAACATGTTTATCATCATAACATATATGAGAGCGTCCTCGGGAGGAATCTGATGCATTTTTTATGCTGGAAAGAAAAGAACCTTTTCTGCACTAAATCTGTCACGTAAGCAGAAGTACAGAGCTGGAGAGTTCTCTACACTGTACAGCACACTGTGCTCCAAAACACTTGGATGAGAGAGGCTGTGTCACTGCCAGACAGATAGACAGATACAAGGACACACACACACACACACACACACACACACACACACACACACACACACACACACACACATACACACTTGGCCATGGTGTAACACATTGCAGTAAAATGAAAAGACGCTGGAGCATCCATCAACCCGGAGAGCAGAAGTCCCTTCCAGGATGATCTGTGTCTCACCTAAAATCCTTTCTTTCAACAACTATCAGAACCAATTAATTGGAAGGAAACACACAAAAACAATTTTCTGAACTGTGTCTGACATGAAACGCCTGTTACCAGTGGAGGAGTGTGTGTGTGAGCACGACCGTATCATCGCGAGCACACTGAGAAAGGTTGAGACAGGAGTGACATCAGTGGAACAAACCTTTCTGCTGTTCCATCTTTCTGAACTATCAGGTAAACATGCAGCAGAGCGTCGGGGGTCTAGTCTTTTTCAGAAGAAAAAAACAGCACAATGTGCTTAGAAAACGGAACATTTGAACACCTACAGGACAACACTGCAATGTTACAGCCCCTTACAGCCACAGAAATGGGAAAAAACATCATTACCAAAAAAGAAAAATGCATGATCATAAGAAAATATCCTCAAATGATGCCAAACACTAAAACTGCATTATGTCTCATATAATCCACTGTCTACTGTATGATGCATAATTAATGACTTCTAGTCTTTGGCCTATTTCTGGATCACAGTGTAGTCTTGCAGGATGAGGATCTAGTGAGCTGATGTGAATGTCTGGAAACATCAGCCTGTGAAATAGATCTCATAAGTGTGGAGTCAGAGGATGATGAGGATCCTATATGTGGAAAAAACGCACAGAAAACTGCAGGGAATCTGATCCGCTGCAGCAGGAAGGCGCTGTGACACCCGCTGCTCTGTGAAATCTGAGCGTTTTTTAATTCCTGTGCTGTTCAGTCCAGTCAGTATTTACAAACCGACACTTTCTGCTGAAACTAAAATCCAACGACCTCTGATGAGGAAATATGGAAGCCCTCTAAAGATGGAGAGACAGAGATTTCAGTAATGATTCATTATTTTTAGATGATTATATTTTATTATAGATTCATCTGCTGATTATTTTCTTGGTTTATCATTTATACATCTATTAAATGCCAATACATTGTGGAAAATGCCCATCACAATTTTTCAGAGCCCAGGACAGCACACTTCACAAGCTGGTAGCTTGTGACTGTTTGGCAAAGTTACTCCAACAATTAATTAGTTATCAAAATAGTAGCTGATTATTTCAGCTCCAGACCCCAAAGTGAAAAAGCAGAAAATCCTCACATAAAAAAACTGTAATTTACAATCGTTTGCTATATGCCATTTTAACTGATGAAAAATTAATTCACTATCTGACTTTTTTTATGTTGATCATCTATGTGATTAATAATTTCTTTACAGATCTGCAACATAAAATAAGCCAACATCTCCTCAACATATCTGTCTGTGTGTTTTTGCATCACCTTCTTTAGACACTCATTCTGGTTGGGAGGAGCTGCACACTTAACGCCTCATCACATCATGTTTATAGTCTTAGCTCTGTTTTCCTCCTCGACTTTGGAGGAGTTGCCCATGCTGATAAATATTAATTGGACTGTCCTGTTCAATACAGTCAGCACCTGATTTTCACAAGTTATGCAGCGTTTACTTTAAATCCAGTCATCCTGCATTCTTTTCTCTCAGTTATCGCTCTTTTCCTCTTCTGTTAAACAAAAATGTAGCACAAAACACGAGGAAATGAGGAAATGACTTCTTTGCCAGGAGTCTAATCTGCAGCAGTGTGTAGCATTCCCTTCACTCACTGAATCATTTAGCGCCACCACACTCTGGAGGGATTCACACAGCAACACTGAGGCAACTCAACCCTTTTTATACATTATACATGCCACATACATTATATATGCCTCCCTGCAAGGCAAGCATCTTCACTGCAATACAAGAGTGCCCCAGAATAAGGTCTGCATCTCTATGAAGTGACTCACTACACACTTTGCAGTGACAGACAGTTTGTAGGCCAAGGCCTCACTGGATAAACGGATTGAATATGTTTCTTCCCTTTTCATAATGAGTCATGGTGGACCTGATGCATTCATAGTACACTGTTATTCTAGTAGATTAATCACTGCTAAATGCCACATGAGGCTACCGCTGTGAAGTACAAACTGCACAGCTTTCACGACACTCGACAGCACCTGCTAAACGCTGCCACACTGATGATCTGGGACTGTGGCTCCCCACCTGTGGGTACAATGTGAGACACACAAAATCATATTGTTTCAGAATTTTCTTTGCCCTCTTCAACCCTCCAAAAGAAGGAAAATCACCCTTTGGCTGAACTGCTCACAACTCCACAATAAGGCCACTTGTTGTGAGATGGGGAAGCACATTGACTCTACTTTCTACTCTACTCTACTTTTTGGTCACAAGCCAAAAAGGTTGGGTACAACTGGACTACAAGAGACAGGAAGTGAACTGCAGTGTATACAGACAAAGTTGGACACTTTGTGCACTCATGACCATCCACAGTACAACTTCCAGCTTATTTAATGAATACAAACAAATGTACTCATAGTTCCAACAAAATACCAAAGCTGTCATTTTTCTGTAGAGAAAAGTCATTATTGATGTGGCTGAATAATTACAATAACAACAAAAACATGGGTAATTATTTGGGTATTTTAATAAGGAGTGGTACTGTCAATTTCATAGTACTTGTACCCATTTTTATGAGCTTCCAAAATAATTTTCTGCCACTTTGACACACTGACCTCAATCTGTGGGTCTGCAGATTTTATTCCTGCATTACTATAACATTTCATATTTATTTGTGGCATGAATTAGAATTTATGTAATATAATATCAGAAATGCGCCTCCAATGTGGCAAAGAAGTCAGCTGTGGTTTACAAACTGTATGCATGCGAGTTACAGCGCAACAACAGCCTATCTAGCCCACACCATGACCACAAGGGAAAGGGGAAAGGGAAAAAAGGGAAAGTGAACTGCCAAACTGCTGCAGACAGACAAGTGCTGCAGACAATGTTGAATTCAGACACATAAATGTACTATAATTTAAAATCTACTGATTGGAGAGTACATGAATGGGTCAGGCTGACATTTCAGAGCAAACCCTGAAAGTGTATGCTCTGCCATTCTGAGGTTTTTGCTTCATTATACAGAGAATAGCACCAGTAGAAAATCATTAATCAAGGTGTAATGCTATGGAAAGTTTGTTCATAAATGTAATCGTTAAAATACTGATTCAAACCTGCACGGTTCTCTTTTGAAGAAAAAAAGATTTTTTGACAGTAAAAATTCGAACAAATAATAAATTTTAGCTGCGTCATTGATTTCACAGTACTTTCAGACTGCTCTGTCAAATAGTGCTCATTTCATTCAAGAGCAGTTGTGTCACACAATCTGTTCTGACACTCAACTCGTCACATATGAAAGTCTGGTCAGGACCCCTTGGTGTCAAGGCACTGGGTACCTCTGTAGCATCATTTTTCAAAGTGTAGGTTATAGACAGCGTGTTCTCTCTCTCAACACATCAAATGATACCGTATAAAGAGCAAGAAAAGTCCACATTTGGAGGAGGTTGGTGTGACTGAATGAGTTAACCACAGTTAGTGAGGTAATGTAACTTAATGTACGTAGGTAATGTACATAACTAACATACTTCTTACAAGCCAAACCGTGGCCTTTTCCCAGACCTAACAAGTCTGTAGTTTTGGTGCCTAAACCTAACTAAAGTGTCACCAGCTCACAACGTTTACCACGTGTTTATTATTGTTCACAGGAAGGTATATTTCAACAGTGTAACTGGATGTTGTGTATTCATTATTGCTAACTTGCCCGTGGAACCCGGCTCACTGGGTACGCAGTGCCTTAAAAAATAATGCCAAGGGGTCCTGACCAGACGTCCATTTGTGAGAGCTGGGAGAGAGAATGTTCTGTTTCACACAGTGAGTCATTTACAGTGTTCTTTGACTGGATTCAAATGTTAAAAAACATGCCTTAAACCTGGCTCTTTACTATGAGGTGAATTACTTCCTGACCTGTTTCCTTTTACAGGAAATCCTATAACGTTGTTTGTCACCCATTTTTATATGGTTGTGCTGCTTTTATCACTCGTCTGGTTAATGATCAGTCAGAGTGAAACCGGGGTGTGTCGAAGATAAACAGCAGCCTCTGAGTCAACAGCAGCAGGTGATTGTCAGAGTCTGAGAAACCTAACAGTCACTGGAAGAACTGAGAAACTTAACAATGTGTATATATATATCAGCCCTGAGCTTTATACATGGAGTAAGTTGAAAAGAACAAATATGAGACTGTGAGCAGTGAGGTCACTCTCGCTTATGTTCCTTTATCTAGTTATCTAGTTTATCTAGTCTTTATTTAGTCCTCTGTTGACGCACTCTAAGTAGTATATACTCAGTCACACAATGCAAAGACAACTTCCATTCATTCCCTGTGACAATATCATGAGGAAATAAATAATAAAACACATTTCAATTCTCACCCAGTCCTGCACATCCTGCCCCTCTGATGGCCTGGCCAGCGGCTCGTCCCAGTAGATGTTGGCTTTGCCGTGGCGCCAAATCTTGCTGCGGGTCTTGTAGGCGTAGTAAGCAGACAGGGACAAGGCCAACACCACTATCAGACCCAACACTAACGCAACCGCCTGAGGAGAGACAGTAAATCATAGGTCAGAACAGAATAAAGTCGAATAGAAGAGAACGGGATACAATAGAATAATGCTTCTAACCTCCTCAGGGTCCATGTAGCAGTAGTGGTGCAGATATTGATTGTACATTGGGAACCCCCCAGGAAAACCGGCCCCCACGCTTCCACTGAGACTGGGACTGCCCTGGATGTTCTGGCACATCATCAGCATGGGGTTGTACAGCATGCTCTGTGAGCTCTGAGACATTGGGTTCACCCCAATCACAAAGATGATGTCGATGATGCCCTTGAGGTCAAAGGAGAGGCACTTTTAATCACAGTAATCATTTAAATACCTTCTTTGAATGAATTTACTATCATGATGGACACAGTGGAGCATTTAGCGACTAAAGAGCCAGATATTTCCCTCAGGACACCTAAACAGGGCTAAAAGGAGAGTGAATATTGGATTTATAGTCACCAGATGGTCAGAAAGACAACTCCAAACGAGCGTTAATGCGTCCTTTTATCTACTGGATGTGTACATAAATAAGAAAGTTTGCCATGTCACCTTAAGTGTTTTGTTTACAGCTAAATTTAAAGCTTCAAAAAGTGGTGTTTTGATATTAACGACTGGTCTTTACGGTTGACTCCTCACAGTTTTTTCACTTCCGTATCAAATTGTCATAAGTCCACATTTTAAAAAAAAAATCACAATCATATAAAGTACAAGAAATTATACAACCGAACCAACAGACGTACGTCATAGAGGGGCAGAGATGAGACTCAATAGGCCAGAATGAAACATGGCTACAGGATATGTGTTTTGAGTCAGTTACTGTGCTATCAGCAAACCTACTTCTACCCACATAGCCGCCACCTACCAGCAGCACGTTGTTCTGTGTGGTCTGTGTGATACGCATTTTGTATTTGGTGAGACTCACCTGAAGGACAGCTAAGATGATATCGCAAATGAATACAGTGAGGTAGAACCTGCATCCCCGCATGATCCGAGACCGTGAGAAGCTCCCCACCAGGAACCCCAGTGAAACCAGGAAGTTAATGGCCGCCATCGAAATCATGGCTGACTTGGCAGACTGTGGCGTCATGTAGGAGCTACCATAGCCGTAGCTGCCTCCGTAATATCCCAACTCTGTCCCTGCGACACCCCCTGTGGCCCCAACACCGAAGCCCCCGTACCCAAATCCATTCATGTCCCACACCAAGGTGGAAGCCACGCAGGCAAAGATGAGGAAAGACATAAGTAGTGTAGCCCCTTGGAAGGTTTTGACAAAACCAGGAGGAGAAAACCAACGGTAGAAGAGTTGAGGCTTCTCCTCTGTGTAGTAGGAGTCTGGAGGGACATTATAGGTGTAGGGGACATACTGGCTCTGGGGAGAGTGAACGCTCCTTGGGGGGTAGAAGCCTTGGGAGGTGGTGCTGTAGGGTGGGCTGTACACAGGGGGGCTGTCGTAGTACCGAGGCTCATGCATGGTTTAGAGGCAATTTCACCTAGAAGAAGGAGGAAAATTAGATCAAATTAAGTCCTTGTTACATGTTGCAATGTGTCCGCACTACAAAATAATGCTTTGAACAGCAGCTTTGAAGGTGGTCAGTTCAAACCTTGTGCTGTCTCAGTGTGCTGGAGAGACGCCTCCATGAGCAAACTGAATCTTGAAATTGACAATATAAAGATATAAAATAACTTTGCTCCTTAGTCCTCTCAGAACTTTTGTTCACGTTAATGTAATTTTTGATTGAAGCACTTTTGCACCTCTCTACCCTTCATTCACCTCAGCCCATCCCTGAGCCCTCTATCCAGTGTCTCTGAGCCACACTTCATCACTCCAGAGGAACTCAACCCAACAGGCTTCAATAATTCATACAGACAGCAGATAAGAGGCGAGCCGGGGCAGCCATGCAGAGGGGGAGAACCACAGGTGGGTTCCTGCGTCTTACCTGTGTGCACCTGCTGAGTGTCAGCCCACTGGGAGAGAAGGGGAAGCTTTAAGCCCAGTCAGGCCTGGCAGAAGTATTTGGGTTTTTTTGATCAATTGCAGAGTTTATATAACTTTTCTCTCAGAAAGTAAGAAAAACAACAACAAAATTGATTTCTATTTTTTATGCAACTTTGGTCTGCTCTTTATTCAACCTGGGCCACATTCACTCATGCTGTTACATCAACACACACAAGTTAAATATTTAACTTGTACTTTCCATTGCATTGCATTAAGACCTGATGGTTTTATTTGGCATTGTTCAAAAAGAATTACATCACCAAATGTTTTAAAGTCCATTATTAATGCCTGGAATTCTTCTTTAAATATTCAACAGGTCGGATCGTTGAACAAATACAGGAAATATTCCTTTAAACCTTCTATTAACGCTGAAATGATCGGTTAGACGTGCACCACACAACTTACCTTCACACTACAGAAAACGTTCTTCAGCTTTGCACCTGTCCATCCAGGTGGGTCTCTTTTCCTTCAGCACAGGGTCGCTTTATGGCTCACAGGCGATCGAAAACATCGTCATTTCCCATTTTGGATTCTTTCTCCAAACAATAAGCCCGTAACAGTCAAACTGCAAAGCCGCTTGACTGTGCGCGGGCCGTGCGTAGCTGCGGTGTTCCTGCGGGGCCACAGTTCACCCCCCGCTCACCTGACGCCTCCCACGTGTTCTCGGACTGCCTTCATGTAACATTAATGTCTGCACATGAGGTACACTCTCAGTGTAGAATATGTCTTCACCAACCATTAACATTATATAACAGAATGTTTATTGGAAATGATGACTTATAACGTCACTGTAGTAATGATAATAATTAGAATTTAATTACGCATTATTATTCTTATAGTTGCATACACATTATGTAGGTGTTCCAACAGTGAATTGCCTCTATGCATTACAGGCAGTCAGAGCTGAAACAATTAGAGAAAAATAGTATTCAAAATAATCAATTACCCCCCCCCCACAAAAGTAGACTGAAATACCTTTTTGGGTTATGGAGAGTTTTGTCAGAGTGTTTTCTGACATTTTATATACCAAACAATCACGTAAGAAAATTATTTGCAGTTTAAAGATTGTAACAATTATCTTTAGTTGTAGTCGTTAAGGTAAGTCAAAAGGTGTTGTAGTGTTCATGCAATGCTGAGAAGAGGTCAGTAAGTATCTCCTCCAACATGTAAGCAAACATCATTGTCCTTAACACTGCTGTCCTAAAAGAACCAAATGACCAAAACACTGAGATAATGTGATCTAGATAGAAACTGATGTAAGTGAGGCGACGGTCACTGTTATGTCCACACAGAGGGACAAGTCAGTGAACACCACTAATGATAAGGCACGCATATGTGATTTTATAGCAGGAGGGACACAGCAAATAGTCAGTTAATGTAGGGGAGTTTGGCCAAATAGCAGTTGACTCCATAAGATAAACAGGATAAACTATTATTATGTCACCACAGTACTGAGATGTTTTCTGTCTGTAACATATCCTGCCTGCGATTGAGTGTCAGATAAATCAACAGCTCTGCTGTGTAGGTACAATGAAACAACAATCATTCATCTGCAATTAAAGTTACTTATTAAACTGTATTTTAAACAATAACAGTTTCATTTTAACTTATGTGGTTTCCTGAAATGGTGAATTGTGTCACTTAACGACCTGTTTTGGATAACATGGTCTGTTGGATTCCAACCGCGGCCTAAAATATATACCCAGAAGGCCGACACAGTCTCCAAAAGCCAAACCCAAACAGTGATTAAAACACAACATTGGTGTTTTTCTGTCACCCAAATTGCTTTCTGGTGTTTTGTAGTCACCGGTGGAACCAGGCTGAAAAGTCAAAGGTTCAATAACAAAGCTTTGTACTGTCTGTTTACTGGGTTTGATGGAGTTTTTTTTTAACTAACAGTAACAATTTAAAGATTCAATAATCACTCAACACCTAGTTCTGAACCCACAATTTTTATCCAACTGATTCTGGAGGAAAGATATTTTTTTCTGAAGCTTATAGAAGAGAGTACAAATCTAAAGGACAAAGAAATCATCAGTCAGTAGCACAGATAAGAAACCACATGTATGTAAAAAAGCTTTATCATACAAATTTTCACAATTAATTTTTGTACAAATTGTAAAAGACACAAGCAAAACTTTTATCTAAAACATGCGCTGAATCAACATGTTGTTCCTCTGTGCCGACATGACATGAAAGGATTTACTAAAGGATATACTCAGGGAGTGCACATTTAGCCCTTACAATGCTGTTATAAAGCAGATTTCATGTCAGCTCTATCCTTATGTTGATGCCTGTACAAAAATGTCCAATAATCTATTTAGTTAATCCAGAATAAAAAATATTCTTTTCACTCAAAACACACAATATTCAATGCAATCCTTATGCTGATCCAACAGAGGGAAAAAAGAGAAAAAGGACCAATGAGAAAAAGGTGATTTATTTAGTCTCACATTTCTTTCTGGTCTTCATGCGCAGCCACTTGCCATTTTTTCCTGGTCAAAAGTGTGGATCCTGTTTTTGATGTGGCTTAATTTAGCTTTCAAATAGTCACAGCGTTCCTTCTTCTCCAGGAAGGCTGGATCCTGCAAAAAACACACCCATGTTTCATGATGGAAGCAGTCTTATTTACATCAGTGGACAGCTTTATTGAAGAATAGCAAATATTGTTGTGGAGTCTACACACTAACACAAATCTGGGTTAAATGCTAGAAATGCGGAATTATTTCTCTGTTGTTTTAAAGTGGACTTTTGAACAAACAATCACTTACGGTCTTTTTCTCATGATATTTCATCAAAATGCTTTGAATCCTCTGCCGATCCTAAAAGATAAATGGAATGATGATGAAATGGTTTGTGTGGAATATAACATTAAACACTCATATAGCAGTGAGCATCACAACTGCATCATGTAGGAATAGTTCCATCTAATGTCTGTACAATAAGGTGGCCGAATTCTAACCTTTCCATCTCACATCCTAGATGCCTTCAGAAATGGTCTATAAGCGAAGTTACACATTTGTCTCACCTCTTGGCTTCTTCCATCTCTGAGCAGTCCTGCCATGGTGGCATCCAGCTCTCTGAACTTATTGAGGGTGGTGCTGATGTCTCTGTGAAGGTCCTTGTACTCCTGATACTGGTCATTGAAAACTGCTTTGTACTTCTCCCTTTCTTCCACACAGCTGATCTCTGGGTACTTTCTATAAGGAAGATTTTAGGGAAGATTAATCAAATTGGGCTATTGTTTTTGTCAGAGATTTTTGCTGAAAAAAAGTCAGAATATTTCTCTAAACCTGAACATGGACAGTTTAAATGTTCACTCACATGATGTAGTCTGCGATGATGTGCACTTTGGGGGTGTAGTCAGACGCCATGGTTCTGTTCAGACTGACTGGTTTCTTATGGACCTCAGGGGTGAGCGCATACTGACTGATATGACCTTTATCCATTTCATCCTTGAATGATATACGCTTTGTTTTCTGAGCAGTTAGCGGGATGGACTGGTGAAACTCCTCCTGGGGCTAAAGGTCAAAGAGAAGTCTTATGTAGAGCATGTGAGCAAACAAATAATGACTATACACCATGATGTGCGCAGGCCTGTGTCATCGTTACTGTGCAAGAAGCTTTCTCAGAAGCCTTGTAGCAAAATTAAGGTTAAACTACGTGTCAGAGAAGTTTAAAAAAAAAAAAAAGGACTGCCTCGGGAACCTGTCCATTTCTTTGGCTTTGGCAAGCTAAGCCTCTGCAGCTGCTTTCCCTCAACTGGGAGACAGAATTATTGTGCTCACTCCTGGCTTCTCACCTTTTCTTATTTGACATCAAATACATTAGCTGACCATGCTGTTTCTCACTCGTAGGTGGTGGCTGTGAAGCTTGACAACATGGATTCTAAAAAATGGTAATAAGCTTGGTAGCTGTTGAACGGAGCAATCATGAGGACCTAGACATAACAACAATACCATGTCTGTTTTTAATGTGCCCATTCCAGTATACTGCACTGACCATGTACAAGTACACATGTAGTGTTTGTATAGTCATCTGTGTTGTCATCTGTGTTGATTTATATTATCAGGTAGACTTATCAGACATATGTGTTTGGGCTGTATAGCAACTGGAGCAACAATAACTACACTTCTGTTTCATGCTTTGTAAAATGTTCATAACAGGCATATTGTGCTTATTGAATTGGATGAAATGTCAATGGTCACATGCCATGTAGTCAACATTTATTAGCTATTGTTTTTAGCCATCCTAGTGGCTAGTGACAGAGTCAATAGATATAAGAAAAACACAGTTTACAGCTTTGGGACAAATTCTGGTTGACTGCTGTGGCACCAGCCAGCAGAAAAAGCTGATATATCAGTACTGACATAGAGGCATGCTCACTACAGATTGTCTTGACTGACTTTAAATTTCACTGGATTTGATCTGCTACTGTTGTTTTGGAGCTGTTTTTGGCTTATTTGTGATCAGTATGAGTGTCCCTTACTGTGGCCACCAGTAAATGTAGTGTTTGTCATATATATTTAAAATAAACCCAAAGGGAGGATTGATGTGAAAAACTTCAATTAGACAGCCACTTGTCTCACACAATGGGAAAGACTGCGACAGACCGGCACAAGACATGAGTAGAGGGAGTCAGATGAGAGTGGGCAGAGCATGGCCTAATAACAAAACCTGACAGACACCGCTTTAAAGGGGACCTTTGGGCTTTTTGTATAGGTTTTATACGGTGAACTTAACCCTACTTCTATACTGAATCCACAAGGAGCACTTCCCATAACCAGCTCAATGCAACTCTTGAACAAGACACTTCATTCTTTTTATGAAAATGATTTCCCTCCCTCTTTAAATTTAGAAGCAATGAGCTTGTCTTTCATCTAAAATGTCCATAGCATTGCTGAAATGTACCTTGTTCTCAAAGTACTTCCTGTCCCTGCGTGCAGCCTCATGTCTCCACATCTTCAGACATACCAGGAAGCTTCCCAAATACGTTGCCATGTTGATGAAGATGAAAGCGGTTCCTGCCATCTGGCCCCCATCTACTCGACAGAGATTGGCCATGATGGGGTTAATGCCTATTGTCATGTAGCACAGTCCCCCTCGGTTCAAATCATTCAGGTAGACAATCCCTGCTGCCATGTAGAGCAGGAACATCGCCAAGTTGATGAAGGCCTCTGTCAGAGGCCACCAGGGGGCATCGAGGAGGATGGTGCGATAATACATGGTCATTCCCATCACCAAGAGAGCGAAGGTTAAAATCCAGGTGACTCCAGCTGCTGCCAGTATAAAGGGAGTCATAGGGCCTCCGTAGCTGTACCCAGACAAGCCTTGCCCATTGTTATATGCACCATTATAGAGTGTGTAACTGTTGGACCACTGGCTGTCTTTCTGGATGTAGGCGATGACACAGGCAAAGACCATACCCCCAAATAGGAGCTGAAGTCCAGCAAGAAGTCTGAGCAGGCCTGGCCAGGATTTCAGATAGGAGTACTTCTGGTTATAGACCTCCAGCTTCTCAGCATAGTACTCTGCAGGGTGGATACTCGTCAGGAGAGATTCCTCTCGTGGGGTCTGACTGAACAGATCATCAGAGGGGCTCTCCCTTAACAGAGGCTTGTGGGAGTTCTGGCTGGAGCTGCCCAGTGATTCACACCAGTTCCTACGCTCTGTCAGGGGACTTACAGGAGGGCTCACCCTGGTCCCATTAGGAAGGATCTTGATGCTGCTGGTGCAGGATTCAGAATTATCAAAATTGTCACTTTCTCTGGTCTGTTTATAGATGAGGCCTCCCCATGACTGAGGGATGAGGGATTTCAGCCTGTCCTTCATGCTCCCTTTTTTGTCATTGTTCTCCTTCTCTGTGTAAGGTGGAGTACTGGATGTGTGGCCCGTGGAGCTAGCACCTCCATCATCTGAGATATTGTCTGGTGTGGGTGTGTGAGTAACCCACACAGGCACTGGTGGATCACAAATGGAATTCCTCTCACTTGAGGAGGACCCGACCACGCTGTCAGGCTCTTGTCGCTTGAATTTCCTGCTCCAGCTTTTCATGCTGCTGGCTGATTTTGGTGATTCATTGAGAAAGAAGTAATTACACAATCCTTATTAGGCATGGAGGGTGAAAAACTGTGAAGGAAAACAAAGCTAAATTAGCAGATACAGAGAAAAAATCATTTATTTGTAGTCATGTTTGCATCCACCTTATTAATCGAAGTCTAATATTCAGCCTCCTTTTAGCTCTGTTTTGGTCTCTAAACAACTACTGAGGTAATATCTGAGGAATTAGCAGCTAAATGCTCCACTATGTTTGTAACATTTAAATGCGATCTCTATCTGGATATTTGGTGCTGAAGAAGTAGCAGGCATTAGTCTTCCCACACAAAAACTGATGTAGAAATGATTATCATCAGTTTGTGACATTGCTTCCTTTGACCTGGGACATGCCGTGTATATTGACATATCTGCCAGCCCTGCCTAACTAATAATACTAATATTTAGCACAGTCAAGATAACAAGAACACCGTTTTATAGAAGGTGTAAATGCAAAGAACCATCAATTGAATGTCTTTATACAGATAAAGGCATCCAGATGCAGATCACATGTTAATACCAGGTAACAGTGCCTCAGAGAGACCCCTTCATGTAGTCATTTGATCCATGAGTGAAATAAAAATATTGATTATAGCAGCTTTAAACTTGAGTGAGTTGTATAATCCATCACATTACATTATCACTACATGGTAATTCAGTTTAAGTGCAGGCTTTGACACAAATCACATGGAGTTGATATTCATTGTTATGGATTACAAGGTTGAACCAAGTTTGAAGGTTGTGCTGAAAGGTATTCGTACTAAATGGAGATGAAGTGTCTGGATTTCTAAGCACACCTACATTGTTGGCAAAATGGGAAGTATTCAGCTTTTGATTTGTGACAGCATCAGATACAAGGCAGACTCGACAACTCAGAGGGACAACAACATGACTGCAGAGTAGGTCAGGCTCGACTAATAACAGAGGAGTTTAAGCCGAGCTGTGACTCACAGCAACCTGCTGCACGGGCTCTTAATACACAGCAAGGGTCATGAGACTGTAACTCAATATCAAGTGGGAGCTCATTAATAGCACAGAGCATATTAGGTTTTAAAAAAAATTTTTTAAAAATCTTACCGGTTTGACCCAAACTTGTCTCTCTGGTCAGCGTTGCTGCTTGTAAGGAAACAGGAACTGATAGCCACTGTAAAATGGCCACCGCGTCCACCAGGCCCACTCAGCTCACCCTCCTCAGTCTCTCAGGTGACTCACTCCTGCTGTTAGACGCTCAGTTCTGCACACGCAGGGTGATTGGCCAATGTGTGTGGAGAACTGAGGGGGGAGTAAAAGCTTAATCATTAAACCTGAACCTCTCCTGTGCTGGTGCTGACTGGCACTACTAGGCTAATCTGTGGGGGAGAGAGAGTGTGGCTGAAACTGTTGACATTAATAAAACCGAGGAGAGGAGGTGGTGAGCTAACCTGAAATGATGCATGTAACCCACAACAGGTGCTTTAAAAGGGCCTGAATGGCAACCTGGACATATTTCCAGCACTTTATCATAAGGAAAGGCTAAAAAGTTGATAATCCTCTCATTAATACTACCTCAGGGACTCCTGGGTACATATACAAGCATTGTCTAGTAATACTTAAAGTATTCAGGATATCACTTTTAGCTATCAGAAACAGTGGCTTTTCCACAAGATTACACTTATTTTTAGAGACAAGCATGTGTTTGATATCAGCCCTACAATATCAATTACATCTCATATCTAAGATCTGTGAAATAGTGCTTTATCATCCCCTCATTTATGAATAATTCATCCTCGTCTCAGCTGTGTCATATTGTGTTGTTGGCACACAGGGAGTGTTTGGCACTAGAGGGCAGCAAGATCCTGTGCTTCTCACTTAGCTTGCCACCTCTGCCTCTCTAAAGACACATTTGCTCTGTCTCTTTATCACATTTACTGTCTCTCTCTCTTTCCCACTTACCTTTTCTCTGCTTCATTGAATGTTTCCAAACCGGGCTGCTCTTGTGAACACCAGCTAACACAGAGCTGGACTCATATAATACATTCTGGTGTTGAGATATTATAATGTTTTGAAGGAGTGACGTGCAGGTTGTTATTGTAATATAAGCAGTACCCAGTCTATTTTTCCGCAACATACCCTTTCAGCAATGACTGTGTGCTGCTTTTTCTCTCCAGTAAGATTTAACCCTTCAAATCTGACTCCAGGAATCATTGTGTAATGTGACGTCGCTCTGTGCCGGCGAGTCTTCTAGAGCAGAGCAGATTTTCATGTAGAGTAAGCTCAAGGCAAGGACATCTGTAGTGACCCCCCCCCCCAACACACAGACACACACACACATACACACACCCCAACGCATGCACACACATGCACAAACACACTGCAGTACTCACAGCCAATACAGTACAGTAAACACGAAACACAACCCACTTTCTCAAGTACTGAGTCCCAACAGTGGCCTTGGCCCGGGGCTACCTCATCTGCTGGTGCCATGCGTGTCCTCTACTAGCAGGTGCCCGCTCAGCTGCACGTAATATGCAGAACAATGCAAGAGTCATCTATAGAGAGCGTTTAGATTATATATAAAGCAAAGGCCTAACATGTACAATAGTAACATAGGTCTCACTATCCTGTGTAACATATAAATGTTGAATATTTGAAATACATTGTGAATCAAATCTTTAGATGTTTGTTGTGAAATGTCAGTTGTAGAACAGTTGTAACAGTTGTAATAATTTTACCGGCTTTGTCCAAAGGTGAAACAAGACTATGAGTTTAAAGCCATGCTAACAGCTCAGTGAGGCTGTAATTAGACACGATGGAGTTTTATGCTACATGCTAACATGTTAGTTTTGTGTGTTAGCATTCTAACCTTTAGCAGTTAGTTCTTTACCTGACTACAGCTGAGGATGATGGGAATGTCATCAGTTTCGTAGGTATTGACCATGAACCAAAGTGTTGGACAAACAAAAGTTTTGATCAAATGATGGAGTTGGAGAAAAAGTCCAAGCTAACCTAAGATAATCTAAGACAACCTAAGATAACCTCAGCTGACTGTCTCCTGTGTGCACCTTCATATAATATGAGAACGTCATCAATCCTCCTCAATTCTAATTTGTTATGACTGATCAATTTCTACTCAGCACTTTTATTTCCTTTATTTGATTTGGGGCAAATCACCATGCTCTAACTGTAGGCTGGTCTCCTTATTTGGTCTATTCAGACTTTGGTTTCTTTTTAATGTTTTTAAATGTAGCTCCAATGCCTTTCTTTGCCTTATGTAAAGCACTTTGAATTGCGTTTGTCTTCAAAAGGTGCTGTAGAAATAAACTTGCCTTGACTTGCCTGTTATGCAATTTTCCCTTGACCTCCATACATTTCTGACATTTCACAAAGGCTTTACAGTGTTTTGCTTTTGTTAACACTGTATGTGGTGTGATGGCAAGAAATCTCTTATACTCCTTTTAAACAGGTCAAAGTTACCATTCAGTAGCCTCCTAGAGTGCCTAGAGTGCCTCCTTAAATGTGTTGGATGTTAAGGCATTAACAGTTCAGGTTGTGATCAGTAATGTCAGTCTTCAGTATAAGTATTGGCGGCTGTGTAGAGAAATCTATAAAGCTGATTAAAAAACAGTGTTTGATGCGAGATGCGATCATAGATAAACTTCTTGCCTTGGCTGAAATGATTCTGTCAAGTGGAGGACACAGATATACATTATGAGTGTGTATCTGAATGTACACACACACATATGCACTGTAGATGCACGTACATTTTCATGCTCAATGTCCTGACACATGGCTTGAGGGCTCCAAAAAACAGCTCCTTTCTTCCTTCACAGCTAAATGAAGCAGGGAAGCTATGGCAGCCTCCAACAAACAACCTTGTTTGTATCAGTTCAGGCTTTGTCTGATCTCTCAGAGAGAGAAATGAGCAACAGAGGAGGAGATATAGAACGAAAGAGATGGAAGGAGAGAAATGATTGATGGTGAAATAAATGACACTCAAAAAAACATTCTGTGGAATGAAAAGGCCCTTCACACCCACTCTCTACCATAACAGCATTATGCATTAAAAAGGCCAAAAACCTAGATCAATACTCCTATTCTCCGTGATTTCCCCAAGTGTATGCCAAACCACGTTAGCCGAAAGTGATATGGAGGACATTAAGCATAATGCGGCTGCTGGCTATTAGCTCCCAGGGCAGACAGGGAAAAAAGTGGGGCCTGTAATAAATTCAATAAATGACTTCCCCTGCCTGCCACAAGCTGTCCCAGAAGGACCTTTTCACACTTTGACTCCTCCCCCTGTCCCTCCCCAGTGCAAGGGTCATCTTCAGTCCTCTGCACCCTGCTTCTTTCTCTTGTCTTTTATCGCTGTGGACTTGATCTTCAGTACCCTCTAAGGGATATCTCTGGTAATTTGATGTCTTTTTTCCTCTCTTTTCACAGTTAAACACAGGAATAGCAGTAGTAAGATGAATTAACTGTGTTCATTAAGAAACTGACATTGTTACAGAAGAAAATAAAGGGAAGCTTACCTGCACAGGACTTGAACTAAGCTGGGCATCTGTGGCTAAACTGGGCTTCATTTTACCATTTTTCCACTTTGGCTCACACAAGAAGCAAGAGTCTGATCTATCAATACATTTTTGAAATCACAAATTATCCTTATCATATATAGAATGATCAAAACAATATTCCATTTAATTATGCTGTCCTCTTATGGGAGGGATGATGAGCAGAGGAGCTGTGCTCTGTGTTTCCACTGCTGCATGTCTTTGGGGTTGTATAGCAACAACTACAGGGTGAATGACTCTGCCACTCTTGCGGGATATCGGTCTGCTGCCAAGTCCCTCCTGGTTTGGCTGTAATTAACCAGGCTGAGCCTTGTTTGTGCATGTGGACATGAATAGTAGCTTGTTATTTGAACATTAATGGCTGTGTGTGTGTGTGTGTGTGTGTGTGTGTGTGTGTGTGTGTGTGTGTGTGTGTGTGTGTGTGTGTGTCTGGTTGTGTGCGTGTTGTGTACAGCCCATAGTTCACCTTGGAACAGCGCCTCAGCAGCTGTGTGTCCTCTGGAGCGATGTTTATGTTTATGTCAATACATCCTCCTGTAATCGTGTTTTAGGATGTCCCTGCCTCATAGTTTTACAGGAAGAGATGTGTGGTGTCTACTATCTGTCAACACATGTGCCAACCCACTGTCAGTGACACAACTGACTTTAGACTGCAGCCAATTCCCTTTTCCTTGGGGTGGACCTTGTGTGAAAACATTTCAGGTTGGAGGACATGCTTGGCAATGGAAAATAATAGAGGTAATAATAAAGAGGTAAGATAATAAAGGTTTGTCTACAGATGCCCCCTCAAAAAAAAAAAAAAAAAGAGAGTTATGGTCATCGCTGAAGATAGTCTTTAATGATTTGACCTTGGTGTCTCTCCTTGCCAGGACAAAAGTTCACCTGCAAAAAAGGGACAGCAAACAGTATACAGAGGACATGTTAAACCCATTTGCCATCCATTAAAAGTTGATTTATTCCAGTGCTACTACGTACATTATGCATCATGTGGCAGTGTACACAGAACAATGATTGGGTTACATTTCTTTACTTTTTGGGGGTTTTTCACTCCGTTATTGTTCAGTAAAAGTGTGTTCTGATTCCTGCTCTATGCGAAAAGCCTACTGTTCAGGATAATAAAAGACTCTGGGATGCGTTTATCACTTTGACTCATCTACCATCATCAGAATAACATCATGAATGTCCCTCACTTCACTACAAAATACTGTGTATTTTTTTTATTTTCTGGAGAGAATTGGGTCACTATTAGATATTGGAATGGTATTTTGGTAGGACTTTGTTGGTGACAGGATAAGAACTGAAGAAAACAAACCTTTACAAATGGGTAAAAAAAAACAACAGAACCTGCTCATTCTTCCATCAGCAGAAAACAGAGTGAAATTAACAGAAAGCTATCTTCAATTTGACAGAATTTCAAACCCTTCACATCCTCTCTAGATTGTTTTTCTACTGCATGCTCGTTACATGCTGTGCATTGCACCCAGCTACCTTTACCCCTGCGGGTCCATTTGTCCCGTTTACTTGGCGACATCTACAATGAGGTCATATTTCACCCACTCTTGCTGCTCACAACCCCCCAGGGCCAAAACGGACATCTGTCAGTAAATGAGCTATTGCTCTCATGTTCGTCTTTTTTTTAATCTACTCTCTCCCGCTACCATGCTGCCTGATGAACGATGACATCCTTAACACCAGTACTGTCACATCTCTCTGGGACACTCCAGCATCTGTGATCCTTCCTGATGTAACTGAATATTACACACTGAGTGCAACATGGAACATGACCTGGGGTTCCCCTGCTTCGTCCTCTCTTTCTGTCGTTTTATTTTTTTTTCTTGCAGCCACTCAAAGGTCTTTGCTATGGGCCATTTCGGAAGCCTCTTCGCATGTGTGCGTGTTGGGGGAAACTGATGTTCTTAATGATGACAGATGACAAATACGAGGCTCAACCTCCGATGTAATGAGAAGGTGGAAACCTTAGATACGAAAAGGCAGGTGAGGTTACAGTCAAGCAGATAATCTTCCATTAGCCGTCCTGACTCATTGGAGATGAGACACAGATTGAAACAGAGACTGCAACGGCATGATGGTGGCATGTAGCACTGTACGAGAAGTGGCTCGAGGTGGAGGCAGTAAAGAGTCATGCTTCATCAACTCAAGTTAAAAGGAAAAAAAGCTAATTCTCTTGCGTGATCAAGTTCCACTCATAGCAAACTGAATATGTTTCTAAATCAAGTGCTGTCCGGTCAGTCCACAGCCTGGAGAGTGGACTCGCTCACTGTCTCACAGGGTTTAACTTAGACCAGATTCAGCCCGAAGCAGGTCAGAAATAATTAAGATCTGGGAAATAATAATGATTCTATTCGTCTGTTAGCTTCAGGGGCCATAAAGATGATTTTTAACATCCTTTTGGGACTCAGATTATGTACCATTCAGAATACTTTAGGACACAATGCTAGCCTGCCAACCCACTGACATCATGATCTGCCTTTTAAATATACTTTGGAAAAAATATGAAAATATTTCTCTTCAAATCAAAGATCTACAAGTCATCATAGCTCTGGGATACATCAAACATCATGCCTTTAAAGTGGTCTAATTTCTCCTCTATCATAGTCTTTCAGTGTCATTAAGACAGAGCAGAAACCTGATTGTGTAATGTTAAAGAATAGTTTGACATTTTGGGAAACATTTCGAGTTACATGAAAAGATCCAAACCATTCTCCTGTCTGTAAATATGATGCTCGCACAAGCAGCTGTTAGCTTAGGTTAGCATGAAGACAGAAAAAAGGAGGAAACATCTAGCCTGGCTCTGTAATAAAATTCATAATAATCGAAAAACAAGACATAATGTGTTAATGTTGGATTGAGCATGGCTAGCTGTTACCAGTCTGTGCTAAGCTAAGGCAACCAGCTGCTAGCAGTAGTTCCATATTTACTTTAGACATGAGGGCGGTGTTACTCAGCTAAAACTCAGCCGGAAAATGTCAAACTATTCTGTTAAACTTGCAGAGGGACCAATTCATCAAAGTTTCTTCAGCACTTTAATTTGTATCCTTTTGAGATTCTTTTGTAATTTTTCCCCACTGCATTTTTTAAACAGGGAATGCATTACAGAATCACATTACTGCAACTCTCTAAGTTCAGCAACTCTAAAAACCCTATTGTCCTATCAAATTAGGAACCGTTAGTAAAATATAAAAGAAAGACAGGCAACAAACAAAAAAAAAAATAAACAGAACTAAATCTAAATCATGAAAAATAATCAAGCCATCTGAGAAAGATTGTGTTCCATTGTCACTGTTGCAGAGAACCATGCAAAAGGGCAGGGTTGGTTTCTCAGTTCGACCTGTGATGTGTGTCTATATGGCCGTATGTACCAGCAGACCTCAAGCCATGCCATTATCTGACGACCACAGGAAGCTCTAATTAGTGGTAGTGAGGAAGGTAGACTACATATTTCATTGTTGTGTGTATGACTGTGCAGCATTGAGCTAAAAGTGAACTCGTTCTCTGACAAACACATTCGCAAATATTCTCTCAGTCAGTCTCGCTTTCGCTTCCTCTCTGCACTTTTTCATTTCTCACGGTGTTAGTAGAAATAGAAAGAAAGAGAGGTTTTCAAAACGTTTAGAGTTGCTGTGTAATGGAGGCAATGTTATGCATTACATTAAGACATTTTCTTTAAATTTTTGGAGAGGAATGTATCTGAAAAAGGAATGCAATGCTGTATTCAGACTGTTAACATCGTAAAAAAGCTCTGAAATTAGTAATTAAATAACCCTCTACTATTTATACATTCAGGCACTGAAAAATCACATGTCAATATGTAACTAAAAAAGATAGTCGCTCTCATTTTCCCTTGGTAAGAACAAGGAAGCTGAAACCTTGAAGTTGGCAACTGTGTAAATCTTTCCTACCCAGTAGTAACGCCATATGTATCCCCTTTGCTTTTCTTTTGTGTGACAGTTTCCCCTCCCCCTTGAGCACCTTTTCAAGCACTGACCTGAAGTCAGAGCTTTCGTAGCCTCCTCTAAAGCTGTCACCCTAACCTATGGGAAAGAATCCATGACACTAGTCTTTTGAAAGGGAAATCCAATGGTTTGTCTCGCTCTCCTCACCGTACAAACAGACAGACGGACGGATGTGTGGACGGATGTCCTCCATGGCCTCAGAGGGCCAGCAGGTGAGCCGAGGCCCTCAGCTCCACAGACCAACTTCCCCCTCGTGGTTAAGGACTCTCCGGTGTGATAGCCAGCTCTCACCCCAGCGACCCTGAACTCAGTCATTTTTTAACTATACAAGGGCTTTTACAAAAAAGCTAACTTGAACAGCCATACAATGGCTAAAACATAAACCATATCTCTACTTTATCTCGGTTTTTCAGTCATTTTTAATTTTTTTTTCTCTTTTTCATTTTTTGGATGCATTTGTGTTTTTTCTTGACTTAAGTCTGTTTGCTTTGCTTTGTTCTTTTGGAGTAGCTCTGATCCAGTCCTGTGCTGAGAGGCTCAGTCACAGAGGAATTGGTTTTTGGATTGGTTTTTTTGATGTTGGGTGGGAGGGAGCGGATAAGGGCAAGGATTGGGTCAGGGGTCAAGATATGGGTTCATTATAAGTCCAAACATGGACTCGCCAGCGGTTACACGGACAGCTTTGGATGGGACGGAATGAGGTGACGAGTTGGTTTGGGAGAGGTGGGGCTCGAAGGTGACTGCAGAAGGTTTGTCAAGGTTATCCGCTATCAGAGGAGGTGTGTGGTGCTGTGGAGGGAGAGCGCCGCCTACGGGTGTTGGAAGTCCAGGATCGCTCTGAGCGTTCAGAGCGCTCTGAGGCTAGTGAGGCGGGCCGAAAGCGGTGAACAAAGCCATCCAGGAAGTCCTGCTGCTGCTGGGTTATGGCTTGGGAGATGAGGCAGGGCAGCGCCTGCAGGCTGCCCGTCACCGAGTCCAGCTTGTCCTCCAATGTGCCGATGCGCTTGTCCAGCTCCTCACTGCGCTCCTGCAGCTCTGACACCAGGTCATACATCACATTCTGGGTCTAATGAAGGAGAGAAAGTAGATGTGTTTGGGGAGGTGCAAGAACAGGAGGACAGAGAGGGAAGAGGAGGAGGGAGGGACACAGGAGGGAGAGAACAGATAAAAGACATTACAAGTCTGTTTTACATCTTAATATCCACAAGCAGAGATGCAGCAGATGAAATGTGTAGAAGAAACAGTCTGTATTCATTGCCAGGGAGTGGAACAGTCTGAATCTGACTTACTCAGTCTGAAGAGAAGGAAAAAACAACAGGAAGCAGAGTGAAGAGCAGCTGTATACTTTCAGCAAGTCAGCATTGATTTTATCTTCCCACCGTTTCACAACCAGCTTCTCCAATCCATTTACAACCAGAGAGGGTGTTAAATGCTTTATGTATACGCCTGACACACACTCAATCATATAAAGATGAATGTCTCTATTTTATAGACACTTATCTTTCTTTCCACAGTGGGGCCAGTGTTAATGTATGTGGTATTTGCATGTAACTCTTGTACTCAGACTATTTTATACATTATAAAATATATGATATATTCTATACATTCTGTTGTAATTCGATATAATTTCTGTTCTACGTATGAGCCAGAAATCAAAGGGTTACTTCTCCACAGGGCTTGAAGAAGAGACATTGAGCCGTTGAACTACTGTAGGGTGTACATAGATGGATCTGACCATCGAGCAGAGTAAGGGCAAGTAAACACACATTAAAGGAGGTTGCCTCAGAGCCTTTTAAAACACACAGTGGAGTGCAAATGCCATCCACATCAAATGAGGCTGCAGCCATGTACCTCCCTTTGAACCCCCTCTCAGCTCTGCTTTGGTGGGTCAGCTCATGTCTATACTGCTGGACAGAAGTTACCCGGACACCACTGCACTCACCCTACAGCCAGATAGTGTTTACAGTGTGTGGCGAGGTTCAGGCTCTTACGCTGTCGTAAGATGTTCATGACAAAATTTAAATGACAACGAAAGCATGTAGCGGACTCTGGAGGTGATTTGGGAGCTCATGTAGGTCCTATCAAGAATGAGGCCACTGATCTACATTGAATATTAAGACAATGTGCACTGTGCAGGCTGGAAACAAAACAGGAACAGTAGAAATAAAGATGAAAAGTTGAAAGATGCTAAAAAGCTCTGTGGAGCTGATGGGAGCTGAAGAGGAGACATTGAGCCGTTGAACTACTGTAGGGTACCTTAAAATTGCCATTTTAAGGTTACAACAGATGGGAGACTTACCTTTGCCAGGTCCACCAAGGTGTTGGCCTGATCATTGAGTTTCCTCTGCTCCATCTTCACACTGCGCAGTCTGGCGGAGGCACAGGGAGGTGGGAACAGGAAGAGGAGGGAAGGAAGAGGTGGACAAAGGAGAATGGGGAGGAGGAGGAGGCAAGGAAGAATGGTGGAGGGAAAAGGGGAATAGAGGGGAGAAGGACGGTTTACAGGAGTGGAGCATAGAGAGACGGGTTGTTTGGGTTGATGAAGGGGCAGAGAGGGCCAAAAGGGAAGAAAGAAGGAGGAGGAGGAAGAGGAGGAGGAGGAACACATTTTTTTTTATCAGACATGCTCTCACTGGTGACATTGAAAACAGAGAGGACAGCCTGCATGCATCATAAATATATGTACTGTACATATCTACTGTATATGGATACATATATAGAGAAATATATATGTATATATATAAATATGTATGTATGTATACAAGCATTCCTGGTCTTGGTCAATGCAATACCAACCAAAACATGCAAAACTGTGGAAGCATACTGCGCTCGTTTTGAAAAATACACACTGTGTTTAACATGTTTTATCTGGATCTTGTTCTTCTGTTTAGTTATAACAAGATCTTTTTCTCATAATAGTTTAACGCTTTAAGTAGCACTTTTTAACTTAATAAAGTATTTTTCACTGCAATGATAAACAGTCTTACTACTGAGAGATGATCTTGTTACAACCCAAAAATAATTTGGTTTTGAATAAGAGGGAAAAAAAATCTCAATATAATGCCAGAAATGTACTTTTTCTATGATAAAACTTTTTTTTTTTTTTTTACCAGCAAGAGCACAATATGCTTCCATGCAAGAAACCCCCCAAATCTGGTTTTGAAATCAAAACATTCCCATCTCTTTTCACCCCAAAACTGAGACATTAAAAAAAGAAAAATATGACATGCCCTTTGTCAGTGCTACACACAGCTCAGTGGTAGGACTTCATGTAAACACAGCGGTCATTCAGTAAGCGTGCAGTGACTGTGAGCGACTTTGTGCACAATGAAACGTGAGTCTGTCAGAGCTGGACTTTGTGTGTGTGTGTGTGTGTGTGTGTATGTACATGGGTTGATGTGTGTATGCGTGTGTGTGTGTGATGAAGCTTGCCAGAAATAAATGTGTCTACTGACACTGCTGAACATACTACAACAAAGACATTTCAAATAACCTGTGCAATGAAACAGCAGACATGTTTTGTGATGCCTTCAATGTTGTGCCACTTTGTCTCTAATCAAATACATTATGGCAATGCAAGAACTGTTAATGTGTCATAGTTAGCGGTGGCATCACACAGACATCATCTGGATGTATGAGAGGAAGAATTTCCCTGTTCGGCAAATTATGAGACAGGATGACATTCAAGGGCATTTATTCATGTGCAAATCAGTATATCAGAGCAGAGTGAGGCTGCTCGCTTACGGCCTTATCTCTGTGGGAAACCGTTTCAGCTCGCATGTGTCTGTTTGCTTGGCTTTGTCATCCCTTATGGCTGTCGAAGAATAGGGGCTAAAAGCTTTAAGCGCTGCTTATTAGTGTAGCGCATAATGAGTACAATTTTGTGTTGTGCCGTGTCTTTTAGTGCTATGTCATCCATGCCATGTGCAAGCTTTGGCATTCGATCTTATGCCAGAAAGGGAAGAAACAAACAAAAATCAATATTAAAACAACAAGCAGGCAAACATTTCAACCTCATTTGAGCTACAGTGCAATGCAGTGTGTGTGTGTGTGTGTGTGTGTGTGCATGTTCATGTCATCACAAAACCAGTGTAGGATGAGTTCTGTTGATGCAGGTTAATATAGCCTCCAGAGCAGCTATATTAATCATGGGTAACATTGTACAGTACATCATAGATGATTATGAGCCGCTGGCCAGGCCAACAAAGCTCCAAGCTCATTCTGTGCAAGATGCTTTTTCTTTCACGCGTTCTCTCCAGACAACCCTCCACTATTGACACCAGTGGCAAAATGTTGATGCTTTTTTTGTTTCATTCCATTTGAGGGGGAATGGGAGGGAGAGGGGAGTAAATGGAACACTGAAGTAAAAGAAAAACCAAAAAACGATTCAGCATCCAGCATTTTTTCTTTTTTTTTTCTTGGTAACAAACTTTTTTTCATGCATGTCAAACGCAGACATGGAGAGAGGAGGAGGAGGAGGAGGGTGTTGAGGAAACAGTAGGAGGAGGATACATAGAAGACTCAACTTACTTCTGAGCTCTGCGGTGATAGAGCAAAACAAAGACAGAACACAGTACAGAGTTTTAACCCCACAACATTCACGAAACGAGTGAAACCATTACACTTCTCACTGTAAGCACAGGGTAAAAGGGGGTCGGAGGAAGAGGGGGACGGGGAGGGTAAGAGGAAGGACCATTACACTAGATTGCAGTGTGTGCTCGTGTATGTGTATGCACGTGTGTGAGTTTACGTGTGTGTGAGCATAACAATCAAAGGAAATAGTACTCTAGCAGAAGACATCATAACAAATGCTGTACCACATATCCTGTTACAACTTCATTTCATCAGTTTATTAGCAATGCAACTATTAATAATACAGCCTAAATATTTTGTACCTCAAGTAACATTAAAGACAATCACATGGATCAAATATCTTAATAATAACATACTGTGTTTTCAGTTTTAGGGGGAACATGCTAAGTGATTCCCTCAGTGCTTGGCGGTGAACGTATTTCTGTCAAAGCTTTTATTATATGTACATTAGAGGAGACAAAACAGCCACAATGCAGGACTTACTGGTGAATGGCTTGGAGAAACTTGCGCTGGTGTTTCCGCACCTTGGCGTGATCTATCTTCTTGACCAACTTAGTGTGTTTGTAGATGAGCCATGTTTCCCTGAGTACATTGGCAGCTGTGTTCTTTACCTGTGAAACAAGGTTGAAACATTAAGATTAATATTACTGTCTGGAAAACAATTAATGACAGAGAAGCTGAAGAAGTGACAAGTGAGTAATTGAGCTTTCTGTGGCTTTTCTAAACCAAAGTTACAAGCTTCTGTATGTCTTTGTCACAAGCTCACTGGAGTTACATGGTGCAGCTCTTCTTCCCCACTTCCTACCCCCTTAATTCCAACACTCTTGCTCAAACCACACGAATCTTCAAACTCTGCCCTCATTTTGATGTCAGCTGCACACCTGTTCAGTTTTGTAACCACATCCTGCAGAGTTGTGATGCTATTGTTTTGACAAAATCTGTCAAAACCACTCAAAACTGCTTCTGTGGTAGTTGCTGCCACAATAGGTGTTTCCAGCACCACATTTTGCCATGATGACACACACACACACAGACACACACACACACACACAGACACACACACACACACACACACACACACACACTCACAAGGTGAAAATAATACCAGCCACGCTGTCGAGGATGGTAAACATGCAGAGGTGGCGTAATGGGTTTTTAAAATGTGACTCAGTTGTGTCACTGAGGAAGAGTTTGCAAGTTTACAGTTTTGATTATGTAAGACAATAAGATTAGTATCAATGTGGGGCATTTGCAATGATAGTAAAATGAGGACGCCCTGCAAACAAGTGGCTCTCAAACTGGAGGACATGACAAGATCAATACAATTAGTGGTGAGATAATTTGTGGAATAAGAGAGAAGAAAAAATGTGTTTCTGCTGAACAACATGGGTTTATTTTTTAACTTTCTCAACCTGTCTTAACTGGGTGGTTTTACAATTTTTAGCTTCACTTCTTGAAACGTCTGTGTCTCTACAAAATATTGCTTTCTAAAACATTTAGGTGGCTCTTGTAAAAAACAGCAATCTATTATCACAGTTAATCCAAATGCAGCAGCATGCAGTGACTCACTCGTTTGCAGAGTTGTGTGTCCATCATGAAGTTGTGGACGTGTTTCTCAGCCTTGGTCAGCTCCAGCTTCCTGGCTACCACTGCAACCACCAGTGCTGTGCAACCAGCTCCCTGTTGCACAAAGATGTGGTCAAGCAAAAACAGTAATGCTTTAATGCTTTCAAAATACATTAATGATGTAATAATAAAGTAAAGAAACAAACCAAAGCAGCTAAGTTGCATCTGACAATTCCATTAACATCAGTTAAGCAGAGGAAAATAACTCAAATATGCTGCGTTCAAGTTCTTCTAGACAAAGATTATTTGGAATTCACATCATTATAAAGGTGGAGCAGGC
Organism: Chaetodon trifasciatus; assembly: GCA_037975065.1. NCBI lineage: Eukaryota > Metazoa > Chordata > Actinopteri > Chaetodontiformes > Chaetodontidae > Chaetodon > Chaetodon trifasciatus. The sequence goes on from JBBMOE010000012.1 coordinate 2,988,545, forward strand.
CAAACACACCTGTAATGACAAAAACTGGCAAGTAAAAGAGGCCTGTATTCAATAACAAGGCATATGTATGAGGGTGAATATAGTAGCATTCCACTTTAAATTCTGTCAGTTTAGACAACATGTGTGGTTTCAGGATCTTCAGTTAGACTTTGTCACAAACTCATATTGATTGTCGAACACAAATTGCTCAAAATCTTCACATATTTATTGCCTCTCTAAAAGTAGGAGAAGTCAGCTCAAAGCTGTGTTTCTTTCTGCAGTGAGTTCAGTCGTGGCCAAAGTGAAGCTGGCAGTGAGTGTAGTGAGAGCTGAGGTTTAGTTTTATAACTGTTCCAGTCAGCGTCCTGTGAGAATGTTATGTACTTTACTGAGTGAAGAATAAAGGAACCCACCATAATCCCTGTAAGCAGACACACGCCTTTCCCACAGTACGTGTGTGGTACCATGTCCCCGTAGCCAATCGAGAGGAAGGTAATCGAGATGAGCCACATGGCTCCCAGGAAGTTACTGGTCACTTCCTGTTTGTCATGATACCTAAAGTGACGAAGACAAGCAGAAGTGGGATATACACAGTCAGTAAAACTGTGCACAGTTGCGTGAACGTGAGCATGCTGGAGAATGACGTGGTGCTGTGTGAACCAAACAGGGGTGGTGGGTGGAGGTGGAGGTGGTGAAGATCGAGGAGGGAGGAGGAGGAAAAAATCATGGTGTAAGGTGTTAGACCTGTTTTGTAAAGCCAGTTTGGCACAGAGGCTAAAAAGAAATGCATCAAAGTCCATTCTGAGTGAAACAAAATGAGGGTCTATTCAATGGATTTGCAAGAGACACTATAATTCATTTCTATTCTTCTGCTTTGAGTAATTTCTATCTGAGACAGTTAAATGGAGAATGTTTAATGGGCAGGAAACTTAAAGTGACATGAAGGCAGGAAAAAGCAAATAGTGTCTGTTTCTGAAAGAGATCGTTGGAATGATTTCAAACTGAGGGAGAAAAATCACTGAACACGTGTGTGATGTTCAGTGTCTGTCAATATAAACATTAACCTTTCGGTGGAGGAATGATATGAGGGAGCATTCAAAAAATGGATCTGAAGCCAAATCACTTACTCTTGCCGTACATTAGCACAGAAATGATGACATGTTTCAAATGACAAAGAGACAGGCCATGTTGCCGTAAGTGACTGGATAAAGAGCACCGCAGGTCAAACTTGATTTGAAGATGACAACCCAACTCATGTAATGTCAGAGCATCCAAAAGTGCACATACAGCTGCATTAAATCAACTAACAATTGGCTTATTGGTCATAGTTTGCTGCAAATCTTCCTCCATCGAGTTTACGCTGCCCCAAAAAAGGTTTGGCAATGCAAATCATCACTTCAAACATGTTGTTTGCTGAAAATAGCTGACAGCCATGCTTGAATTGTCAGTCCAAAGGTTCTCAGTGCACAAACAACAATATTTCTATAAAAAACACACTGTTCAAAGCTGGATTGATGATGACATTCCCATACCTTTTGCAGCAAGACAAAAGTCCATCACAGAGGCAAATCTGCCTCATCCACCCACCCTCATTCAACTCGCCTCATTATTCCCAATGGGCTGTCTAGGAGGAGATCAGATAAGATTTAATTTTGGAGTTAAAATCAAATATTCATTAAACACTTTGAGACAACATCTCGCTAACATCCTTCTGACAAGATGACGCAGATGGAGTCTAATTTCTTGGGATTCTGTTAAGGCTTTTCTAAAGGGTATTCTGACTGGGCCAATCATGAATTACTAACAACAATGAACTATCCAGCAGCGACCCAGCATGTGGACTCACAGTGACCAGAACAATTAGGTCAAATTAAAGCACAGACTGGAACACTTAAGACCTGACGATGATTTTCTTAAGCTTTTCTTGTCAAATGAAGGTCCTAAAACAAAATTAACAAACCAAATAAACAAAAAGAACCCCCGGTTGGTTTTGTAGAAATGACCACTCCTCCTCCTCCAAGACAGTTCATTGTTATCAGATATCATAAATCAACTAATCATGCCTTCTGCAGTTCTTAAAACTCCCACTCTCAAGTTTCCACTCATGCTCAAAGCCAGGGGAGAAAATAACTATGAGCGCTTTCTTTTTTTTCCCTCAGAGTGACAAAAAAGTGTGCGGTCTGTGGGAGTCAAGCTTATTAAATGACATGCAGAGCAGCAGTCTGTACAATACCATGCAGGAATAAAAAAGATGTCTGCATCCTGCATGCTTCAAAGCCAGTATATTGAGAGCAGGGGAGCGATGGGAAAAACTGGAGTCCGTATAGAGATCAAAACCACCTTTGACAAATGCTGCAGTATTATCAGGTGGAAGGGGACTGTACGTCTTCTCGGACGGCCTTTCATTTGTAAACAGTGGGGTAGGATTGGATGAGTTACAAAGGAAGAAGCTCATTGAATTTGACACCCCTGTCTCTTTTACCTGCATCCCAACACTTCAGCAGCTGCCCTTTGATGGCTGCCAGGGGGCTAAACTTGATCAGTGGGCTAAATATTGTAATTGCAAGTGACTAGTATGTTAATTTCATTCATCTTGTCATCAAGGCGTGCAGAGAGTGAGTCATGTCTTCAAGGCAGGCAGAAAAGTGCTGCACCTTTTGGCTTAGTGAACAATGCATTACAGTTCTCTCTGTTGTAAATCTACCCCATAAATATGCTTGACAAAAAAGCGTTTTTTGTTTCTTTTTTTGTTGTTTTGTTTCTTTTTGCAATTAAATGTTTGAGAGAACGCATCCTGTTTCGTTATCTGTTTTTCTAATAGTGGATGTGGCAATACATTCTCAGCGCACGTTTCAGCAATACAGCAATACCGGAATAGAGACAGAGGCTGAATGGGGAGCTAATCAATAGAATTTTAAGGCTCTCAATATACTGTGTCAAGTTTTGGAATAGCATGGAGAAGAGCTGGCACCACTTTCAACCTATTCCAGGACAAGAGGTATATCGTGTCTAGAGCAGACAGTTTTATCCCCCACTGTTAAATCCTCCCTGACAGACACTCTGCAGCGAAAGACCTATCCTGAAATCACTTACTCAAACATTTCAAACATGATGTTATTTATCCAATGCGGTATATAAAATAATACTGTAATTTACAACCAAATGAGCTCTGAGAAAACTTTGCTTCTGTGGTGGGTTAGAGGAGGGAGTAAAGCTTGATTGACACAACGTAAGACAACATGAGGTAATGTCTCTCTCTGAGCTTGCATCCGCGTCCATCTCTTCCACTTATCAAGTGTTCTTGTCATCCCATCAGCGTATTCTCTGTTTGCGTGTGATAGTTCAACTGCCACTGTGTGTAGATGAGCTTAAGATACATGTAACCAGTAAAACTACAGCGACCAAAGGTGACAACAGATCCTCAACAAACAGAAGCGATGGATCAAATGTGAAACACACACGCGCACACACACACACACACACACACACACACACACACACACACACACACACACACACACACACACACACACACACGCACACAAAAACACTACAACATGCACTTTCTTCTGTTGTTGCTAATTAGATGCTTAGTTGCTTAGAATAAGCCATTAGTAAGTGCTTTATAATGACGGATAAAGATCCAATATGCTACTAATATGCATGCTAATAAGCAACTAGTAAATGGTTATTATAAAGTTTTTAGCATTAAGAACAAAATGAGGGCTAATACATGCAAACCTGATTCTACACAAAGATCTATATATCAAACTTCCTCTAGGAGAACCACAACATTGCCTCTGTTTCTATTTTCCTCCGCTGGTCAGCTGCTACAGCAAAGCAGACGACTTCCTCCAAATTCAAAAGCGACTGCTTAACATTCTGCAACTATTGCCAGCATGCAATGACAGCACTTCCCTGTACTTCCTGCATTTTTGGTTTCACATCAACTGAAAACAAATTAAAGCATTTTTTCAACAAGTGAAAGTCTTGTTGATATAAATGAATTTGAGTGCTGGCTAAGATTACTTGGGGACAAATATGTTGGGATGCTCCTCCTCAGGGAGCATGTTAGTTGCAGTAAACATGAGCAGATTAAGCTCAAAGAGATGATGACCCAATTAAAAAACTGCAAACCTAACAGTGTTTTTACAGTGCAGCCAATATGCAAAGCGAGCAAGAAAGCAGCAACAGCATATACCAAGTGGACTCTAACATTTTATGATATGCACATTACATAATATATTACCATGTTTTAAGAAAATAAAAGTAAACAAATTTTAAAAAAGTCCAACTTAGTAAAGTTGAGATAAGCTGATAGTAGTTTTTTATCTAAGAGCACAAGATAAAGCACTAAATAAAATGGTTTGGCATTATGCCAGAATATACAATATCTAAACTTTAATGTAAATATGGTCAAAGTGAATTTTCAGCCATGCTGGTGGCTTTAGTCTGCCACTTTGGTCCAGAGTGAAATATCTCAACAACTACTGGAAGGATTACCACAAAGTTTTTTACACAGATGTTCATGATCCCCAGAGAAACACTCCTAAAGACTTCAGTGACCCACTGACTTTTCCTCTATCACCACCATCAGGCCGACATTCGGATGGATTGTCATGAAATCTGCAACACAGATTCATGTCCCCCTCTGGATGAGTTTTTACAACTCTGGTGATGCTTTAACATTTCAGCTAGCACCATCATCAGGTCAACATTCTTTGCTTTTCTATTGCTTTGATTTTTGACTAAATGCCTGCAAAACTATCCCCATCAGCCTCAGCTGTACTCTCTGTTTATTGCTAATTGGCAAATGTTAGCATGCTAACACACTAAACTAAGATACTCAACATGGTAAACCTGCGAATCATCAGCATGCTGTCACTGTGAGCTTGGCAGTACACTGATGTTACCATCTAGCTCAACAACCACATAAATATGTAAATTTAAAGACAGACGGCACATTTTCAAAAGTTACACAAACCTGTCGCTAGCTTGGAAAAACTTACCCTTCTTAGTCATAAATGTGTACGTATACTCACGCCCTCTTGAAACATCCTTTGTTTAACATACATCTGTACTATCTCTATCTCATTACACTTTTGTTCCATTCACTTCAATTAAAACATGTATGCAGAGGACAGAGAGCTGTGTCCACAGCCATCTTCATCTTTTGGCTTTGTGCCTGAGTTTAACTTCTTAAACACACTTGACCAGTTGTTGGGCTCAATGTCACAGTGACCCCTCATCTAATAATCAAACATGGTGGAGTGGTGGTCTCACAAGGTGTGTTGTAACTGTACTTTGCCAATTAACATAAACCATAAATCAAAAGAGAGGCTTGCTGTGTTTCAGAAAGCAGACTTTTGATTAAGTGTGACTTAATGTGCCTTTGTTACACCTGCTGCATAACTGTTGAATGAAATTATTTTGTTGGATCAATGATAATTCGACTGCACCGAAATAATAAACTATACATAATGTATTACTGTCAACCAACTAAGTCTTAAATCCAAAAGTAAAGAGCTGCTTGGGTTTGCTGACTTGCAGATTTTGCAGTGAGGCAGGCTTCAGGTCTCTGTTGCCAGAAAAGATCAAATGTGTATGTTTGTGAATATCATCCATTTTAAAGATACTTAATGAAAACTTCCAGGGAGCTCCGACACTGGGTGAAATTTCCTGCAAGTCACTCTATTACAAATAATGAAGTAAAAGACGTCAGCTAGCGTGAAACGCTCGCACAACCCATATATTTTACATATGAGCACTTCAGTCAGTGTTTTTTGCACAAAATCAGGCTTTTTCTGTCCTTCTTAATCTCAAAAGAAACCAGACAGGGAACTCCATTTACAAAGCTCTAAATCTTAATGTTTCGGTGCTGGAGCATGGTCATGTCTCTGGGGTTATCAGATAGTGAGTAACCCATTACAGATGTTTCCTTGAATTAGGCTGAAGACGCTTCCACAAAACTCAAGAGTGAGTTCTGGTATGTCAGTCCCTGCAGAGCCTGTTACCAAATTTGTGTTCCAGCTGGAAGCAAGATCACGACAGTCCCCATGTTACTTCTTTAAAAAAGGTAACGTTGATCCCAGAAATAATATGCTCAAGGGAATTTATCATATACCCAGTAATGTGTAAGTTCACCTGCTGCAAATCTTCCGCGGACGCAACAAGCTTTGAAATACCACCAACACTCCACCTCCACTGCCAACTACACACACCTAAGCATTTTCTTTCATGCTCCCAGTCTTCCCAGTGTACTCAGCACTCCACCTAATCTGCTGTGCTTCTGCCCACAACATGAAGTTTGGCTTAAAGGTAACTCTTGCTCATTTAAGCCCGTGAGATCACTGGCTGTTTTACTAATCTCTACCCATGTTCAGGTGCCCCACGAAGTGCCTGCCCAAAAAGGTATCAAGGTTTTTAAGGTTTAATTCTGTCATAAGAAGTGATCATTTTCCAGCAGCTTGTTCTCCTTTGTTAGTTGCTGTGAAACACACAGACATCCGTAAGAGAAACATATTTTATAGCTGACAAAACACGACTAAGAGTGGAGATGAGTGAAGAAAAGATTTTGTTGGTATTTTTGTTTTCTGATTCCTCAGCTTTTTCATGTAATACTGATTGATAAAGTGCTGGGTGTATATGAAGTGTTAGGAGAAAAAAAATTTATAGCATCAATAGGTTGATTACAGTCATGTGACAAATTCAGATGGAGGGCCGGAAGTGAAAACTGCAATGGACGCGAAGAAGGAAAGTTCTTACTGGGCTAGTTTAGATGAAATTATGAGAGAAACAGAACATATGTTGGATGTGACCCTTACGTTATGAAGAGGAGCGATTTTTCAACTGAACTGAAAGTTTTGCTGCTACTGAGGCAGCAGATATAACAAACTACATGGCCCTTCAGACGTCGCTCTACTCTAGCATACAACCTTCTTGTTAGCGTTGGATCCACAACCTCGGGCCAATGTGCTCCGGGATGACTGTTGTTTTGTTTTTTCAAGGGTGCGTAGCTTTTATTGTGCTGTAGACACAACCTACCAGCAAACATTCAGCGCCGCGGTGCTGAATGTTGACGTTTACGTTACGGTTGCTTGCTAGGTTAACCACTCGCAATGGTTACGTGAAATGCCACCAAAGCAAGCAACCGTAGACAAAGTAAAACATCAGCATTTTGAGTGTGTGTTATAGTGCCTCCTGTGCAGAAAATCACTTCTAGCCCTCTGTCTGTAGTTCATGCCACAACAAAAGCGTGACGTGACGTCATCTGCAAACAACCTGCTCAAATTTGTTGCGAAAGAAAACAGGAAACCACAAGTATCTTAATAATATCAGAACAACAGTGTTAACCACTCTTTAAATATCTTGTTGCTCCTGAAAACCATAATCCACGACAGATTAAATAAAGTGATTTGAAAATATCAGTAGAGCACATACTGAGACATTTAGGAGCTGGTCAGCTTGTACATATTAACACAACAAAATCGTCAGATACTGTGTGTGGGGTCAGAACTGATATTGCCCTGATGGAGGAGAAAGTCTGAGTTCAGTGGAACAACTTGGGTACGATTATAGTACTCAGTAATGACAAGAGTGTGCTGTGTTTAATGCTTTCATTGAGAGAAGGTATAAAAAGACAACAGGATCATGTCTGCAAAGGCATCTAACACATTTAGTGGAAGTTCACACACTGGTCCTTTGAAGCCATTTTACTTTTTAATATCCTGTTAACTACACAATTAAACATGATTTCCTCTCTGTCATGGCTCATGTCATAGCTCACAGGAAACTGAGCCCTCTCTAAGTACTACCCAGTCACTGAGAGCATTTCATAGACTGTACATTGAGGACAGCAGCTCTATGAGAGCTTTGATTCTCTCAAACTGGTCAAAAATAGGTGACCACTAATAATTCACCTTTGACAACGCTAATTTCTTCTCACTGTACACTACAATGGACTAAACAAACCAACACAAAGAAAAAAGCAATGTGCTAAAACTGGATGTCTTGTTCTGTGTGTTTCTAAGCCCAGGTAAAAATAATAAGAATGATGATTGAAGGAACCTTCTGCTTTAAGAAACTACTACTTGTCTTTGAGTGAAGAACAGCACAGATTCAGCTCATGATCTCCAGAGCAGATCATATCTTGAGTGATAATAACTTCCACGTTCTTTGTTATGCAAATATGCTTTGCGGGCTTGGTATATGACTTTGCCATAGACTGCAATCAATACCATGCCTACAGAGGGTGCATAGTTTAAAAACAAATTATCAGATCAAGCCATCAAACCATAGAGAATCCACCTGTCCTTGAGGTTGCAACAATTTGCATAAAATCCATCTGTCTTTGTGGAAGACAGGCTCAATTTGAAGATAATGTGAATGATTAAGATTAAAGGAAAGGTGTATTAGACATTTTGGATATGCATAGCAAACTGTTCACATTGTGATCTTTGGGGTTCATTGTTGGGCACATTGATCCAATAGTAGATCAGTGCTTTTCAATGCGGAGTCCCAGTTTGCGCTTTGATTTACGTTAGCATTTGTGGAAAGAAATGCTTTGAAACAACAGATGCATTTCAAAGTTGTGATTGTCTGTTTAGCCAGGAGAGTAAGGAGGCATTTCTTGTTGCTACCCATTTTTGCTGCATTCTGAAATTGAATCTAATGACAAACTTAAAGGAACAGCAGTCTTTGCATCAGTGTGGTTGCGCCTGTAGCCTGCAAACTGTAAAGTGATAAAATCTACCTGAATATTTCATGTAAACCAGTGGTTGGTGTGAGAAAGTTCAAGTTGCACTGGTGTGTGTTTCTCTGGTGAGACATTCGGATGGTCTGTTGTTTGCTGGCCCTGTTTGCATCTTGTGGCTAACCGATGACACAATCTGGATGTCAGACCTTGGGTGTAGGTGTAGCTGACTAGTAATTCAAGCCTGATAATCTGGTGCTGTGCTCTGAGGGAAAGTCAGCTAAACTTTCTGTGAGCTTGTCTTTTACATAGCCTACGGGTCTTCACCAGAGAAAGCGAGGTGAGAAACAGCAGTCTCACATCGCCTCGAAATAGAGCGTTTTGTTTCAGATAACAGAGTTAGAACAGGAGAGGAAGAGAATTAGATAACAGTTAAAGGGGAAAAGAAGCGAGAAACCACGGAGGCAGGCAAGGCATGCATGCAAGTGTGTAACTGAGAGATTAGGCCTGCTTGTTATGGATAAGGGAAGGCATTGGGACAGGGAATCAGTAGTGGGGAGAGATGAGGAAAAACTGCAAAGCATGCCACGTTAGATGGGTACAGTAGGAGATCTGCAAAGGATCAGACAGGAGTAAGAGAGAGAGGGAGGGAGCCTTATGGTAGTGCGGGAGAAGCCAAAAGAGCTTAGTAAAGGAGCTTAGTTGAGGTAGGTTAGCTCTGAAGATGGACTGTATCAAGACAGACGGGAAAGGGGGCCAGTGACCAGCGTTAAATCCATCTACTATAACATTAGCATTCCTCCCAACTCCCTCCCTCCACCCCTCCATCCCTCTCTGTCCCCCCTGTTGTGTGTCTTTCATTCCCCCCATCTAGGCATTTTCCAGGTAGACTCCGTGCTCGTCCAATCTCACACCGTACTGCCCTTTGATTGGCTCAGGAGCTTGGTCAATGCGACAGTGTAACGGCGCGTTTAACAGAAGATACAAAAATCACACACAGCACTTTAGGAAACAAGCGCCTCTTTTTTTCCACTTTTTTTTTTTTTGTTACTTGAAATGATGGGATCGATAAGTAAACATGAAAACTTTCATGCTGTTTTGATGTTTACAAGAGGAGGGGACGAAGGGGGATGAGGACATTCAGTTCACGGGTGTAAACAAAAACTGGAGATACTGCATTCAGCACAGATCATACTTCTCCTTCCAGAGAGTCTCAATTTAAGAACAATGTGCTGTGCAACAATGGAAAGCAATGCCCTCATTTACCTGCCTGGACTTGAACTGCATAACACTACTCAGATGTAGTTGGCGGTCAAAGTCATGCTGTATCATGGATAGTAAGACACACCCAGGACCAAAAGGACATTACCTACAACACAAAATGACTTGACATTTGTCCTCTCCTTGCATACTCAGACCTTCCTTTGGCTACAGGACCCAAACTGTCTTCACCTCTAGAGCAAAAATCTTTGGGGTAGAAGCAACAAAAGTCTGTGGAAAACCATTACAACACTGTTCAATTAATTTTGTGAAGGGAGACACATAATGGGATGGTAATGTGTGAACACAAAGAACAGAAAGGCTTTAGCTCCTCGACAAATCTTTGGAGTTGCTGCTAAAAAGACTTTTCGTGCAATATGGATCTATAACAATTGCATAAGGAGAGGGAGAGAAAAAAAATGAGACAAATTGCCCTCTGGTACATTCATGAAGGTGACTTGAAGGAGCTGCTCCATTTTAGCACAAATTTCCTCCTCCTCCTCCTCCTCCTCCTCCTCCTCCAGCCCCTACTGGCCTAACACACAATAGTTAACAAAGAGACGCTTGCTTCAAAGTGCTGCTCACACCGTTGGTCTCTGCTGTGCTCCTACAGCCACTAAAAGCCTGTTTTCTTAGCAGAAGGATGGTGCCACTTTCATGCCAACTAGAGGGCCTACCTAATCCTCCTTTGTCACACTGAGCTTGGAAAGGATCATTGGTCAGTTGTTTTAGATGGGCTGCCCCTTCTCCCCACTACCACCCCACTCTCCAACCCCACTCAGGGCAGCAGTGGCGCCAGCTCGGTGCAAAATGATAGGTTGTTTTTTCCACGGCTAGAGAACGAGGACTCACATGGTATCCCTATGGAGCAGCATAGTGGGGAAATAGAAAGTACAACAAAACATTATACAAACACACACACACATGCACGCATACACACCTACATGTGCATGCTTGCACCCATCCGTAGAAACACACGTAGACATACACGTACACAAATCCACCCATCTGAACACACATGATATTCTGAAACTGAAACCAAAGGACTACCAGCATGCACTGCTCATGGAAAGTGTGTGTGTCACAGAGTGTGTGTTTGAGAAAACCAAGACTCTGTTGGTGCGACTTGTCTAATCTTCTATTTAAATCCAGATTTACAAATTGACCCCAGCATACTGTGGGATTGGAACATGTTAGATGTCCATTCTCATAGTTTCTTCAAGTATAATTCATGTGGAATTCCTGTCTCAGATAATGAGACCCAATAACAACAGTCATCTCAATGTTTGGCCAAGACCTTCAATGTTAAATGTAAAGGAAAAGTGCAACATTTTGGGAAATCCACTTATTTCTTTTCTTGCAGTGACTGAGTGGAGAAGATCCATACCACTCTTATGTGTGTACTGTAGCTCGAATCAGCAGCTTAGTTTAGTAACAAAGACTGCACAGTTAGCCTGTCCAAAGGTAAAAAAAGTCCTCTAAAGCTCAATAATTAACAAGTTGTATCATGTTTGCTTAATCCATACAAAAGCCTAAATGTAAAACTAACGGCAAAACTGCAGTTCCTCAAATGCCCACTTGAGGCTGGTTTCAAAAGTGAGTCAGTTCCCATAGACCCCCATGTTAAAATGCCTAAACTTACAGCAGAAATAAACATCTTTACAGTGTGATACAAAAATCGGTTTTGGTCTCTTAAGCTAATTTCCTTGTTCTTGGCAGCTGTATGGGGGGTGAATTTTTATTTAAATGAAATTATATTAAGATATAAAGTTATGCATAATTATAGATGTGGCTGATTTGAGTGACAGTTGTTTCTGGGCTTGCACCAGTAACTTCCTGGATCTTCTGCTGGTTACCTGGCATCTGGTTTCATGCCTTTGTGCAAAGCTAACCTAGCTGGCTGCTGGTTCCAGCTACATATTAACCATACAGACATATGAGCAGTATCAAACTTCTAGTGTAACTGTCTGTAAATCAATTAGCATCTTCTTCTTTACTGTATGTCTTTAAGGCTGGGAATAAGAGAGAGAGATAGTGAATGAGTGCGTAGCAGCAACCATGAAATTTCCAAATAGAGTACAGAGGCCTTACTAATTGTAAACAAACTGGACAGTGTGTTGTTTTGAACTTGTGCCAACAGTAAGTAGAGGTGACACCAGTTACACCTCGTTGTCCTGCCTCTGTGTTCCAGAGGAGCTGGTGTCAAAGGTCAGCTGCTCTTTTCGTTGCTGGTTCACCCTGTGAGGTTTAAACCCACCAACCCACAGTTGGAGGTGCTGAAGGTCCCAGAGGATCCAGGGCTGGGCGTGCGAGGGAGTGGTTAGTGACAGGCGTTAAAAGGGCGGGGGAGTGGGGTAGTTACGAGGAGAGGTAGAGGAAGGGAGGGGAGGTACTTAGTAAAAGCAGGTGAGGTGAGCTGCAGGAGGACACTGAGCATCTGTAATCAGGGCCTGGCTGAAAGCCCTCATCTGAACTGATACTTGACTTTTACAGTGCAGCACATGTACAGTATCATACTGGGTCTGACAAGAACTGCTTCTATAGAGCCCCCACTCTCCCACCCACCCTACTCAAGTCCCCATTCCACTCCAACTATGCAAAAATGACTTTGAAACATCAAAGCTGGCATTAACGTCTCATTTCCCTATGCAAATGCAAAATGTGAAAGGAAAAAAAAAGCTTTTCATTTCTCCCTGCCTCTTTCATTTTCAGCGAGAATCGTTGCTGCCCCCCTGAGACGAGGCCCGATGTGCAGTTTTGGGGAGAAAACGGGTTAGGGGATCCTGGGGGCTGCTCTGCATTACCAAAACAAACCATTCAGCAAACAAACAATTAGACACTCATGAATTATGGACAAGCCATCTAAAATAGCAATAAATACGAGGAGTGGGGAAGGGTGGAGCGATTGCTGAGCTAATGAAACGTATATCAGGGTGTTTTTAAACACTCAGACAGTAGAGTATTACGTGGGCGTATCAGAATATACTTTCCTGTACACATGTGTACAGTATTTATATGTAACCTATCCTGATGATTCCACACTTTTCTGTGGACCAGTGCAGAAGAGCGACTGACAAGGAAACACTCGGGACAAGACAGAGACAAAGAGAGTGAAGGAAGAACGGTGTGATCCATAAGGCATGATTGTGCATCAGCCATTTTGTTTTTCAATTTGTCCCCAGCAACATCCATTATTCACAAACCTATGTTTACCTCTCACAGACGCGCACAGTCCATGCAGCAATGATCCAGGAGGATATACTGAACACCAGCAGAACAGTTCCTGGACAGATTGTCATGAGGGTCTTCATGACAAAGCGTGTGTTGAAGTTGATCTTGTTGAGGGCACCGATGCTGCGAGATGAAGCGTCCGTGAACAGCTTGCTGTGGAGCAACATTACCCTGCCTATCAGGTAGAGTCTCAGGAACATGGGGATGGAGAGGATGATGTCCACGTCAGCATCGGCCACCGATGGTGTGTAGGTAAAGGCCAGCCGTGCCGTCCAGGTAAAGACGTACTGGCCCGGGATGGGATGGATGGCACACACCAGCAGCTCCAGCACTATGAAAAAGATCCGCTCATACGTCATGGCTATCCTCCAATCGTCTGCACCATTGTCAACCATGAACAGCTGCAGAAAAACAGACACATACCAAGATTTCAAAATTTCATCTGTATATCACTTTTTTAGTTTGTTGTTTGCAACAGATACATTGCTCTTTCATTAGATTTAGGGATAATGATTTAATGAACAGACTCACTCAATACTGTCACTGTGTCGTAATATTCAATCAAATAAATTTATTTATTTGTATATATTCCTTTGTGTGTACCATACTGTATCATTTAATAAAGGTATACCCTAAATGTATATGATACTGTCAGCATAAATTCATTTTTCAATAAAAATAATTTTTCCATATTTCTTGATAGTTTCAGCCCACTTTGCCAAATCACAAATCCTTGTTATAATCGTCTATAATCGTTATTATCATCATCATCTTCTCAACACTGATACCGAAATCTGCTGGTATAATGAATGAAGGGAAGTTTTCTGTGATAGACTCACCTGGATTTCCCGGGCATGGTACATTATTATAAGACCAAGCAATATAACAGTGGAAAGGCTGATAAGGCATTTCAGTGCAAATGAGTATGAAGATTCCTATGGTGAGAGAAAAAGACAGATGAAAGAAGAGATTAGAAATAATCGTGTTGATTGCACAACTACATTTTTATTACAACATACAATCTCATCTTATATATAGAAACGACAAGATAAACTGTTCCTTGCCTTTATTGTAGACATGCATTTTACATATGTTCAGTGCCTGTATGTAGCCTCAATAGACAACAACAGCGGCTTGTCATTACACAACCAATCACTCCTGAGTCATGTGTGACTGCTTAGCAACAAGGTGAAATAAGGTAGAATTCAAGTGAAAGCTCTGCATATTTACTGTAACTGTAAATATCCCCCAGCTTACACATAAGTATATGCCCACAGAAGTAAATACAGCTGCACACACATACACAAGAAGACACACACACACATGCATACACAGTACTTATTTGCTTACAAGTCTAACTGAGACCAGATAATGGGGTTTTACACACAAACAGCACAGTCAGGATGTTGCTGAACAATGCAGCTGCAGGTGTAGGCACAGGCTGAGATTATCTATGGATGCTGTTCACCACCATCTAAAAGAGCAATTAATCAAAGCCCTACGCTAACAGGGGGACTTTCCATTTAATGGTAGGTGCAGAAAAGGCAATGCTAGCATTAGCAGGGGGGCCACCACAGTTAAATATCAGTGGTGATAAATAGGCCAGCTGGATGCTAGTGCTGCAGCCGTGTGCATGTTTGTGCGTATATGCATGAGTGCGTGTGTGCTCTTGTGCGTGTGTGTGCATGAGGACCATAGATCTAGGAAATGAGAACCTGTACTACTCAAGTCCCCCCCTCTACGTTGGTAAAATGCCATTTGATAAATCAATTTAACAGCCATGGTGTAAAAATGCCGCTCTGCAGCAGGCTAATGATCCTAGGGTTGTTATTATTATAACGACACCGACAACAAATGACAAAAACAACAAGTGGAAATATCATTCATAATCGTCAGTGTGATGACAATGAGAGCTGCTCAATATTAGCCCACTCTGTCCTTCAGTGGTCCATATTACACAATGTATTTTTAGCCATCAACTAGATTACTTTGCCCCTCAGGTCGGCGACATGTTCTCAAGACATTCTAATGTCTGAAATTGTTTTGAGAAGTCCCGGGTGAAATAACATTGAGTAAACCAATTAATCCACCTGCCGGAGGTTCAAGGATTTTTCAGTCCCAGTGCTCACTGCCTCTTAACGTGTTTCCCTCCTTCAGGGCTCAGAAAGGCTTGGCTGAGCCTCAAGTGTCTGCTGTGTGATGTGATGTGAGATTGAAAATGGACCATCTGCAGTACATGCTACCTGTCCGATGTGGTGGGGGGGTTGCTGTGCCACTCAGAGATGGGAGGTCATTTCCATTTCAGCTGAGGTCAGCTTGATGAATGGTTGAACCTGACTCAGTAACAGTCCCAGGCAAACCTATTGACTTACTTAAAACCCCATAAATCATCCTATAGATTACCACACTGACTTACTATATCACACAAACACACACTCACACATACCTTTGTGTAATCAAAAACACATCTTAATAAATCTGACAGACAAAAAAAAAAAACCTACCTGTCATGACAAGAACATACCAGTGGTTTTGTATAAACCTCCCAAAGACTTTTATATAACAAACTACATTTGAGATTTGTTCCAGTTAGCTGACATATAACATGTTTGATATTACAGGGCATGAATTAAAAGATTTTTACTCTCAAAATTTGACAACACATCCTTGAAAGTAGCAGTGTTGAAATCACCAGTGGAATAAGAGCACCAGTGGAATAGCAGTGGAAAGGCTGATACGGTGCTATCAAGGATGTGTCATAATAAAAATGAAGCAGAAAGCACCGATGTTATTATTGTCACAATAATGTAACTGTTATGCAGTCAAAAAAGGAAGTGCTGCAAGCCCTTTTCCCTACAGTAGGAGGCTGTGATGTGTGAAAAGACACTGACACTCTCTTGTTCTTTGGTGGTTTGCAAACAAAGAATTAGCACTACCACCACCCACTGATGTAGTAGCAAGTAACTCTGTCTTATGAAACAGCTTGTCCCAGTCATTGTTAGACCTTCTTCTTTTGAACAGCCTTCAAAGATTGTCCTTTTTTTAAGATTGTCTTTTTATTAGAGAGAGAGAGAGAGAGAGAGAGAGATTTGTTTTTCTTTTGCCTTTATAACAGAGAGAGACAGAAAAGGGGGCAGAGAGCGATGACATGCAGCAAAGGGCTCTGGCTTGGTAGCGGTTAATGCAGTAAGGACACAGCCTTAGCACATAGGCTGTGTATGCTCAACCAGGTGAGCTATCGGAGCGCCCCCACCTTCAAAAATTACTTATCTCAGGCAAGTTTCAGGACTCTGAAAATCAATTTGATCATATAGTGAAATAAACGGAAATCAATGCCTGCCTAAAATGTAGAAAATAAGTACAACATAGTCTGCAATAATGTTAAAGCTGCACAATAACCGTGAACGTGACATGCAGTAACATTGGTCTACCCTCAGAGAATCATCTCCCCAACTGTGCATTTTAGCATCTTTCAGGTCACAGTGCAATAATGTTGCTTTGGTTCAGTCATCAAAACAGTTTCTATGCACAACAGGTAGCTCTTTCCAGTGAAAATCCCTGATAAACTGTACACTACCTATCCAGCCCCAATAGTCAAGGTACAAACTTAGCGACTAGCTAGAGAAAAATCAAAGTTAGCGACTGACCAAGACCAATTTATGTTTCAAACTAGTTTGTGAAGCCCGAAGAGCTACAACAGCAGTAAATATGGATATTTGTAAGCCAGAATCATTGAAATTTAAATTGATGCTAATAGTGGTTGGCAACACATTAGCTATACCAACTTTATTACACAACAATAAGTTACAGTCTTTGATGTTTTTGTGGGGTTTGGACCACAGGTCATCAATAATGCTTAAATATACACAATGCGTAGTTGATGGGCTTGCATGCAAAACCACCTATGGGGTCTTCAGTCCTGACCAGTTTTTACTCACAGACTGATTGAACTGTTTAAGAGATGTTTTTATATCCAGAGATGAAAGACACTGTGACCTATTACTGTACTGCAGTGCACTGCAATGTCAGCTCCCAAGTAAACAGACCTGCAAACACTGTGGTAGAAGCTGCTTTGAGTGAACTGAGTGAACCATGTTCTTCCCAACATACTCTGACACAGCAGAACTGGCAGAAGGACAAAAACAGGTCAAGGGGTGTTGACCCGGTCACCATGACCCTGAAACCAAACTGCCTTGCTGGTGTCTTTGCTCAACAGTCCCACTTGTTCCTAAAGCATCTTGTGTTGTCTCCATTCTGATCTGCTAAAAGATTGTGTCGGGCAGTTTAAAGCACCTGGAACATCATTCCCATCTTTTATTCCTATTGACCCTTTTCTTCATCTTTATGTGTCTTTATCGCTCTCTCTGTCTAAATCTCTCTATATATCTCCTTATCCCCTTTCCTCCACCATCCCTCTCTCCATCTCCTCTCCTGCTGTGAGGAAGTGGTTTTAGATGCTGGCTTCACAGGGAATCACACACAGCCACAATAGCACCAGTAGTGGAACCGATCCTTTGGCTAAAGTCAGAGATGATGCTTTGATATTTAAATTCTTTTTTAATTGAAATGTCAGAAAACAACAAGTTGTAAAAAAGCAGGCAATAAATTACTGAGTAAAAACATTTAATGAGACAAAATGTAAGATTTCATCCAATCGATAGACTGTTAGTCATAGTACAGATCACATGACACTCCTTTTAATTCCTGTTTGTGCAATATTCCATCACCTTTGTTAGATAAAGTATGTCAGTGTCTGTGCTAATAATCACTCATCATAAATCTGACAGCTGCCAACCCCACACAAATCAAGCATTAACAATAGCGATGACAACACACAAAGCTCCCACTCATGCATCACACACATGCACAACCTACCTTAGTGTAAACCCCCCATGACAGCTCCGTCTCTGTCACCATGACAACAATCCCAAACATCCCAAAGATGAGTGCGTAGTCACTGAGCCGCTTCCGCTTCTCAAACAGCGCCCTCCGGTGGCCGAGCTTATAGCCAATGTCCCTGTTCTTCTTCTGCGGCGCCCGGCCTCCACCACGCCCGCTGCCCTCCCTGACCAAGCTCTCGTTGGATGCCTTGCTGGGGTCTTCGCCGCTGTTGCCCTTGGACACTACCACCTCCAGGCCAGAGCTGTGCAGCGTCTGCAAGGGCTGTGTCTCCGAGTCGAGCTCCGCGAGGTTGCGGCGCGACGAGGACGCCAGGCTGCCCACTAGTGGTCTCACCACTCCGCCATTGTACTTGCAGGTGTTCATGGCTATCTGAGGGAGTCTGCCGCTGCTCTCGGAGAGGGAGGGCTTGGATCCAGCATGGCTCAGCTTCTTCTGCTCAGTAGTGGCCTGTGAACAGGAAGAAGAGTGATAAATACAATACTATCACAACAAAAAGGGTGTAAAAACTGACGGTGGGTTGAAGAGCCACATACAGGTTTCGACTTTAAATAGAGCATTGATGTGGGAGTTACATCTCTGTGGCTCTGGAGAGGCCAAAGAGAGGGAAGGAGCTTGCAAAACAATTTTGGTTATAAAAGCAGACAGATTTAGTGCTCAGCAGGACATGTGGCCCAACATACAGTACAAACCGAAATATCAACACTTCTTGTTTCGCTCCCAAATACTCAAAGGGCTTCTTTCTTTAGCAGGGCTGGTAATAGAGATGTGGCTGTTCATTAGGATTAGTATAAGCCTGTGTTAGGAAAAAACACGATAATCACAAGTTACCAATTAAACAACAGTTCAACTCTCCCTTTATTTAACAGTATGTTTCATGCACGTCAGCTTTTCCTCCAAGAAAATGGCATAAAAATTTGATGGCATAAAAACAAATAAATAATGAATGGACTTTGATGTATAAATAAAACCATATAACCAATAGCGGACAGTACAAAGTGCAGAAAATTGAATCTTTGCGGTGCACAAATTTAGATATGAATGATTGATGCTTGGCGTGACCCTGTTTCCTACCAGAGAAACTCTCTTCCTCTGCACAGATTGGAAGTGGGCTGCCCAAAAGAGAACGGAGAAAAGTAAATGTGGACTTTCTCAAATCAGGCGTACCACAGAGACCAAATGTGAGAGAATCCCAGTCTTTTAAGAGGAAAACAAGCGAAACCATTTCTTTTGCAAGTACTGTACATAGTTTGTTGGGGTAAAGTGCAACTTAGGGGCAAGTTCAAAAATACAGTGATGCATGCAGTATACCAGCACATAAAGCAATGCTTTGTACATTGCGCATATAATTTCGAATTTGGGCGAGATAGGAGGGGACACACTTTTTTACACACACTTTTTTGTGTTACTTCTTTATCACCTGCACAAAATGTTCCTATTATTCTTCTCTGACCCAATGCCATGAAGACTCTTCTCTTTTTGCATTGAGTCGTCTATCATTTGTGCTCCTCTTGGCAGATAGGAGTGAGTTTCTGTCGCAGTTACGCAGACAGACAGTGTTCTATCCATGCAGAGGCTGCAGAGCAGTCACCCCAGCAGCATCTATCTGCCTGTCTATCCCCTGCCCTTCAGAGACTTGGGCAGATTATCATAATGGGTTATGAAAACTTCACATGGAACAGTGCTTTTTCCGAAACAAGTTGGGGGTGTGTGATAGCACTGCTGGCCCTTTTTATTAGCCTTGACAAAGCATGCCTAATGCCTTTAAATGTGCTGGTGGGAATAAAGAAGGGCAGCCCTAATGGAAATTTACTAACTCCAGTCCTGTGATGCTATCGTCTTGCGCATATTGTGGCTCCATGAGAACAGGACTAAAGGTTAAGGATTAGTGCAGCCCATAGTGTTTCTAATCCCCTTTTCTGTATTAAATTGCTTTTTAATCTGTGCCATTAGGACCCTTCTACACTTTTGAAGACTGTGCAGTGAGTGAACTTTAGGTTTGAATGACAGGAAACACTGTAGAAATAGATGCTGATATGGCAGCAGGGGTCAAGATGCTGCTCTTGGTTTGAGGATAAAAATAGATCGGGGAGTTCTGAATTTTACAGACAAATCAAAACAACAAAAAAAAACTTACAGACGCTGACTGGATTAAAAGTCTTGTTACTGATCCTTTCCATTCTGCAAACAAACAGTGACGTCTTGCAGTTCATTGCAACTTATTGGCAGCAACAAGGACCAGTATACATATTTAATTATTTCACCAACACAGAAAATCCTAAAAGTTTTGATGCTTGTTGGATTTTCTCAGCAGCTCATGAAGCACATATTTGCACAGACTATGATAAAAGACAAACAGCATTGTCACATCATCCAGAAAAAATATTACTGTAGCCAGTGCATGTACAGAATAAGCAGCACAACAGAGTGTTGAAAATATCACCGGACTGAAGTCAATTGGTGAAAGCAGTCAACTGTATAGGTAATTTTAGTAGGCTATTTTAAGACGTTTTGATAAATATTTTTAGTGTGAGCTGAGCTGGCTTTTTTCCCCACATCAAGCTCTACAGCACATCCGCCTGTCAGTCTTTTGAATGCACTGAGCAACTACAAAACATAATTATTCCTTTGGTTTTGAGTGTCACAACATGATGTCATTCATTGTAAAAAGAGAATTTCCTGTTGTTGTGTGGGAAGTAAATAACTCTGAAGTCCTGCTCAGAGCTCAGGGTATTTTTAGTCCCAGTCAACCTTTCAGAGTCGTTCTGAGATGTCTGATATGTAAATATGGGTCCTGGACTATATTATCCCAGAAAAAAATCCCAGGCAACTATTTCAAACAAAGGTTGTGCATGTTTGTAGAAAGTGATGCTTATATTGTTTAGTGCATTTACAGGACATGAAAATATGTTTACAATTATATTATTATCTATCACTATATGGAGTTACTATCCCACTCTATTGTCTGAGTACAGAAGAGGAAGAAGAAGAAATGGGACTTTCATTACATCACATTAATGCGATGGACATTTTTCCCTCAAACACATCATCATCAGAGTAACTCATGGTTCAGCATCTCGTTCAAGGATCAAATCACCAATTTTATACCATTAACAGCCAACCTGCTCCACCACCTGAGATAAGTCAGAGCCATTAGTTGTGATTGACTCTCACTACTGAGTGAAACAGACAGTACAGTTGTGTCCCAGATTAGCAGCTGCCTTCTTCAAAGGCTTTCACTTCTGAAAAGTAAGACCAAATAAGCACCACTCTGACAGTTATTACAGTTATGACAGCTTTTCCAACACACCTGTCCCTCAGTGTTTTGAGTGCAGTTGTACTTTTGGCTTTATCTGTTACATTTATGTCTGGTAACTGTCACCTGAGCAGCAGTGGTGGAGGAGGTACTCAGATCCTTTACTGAAGTAAAAGAAGAAATATCATAGTCTAAAAAGATTACATTACAAGTTCAAGTCCAGCATCAAAATATTACTTAACCAAAAGTATCAATAGCAAACTATACTTAAAGTGTGCTGTCATGCAGTATGACTCTTTTCAAAATGCTATAGAGTATCATATTATTCTGTTTTATTCTGTTTTAGAACAACATTTGCCTGTATTGAAGGATAAAGTAACATCAAATGGAATTTTTCAAGTAAAATCTAACTATGTTAAAATTGTGCTTAAGCACAGTACTTGAGTAAATGTACTGAGATACTTTTCAGCACTACTGAAGCTGGATGACATTTATGACACACTGGATGGTGTCATCTGCTTTAATATAAACTTACAGAGGTTTTGAAGATGATTGTTCGTATTTGCAGAATGAACACTGACCAAGTGTGATGGTGCCATAAATGATTGACAGTTTTCACCTCCTCCTGCTCCAAACTGGACAAACACACCACTCCCTGCCTGGCCTCTCATTGATTTTTGCTTTGGAATTTCAAACTGAACACACATCATTAATTCCTCCAACCTATCGAGAAAAAAGCGCTTTGGGTTCCTCGATTCATCAAGCTTAAGAAAAAAAAAAAACAGAGGCATTTTCTCAAATATAATCAATCTCACCTTAAATCATGTCTATATATTTAGACCATAAATGCTGAAAAATGAGACAATCTACCCCTAATTTGGCCTCAGATGACTAATTACATGCCGGTTGATCAGAGTGAAACAGCCATGTTGTGACAGTTACACAAGAGCCTGAGATGTAAAAGGAGACTGTGCCAGGAAGTGTTGTTCCAGTAACGGAAATGAGGTTGATTGATGATGGACACCAAGAGAGTAGGGCTGCTGTTACGCCCTGAGCTTTAGTTACCTTTTTCTGGTGATCCTCAGTCACTGGACCAGGTCGGAACTGACCCAAATATATATAGTTCCATCAGTCAGTTGGTATGAACACTGATGAGTTTCTTGAGAATATCTGTGGAGGCACACTGAGGGACAAAACTTCTAAAATACCGACATGTCTGCTGACTTTTTCCTCTGTAAAACTAAAGAGTCCTTCACAGACTTTGCAGCAGAAGTCCTCACATCACGTTCCAAAACCTCAAAGCACTCAATCAATTCCATACTCTCGCCCACTTAGCCAGCTACCCAAGCTCTGTCACTTTTCGCATTTCCCCTGCAACCCAACTAAACTGTGTGGCAAAAGGGCACGGTGGGCCAGCGTCACCCTTGTCGTCCTCTGATGCCTCCACAAAGCAGACACGGGGAGGCTGTCTGTCCGGCAGACCAATGGCTCAATTTCATTCTGAATGGCAGGCAGCATCCAGGCTCTATGAAATGGAGCCTCATAATCAAATTGAAAAGCCTTAGTGCAGAACAGTTTAAATGAAGGCAACTCTGTGCCTCCCTCGCCTCTCTCCCTCTCTGTCTCTCTCTCCGGTCAGCTCAAATCTAATAGAAATCCTCATTCTTTTGTGTTGTATGGGGCTACTGTGCTGCAGATGGCTTATATACCCTAAAAATGGAAATATGCATTGTAAAATCAAGTGCGTTCCACTCAGTGTGTGTTTCTGAGTTTGAGCATGTGGGTGCCAATCTGCTTAATTGTATGTGTGTGTGTACGTGGGTGGGTGGGTGGATGTGTGCATATGTGTGCTAGTTGAACAAGCTGAGCCTCAGCCAGGCACCGGATTAGGTCGGATATTGACGCAGACAGTGTGCAGCAACGAAACAAGCACAAGAGGAGGAATTGTTTGAGTAGATCCACATGTACGTGAGTGTGTCAAATCTGCACACAGCGCCCAGATGCTGACAAGGCTGACATGAAAGGATGAACATGAAGGAGAAGAGGGAAGAAGAGGTGACAAAATAAGGCAGAGATCTAGAAACGGAGGGAAGATGAAAGAAAGAGAGGGTGAAAGAGAAAGAGATAAATGAAAGAGAAGGAAGACAGCTCCCTGTGGGTGTCTCTGCCAGCCCCTGGAGTGATTGAGAGCTGCAGGCTACACTCTCCAGTTTGTCCCTGCACACTAGATGCTGTCACATTTCTCTGACAGGCCAGCAGGCATCAGGGCTCCTCCGTCCATCCCTGACCAGCATGTGGATCATTACTCAGCGCTGGTGAAGACAGAGGAAAACCAGAGGCTGCAGCCCCACATTCAAGGAGGAAAATCCTGCATCTCGACCCTGATAGAAATAAACAATATATACTTTAAGTGATCTAGTTCGACCATCCAATGCTCGAAAAATGAATAGAATAAGTATACATGTTATAACACAATGATTAAAATTTGGCATCTTTGTCAGTGTAGAAATGCTATTTCCTTGCAGTAGCACAAAGGTTGAGCCTCTGTGTGCCAAGTCTTATCACCCAATACTTCATGTCCTTATATCTCTGTAGGGATGTCTGCTGTTAAATAATGGCTGCTTCTGCCCCTCCATGGGATAAGCTGAAGCTATTGTAAGTGTTTCACAAAGACGTGACAGTCCAAGGGATTGAAGAGGCAGCCAATGTTCAAAGAGTTTTCACAGAAAACGTGTCTGGTACGATCAGTCAGCTACGACAACTTGCTTGACGTGCACTGAAGTGAGCAGCTTATGTGTGTGTGTGTGTGTGTGTGTGTGTGTGTGTGTGTGTGTGTGTGTGTGTGTGTGTGTGTGTGTGTGGTACAAGACTGGAATGTGTGTGTGGAAGCACATGAAACACATATTGCTAAGCATGTTTTTCAACTCATACATTTATTCAAACATTTACAGTCCCACATCTAGTCGGGTGTGATTGTGCACACATGTTCAGTGTGGAACATCAATACTGCAACAGATCACCATCATCTCACTCCACAGTGAAGCAACTGTATATTGATTTAATATTAATACTCTAAGACTTGACATAGAGTATGTGAATTTAGCTTTTGTGATAAAGTAGGGCTGTCATGTTTCAGGGGCTGCGACAGCAAGCCCATTAAATCAGTTAAAATCAATTATAAAAATAGATGGCAATTCATTTTCTCATCGATTAGAAAGGTACATATTACGATGCACGGTACGCACTGTGAGTGAAGTCTCCTAAGATGTGGGCAGTAAGTCAGCCAATGGTGCGCCTTGTGTAGCTCATGTGATGAATGACAGGAAATTGTGCCATCTTTGTCTCTAGGGTAAACATTGAAAAATGGCGAAGGCAGAGACTAATGGCACATGGTATGTTTTGGTTTTAAGAATAAAATGCTGGAAATACTAAAATTGTGCTTATTTAGTTAATAATCACAGTAATAATCAACAGATTAACAAACAAAACAGTTGTTCATTGCAGCCAGATTTGAATTCAGTGTATAAACTCAGTGTAATTTCCCTCCTATCTGCTGCTGCCATGCTGCCCATCAGTAATCTAGGCCATCATTGTCTTTACTAATGCAAAATGGCTTCTACCAAGTCCTCCTGAATGGACAACCGTGACACCAAACCATCTGAGGAGTCATCTAGATTCAACACAATAGATGAAATTTTGTACAAAGTGTCACAGTATTGTTAGCTTGTCATGTTAGCTTGTCACTCCAGTGATAAACAGAGCAGTGTTTAGGATCAGGGGTTAATTTAAACACAGAACAACAGTTTGTTCTCATTTTTTCATAAGTATTTTTTTTAAAAAAGCAACAGCTCTGTGATATAGCAGCTAAAATGCTGCCTTTCCCTGCTTGTAAAGACTGCATTGCACTTAAATAATGTAACTTCGTGGGCTTATCTGGCTGCTGTAATAACTAAATGAACAGCCGTCATATCCACAGAAATGTTGCATTTGATTTTGACCCCACTTTTTGCAGGGTGAGTTGTTACCGACCTTATCGCCTAATAATTATGTTCATACCAAATAATGTGAATTACCAAATGTGTTTTTTTACAAAGGATCATGGTGCCCAGATTAATTCTTTTATCAAAATAGTGAGAAAATATTGATATTGAATATGACTGTTCACTCCCAGCACAAAACATTTAAAGGCACCATATTTGCAAAACAGTCACATCTATGCATTTATTTTGTACAACATCCACTCATGGCTGCTGGAATGATTAAAATGGCTGCATTTTAACAACTTAAAGCACTCGGTTAATGTTCGGGAGAGACCATTAAGTCTTGAAAATGTCAACACTGACTTGAAGCTTGAGACAGGTCATGGTGACTTTTTCCGATATTTGACTAAAACCACAATCTTTCCATGGGCTCGGCCAAATGTTTTGGTGTTTGAACTACTGATTCTTGGTATTGGTATTGTCAATGATGATTTTGAATTGACCTTTGACTACTGAGGTCTTGTGGGCATAACCAAATGTACATAACAAATAAAGTCAGCTGAAACGCTCGCTGTCATTTAGTGATGATGATTACTTGCAAGTGGTAGGGGTCTGCAATGTGGTGTCTATTACTGTCTATCAGTGGGCTTGATGGAATCCCCAGGGGGAAGACCCAACACAGCGACTCAGCAAAAGAATAAAAGGCAACAATAAAATCTACACACAATAAATAGTGACAACACTTTAAAAAAGCAAGTTCAGCACTGCAGTCGCCTCAGGGATGCAATAACCTTTACTGAGGCAAAGAGCCAGACTTAAAATGTGGGGCAATAGCATTAACTCACAGCAGAAACAAGATGGGATTCTTTCAGGGTTGGCATCATTTAAGATCACATTCACTCCAAACGTGAATCATCTGAAACATGGCATGGCCATAATTAGTTTAGCTTTTGTGTATTTCACAGTGCTAAAAATATACAGTAATGAAACAGAGTCAAGAAAGGGAACAATATTACAACTGTGTGCATGTTAGATTAAAAAACTAAAGAGGGCTCTAAAAATATCTTTCAGAACAAGTAAATAATGAATGATAAATGCAGCGTCGTGGCGACGTACAACAGCTACTACAAATGTGGAGTATGAAAGGTAAAAATGTCACATTTAATTCTGCTGCAGAGTCACTGTCTGCAGACTCCCTCACTCTCCCGCTTTCTATCACGCTCTACTCTCACAACAAAACAACAAAAAGTAACCAAAAACAAAAACAAACCCTCCACGGAGAAGAAGGACAGTGGTACATGCCTGTGGGAATGTGTTATTGTTAGGACTAATAACGCACTGTGTTCAACAGAGACACAATGCTATTATAATTAGGGCCCAACAAGGTTGCTCCATGAGTATTGTGTAAGCGTGTGTTTTATAAACTAGGTCCTGGGGAGATTGGGGTTAGAACTGGTGGGGGGTTACTTTTCCACTGGGACATCCACCGCCTCATTAGGAACAATTTCGATTTCCAGCAAATTAAAGGAAGGCGTTGTTAGAGACTTGATTTGGGGCAATAATGGATAGAGTGATCTGAATAAAAATGGTTAACACCTTGAAGCTGGTGATGTGTGGAAAACATAGGACCAAATCAAGCTTTAATTACTGTAGCTGCCCACAGAAATCACACATATGAACCAACAATCCAACATGCACATGACACAAAATAGAACCACAAATAAAAACCACAAATAAAACAAAACTATAAACTATAAACTGAACCATCTGACAAGTGCTAGATCATCTGGTGGGAAGGTGTCCTGTTTATGACTTAGGGAGACGTGAGGTGTGAGCTGCAGCTTCCTTCCTCTTAGTCCATGCTACTTCTCAGAGTCATAACTCAGCCACAGCTACACAAACAGACGTGATACACATGTTTTCAGATTCAGCATGGCTTACACTTCCTGAGGATATCATCACCTCCAGTGTTGTTGCTCCTTTTAACTCCAGATCTTGCCTGAGAATCATCACATTGTTAAGTTTTCTTCTGTATCAAAAAGATCCAGTGATAGCTGTCTGTCCATCCATGGGCAAACAGCTAATAGCTAATTCAGCATACTTTTAATGGTGCTAAATATAGGCAAAGGCATACTTTGAAAATCCCATGGAAGAGGGGCTATGAAAAACACAGCATATGTTGGCTTACTGTTGTGCTTTCTGATACAACAGTATTATTAAAATGTGCTTCTCAAATGAGAAAATGAGGGTTTCCACAGCGCTCACTGTTGCAGAATATTCCAGAAACTAATAAATGTCACTTTAGCAAAGATGGTTGCCCAGACAAAGACGTATAACTTGGAAACTGGCCAGCAGGGCCACTCACGGCTCAGTAAGTTTGTTTGCACTCGCCTGTGGTAAAAACTGCTCATAAATGACTCAACAGCAGAGAAGCCGAGCACGAGTCTGCCTGAGAGAGCATCGTAGACACAACTCAGGTGTGAGCATGAGCACGAGTGTACATGTAAACAGTTAAGCATTTCTTTTAAAGTTGGATTGGACTTATTGAATGCATTCTGTGTACTTATTGATCATCTTGTGTTATGCATTGTCTATATTCTATTTTCATCCTTATTTTATGTTGTTATTATCAAGTGGGTTTTATTCTCCATCTTATTCTACATTGAATATGACATCCTGTCCCTGTTTTTATGTCCATACTGTCTTTTTGTTTCATGTGAAGTGCTTGGTGCTTGTAATTTATTTGTTGTAAAGCACTTTGAGCTGCATTTCTTCTATGAAAGGTGCTATACAAATAATGTTGTGGGGTTTTTTTCCCTTGGAAATATTAAACTTCGCTTTACTTGTCATTGGACTTTAACAACAGCCATTTCAGGTGAGATGGATGATGATGGCACAATGTCATGTCTGTGGAACATCTCACATCTGATCGCCTCAGTGTTGATGTGCGAATGCTTTCATAAAACCTGTTTCCTTGAGGTTTGACATTGTACATGGAGACAAGACGAGAAGAGCATTTCAGTGTTGCACTAATCAGCTCTCTAAAGCGTCCTCTTTATTTTACCTAATCAACAATATTGCCCCATTCGCTCCCATAGACTCCCATTATGACTGATTGCTTGATTGATGCCAGATTTGTGCTGATAACCCCCTCATAAAGAGGCAGGCCCAGTCCTTGACACATTCCCACACAAGAGTCTTATGAGAGGAGCTTTAGGACAGAAAGCCCTCTCATTTTAACATCACTGCAGTCTTTTAGAAAACACTCATTCTTAGTGACACACATCATCTGAACCCTTCACAGCTGTTTATTTAGAACAAACAACCGATCTTAAGAAGAGTTACGTTTACATAAAATAATTTGGTTTTTACTAAATACATTTTAGTGGAAGCATAATGAGACCCTGATTATGTTTTTATAAGCGCATTACAGCTGTCACTTTTTCAACAAATCAAGTTCAAATGGATGAAAGCTAACACATGTATCATTTAAATTAATTTGAACCCACTTAGCATAGCCTTAAACTATGCTGTAGAGGTGACGTTACTGAGTTCATTTGTGACACCTCAGCAGCCTCATTTGAGTGACAAGCTAACAGTTTAGCCTAGCTCTAGACCTCTAAATCATACTTGATTTGTTCAGCTATTTGAAGAGAAATAAGCTGGAAGTTCAGGGTCATTATCAGGCTCCTAATGATGCAGCGATGTTACTGTAAGTGGGTGGCATCTTTCTGAGCCAGAAAATGTCTGGTGCATTTACAAAGTACAACCCCATGTCCAAAAAAGCTGGGATAGAATGTAATCACTTGCAAACAAACTGTGTTTACTGACTACAATAACAAATATAAGTGTTTTCAACAGAAGAATAACGAGAGAATGGTGGATCTTGGGAGGCGAGCAACAGAGAAGTTGATATTGAGTGAAGAGTGATGGAAAATAAAAGTGAAGAAGCAAGTTTTGAGCAAAGTGAATCTTTTTTTTCATGTTTGGAAACCTTCTGTCTTCATTGCTGTATCTAGTTTTGTTTGTTTGTTTGTTTGTTTGTTTGTTTGAGTTTTGAACAAGAATTTAGTAAGTAAAAACCAATTTCTTTATGTCTCCAGTAGCATGCTATTTCCTTGTTTTCCAAGCTGAATGTGCAGCCAGAGTTTCCAGTAGCTAACATAAGACAGTGTGTATAAGTTTTATGTTGTGTATTTTGTGTTTGTTCTTTGTGTGAAATAAACTGAGAAGCTGCGTGGAACAGGCACGATCAAATTCACTAGGAAAGCAAGGTGAGCGCCATCATGGGGTTCACATGAAATTAACAATTAACCTGCTAGTCCTCCTCAAGTACTTTATTTTATTACAAAATACGTAAGATTGAAATATTTGTATGTACAGTAGGACACTGATTCATAGACCTGAATATCTGTAGGACCAAACCACAGTGGAACTCATTTGGACTTATATAGTACTAAGCAAATGGACTGATCACACACCAAACTGTGAATTTAAGTTTATTGATTATATATACAGTGCTACTATCACCTGTTACCAATGGTAAAACATTAAATATATTGTCTTCAGTGTAGTATGTGTCAGAAAGGATTAGCAAGTTATCACATTCTGTTTTATTTATGTTTTAGACAGCGTGCAAAACTTTTTGGAATCAGGGTTGCATACTGTGAATACTGTAAGATGTTATGAGATGTCAGTTTAATTTTTTTCCAATGATGAACATCTGAATTTTGAAGACAAAGTGACAACGTACGAACAAAAAGGTCATATTTCTAGGATCAGCATTCATACTGGGCATGTAAATATTTTCTATTTGTTTTCCCCTCTGGCACCTGAAGTATGATCACGGTTTTTAGGGGATGTGTTTTGGAAACTCAACCAATATCATGGTAATGGTAAGTATAATATGGTTAAAGTCTAGGACTTGTTAAAGATTATACAAACACACACATATTCACATGAACACCACGAGCACACACGCTGCCATACAAAGCAAACCTTCTCTGTATGAAAGTTAACATTAACCTGAAGCATGTGTGTTGGGCCTCCGGTATTGAAGCTCCATGCTTTGACTGAACTGTCAACCACAACCTCCTCCTCATGACTTCCTGTGCAGAATACACCACTCACACACTATTTGCTGCAGCTGAACAAATTATTTTCAGGGAAAGCAAATCACAATTACAAATTAGCTACATGTGAACATAATTAGCAGATGACAGGTTTGGAGATGTGCAGGAGAGAGAATCTGGTTTATTAGGAGAGAAATACGGCATGAGCGAGACTTTCTAAAGGACATGATCAGTGTATTCAGGAGTGAATAACAGAGTGACAGTGGATGTGAGTTAGTGTAAATAAGTACACTACTGTTCTTTGTGAGGTATTGTGAGCACAGTATGTGAAACAGAACATGAGTGTGTGAGAGTGGGTATGTGAAAAGATAGCAGTGTATGGATGAGATACTACAGCTGTGTAAGAAACAGTAGTACATGAAAACTTGTGAGTCTTTGAGTAAATGTGTGTATGTGGTAGTTTGTGAATGCACATGTAAGAGGGCGTAGCAGTGTGAAGGAGAGTGAAGTGTAACATTACGTAACATTATGATGAACAAGTGTGATTTATGACCTAAATGGCCTCTCATACCAATACTTCCTTCCCACTTATCAAAATTACCAATAATGCATGTGGTCAGGGACAGAAGACACAAACACACTAAAGCACAAAAGCTTGAAATATAGCTTAGTCTATGTGGACTAAACCATCTTCATTAGGTGATAGTTCCCCTGGCAGCTATTGGTCATCCCAACAGGAGCAGAGTGGCCACATATTCCTCACAGACATTATCACCCTTAAGTGCCCCATAACCCACAGTAAAGTCCCACTATTCTTACCTCTTATCAAACTGCATTCACTATTGTGAGTTCCAACAGCAGTATCCATGTATAAATGCCACCGGCTGACAGCTTCTATTTTCATTGTGAGGTGATTGTAAGTCATTTGAAAACGAGCCCTCGGTAAATTCAGGCCCAGGCAGTTTCTTTCTTTCCCCGAGGCAAAAACATCAATAGCAGGGAGAGAGAAGCCAGGACAACCTATAGCACCGGACAGATCGATGGCACAACAAACTCAGTAAAGATTGACTGGAGAGTTGCCTGGAAAGGTCCTGCTTGAGATTTATGACGGGAGGACGACACAAGCCAACAGGAGAAGGCAGAGGACAAGAGAGAGTGATGGGGAATCAGAGCAATTCTCTTTTTTTTCAGCATTTCAGGGTCAAAGTGAATGCTCATCAATGTCTTTGAGTGAATTGTAAATAACAGTGAATACCATAAACAGGTTTTTCCTTGTGGCTGTGCGCAGTTTTCTGTGGAGAATAAAAGAAGTTTAATCTCAAACTGCGCTAATCTGAAAACCATTCAGCTCCATTCCCTCGTATTCTAGTTATCTTCCATTTAGGTTTCTAAGATGAGACTGAGCAAACAAACTACTGAAGCAGACAGTGCATATGTTGACATTCCAATGGGAAAATTATTGAAACGGTGACAAGATGAAATGAGAAGATATCGGGTTTCATTGCTCCTCCTTTACCATATGTCAGCTGGCTCCAGTGTGCACTGACTGGGTGCAGCTTCCATAGACTCCGGCTAATTGAATATCCTTATCTGGCTCTGAGGGCCACTTTTCTCTGGTGAATTGAAACAAAGGCCATTTGGAAAAGCAGCACATTTGTCTTCACTCGCAGAACAAACGCACAAACACACACATACCTACTGTACTTTACTGCAACACATGTAATCTTGTTTTGAGGTGGGTGAACTGTAACCAGACCCCACACTGAGCTGTACTACAGTCAGGAGTAGCTGTCTTTCATGCTGGTCTATCACGCGTCACATGATAAAAGTTCGGGGAATTGTGCTAACAGCCTCCAGCTGTGATTTTTTTCTTTCTTTCTTTCTTTTTTTTGGTTATGAAATTAAGTGCTGCAGTTTTCTAATGCCCCCTGGGCCCTTTAGTGTAAATTGATTCTATTTTAAAAGGCCTTTTATTTTCAGGCAGAGAGGAAGAGGTGGCTGGGGGAGTGGAATCGAGTGATTGAAAATGGATTCTCAAAGAAAACGAAGGGAGAAATGGAAGGTGGCTCCGCTCATGAAAGGGTTAAAAAGAATATGGCTGCAACAAAAGAGGAAGTGCGAAGACTGAGGTGGTGGCCCATTAAGGGGTTAACAGTCTTAGGGAAGCTGATAATGGAGGCTGGAGCAGCTGTATAGGAACTACGCACAAACTGCTAACACAAGCCAGAGAAAAACAGAGGCAAAGGGAGGGAGGGAGGAGACGAGGGCTATGTTTATCTCATGACAGCAACAAATAAGTTCAGTAAGAACAGCATTCACATTGTTAAAAAGTCACTGCTTTTGTTCTGGACTTCTCCAACACATGCACACGTTTGCACCCATTTGGCTCGTTCACGCTCTTTGTGAGCATGGTTGCAGATGCAGAATGAATCGCAGTGACACAAACAGGAAGCCGCTCTTGGAGAAGAAGACAGCGCAGCGACACAGCAGAGGATTCCTGAAGAAGAGGTTCTTCCACATGACTAGAAGCCCCAGCAGAGTTAATGTGACCTTTACCATCTGAAGACAAGACTGTGGCATCCACATGGTAATGATACACCACAGCTCGCTCGCTCTTACACGTAAACACAGGCACAATCAACATGCAAATGTACACAAATACACAAAACACATGCAGCAGAACATGCTTACTCACACATACCAGGAAAATGCCCCATGGATGTTTTTCTGCAGCCTGTACTCAACCTCAGCAGACCCCCAACTGATCACACCATAGCTGTATATAAATTGCTAGCAGTTTTATATTCTCCAGTAGGTGATTTGAGGTAATGAAGGGGAGGGAGGGGAAGCGGCTCCATTCAACTCGTCTTCTCTTTCAATTTGTAAAGCTTGTGTGTTGGAGAAGAGCCACTGAGGCTGCTGATACAAACATACGTACATAGTAATTGTATATATTAGACACACAAACACAGAGAGAGAGAGAGAGTGAGATGGGCCATCTGATTAAAAGCAGGGCTGAAACATCTTTTTGTTTGTATAAAGGTAACAAATTGTACTCACATTTTCTATAAACAGCTAAAGGCAGAGTAGGTCTGACTAGATGTTTCTCCACTCAGGCTTTTTGTTCTTCACTAAATATTTATCAGTGGCCAGAGGAGGCTGTGATTGAGTTTTACAGGGGAATGGCTGTGTATCATGTGCTGTAAATTAAGTAGAACTGCAGCTCAGGGTATCAGCAGTCAAACTCTGACCTGAGGGCAAAGACCTGATGAGAAGCAGCAAAAAAAAAAGCATAGCCAATGAGGTCGCACAGGCAGAGCAGGTAACTCATCACAAATACACACACACACACACATACGTACTTACATGAGCATGACTCGCACACACACACGCTGCCATACAAACAGTCTCTGTGTGGAGTTTCACAATGGCAGGAGAAGCTTTCCAAACTTGCATTTTCAAGGGCAGGCTGCAAGCGAAGCGTTAGTCGATTGTGTGAGCAAAGTATGATGAAATCACACATCTCTCACATCTCGTTACTGCACTCTGCACTCCTACCAAACACTGTGTTTAACAAACATTTGAAAACAGCCAGCAGGCAATATTGAAATGACTCAATGAGCTCACACACGTCGGCAATATCACAAGGTATGTGGAAAAGGCGTGCACACGCACACCTGCACCTTCACACACATGAGAAGCCATCGCCGTACGTCTGAATCTCTCCAACATTGTAATGAATGCCAAATATCTGCTTACAGCCGCATTACTCACACTCTCATACTCTTTTGTGTCGTGATCATGCCCTAACGCAGGGACAGCCTCAGATCAATAACCTAATTAGCCATAAAGCATATGCATTGTTGCGATACATTATATGCCTGGCATCCCTTGGCCAGCATCTCACAGGAATTACCATATAAATGAACTGCGGCCATTTATTAAGCAAAGAGCTGTGGTGGGGACTTGGCATGCTATGCAGCAGAGAAGAAAAAAAATTGTGAGTTACAACACACATTAGAAAAGGGAGAGGTCGAACAGTGGAGTTACAAATTGCATTGACTGCTGGCAGAGCAAAAACATCTGCCATGCTGTGACTCTACCCGCCGAGTAAGTAAGCAGCGAGGCTCGCGGTGACTGAGGAAACCCCCAACACGCTTTCTTTCCACTCTTTGTATTCAACTGGACTGCAAGTAATTCAATACACTTCTCCTTGTGCAGGCTCACTCAAATGAAACGCAAAGCGAATGAACTATATCAAGTGGAGCACTATTTGAACCACTTACAGTCATATCAGTGTTTGTGTGGGCTGCCCTACTGTGCGTGTACGTATGTGTGTAAGACGTGGACATGTGCGCAAGTCCCTATTGCATGTGTGTGTTCAAAGGCCAGTGTGAAATGAATCTTAATCCAGAAGATAGTCTTGTTCTGCACATGATTCCTTGACTTAACTCTATACCCCTGAGAGAGGCTGCTACACAATACCGGGCTGATCTCTCCATAGCAACATACATGGTAACACAAATCTATTTCAGAGCAGGAGTGCAGCACAGCACTTAAACACAGCAGACAAAATAGGGAAAACAGCAATCAATTATTAAGAGAGCTTCATGTTCATACTTACTGCCTGTGTGTTGCCAGCTGCAGCCCAAACTAAGAGCTCACACCTACCACTCTTCATACAATTGTCAGCATTATCACAGATCTCAGCAGCCACTCCTTCGTCATATACAGAGGATGTGAACTAGGATCTGCCCCTTGTCTGACATTTAATTTTTTTCAGCGGGTTGTGTTTACTTTAAAGGTGTTGGCTGCCCTCGCAGACTCGGGTGCAGAAGGCAGTGGAAACATGGCCGCCTAATGAGAGAAAAACAAACGCGGGGCCCTGTAACAACAGCGCTGAGATGACCGATAGAGAAGGTTTAAATCAACATAATGTTTCTCCTGGCATAAGCCGCAAGTAAATCATAACACTGTAAGCAGATCTGTCGACATCAATTGTTCCACGCTCCAGCATTCAACATTACCTCAGCCTTATTGCAAAGCCAAGACAAATACACAACTGATAAGATAAACTACTTTTTTAAAGAGAGGCGGCAGCCCAATTACCTCAGTATTTTCCTTAATTTAGACACAAGGAAAGTCAAAAGACACGAGTGCTCTGCTAGGATTCACTTTAACTGAATGATCTCTGAACAGAGAGAGCAGGAGAAAATGAAACACTTAACAATACACTTTAGATGGGTAAAAGCAGCAAAACTGGAATAACTGAAGACAGTTTCAGAAAAGAAATAAGATGTGTGTCTTTCTTCATAAGAAATGCTGCTGTTCATGTTTCTGGGGACAAAATCAGCTCCACACAGGCAACCACTAAACACGACCTCGCTGAATCCTCCAGACAGTGTCAAACAGACACTAAGTTGGTTGCAAGTGCCACTTTGATATATACTGTGTTGACCTTTCCCAGATCATATAGGGTGATTATATGAGTGTTGGACTACAGTTTGGCAGGATCTGCACAAAAGGCTCTAGTGTAATAGCTTTCCTCCTCTTTCAAGCCATCCATTCTGCAATGACACATATAACCTTATGTTCTCCAGAAAGGTGGGCTGGCACTCACCTGACACACGCACACACACACACACACACACACACACACACACACACACACACACACACACACACACAGGCACACAGCTACAGCAGAGCAGCTTACAGGCCCGCTGCACCCAACAAACATGGATGATGTGACAGGAGAAGAGAGAGACGGCACCAGGCTGGATATTTTTATTCCTTCTTTTTGCTTTTAACCCTTGATCTGATCGTGGATGTGCAGCAGAAAGATTTGTCGTATTCTGAAGCATAATAAAACATCAGATAAGCAGAGTTGAAACCACTTGTTGATGAGTGGACTGACCAAAAATTAATCAGCATTTCCTTCTTTAATATGAATGTACATTGATTATTTTTGGATTTGGCTATTTAAACACATGAACTCAGGCTTAGGGAAACAGTATCAATCATTGTTCACTATTTCCTGACATTTTACAAAGCAAATGATTAATCAGTTCATAAAAAATTTCTCAAATTGATTTTTCAAAGAAACGGTCAAACCTTCTGTGGTCCCAACCTCTCAAATGTGAGGATTTGCTGCTGACATTGAATGCTTTGAGGGGTTTGAACTTTTGATGTACAATGATTTTAAACTTTTTCCTATTATATTTGGCAATCAATGGAACTGTCCAAATGAATCAATTAATGGAACATTTTGGTGTTTCAATCATCTCATGTCACTCTCTGCAAGAAAGCAAGTAAGGCTATTTCCCAAAATGTCAAACTATTCCCTGATTTGGACAACTAATGAACAGATTAACCAATAATGAAGAGTCTTCAGCTGCAGCGCTAAAATATTGGCTCATATTGTCACTGCAAATGTGCCAGGGAGGATTCCCCGAGCTAAGCTCCCGCAAATCACCCACAGTGTCCCAGCAGGGGACAGAAGTCACACAAATATACTACAAAATATGTTCTGTTGGTGCATTTCTTGCCTTCTCATTTCTAACTTTGCAGGCATTTTATTTGTTTTCAGAGTTCTGTAAACTTCGGTGATTGGTCACAGGTTTCTGCTAAACACGACATCTGCATATCCTCAGAAATCAGCCCTGTGGAGCGAGAGCAAGTCCACCAGTGTTTATGTACTGCCGTGTCCCTGCAGGAGATATCACCATAGCAGTAAGTGGCAGGCATTAGAGTACTTACACAGCCTATCACAATAGAAGCAGCAATGCACCTTTCAAAGCACAATGTTATTGAGGCCGGACACAATATCGTACTACCTGCCATCAGTTCAGTGGGCTGGCTATTGGGTTTCAGGGTGTGCTGCGGGATACTGTAATCGTATACACTTTATCAGGCTTGTTCTGTCACAAGTGTTTTGTTTAAGGGATTTCAAATGGGAGCTGGGGTAGGGGCCTTTCTCATTGAGGGCGAGTCAATAAGATGTAACCACGATCCCACAAATATCCGTGAATGGATAAGCACGTCTAGCCGTATCAAAATACTTGGCAAGGTCGGATCTGAGAGAGTGGAAAGGTTTGATACTTAGGCCCAGTCTGTCATGGGAGCACTTCTAAGATTTTTTTCCTTTCAGATTTCCATGATTGAAACTGGCTTACATAACAGTTGTGTAATTGACAAACATCTTGTTTACAGTGGAAACTACATGCTGGAAAGCTGCAAAACAAAGGACATAATTACGATTGTAAATCATATTGCCATTTGCCACATTCACTTGGACTACTTTCGACCGACCAAAGACTCTTTGTGATGATGTTTTACACTGTAATTAGTACGATGTGGGTTCTGGTGT
Organism: Chaetodon trifasciatus; assembly: GCA_037975065.1. Classification (NCBI taxonomy): domain Eukaryota; kingdom Metazoa; phylum Chordata; class Actinopteri; order Chaetodontiformes; family Chaetodontidae; genus Chaetodon; species Chaetodon trifasciatus. The sequence continues at coordinate 3,026,283 of JBBMOE010000012.1, forward strand.
CTCAACATCCTAATATTCGAAACTCCTTGTGGTAAATGGATGGATATCATGTATTTTTTTCATTCTTGGTTACTTTGCTGTGGTTACAAACACATTTAAAGTATTAACTGGTGCACAGTATCTGACACCATTACTTTCATCCCTCTGTGATGCAGTGGACGCAGCAGATGAAGCCCCTCTCATATGATGCCATAACAAATAAGGAGCATTCAGGCTTTGGGTATTTTGACACCAAATGGAAGGCCCTATATTTTGAAAATATACTATATGTCTGATCAATATAAAGTAATTAGAATAATGAGTTTAGTTTCCCTCTCTGCAAAACAACCCTGTGACTTTAACTTGAAACAGGATGGTGGCAACTTCAAGAGAAAAAGTTTACTTTCCCTTCAGTCATTTGGTCATTTTGGCGTTCTGCTGATGCTCCAAAATTGAGCCAAGTTCAGAACAGTCATGTCAAGGTGGTTCGATGTTCCACCTTTTGCTACTGGTGCCAGCTCAGCCCCTGAAAACAGCTGCAGCATTTTAAAACAGAGTCTCTTAGTTAGATGCGGCAGCCTCATCAGACTGCCTCCTCGTCCTTTCTCTTTCCTGTGATATAAAAACTTTGCATTGACTGCACCTGGAGCAAATGCTGGGGGAGGAAAAACAAAAACAACGGTGGGGACTAAACTGGTTCTCATTTTAACATAAAAATAATAATTAACACAACCAAAAAATGAACAATCTGATCAAATGTTCATATGTCCATTGGTGAGACCAATAATGAGCCTTGTATGGTCAACCAGATTTCTCAGGGGAGATGACTGGTGGTTAAAAAGCAGTTTTTTTCCTCTTCATTCTTCAATTCTGAGTAGCCAGAAAGAACATTCAGCTCACTTATCATGGAAATAATGAACCAATGTACATGACCTGATGTCTCGTGCTCAAAACCACTCTACCCGATCACCTCTTGTGAGCTACAGTTCTACATACATTTACATCTACACTACATTTATAATCCATCTTAATGATCTAGTAGAGATAGATTTCACAACATTTGAATCAAACTGCTCTCAATTCTCCTCAGCACAACTTTTTCTTCTTCATTCCTGCTGTTTTCTCCTCTTTTCTAACAAGTAAATGCTGCACGACACACACACACACACACACACACACACACACACACACACACACACACCTTACTCACCGACTCATTTTGCCTGACGTTATCTCCTCAACATGCTTTCATCCATGTTGTCACTTTATTGAACATTTTATCTAATCAGCATGTTTGTCCTCTTGATTTTCTTGTTATCGTTTTGTTAGACGTTGATATGTTTACTTCTTTTTTCATTCTTTGGATTTTACACACACACGGACATACGGCACTGGTGAGTGCAAGACAGCTCTGCAAGCAGCACATCCAGCTGCTTTATAAAGTGAGTTTGAAAGTATGTTGAACAGCCAGCCAGGAGCCGCTCACTCTGACAGGTACAGGCCTAACGATATAAAGGCAACCATTGTGTCAGAACGACGTCTGGAAGCACAGTGTTAAAATCCCCGCGCTCAGATACCCTCTGTTCTGTGGGAACAACAACAACAGCTTTGTGTCTAATTCAGCTGCCGGGGAGCGTCATTTGAATATTTTCAGTGGTCCACCCAAAACAACACTGCAACATGGAACAGGTGTGTGTGCGCGTGTGTGCCATCGCGTCTGTGCCTGCATGCGCGTGCTTGTGTAACCAAATGAAATAAACACCAGGTTAGATAAGAAATATTACGCACTGGCTTACACGCACGGTAGTTACATCGGTGCTTTTGGAGAAGCTGCCTAATACTGAATGACGATTCTAATACCCGCTCCTTAACATACACACACACACACACACACACACACACACACACACACACACACACATACACACACACACACACACACACACACACACATACTACGCGCGTGCATATCAAACACATACGTGAATATGCTCTATCAAAATCATATGACAGGCGTGGTCATTGAGTGAAAACGTAAAGGCCAGTTTGTTTTTGTCATTAGAGGCTAATTAGATCCGACATCGCAGGAGAAAATGTGAGAAAATCTACCGTATGGAGGTCGATGCGTATCCTCTCCTCTCCTTTATGCGGGCTCTCTGGCCACAGGTGATAGCTCGAGCCGTAGTTGGGGCTGTCTTTGCTGCTGTTGCTGACAGTCGCGGACGAGTTCCCCACGTATGCCTGTTGTGTTACCGGGGGGGTTACGCGGGAGTCGCGGCTGTGTGGCTGCGCCTGATCGTCTTGCGCGGAGATCCTCCCAGACTTATTGCGGTCTTGTTCACAGTGCTGCGGACGCTGGGGACAGAGCCCCAGTGCGCCTTGCTGCTGCTGCTGTTGCTGCCGCTGTTGCTGCTGCTCTTGCTGTTGCAGCAGTGGAGCCTGGTGAGTCCTACATAGCTCTCCTGAGCCGCTGGCGCAGTAGTTGATAGGCAAGCTGCTCCCCACCAGTAGCTGTTGCTGCGCTCGTAATTGTGGGATCTGTTGCTGCTGCTGCTGCTGCTGCTGCTGCTGCTGCTGCAGGTCCTGAGTCTGAGACTCGAATGCTCTCCTGTTAGCGTCGGTTGACTCACATACATTTAAAGAGCGCCCTTTCTGTGAGTTTGCACGGATTCCTTCAGGGGAGGGGTCCCTCTGTTGGAGTCTTAAATGACTGTGCTGTTGCTGTTGCTGCTGCTGCTGTTGCTGCTGCTGCTGCTGCTGCTGCTGCTGCTGCTGCTGCTGCTGTTGCTGCTGCTGCTGCTGCTGTTGCTGCAACAACTGCCTGTGGTCTCGGTGCCCTCCTGCTCCTCCTCCTCCCCTGCAGCGTTCCACGATGCTTGCCTGTTGGTAATTATTGGCACTCCTTCGGAGACGATCCCCCCTTTTAGATTCCCGGGAAAACAGCAGAGAGGAGGAGGACGATGTTGGTGGCGGCGGTATAGGCGGTGGAAAAGGTGGGGAGGGCTGCGGTGGGAGAGGATCGACAGGATGGTGCTGGTTTTGAGAGAGACTCGCCTCCTGCTCGGAAAAACTGCAGTGGCAGCTTGGAAAAACAGGCTGTTTCTCCGACTGCGGCGGCGGCGGCTGCTGCTGCTGCTGAGAGCCGGCCGGGGCCCAGGGATCCTGCTGCAGGTGCGCCGGCTGCCCGGTGCTGGGTTCACTGCCTCGGTGTGAAGGTCGCTGGGCGGTGTCGTAGCTCGCCAGAGGTAGAGGGTCGCCGCTGTGAACAGGTCTCCGAGAGGGCTGGCTCAGACAGGGGAGCTCCTGGAGGCTCTGACGGTGAGCGGCGGTGGTCGAAGTGCGGTCTCGGTGGTGAGAAGAGGGCGGGGGCGGCAGGCTGAAAACAGGAGCGACTGGGTCTCGGCTCTGCTTGCTGCTTCCTTGCTTTTCGTCGGGGATTTGGTGCTGATGGACAGCTCCCGCGTACCGATGCCGCATCCCCTTGATCGCCTCGTCTCGCTGTGTTTGCTCCTTTGCCGTGCAGAGCTCCGACACCCGTTCATTGCGATCAGTCCCAGCAGAATAGGACCGACTTGTATCATTGGTAGGTTTGACCAGGACCTGCCTTAAAACGTCACCGTACAGCCAAAACACCGCCTTCGACTGAATATCGGTCCATTGCCTGCTATGCGCACAGGTTGCAGCGGATCGATCACTCCTTAAAGCTGTTAGGGTATTGCAAGAATGGGATTATCTAGACGTAGAAAGGTGTTTAAATCCTGCTCACATGGTCGATCATCTTGATCCACTGTGGACCCAATAGATCGACTTTGTCAATGTTGGCCATAACCACCCTGCATAATCAGAAATCACTTTTACCGCTACGTCACCCAAACAGATCCATAGGCCTGTCAAAGATTCTGCTCAGCCCAGATAGATCCTGAACATCACTGTATTTTATGATCAACTCTATGATTACCTTCCCCCCTAGTCTGACGTCCTTAAAGTGGGCTCGTGATTTAAAAATCATGACAGGAGCAATAAACACACTCTCGATATCTATTTCCCAAACACATTTCCACTTGTTGGCCCATCAAGCAAAGCATCAAACAAACCGGGTCGTAACGATTACCTCATGCCATACACCCTGAGCCTTGCAGTCTGGTATTAAATAATTTAGCAGAATATGCTTGGTTTTGTATTACCAGGCAGAAATATTTAGAATGGGAGCTGCATGCAGAGCCTGCAGTCGGCTCGCAGCCTGCTCTCTGTGTGTGGACGTGTCTTACTCATGTTGTGGGGACAACTGTCTACACAGTCACAATGTGGGGATTCTCCTTCCTTATGGAGAGAAAACACAAGTCCCCATAACCTAAATCATTACACTTTAGGTTGGGTCGGGTTGTGGTTATGGGTATGGCAAGTCTCCAAGAAATGAATGTAAGTCTATATAATGTCCCCAAAAGTGATGGAAGCACGTGTGTGTGTGTGTGTGTGTGTGTGTGTGTGTGTGTGTGTGTGTGTGTGTGTGTGTGTGTGTGTGTGTGTGTGTGTGCCGCTGCACGCGGCTGTTGCATGCTCTCAGTGTAACACAGTAACGGCTTTACTGTCACAGCAGTCAGGAAGCCGGCGGATGGAGACAGAGAGAGTCTGGGCGCAGACGGCGCTGTCCGCGGTGCTGAAGGAGTCAGGACGCTCATCACTAAAACACTAAAATAGCCTCTGCTGTGGCGTCAAGTAGCCAACTGTCCATCAGCTGTGAGAACTGGTGACACATAGTTTGGATTACATTCAGATTTCTCTCTCTCTCTCTCTCTCTGAGATAGTAAAATATGCTGATATTTACAGTGGGAAAGTTGTCATCTCTATTGTCACTCTGGCCATGTAGTCATCCCCGCCTAGCACGACTTCACTGTAGCAGATGGGAAAGAAAATCCACTCGACAGTCCTCCCTCTGTGTTTACCCGGACAGTGTTTCCTTGCTGAGCTGTAGTAAAGGGATGGTAGCATAAAGAGGGAAATTTGTACTTTAACAGGTTTCAGAAGATACCTCATTGATTTAGTGAACTTAGAATGCTGAAGCCTCAAATTCTGTGGCCTCAGCTGAACTTTCGCTCAGACCTGTCAGGTCATCATGAGGCGGTTTTCAAAGTAAAAAAGTGCACTTCATGCAGCTTTAAAAACCAGAGCTACAAGGTTCAGCACAAGGGCGCATAAATATACTATGAAATAGAACAAGAATATTGGAAAATGATCATACACAAAGAAGTGAAACAAAAAAACAACATTAGAGCTGTAAGCTATACAGATATCAGTCTCTACAGGTTTGGATCGTTGAGCTTGGATTGTGCATCTTCAAACATTTGATTGCTTTAGGGGGCTTGGTGCAGAATAAGGACTCAAAAATCTGAAACAGATAACCATAGTGTAACTCTACCAGAAATAAAATCCAAGAAAATGTTCTTATTCTAAAGCAAACTGAAAAGTAAAGTACATATGGGTGTGTGTGTGTCTGTATGTGTCTATATACATACAGTATATAAGTACATATATGTGTGTATGTGTTGGTATGTGTATATATGTCAGTGTGGTACTGCTGTTGCTATAAGGTCAATAAAAAGTATCGTATAATTTAAATTTCTTGTCTTAGGACATGTTTTATGTCTGTTATTTTAAAGGGACAGGCCCTGGAAATTAGCAGTATCTACAGTATACATGCAGCAATACATTGGATTGGATAACTGTAATTCTCCATGTATACTCTATTTATACTCTATTGCTTGTCTGTTCTAATCAGATAAACATTAAATGAAATAATATGTATGAATAATATCTTTTTTCTTCTAGTTTATTTTTCATATTCTTCGATGATATTTGTTGAATGCACATGTAATGTATGTAAAGCAGATGCCTTTAGAAAACATCTGTGCACAGAATAAGGACGACAGATTTCGAGGTCACTTGATGGCCAGTATAGAGAGGTGGAATGATGACAATCAGTAACACTTATAATGTACACAAAGGCATGTTGGTATTTGAAAATATGAGCATAAACAACACAAACACACCATTTTAGTGCAAGAGGGAGAAGTTGAGGCAGAGCTAAAGAGACAGGAGGGGACGGGGATGGAGAGGCAGCCAACTTTTACATCATACATTAGCCATTCTTAATAAGTAATAATCCTTTCCTTAAAGCTGGTTCAGCCATTTGGAGTTTTGATGGGTCCAAAGACTGCAGTGGTGGCACACTTTGCCCAACCACTAGAAGAAAGCTGAGGTACACTCTGTTTTATAGCTACGTGAAGTGCTGCGGGAATTTGGAGTCAAACTCTGGCCAGGGCCGCATTAGAAACCTGATCATTTTCATTAAGTAATTGGTCGCTGTGACCTGTGTGAGTTCCTTGGCAAGATGGAGTTTCATTTGCTAGTTTGGGAAGCAATGTTACTGCTTCCACATGAATAATTAAATCAAACTTTACAACTCCTGGACACACACAAACACTCATTCACTGAGCGTCTATGAACGCCAAAGCCCACATTTCCCCCCTTCTATAGCTCTGCCTCAAACACAGCTACAACCATGACGGCACTACAATATTTCACTCAAGGAGTCTCTTTCTAGCAAAAACTGCCACCAGAATTTAGTGCCTCTTGGATGTGTCCCATGCAGCCGTCAAACTTGGCTGCTGCAGCCATGTTAAAAAAGCATATTGTGTGTCTCTGCCTTGTTGGCTCCTGGAGGGAGAAGCAGCGGAAGACGTGTGACACTAAAATGGTAGAGGAGGAAACATGGAGGAGGCCAATGGCTGCAGCACGTAACATAGGAAGTAGATAAGAAGCCTGTAATTACAGAGAAAGAGAAATCCAACCGGGGCGAAGCAGAGAGATGTTTAAGTATTAGTGTGTGCGTGAGAGAAGCAGAGAGAGAAACTGATAGTGTGTGTGTGTGTGTGTGTGTGTGTGTGTGTGTGTGTGTGTGTGTGTGTGTGTGTGTATCAGAGAAAGAGAAACTGGACTGAGAGGGAGAGATATCTAAAAAGAGCAGGTGCACCAACACAGAATAGATCAAAAGAGTTCATTTGAAAGGAAGAGGAAGACAGAAAATGTGTTGTACTGTGAAGTGAACCACAAAATAATTACACACAGGTACAGAGATTAGCTGATTATCAGAACACAGAATCATCCACACTGAAAGACAAGTCATATGTGCTTTTAGAATGACGACACCTCCAGATATCTGCGTGCCTCTGCACATTTCCTGGCATCTTTCTGTACATTGTGCAGTCTGTCCACATTAAGTTTGCAGCTGATGTCTTGGTGAAGGTCTTTCTTTGTCCAAATGGAGGATCTGAGGATAAAAGGTGTCATGTGTTGAACAGATTCTAAATTCTAAATCTTCAAACTTGAATTTACGTGCATCGTTTTGATGCTGCACTTTTGCTTATTTACATCTTGAAAGGGTGTCAGGCTGTGATTTGATAGCTTTGGCAGTGCAGTTTAGTGGGAAAGAAACTTTTTTTTGCCTTTTACATTCCAAATACAAGTCAATATTTACTGCAGTGGTGCAACCAGCCACAACACAACAAAAACAACAGACAAGGAAGAAAGAAATAAAAAGAGTAGAGAAGAGGTTGCTAAAAAGATGCCTCAGAGGTTTTTAAAAACACTTCCTCTTGGCCTTGAGTGTGTCATGTGTGTTAGCTGTGTGCCACACAGCCATTTTGAATTAGTCTGTCAGTTGTGCAGCATGTCGTGGCTGCTGTCATCTCACTCAGCTGTGACTAACTGGAGTGATGCCTCAAGGATAGAGTTCTGCAGGAGCGACAGCAGGCCTTGATACAGTGTTATGACCGGTGAATAATGTGACACATATTCAGCAGGACCGATGCGTCTGGCCTGTGTAAAATGCTGATATGCTCCACATATGATAAACAACCTGTGATCTACAGATAAGGGGCGAGTCGTGACTCAACCTGGTGCGGTATCATCGCATGCTCGGTGCAGCCAGTGTGAGATGATACCAAAGGCATGCTTGAGACATGCTGGGAGATACAGGCTGCCAACAACAACAGGGCCCTGCGCCTGATGCTGGAATTTATCTCTGACAGCTAAGATCATTAGTTAGATTTGCCCCAGCTACTCAAATGACTAAGCAGCTTTGCCATCATTCAAGAAGAGGCGGGTACAGGGAGATTCACTGTTAAATATCAGCTGACATGTTAGCATCCCAAAGTCCCATAAATGAGTGGAAAAGCCTGCGCAAGGCGGACACCTGTGATTAAGTGTTTTCTATTACCGCCACAAGCAAAGCCAAGGTGCAGGGGATGATAAAGTGGCCTGTGCAGGCAGCAGCTCTAATGCACAGGCATGCCAGGTATAACATCCAAGATGAGATGAGATGAGATGAGATCCTGTTGAAGGAATAAGGGGATACTCAAGAAGCATCCTGGGTAATCCTGACACACAGCCATGCGCCTAGAGGAGCAGGGGGGTGAGTGTTCTCATCCATCTCAGAGGATGAACAAGAGTGCAATTAGTCACCTTAGTCCACACAAAATGCCCCCCCACCACCACACGCACGCACGCACACACACACACACACACACACACACACACACACACACACACGGCTGTGTTTCCATAATTTATGAGGACATAACCATAACTACAAATTTAATGATTTACATTGTGGGGACTTGCCTGTTGTCTCCATAAGGAAGGTGAGTCCCCACAATGTGACTGTGTAAACAAACTTATGTCCCCACAAAGTGAGGATGTCATAGATGGCCACATACACACGCACACGCACACACACACACACACACACACACACACACACACACAGATACCACCATCTTGTTGTGGTTGTTTCCTCTTCGGCACGCTGAAGGAAAGGCTATCACGGCATAGCTCTATTAATTTACTGTAATATTAGATTTGCTCTGGTTTTTAATTATGAGATTATGAATGACAAAAGGAGGAAAATCTTACTGTCAGTGGCAATTAGAATGGCAAAAAGATTTAGCAAGAAGAAAACTGTCGTACAGAACCATTCCAAACACTTCACACAAAAAAAACAAAGAAAACAGATTTTAAGCACCCTCAAAGATTTATTTTTCATTTGATAGCTCCCACTTCCATTTCACCCATTTATCTCCATCTGAGACGCTATCTCACTAGCTTTAAAACACTGTACGTCATACTGTATCCTATCTCTAATCAGGGTGCAGCTGTGTTAATACAGCAGTGACAGACGTGTCTCTGGGCTTTGTCTGCTGCTCGTTGTACATGATGCTTTCTTGTGACACAACAACAAACTCCTTTTCACCAGCACGGCCTTGGCACAAGCATTGGACCATCAACCTCTGTTCACACAGCACAATGATGTCACTGCATTAAATGGAGCAGTTGATGATGAGGGGAAGTGAAGAGGACAAAGAGAAAAAGAAAAAAAACAAGAGCATGGTCCATTTATAATGCAGCCTGATGTGTGTGTGTGTGTGTGTGTGTGTGTGTGTGTGGGTGTGTGTGTGTGTGTCGCCCTGCAAATAGGTGTAAAGATGTTTGTGCTATGTGCTTATGTGTGTGTGTGTGTGTGTGTGTGTGTGTGTGTGTGTGTGTGAAAAAAACACGTGCCTCAGGGTGTGTGTTTGTGCATCCATGTGCACATGTGAACACGTGCATACCTGTGTGGGCGGATGGGACCAGCGTTTGACAAGAGAGGCTCAGTTTGCCCAGTTGTAAAATATGGTGATGAGAGATAAAGAGAGGAGAAAGCTCATCACTAATGCAAAGGTTCAAAGACTCGGTCCCCGTCTCATCATCAGAGCTCCAACGAACACAAAGGAGATGACCAACTGACCCCTCATATTCACCACCAGCAGGCTGGATACACTGTACACTCTTCTCTGTCTTTAGAAAGGTCCTGTAGAAGACCACACTTGAACGTCTTTCCTACTTATATTCATCAACTCATGCTATCTACACAAGGACAAAAGCATTTTAAATACTCTGCACACAGACAGCCCTCTATGATCAGACTGATCTAATGCAGGGAATACACCTTTATATTCCACACAGCACACCAGTAACACAGAAATGGTCTATTTCTGCTTCCTCAAGGCGTAGCTATGTCAGATAAGAAAATTCATCCCTGCAAAAAAAAAAAAGAAAGAAAAAGTCATGCACTAGTGCTATTAGGTGTGAAAATGCAAATGAAGTGGGCTATGAAGGTTATTAGCTACAGATATTAGACCCTGCAATCGCAATTTCATCATGCACTCTTTTCACACCCCTTTTTACACCCCTATTTTTTTAATAATACTGGCAGAAAAGAGGACGTAGTGCAAGGAAAGGGAACGAGGAGAGGGAATGAGGAAAGGAAAGGACATACCTTTTATCTGGTGGAGGTTGCACGGGCTCTCTCCTTGCAGAAGACACATCAACGATGATTAGAAATGACAGCAAGAAAATCAATAGTCTCCTTCTGAGAATAGGGGCTCTTCCAGTCATTGCAGCCTCCTGTCTGCAGTGACTGTCTGTAGCATGGAATAACGGGGAATACACGCTCTGAATTTTTGCAAGCACATGCTCAGCTTATTGTTACAGCTATTGGCGGCTCCCTCTTCTTTCCCCGTGTGTTTTCACCCTCCTCTGCTCCACCTGTTTGTGCTCCGATAAAACCCAGCTACGGTTTTATTTTGTTTTATTGTTGTTGTTTTTGCCTCGAGTCCTCAGTCAGATCTCATTCCCTCCTCTGTGTCATGAAATTAATTATAGGAGGGGGCGTTTAATATGATTTACAGGGGGATCGATGCAATTGGACTTTTATCAATTCAGCGCGATAAAAATAAAATCGGACTCGGTGTGGGGCTCCCGTGGGGGGAGAAAAAACGCTGATGGGTGCTGTGACAAATCAAGAAAAGCACTGGAGGGGGGTTTTATGACCTTGTGTGCGCTGACGTCCCCCCGCTCCTCCCTCTGAATTGATGCGGGGATCCCTGATGCTATTTTTAGCCTCTCGGTCGTGGAGAGCCGTGCGTGGGTGGAGGAGAGAAAGGGAAGAGTAGCAGAAGGAGGAGGAAGAGGAGCAGCAGGGGGATGAAGAGGAGGGAGAGAGATGGAAGAGAGGGGGGAGAAGAGGAGAGGTGGTGGTGGGTGGGGGGTTCCCATGCGGACTTAAACTGCAGCAGCATCAACACAAAGCTCCCCGCTGTGAGGGCTTTGAATCGTGACCAGACAGCCAGGAAAAACAGAAAAGGGGAGCGCCGTGTCATTCTCTCCGCACAGGACGGTACTGCTTTCTTTGATTTAGCAGGATTTTCCTTTTTTTTCTTACACCAGTCTTAAATTATACAGGACTGTGAAAAAGATCGTGGAGGAAAAATCATGCAGAATTATGGAGTGTATAATTATATTGTGGAAAATGAGAGAGATATGAGGAAGCTGATCAGAGAGTGTTCAGTAATAAACCTGCAGTAATAAACCTGTAATGGAATTTAGTTTTAAAATATACGATATTTCGACAGCTATTATGCCTAAAGCAGGCCTATGTCAGAGCTCTCTGTCATTTAAATGTCTGATTTTAGACCTGATACGTCTAACATCATTTAATGAGCCAATATTTATTTAAAGTGCTTTGGAAAAAAAAAAGAAAAAATCAATATTTCCTTAAGTCTTTACGTCTATTCTAATTCTATAATAGCTGAACAGAGCCAGCCAGTGCATATCATAAACAGCCTGAACGCATTTCATTACAACATGTCCCCTGCTCAAATTAAGTCATACAATTAGCCGCACAGACTGAAATCAGGAGGAAAGTGGAGGGACGCTCGGCATATGGGGAGAGATTTTATTATTTATCACCAGGGACTATTTTTAGGTCCTGCTGACGTGTTGACGTAGAGGGTTTCCGGGCACATGGATGGCAGGTTTCCCCGTCACCCGCGGGTCACACGGCGGGGGGAGACCCAGGCAAAGCCTACCATACCGCAGGAAAACATGAAACACGTAGGCATCACAGAGGACTCCTCTGGCTGGTTGCATTATTCACTCCTGCGCTTAATCAGAGGCGTATTATTACTGAGAGAAACAGGAGCAGCCACGCTGCCGCAGAGGGGGCGTTCATAGGCTATAGTGGTCCATGTGATGAAGAAAACTAGAAAATTTGAAGCAAATAGTCCCGAACAGTGAAGCCACTTCATCTCTGAAGTCGAAGGCCACCTGACAAAAGTACACCGGTGACCGCATAACCGTTAATGAGAACAGGGTGTCACTGCGCAACAAAACTATAGTCCCTCATACTACAGGCTATTTAAATGTGGTTAGAGCAATCAGGTTTGTTAGCAGAAGAATACTCTGTACTGCACTGTTCTGTTCTGTTCTGCACTCAGATTTTCTTCTACTTGTTGTCTGCTAGGCTTTAAGAATAAATGGCTTTCTCACCAGCCAGAACAGCATGGCTGATATTGCTTTCACTCTCTCTCTCTCTCTCTCTCTCTCTCTCTCTCTCTCTCTCTCTATCTCTCTGTCTGTCTGTCTGCGTGCGTGTGTGTGCAGTCACAACACCTCAAAGGTTTGCAGTTGAGATCAAAATGAAGTCTGTGTTTGGAGATGGGTGTGGTCCAACTCATGTGCACTAAGTACTCATGTAATGATGTAGTAATGGCTGAGTAGTCATGAGTGAGGACATTAACATGTTGATGGGTGTTGCGGCTGGTCTGGTCCCATTGTGAGACGGTCTCTAGTTGATTTTGGGTGCATATGACATTGGCTGTGTGAGAAACAATAGACAGGCCCATGCATCACATAGTACCAAATAATTAGTCCTAACTTGTGCAAATGAGGAACATCGACGAGTGACGAATTATCCCTTTCTCAGAGAATTTAGGCCCACACTGTGCTGAAGACCATAGCTGAGAGGGTCTTGAAAAATAAACATAATGGTGCTATTTCCCTTCCCAAACACGGGGAATAAAGAGAAAGAACAAGAGCAGGATAGAGATAAAGCAAAAGACATAACGTGAAAAGACAAAATTGAGAACAATGGAGGAGTGGAGGTAGTAAGGAATAAAAACAGGGTTGTCTGACTGAGTGTGAGTCGTGGGAGGGAGAGGGAAAGGAGGGAGACAGAGTGCATTAGAAATGATTGGAGGGTAGCGATAGAAAGAGCATATACTGGATGGGGGTATTCTGATGTTCTGGATGATAATGCTGCCCTGTTTCCTAATGAAAAAAACCCAGATGCTATCTGGCTCCTGGAAAAAGCTGGACCTCTCCTCTCCCTCCCTCTCTCTGTCCCTGGTGGGGAGTAAAGCCACTTCCTCTGCTCTTGAAGGGCCCTAACTGGCTAAACACAGTGGGGGATTAGCTTTAGCTTCTCTTTACTGCCAAAGTGCCCTCGAGGTGTGGAGAGGCAGCAGGTCTGTCCCTGCTGCCTGTTGGTCTGTCTGCCCTCCATCTACTCTGCATGGACGTCTGGATTTCTTCCATCCCTCTATGTCTTCTTATCCGTCAGTCTCCATGTGCGTGTCAACTCGCCTGTCTGTCTTTGTCTGGCCAGCTGTTTGTCCAGTCTGTGTATTATTTGTATTCCATGTGTATCTTTGTGCTGGTCCAGCTTCTCTCTGTTCCTCCCTGACAGGCTCCCTCTCTCTCATGTCTGTCTGCATGTTGATGCTGGGTGCCTCTCTCTGTTTGACTACCTCCATTTTGCTGGACGTCTCCGCCGCTCACTCCCTGCTTCATGCCGGGCCGCCTCTCTGCTTCACTGCCTCTTTGCCTCCTCAGGAGAAGAAAGTATAGAGAAAGAGGGCTCTGCCCCCACCCAAAACACAATGTTATTCACAGTGCAACCTTTATACTATAAGTTTACAGCCTGCTTGTGTGAATGTGGGTAACTGTGGCTAATTTTAAATGGAGCTGCAGGGAAGCAGAACAATGACACGGACACAGTCCTAATTAAGGAATTAAAGCAGCTTAGGTTTAATTTGTAACAAGGTCCGTTCATCAGAGAATTTCACTCCTTACCTTGAATTGGCTGTTGCAGGATGCAGCTCTAATTCACAGCTGACGTCACCTTCATAGTTTTTAAGTATGGAGGACCAAACTATTAGTGGCATTGTTTTAACCTTCAAGGGACACAGTGACATTTTAAATTTTATTCTGTTAAATTTTTTTTTTCACCAAGCCCTTAAGGCTATAGAGTATTTTTAGCAAGCCACCCTGGAGATTCACTGTCACGACCACTCTTTTTTACACTTCTCAATATCAAAACATTAATACGAGCAAAATCAAGAAAGTTTTGATCCCAACATGGAGAAAAGATTTTAGACCTGCACATTTAATGGGTTCATGTGTCTTTTGTTCTTATTTCTTAAAATAAAGTTTAGTCAGATGGTTGATTTCTGGGCATTAGAGGCCCAACAAACACAAAACACAGTAACTAGTTTGTTTAAAGCTAGGCTCAAACATTTCTACGTTGATTTTCCCTACTTGGAAATGATAAACGTCAGTTCTGTCGAGCTGACTTTTTGGAGAAACCTAAACTTAGCTAAACCTGCTGGCTGCAACTAGCTTATCAGATTTCAGTAGCTGCCATTTCAGCGTTGTCACCCTGGTAGAATTCATGCTATGGTGAGGTTATGCTATGCACATCAAAGTGTATTAAACTGTAAAGTATGTAATTTATTGCATGATTTCAATATCCTGTAAATATTGGTTGAGGGAAAAGCAAACACTAAAACAGATATGTCTTTGATTCTTATAAGTTAAGAGCAGTAGTCTAATAGACCTAATTCTTTTTTTTTTCACTGCAGATAGCAGAATGTGTATTTGTAGGTCTTTCTCGGTTCTATGTCAGTGTGTTTGAGGTAAAATAATCAGTCTGAAAAAGCACAATAGCAACAGTTTGCCAGCCAGCCTGAAAACTTTAAACCCGTTTTTCTCAACGTTACTGTCTATATGATGTGCTAAGAAGGAAATGAGGGCAAAATTGTTTATTAGGATGTCCCTCATTAAAGAAAATACATGTTCTACACGCTGTAACTATATCAGCAATATAACTGGGCATAAAAGACATAAAACAATGTAGACAACTTGTTTTTAGTTGACTGAGGCTCAGAAGCGTCTTTCTTGCTGTGTTTTGGGCCTGATGCTGTTTGTTGGTAATGGCCCAGACAGATGTGCTTGCTATCCATCAGCCCACAACATCTTCCATGTGTCACTAACAGTCTATTTCCCTGTGGTGCCGCCTCTCTTTAAAATGTGTCATTTTATTGTTCTGATTCCCCTCTCTTCTCTGGGGAGCGGAATATGATTTCACAGAACATTAAGTGGATGGGATCTAAGGGAATAGTGTGGGGACTGGGGATGGCGGCGGTGATCTGGCCTAATTAAGCCCTCTCCCCGTCTCGCTCCTTGTCCCCCCTCCTCCACCTTCACTCCCCCCTCCCCTACACCCCTCTACCCCCCATGCTCTCAGATAGGTGGGTGACTTTCACCATGGAGTGTGAAGGGCGAAGGAGTACTCCTCAAATCATAATCCGCCTGACTTTGGGAGAAAACGGATTAGTTCAGTGGTAGTCTGAGCAGCCATGCAAAGACACACGCTTCAGCATCCTGTGTCTGTTTAACCCTATGTGTCATCTATAAAGGCACAGAGAGAGCAAATGGACATATTAAGGCATCAGAGCAGTGAAGGCTTATTCCTTCATGGTCTTGGTGGACTGAAATTATATCAGGCAATGAAGCCACAAATCAAAGCTCTGCGATCCATCCAACCACTTCCACCTTAAATACTGTATGATGCAATCTGCTGTTGGCTTATAATGATGCTCTTCATGTTGACTATACATTTGGGGTTTACATATATTTCATATGAAGGCGTGACCTCATGTTTTCTTAATAGCTCTGACCCAAGTATCATTACACGGGTGAGTGGCGCCAGGTGGATATAAGGTAACTCTGTTTTCCCTCTGGTCTGCACAACTATTACCCAATCATATCCTGCCATTAAAAGCACGGGGTCCTCTGCAGTATTGAGACAGAAAGGAAGACCCACAGGGGTCACGCTGGGATGAAGGCCCCAGATACAAACATATGCTCTAAAAGCACCATTCAAATGACGAATGACTGTGACTGTTGGCGTCACCATCATGGAGGCACGGGAGAGGCGGAGGGAGCAGGAGGGGAGGGAGACCTGCAGCTACAACACATGCCCCCTCCTGCACATCGGGCACGGGGCTCGGGCAAGCATAAGGTGATTGATAGTGGTGCCAAGACAACGTCTCGTCAGGGGCCCAGTGCACAAGGGTGCCTAGCAGAGCAATGATGGACGAGCCCGTAGATGCTACATAAAAATCGAACCCGGCATATATAACACATTCCCAGCTCCCTTTCTTAACCTGTAATGTATAGTGATAGAAATTTGTTTCGCAGTCCATTGCTGCAGACAGTGATGGATGCCAGAAAGAAAGAGAGGGAAAGGGGAAGAGGAGAGAGGGGAGGGGAAGGGGGTGATTTAGTTGTGTGTGTGTGTGTGTGTGTGTGTGTGTGTGTGTGTGTGTGTGTGTGTGTGTGTGTGTGTGTGCTGACACAGTATGGGAATCAGTGAGAAATGTTGAATGTTTTGCAGCCATTTTGTATGTGGCACTTACTGTGTACACATACATAATGTATACACATACACACACTAGCACAAAAACATGCGTATAGACAATGTTGATTAAGGTCAATGTACACGGGCTTGGAGGTGTTATCCCACACAGCATTTTGTGTTGCATCTTATGCATGAACTGTGCTTTATAAATAAAGTTTATTCTTATTCTTAGAGTCATGTTAATTTTGTATTATTTACCTCATGGTGTATGTGTGTATTTGCAGCTTTCCCAGTAAATTTAGTGGCCCACCATGATTCAGCATGATATATTGAAGTTCATCTCAGGGTCTTTGTCACAAATTGTCCTTATCTTACTTCTTACTACATCTATTAATAAGATCAGACAGGGGGAAAATGCAACGTGTCACTTTTGCAGGTGCCTCTGCACAAAGATTGGGTTGATATTCTTTAGTCATAGTTGAGCAGTGATGTTTCTGTCTCTAACAGCCAATTGTG
The DNA here is from genome assembly GCA_037975065.1 of Chaetodon trifasciatus. NCBI lineage: Eukaryota > Metazoa > Chordata > Actinopteri > Chaetodontiformes > Chaetodontidae > Chaetodon > Chaetodon trifasciatus. Next base: position 3,043,354 of record JBBMOE010000012.1, read on the forward strand.
TAGCATATATGAGAACACAGGGCACACGTGTGCTGTTACATGACCCATGATCACATGTCATACTCTCATGCACACCCAGTGTGCCTTTGCAATTTATACACTTTTTCAAATTGAGGTAAATTATTAGCAATTTTTTTGTTTTATAAACAAAATAAATTCCAAAGTAGTAGTAGAGCTACTTAAAGTCAATTTGTAATAAAATTAGATAGATTGGCAAAATAATCCTTTTATGCTGTCATTGAGTCTTTTAAATGATGGATAATTATTCACTTATTTCATTTAATGGCTAAATTATTTATAAAATGAATTTAAAAAGTTTTGTACAACAGTGTAAGTTTTAATTGATTATAACCAACTAATCAAACGGTCTATATTTATTCTGGTGGTTCACCCAAGCCTCGGTGCACATGCCCTCCCATGTGTGTCCTGATTATACCTTGTTAATGGGGATTCACATACCTGCATGTGCACACAACAACACTGACCACCTCGGTGCATTGTTAGCCTATCAAACTGACTTGTCGTCACGAATCTCCCAGTAGCTGATGAATATTAGATGGGAGCGGATAATACCTCGACAGAGGAGGCCTCCCCCCACCAAGGCAGGAGAGGCTGCACACTCAGCAGTGAAGCGCTGCCCACTGAGACCAAACCCAGCCTGCTGAAAGATTCCCTTGCAGTTGAGAGCAGGATGCTGTATAATTGTGGGTGGATTTCATGTAACTCACAGAGCGAGAGGAAGTGTGTCCATGTGCGAGTGTGGGTCCATATTTGTGCATTTGTATGGCAGAGAGCAAGTGAGAGGGATGACGGAGAGAGGTATTCATCTCCATCTATCTCCATAAACCTCCAATTGGATTTTACAGCAGTTGCCTCTTCATCATGAACTGCGATGGATTGTATTCCAAAGCTCTGGCTGTGAGAGGAGGATTTCAGGGCTTAAATTTTTTTCAGTTATGTGTGAGAATGACAAGGAGAGGAGAAAAGCTGTGCGCCAGAGATTTTGTATATACATATGTATGCGTGGCTTTGGCATACAATCTGTGCATGTGATGGGCTCTCTTTATGGGCACACATGCAGTTGTGCATATGAGGATGAATAATTGAATATAGAATTACTCAGCATAATTTGTGATAACAAATCTTATAGTATCTTTCGCAGGTTTGCCCAAGCCACAATCTGGGGTCTAAAATGGGTAACGCCACTAAAAACCCAAAGAAATGATTGGAACCTCATATCAGTCTCAAACCGAAAGACGTATATTTTCAAACAAGATCTAACTCTATCAAACGTATTGATGTTTTCACACAGTCTAAAAGGTTTGATTACATAAGAAATGTTTGTAAAACGTGTGCTAAACAAGCCTATACTTTGAATCCAGATCAGTTATGAAATACACAAAGGGCTGATTTTTCATGTGTAACTCAAACACTTCAGTTATATTTGTTGTCAAAAAAATACTGATTGGGCCTTTAAGAGAAGAGTTAAAGATTGAGGATGTTTTGACAATGTTCCCATTACGTCAAGTCAGTCCTTTTTTTAGAAACTGACTCGAGCTCTTGCTGGAGATTTGAATAAGCAGAGTGGTAAAACTGAGATAAAACATGGATTGAAACAGAATCCACATATGCCATATTATTTATTTAACATGTTGAAGTTAAATTTTTATTTGTTTACATCATTTGATTAACATCAAGATCAGAAAGAATCAGAGTTCAGTAATTGATGCTGAGACATTGCAAGACTGTTTCATGGTATATGACTGACGTGCTCTGCATAGCAAAGTATGATACACCTCCAGCTCCATCCAGGCTTAATGCAAGAGGTATTATACACATGAACAAGACATAGAGTTTCAGCTACCTCAGACAACAGTGGGTCCAATCCAGTCCACATAAACAAAATGACTTATGCATATTCATTTCCCTGCCTGTTGGAGCTGTGATCAAGTCCTGTTAAGGTATATTAAAGGCACAGTTTGACATTATGGGAAATACACATTCGCTTTCTCATCGAGTCTTAAATGAGAAGATTGATACTATTCTCATGGCTGTTTGATAAATATGAAGACACTGCCATCAGCCAGTTAGCAACAGCTAGCCTAGCGCTGTCCAAAAATAACAAAATCTGCCTAAAATCCTAAAATATGGACACTTTCTGTGATCTTTAGTAAGTGAATCAGTTAAATATGGAAACAAGCCATAATGAGTTATTGCACAACAGACTGAGGACAACAGGTGTGTGCTGCAGTTTAAGTGAGCTGTAGTGACACAACAACCCACTGACAGAGGGGGCTATTTTTTTTTTATAAAATAAAAATTAATTGATTTAACCATGCAATTGCCCCAGAATGGCAAATAACAATATAAAGGTGTGTGTCCATAGAGCATTTTTCTCTGGTAGGACGCTGGGGAGCATTAGGGTGAAGTACTTCTGAGGTGAGCGAGAAAAATGTTATATGGACAGAAGCCCTAAGGCAACTGATTCAGAATCATGGAATACATTCATTAATCAGAGGACTTGCATAAGACGAGTGTGAGGTTTATTTTGAATATATGAATGATTCTCTGTCAGACTCAGCAGGGGGAGGCGCGTAGCAACAGCTGTTTATTGGTAGGGACAATTCTGTCTTTCCAAATTTTTGGTAGGAACATATGCAAGCCTACACCCTTGGCTCTAACCCCCGACACATTTTAGCATCCTGTTTTTATATAAAAACTGCTGTCAGTAGCTGAGCCTTATAATTGCAAGAGTGGTGCATGTCAGCAAAGAGAATTCAGTTTTAACGATTTAACTTTTAATGCAAACCACAATTTGCCCACTAACATCACTAATTGTACAGGAAACACCCCTGCGAGCAGAACTGTGTAAGAGTGTGAACACTGTCACAGTCACAAGTACACGAGGTTTCTACCTACTGGAAGAGGCAAGACTGTAAAGTGTGACATCATCAAGTGATCTTTATTCAAGCTGCTCCTCACACTGCTGGAGGGAGACCCTTGTGGTTACAGCGTGTGTTCTGTGTCTGCTTACTCCTCTTGTTTTCTGCCTGTTGGGAGCTGTAGCACACTTGGTAAAACTGCTAGTCTTCACTTTGTTCCTATATTCAAAGTAAAACACATTTTGCATCAGATTCAACAACGTTCCTCTGTTATTGGCTCAGATGATTTCTGATTTGCTGAGCCTCCTTTTATGGTCCATTATTTGCTCCACATCTTTAATTTCCTTTCATAAAAAGGGGATTATGCAACACTTTTAGCACACAGGTACTTCTTCAGTGATATAAGGTATACTGTCTGAGAAAAAGCTATTGATATTAAGTGGAGTGGAGGTCTCACACACTGTTTGCTGTACATATATATCAAAGTGGCTTCACAGATTGTAGACAGGAGACACAAAACACCATATATTTTTTTTCAAAAGCCTGAAGTTAAACAGCTAATGAGCAAAGCTAAAAAAAATTGTGCGAGTTGTGATATGTTATTGCACCTCAGTGGCTCTACAGATAGTTATCACCCAACTCAGCAGTTCCATACCACTTCATGGTGTCTTTTGGCTGCCCATACCTTCATGCTCTGGTTCACTTTCACCTCTCTCATCAGCATCATTTTCCACAGAAGCAGACCGATTTTTAGCAGGCAACTGCAAAACTGCAAGTCCCCAGTTTACACTTTACATGTGGCCAGCACCCAGGCAGACAGAGGAAGTTAGCAACTCGCTAGTGAACACATACTGGAGCTTTCCAAGCGAGCCAAGTCAAGCTGAGCTGAACCATGATATGCACTGAAAATAAGGCACTTGAGACGGCACGCTGGTTATACATCCACCATTGATGTGCACTGGCAAAGTCAGTTGAAACTGTAAACGTTATGGTGTGACCTATAGCTCCTGGTGTCATACTTTCATTCTGATATTGTTGAAGGACTCAATAAAGTTGTTCAATGAGTGCAGTCTGACAGTTAAACTGTGACAGGACATCAAAATCGATCACCTTCTACTACTGCCTCATCATGAAAAAGCTTTTCTTCTTGTTGTGGTCCAGAGCAACAGTGATCAGCACTCTGTGTTACAATAGTGTCAACCCACATAAAGCTGCACCACCTCAGGCTCCTGAAGCCCCCCATAAGTGCCCCACACTGTAAGTACACCTACTTTACAACATGCACAGTAACATATATGCTCTAGGCCTACAGTATGTTCCTGATAATACTCCCTTTATATCCCCTGAAATTCAGAACGCAAATGTACCCACAGCCAATTACTAAGTACCTAAGTAGTAAGTAGATATATCAATCAATCAATCAATCAATCAAACTTTATTTATATAGCACTTTTCAAACATAATGCAACACAGAGTGCTTTACAGGAGTTAAAAACAATATAAATCAAAACAGAACAACACTAAAAACCCAACCCTCCCACCCTCCATATGTACTAACACGCACCCTCAACTACACACACACACACACAGACATTCTCACCACAGACAGTAGCAGGAATAAAGGAATATAGGAATTATGTATGTATGTTTGGATAAAAAAATTCATCAGTGTCAGCAGTTTTCTGGTCTTTTTCCCATGTTGCAAAGCTGTGACATCACAAAAACTTGACTGGTCAGTTGCAGTAATGGTCCTCAGGCAACATTAATTATGACAGTGTAGGAAACCAACACAGTGATATCAGATTGTGTGTCATAAAGTACACTTAATATTAGAGTATGTACCCAGATGTTGGAAATACTTAAAGTATAAGTTCTCTTTAAATCTCTTCCAAGCACCAGACTGTCATCATTACTGTAATGAAACACCCCGGGCACAAACGGTTTATGTGTCTCAATCAATGATTTAATAATTAACAGCATGTTCACACATCTGTAATATTGCCTCTCAAAGAAAATGTTTATCACAGCTTCATTCTGGAGTAAACTAATTCTCAAATCCACTTGTGACATAGTAGATCTCCTCTATTCAAAGACACTGTCATGCCTCAATTGTAAATAGAAAAGATTGGCACAACTTAATTAGCATATCGAAGGATCTACCCAACAGATGGCCTTGGATTATATTCAAGGCTTGGCTCAAGTTAGTGTGATGGAAATGTCTGACACAGGAACTGCCTCTCTGTATGCTCATGGCTATGAGATACATGTTACAGTCATGAATAAGCACTTACCTGATCTTGAGCAAAGGTTTTCTTTGGACACACAGCTGCAGAAGCAAGCTGACAGTTAACTTTTATTAGTTTGTACTCTGTTACAAAAGATTATTTTGTCTGCAGACCCTCAAAATTCTACACATTTTGATATAATTCAGACATTTAGAGTTTATTAATTCCAATTTAATCATCAATATCCTATCTTAATGTCAGCAATGGCTGAGCAACCAGCCAGGTACATTACCTGTCTAAATCCTGTAAAGCCTTAAAGCTGGTGACAGAGCCATCGGTCAGTGGTTACAGTGGCAGGTGGAAAACGTATTAGCTGATAAGAGAGACCAACTTGTGTAATAGTAGGCTCCAAAAACAGAAGGCTAACAAGTGAGTCACCGATTGTTTCGAAGGGTTACATCAACATGGGGACTGACCCTGAGAGCAAATGCAATGAAGTCACAGCTTCACTGCAGAGGAGTGATAAAGAAGCTGAAACAGTTATTTTTGTATTAAACTGCAATGAAGTGTGAGTATTTGAATGAAACAAAAACTTGCTTGGTGCATATTCAGCTCGACATCCTCGTATTTCTGTGTTCACAATGCTGTGTGTGCATTTTGTATTGGTCAAGTTACTTGAAAAATGTAATAAATTATTCATAATTCTCATTAAAAACTAATAGCAATCACTAATTACTCAACAGCAAAAGTAGTTGCAATAGGGGTAACATTACTCGTTACTTGACTTTTGTTACTCAGCACAGCTGCAACAGCTAGATTGAAAAAACAGGAGGTATTTACTGACCATCAACAGCTAGCTTAGCATTTAACATTAGTTCTCACACTGATGTCAAATACGACTACTGAAGAAGTAATCACATTCTGTACTTGGTGTGCACTTTTTGGATGTAGGTGTGTATACAGGAGGGGATTTGTTGTCAAAACTCCATTCATAATGCCACATTGTAATATAACATAAGCTAAACAAACTCATTATCTTCCATACACAGTGTACAATAACCAAGGCAAAAGACATCCAAAGAATTGTCACATACAGCCCAGAAGGACATGTCTAAATTTGTGCAGTATTTTAACAGCACATGTTTCGTTTGGGCAAGTTTTAATTGTTGTCAGCTAGTATTGTCTATGTTTTCACGTTTTATGGGAATATCCAATATTCTTTGAAACAGCCGAATCAGTGATGAGAGTTATGTTCACAATGTCAGAATTTATTCAGCAAAGGTGTTTGCATCTCCCATCTTGTGCATTAACCCTTTTGAAAAAGGCAAAAACCACCTCAAGCATGCCTAAAGTCTTTTTTGTGAAATTGAGGATTTTTTGGGAATTTTGCCTTTTCCATCAAGCTTTTCAAATGCAATATTTCAAAATGTGCATAAAAATACTTTGATGTGATGTTACTGTTTAATGACAATGTTAAACTGCCTCCATGCAGTTAAACAGGCCCTGATCACATTACTGTAATGTCTTAGAGCTGACAAAATAATGCAAAGCCTCTACTTTCAGTGTAACTAGTGTCAACTGGATGTAGTCAATTAAAGTGCAGCATATTTGCTTTAAAACATTAGGAGGTGAAAGTCACCCACGTTTCTACCAAGGTTTTAAATTTGGATAAAATCCATCATGTCTTAAACCAGTCACTTTTTGCTATGAGTTTGAGTGGTTCATAATCACAAAAACTGACTTCATACCACATGTATAGATCATCTTAGAGCTGCTTAAATTTAGTGTCACTGTGCTCTGCTGAATAGTGGAGACAGAATGTGGAAGTGAAACTGAGAGACCCTGAATTTGACCCAGTGTTTTGACTTACTGAATAAATGAAAAAGACATGAAACTGAAAGAAAGAAGGAAGTCTGATACTTCGAACTCATTAACATGCACATTAACATGGCGTTGGTCAGGCCCCAAACATCACCTTGTCTAAGGTTGGAGGAGAAATACACAGGCTGATGGAGCTCCTGCATTGCGTATTGATGAGAGCGACTGGATAGGATGACAGCGCAAAGTGAAACCAGAGACCCTTCACAGAACGAGGTGGGGAGGGATGCGGTGACAGTGGTGGCTGTGGTGGTGTGATTTAGCTTTTTAACATTATCACTTAACAAGACAGGGCTGGCACTCGGCCCCAGCATAGGCCCGAGGACAGCAGGAGGGAAAGACAGGAAGAAAAAGAGACATGTCCAGTGCTCCCAGGCCAGCTTTACCTTTCTTATTCACCAGAGAGCAAGAAAGGAAGACGGAATGATGTGACGAGAAATGGAGATGAGAAAACAGAGAAAGAGGGAGGGAGGGAGGGTGAGCTTCCACTAGAAACTTAATTATGCATGGCAGGGCAGCTGGAGCAAAATAGAGGAAGAGAGATGGATAGAGATGGGAAGAGGAGAGGAGAAGACCTACCTACGCAGAGGGATAGGGGCAGGTCGAGAGGAGGGGGAGTAGGAAGGGCGAAGGAGATAAAAATGAGTAGGTGGGGGGGCGGGCTGCCATGCTTAAGGGTGGTTGTAGGTGGTGAAAGTTGCAAATACACAAGAGAGCCCATGGTGTCAACTGAGCTGGAGGTGATTCTGTGTTAACAGTTCATCTGGTCTGATCAAGGACATACATTATGAGAAAACAAAAAAATAAATAAAGGCCGATATTCAGTGTTTTTTCTGCAGGGGCACATTAATACAGTGCTATCTATCAAGACGTGGACGTATTGTATGCTGAGCAATTGATAATGCAGCATAAGACGGTTGCACTGCAAAAAAAAAAAATTTGGTCAAAGCAAAAACTGAACATTAAGAACTTTAATTAATTCAGTCCTAAAATGTCATTTTAAAATTAATCTTTATGTGAGATTGTTTTGCAATTAAAATGTTATACCAGCACAGAAATCTGCCCTAAGTGAGAACAGACAGCGAACAGGAACAGCAGTCAATAAACCTGATTCAGAATCAGCTTTATTGACTGAGTATGTTCAGGTACACACTGTGGTTTTCTAATGGCTCTCAGAAGGATACACATATACAGCTAAAGCAAGGACAGCAAAGCTAAACAAACATAAACATATAGCTACATTGTGCAGGCGAGTAGGTGAAAGAAAAATCCAGGCAATTTAGACAGACCAAATCATTCACTTTATTTAACTTTGACACACAAATTTACACAGTCGACAAAAAACTAACCGTCTTCACACTGCTGAGCCCTGAGGAAAAGAACTGAGAAGTCCGTAATGGAGGAAGCTATATGTCAGACATCCAATTTAACATAACCTTGGGCTTAATATGCAACTAAAGACTCGTTATTAAAGAAATGAGACAACTAACTCATGCCTCCCCCTTTTCTTTCTTTTACACCTGCCAGGATCAGGTGAACCCTCTTCAATGGCGCATTTAATACAAAGGGGGCCAAACCCTGAACCATTAAGTCTCTGTATTCATTAATGGGTCCACTTACTGGAAGTAACAGAGAGGCAGTGTTTCAATTTCTTAAAAAGCTGCCGCACTGTACTGAGATACTGTACCTGCTGTTGTTCTGCTCCTCTGGGCTTAGGTATCCCGCTGAGTCACACACACACTCACGCACACCCACCCACCCACACACACACACACACAGAAAGAGAGAAGCAAAGCCTAAGGTGTGGCATACAAAAACACACATGCATCCATGCACGCACTCAAACACACATGCACATACACACCTCAGCTTGTTTGGAAACCCAGGCACTCTCATTCTGTCTTCATCACACACCCTGATGGGGTGGAGAACTGGAAGTTGCACAAGCAGCTTAGCTTTGATTAGCTGAAGTGTATTGAATGGACTGCTCATGTTTTAACAGCAGCCTCCCCCCCGAGATGAACCTGGCTGATAACAGTGACAGGAATATCGAAGGAGGCAAGCCAACAATGATGCAGTGCGTGTGTGTGTGTGTGCGTGTGTGTGTGTGTGTGTGTGTGTGTGTGTGTGTGTGTGTGCATATATGTGTTTGAATATAAAACAGTGTGAAGGTTTAATAAATATCTGTTTATCTGTCAAACACGATAATGCAACATATTTAATAAGTGATAGACATAAAACAACGATTCCTCTTCTACATTACTCAGCTCACTAATAATGCTTTACCATCCCATCAAGTATAATCCTCCCTCGTCTTTACGGCAACATCGTTAAGTTGTACATCATTGAAACTGTGTGCCACACCGGCTAAGTACTCCCACTTGGGAGTATTTTGTCAACATTACATCAGCTACAAACAGCCCAGTCATGCATGGGAGTATGGAGGGATGAGATGGAGGGAGTGATGGACGGAGGGAGAGAAGGTGCAATGGAGCAATTGGGAGCAGCTGTGAAAGAGCAGCTGGAGTAATCGTTTTTCTGGGCATGCCCACCGCTGTCTCCATCTCTCTGTCTGTTTCCCCCCTTTCCTCTATCTCCCCTCTCACCCTTTTCTTACTCACTTAGTCACACACACACACACACACACACACACGCACATTTTCTATCTTTATCAATTCTTGTGTGTGGGACTGGTCACATTGTCAGCTGCAACTGGATGAGGTTGCTGCTCTGTCTGGATGTCAGAGCGCACGCACACACACATCACAGACACACAAAACGAGTTGCGTCTTGGCACTCACTCCAATCAACCTCGATATCACAAGACAGCCAAGCTGCGTGGATCAATATGCTGTAATTGCATCATTGCCAGGTGAAGTGGCTTCATGTCACAGTTATGGCCTGGACAGCTACTCAAAGAAGTTACCAGCAGATTAAAAAAGGAAAAGGGTGCAAGTAGATACAGAAATGCGCAATCTTTTGCAGCATCTGAGACTAGTTTTCAGAGCAGGAGCAGAGGAAACAACAGCAGTAGAAGTGTTTCTGTCCCTGGAAGTCCAACTGATTGATTTAAAAAGACCTGACAAGCATCAAGCCAAAAAGTATCAACTCACACATGAAACATACGCTGTGGGTAAAGATGAGACTCCTAAATGCAACAAAGGTTGGTATGTTTAAGAAAGGATGATGTATGAGGTCATTTTTAAGGTCATTTTAAGACAAATTGTGTGCTTGCTTAGTGTAAGCTATCACATCTTAGTTAAATCTACACCATAGTATTGTAACCTTGCTCTGTTTAACACTGGATTTTAGCCATGTGTTCACACTTGGGCCTGGAAAAATCAGGTTCATAAAGGTTTGAATTTTAATACATTTATTCATCCACACATCAATTCAAATACATCACACAGTTAAAAAATACCACACTCTGGTTGTATCAATGCAGAGAACTCCTCAATGAGAGCAGAATACATACATATGGTTTATTTTATTCTGTGGTCTATTTTTCCAATGAAAATGAAATATAATAAGACAGTAAAGCTCTGAGTAAACAGGATAACTGACACAAGGTATAATAACACTAGAGAAAGAGGGTTAAATATATTGCTATGGCTCTGAGTTGAAATGTTTCAAATGCAGAACAAACAACAGATTCTGAGTTATTCAGCATTCGACGCCGGAGCATCACATTATCTGTGCTGCACTGTGGCATTCAGCTCTGGAGCTGCAGAAAACAGGCCTGCAGTCGGTTTACAGGCTGCCGCTGCCACACTGCCCTCTACCAGCTCAGCTCTATTAGTTCAGCTTCACCACCTCCCAGTGGCCCCAAGGTTGTGGCAAAGTGGTAGTTAAAGTCTCTGCATGTATGTGTGTGTGGTGTTTGCCGCATGTGCTTCTATTCTTTCACTGGACAGACTAAGCGGATATAATGACATGCATATGAAACACTGTATACGGCGAGGAAGTAATTAAGGAAGTTGAGGTAATAATTGGTTTTGGTTCAGAGGTCGCTGGCTATGGAAATCTGTGGACCTTTAAGTTTGAGGAGAATAAAACAGAGCACTGACAGTACATACTCATGGCCTATTACAACACGATTTATGAAATATTCAAGAAGACCTCCCAAAAAAACATCTCACTGGTCATGTCACGCTCATATAGCTGACCTCTACTTCAGTTGCCTTCCAGCAGTCAACTCCCATTTGAACCGGAGCATCACTCTTCTGAGGGTTAAACAGTACAAGCCATTTTATTGACTCCAAAAAAACATATAGACTGAGTAGAGAGTTTTTGACACATCTCTAATGGAGCTTTATCCTAGTAATCACATTTATGAGTCTACATAAAATGAAGGTTTTCCTGGCAGCCTGTCATTCATTAGATATATACACAGATACACCGTGTGTCTATGACAATGATCACTTCAATCACAGCATGGCTATTAAAAAAGTCTGCATCATCTGCAAAAACAGAGATGAATAAATGCTAAGACGTGAAGCTGCATTTCATAGGTAATAAAATCATATTGGTGTGCTACTATACTGTATACTGATTGCTGGCAAAGAAGTATTTATTTGCAGTATCTAATAGTAACAGTGCTAAAGATAGTGAAACACTTTATCCAGTCACATAGCCAGGCAGATGAGAGTTGATCAGAGCACGTCAAGAGGAAAGCTCTTTTGGAGGCTTCCTCTCCCTCGTCCTGTGGGAACAGCGTCTAATCGCACAGTGCTTCTGAAGCTGTCACTGCTGGTCAGGCAGTCTAGCTGTTGTCAAGCAGAGGAGAAGACAGAGCCGTCACATCACAGTTGGAGATGGTGGATGGCGCAGGTGTAGGGATAACCATGCTGCATGATATAAGGGATGATGTTAGGGGGCGGTTTACTTGACAGGAATTATGGACTTAGGCCTTGACTGGAACATGTGCAGCAGAACAGATGTTCTTGGTCTTTGTTAGAGCTTTCAGGCTCAGGAGCAGGAACACACACAGCTGATAGTCATTTCAAATGTGATTAATGGGAAGTCCTGGAGGCACTGAGTGAGGCACAAATGAAGCAAACAGAAAGTGGCTGCAAGATCTGACATAAAGACTTTCTGTATGGCACACTGACAAAGAGCACAGACAGTCTTCATTCTGATTCAGTGTGTCAGTTTCAGGGCTCTGGTTTTGTGTATTTGAGCCGCTCCTGATGAAGAGCTGGATAACAGGAAGATAGCAAATGGCTTGTTGTTGGAGGGCAAGAGCCAGCCTCAGTGGCACAACCTTTCAATACATTGTTCTTATTGACAGGTTATGGCTGATCCATAAAACATTATATAACTGTGTTCTGAGGTTATCTCAAACCTGTCCTGGTGAACAATAAGTGTCCATAAGAACTGTTTAATACAGAGCCAGCATGCTCAAAGCGACACATTGCACATGCAGTATTGCAGCACCGTGATATCGAATTTAAAATAACTTGTAAATAGCATTCAACAACATACAAGTCATAATAGTGCTTGGGCAATCCAGCCAACATCAACCCCTCACATCAGCCAAAACAGAACACTGTAAAAATCAGCTAAAACACATTTCTGCAAAATATCACAGAAAATGGCAACGATGCGTTCAAGGCTGTGTGAAGTCTTTATGAGATTTCAAGCTCTGTTGTGCAAGGTTTTGTTTGACATATGACATATAAACACATCTTGTGGCGCCCCCCTTAGGCAAGTTAATGCACAGCAGCTGTACATGTAGCAGAACCTTCATAAGGGAACCTGTCAAAGGTTTTGGAAGACTGGAATTCACTACAATCGTTTTTTTCTTCAAAACAAAATCAGATTTTATTGCAGATCTTTCATAATTTAATAAAATGTTGTCACTTAATTTATCTCTCAAATAAACAGAGTAGATTGTCTGCGTTCATATGTATGAAGTATCCTTTGAAAGGTTCTATGAAAATACATATTATTATCATTATTATTATTATTATTGTTACTGTTGAAAACAATAAGTTTGCAGTGTAATATCATTGTTGAGTTTGAAGTCTCAGTAAAGATTCACACACTGTATGCAAGACACAAAGACCCTATTACCAAGGATTCATTTGACACAGCATCTGACAGTTGGTGTTACGTAGAAGAATGCCTGGAGCACTAATAATAATGAACACACAAAAGCAGAAATGGACGCCGTTGTCTTTGCTTTTGCTCCCACACCCACATGTGCTCCCTAGTTACAAAATAAAACACACAAACCACCAAATATAGCATCTTTAGCTCTGACACGTTTACTGTCGGAAACAAGAGCACTGAGAGCCATTTCATTTACATGCAAATTGACACCCACCAGTCCACCACACACACTCTCCTGCCTGGCATGCATGTGTGTGAGCACGTGTATTCATGCATGTGTGTGCTCTGCTGGCACTCAGTGAAGGTGCTATCCTGTCCTGCTGCTTTTCCTGCTCACTAAAACGAGAATCAAAGAGATAGAATGACTGAAAGAGAGATGGAGGCTCTGATTTAATTTTCCATATCCAGTTTAGCAGCTTTTCAGTTGACAAACCAGGCATGAAGAGGAGCCCATTAAAGAGGCCCCATGCAGCCGTGTGTTTGTCATCTCATGTTGGCACTAGTTAATGGTGGGCTGAGGCCTAGAAGTGTCCTCTGCTCAGATTTCTCCTCTTGTCACAAGGAGATAAAGGATCACTTGAGGTGATTGAGCATTTTACATTAATGAGCATTGAGAGGCTGATCAGCAGGGGAGGGAGACTGTAGCTCAAATGCAGCTGTAATGACTGAACTTGATACAGTAACAATGTAATTCAACAGTAACACCCGGGAGTTGGCAGGATGTACCGTTTCTTCACCATTGTCAACTATGATAGGTAAGTGCTACTGTCAGACCAGGTAAAGCAGTGCAGAACGTACGCCGTTTGAAATCAGATATCGGTTACCCTCTGCTGGCTGACACCAGGTACTGCATTAAATCTCTATTAAATCTCTTCCTGTGCTCTCCTCCATGCACACAGTTTAAATGTGCATGAATGTGTTATACAGTATGTGCACAGTATGTATCAATACACAATTTCCTAATAATTCTAATAATTTCAATTGCAAATAAATATTAATTAATTATTTGATTATTATCAGAAACTTTGTTTTATTTGTTATTTTTATTATTTGTATGCAGATACAAACCATAATCAGTTTTCAACATGTAGCCAGCTGTTTTAAACATGATCAGAGTGTTGTTACTCTTGAGGTATCTGTAGTTAAAAACAAAATGATCTGCTAACAGCTTGATCTAAATTTAGAATTCATCTTTAGCTATTTTGTCTGATAACACAGCAAACGAAAACCAATTATGCAAAATCAATTGTACTTACAACGCAGCCCATCCCTCCCCAAATAAAACCAATTAACCAATCAGTCACTGTAGGCTGAATCCATTTGCTATTAAGGCTCCAGTGTAGAGTGACAGATAATCAGCAACACATTTGATTATCCGTCAAGAGAATTATGCAGTCAGTGCTAGAAAATGGCCAGGTTACAGAGATTGTTTCTGTACATACGGAGCTGAACGGCTCACCCAATGGCCTCAATCCAATTTAGCATCATAAGAGAGAGTTCCAGAGTTGTAAACTGCACTCACTGTTCCATTACTCAGCAGTGGGACTTACAGCTTATAGGTGCATGCGCCTCCATGTGTCTGCATTTGAAAATGACCCATTTGCAATTTCAAGGTTAATTTCTCTGCAGATTTAATTATTCCAATTTACAATGGGAAAAAAAACACAGCTGATTTTAACACAGTTTAAAATGAAGTGTTGGCTGTGAAATTAAGTGATGACAGATGAATTACAGTAAATGCTGGCATGGTATATTCAGAGTTACTACTGCTGATTTGATACAGGAAATACATTGTGATCATTTTTCTGGGTGTCGATATCAACAGGACATGGACAAAGTCTGATGAAAGATGCTGTTGAGTCTCATTATGGGAAGTGTGGAATCCAGTGTTTATAGAGCTCAACCTGTACTGAGACTAAAAAGTCAGAATATCTCAGCCTCTACCGCTTCGATTTTGACTATTCTCTTTTTATACATCTCTTGCCTCCCAACTTCTTGAATGTCCAAAACTGAACTGTTGTGTATCCCTTACATGTCGTAATCGTGAAGAAATGGGGTTGCAATATTGTAACTTTGCATTTATAGTTTTAATGGGGTAAACATGTCACAAAAAATATCCTTAGAATTGCAGATATGAAACAAATCTTCATAAATAATCATCAAAACGCTTTATTACAGAGCAGTTTGCAGCAAATAAACGTTTTCTCCAATGATGCAGAGAGTATAAATGATATTAGTACAGAATAAAACCTGTGCGCATCATGATTTTAGCTTTTGTTCTGCAGTATGGTGGAGTAAGTAATTTATTACTGATAGTGTTTGCCAGAGTGCTACATCATTGGAAATATAGCAAAATCATTCTTCTTAAGGATTAGGCAGCTTGGTAAACAACCTCGCAGCACAGATTAAAACATTTTAAGAGTGTATTTTTTCATCTGACATGTAGAGAGCTATATCTAGCAAAACTGGATCAACTCTTTCATGCTGCATCCTTTCTCGCAGCAAATATCAGATATTTTCCCAGCAGCTCTTCTAATCCGAGAGGACAAGGGGTACCAGTGAGGAGCCAAGAAGACGTCCTTCTCCCCGCCAGACTCTGGGGTGTCGAGGACCACCTTTGTTGCCTGGTGCTCCTTTGAGGTGTCCTGCTCCCCTGTGCAGAGGCAGTGGAAAAACATGTAGGAATTAGAGAGAATCCTGGAAATTTGTAGCTTTGTGCTTGAAACTTCTTGTGAGACTCCAAAGGGAATAAATGGATTGTACCATAAGTCATTGATACAAGGGTATGCAGTTAAAAAAAACAATAAAGCAATGAAGGCAAACAAGACAGGAATACATAAGAGACTAGACTTTTTGAAAACATGAGAGTCAATTAACCATGGAGAAATATAACTTAAATATAACTAAATAATGTAACATGAAGTACTTACAGTGAGAAGTGTGTCGATGCTGTTCCAGCTGCGCGTCCAGGATGCTTCTCCTCAGTCGAGAGTTACCACAGGATGAGACGGCAAGACGTATCAGCTCTCTCCCGCACATCTTAATCCTCTCCTGGGCATGAGCCACACACGCTGCAGCCACCAGCAGCACCATCAAAGACAGCAAACTCTTAGCAGCAGACATTGTATGATGTCTTGCTGCTCCTGGCTTGGTCAGTGGACAGAGAAACGTGAGGTTCTGGCGTGTGGAGAGTAAGGTGTGAGGTGACTTATGAGGTGAACTTGAGGGGTTTATATAGTCGATGTGTGTTACCCGAAGAGGTGGTTTCAAATATGCTGAGGCCACAGATTCTTCTAAAGTTGTATTCAGCCTTGGTGAAGGAAAGGCATGTTCTGATCTAGAGCGAGAGACTGATGCAAAGTCTCCTCAAGGATGAAACTCTCATTGAGATAAAAACCTGGTCTGACAGCCATATACGGCTCGGCCCTGGAAGCATGACAGGTATTAAAGGTATAATCTGTAAGAGCTGGCCGTCTGTTGAAGGTCATTCCAAACAAATAGTGGGCAGCATATCACCAGGGTAAACACTAACTGCTGCTCACTAGATTCTTTGCTGTAGCTATCATTGGCTGTTGCTACTAGCTGCTGTTAGCTAGTTAGCTCAGTTAGCCGTGCAACTAATGGCCCCATTGGCTGCACGCAGCACTGCACCCACCACGAGCACCGGAAGCAGCCTCAGCAGCCTCCTACTAAACACAGTTGGCTCAGGACCCAACACAGCCTCCAAGACCAAAGGAGACCAGTTTGATGATGGGGAAAATGGTGCTGAGGTGATTTACAGCGGCTCCAACCAGGAGTCTGACTCTGGGGACAATAAAGACACGGCAGGCTGCGACAGGAGACATGTGACCCAGTAAAGGAAGTGGAAGGTCATCTGTGGTGGGAATTTTGTCATCTAAATTAATTTCAATCAAACCAGAGTTGGTGATTGTTGGAACATTAGAAAGACTATTGGACTGTCGCCACTTGAGATACAAAGTGGTATTATGAGACAGGCTGGGGAAGGGGCTAGCTGGTTAGCATACCAACTTCATGAGATATTTCACCAACACAACCCATAAATGTCTTTGACCTCTTAGAACTCTTCTTCACATTCTGCTGAGAGTTTTAGTTCATTTTTGGATGTTTTAGTCAAAAATTCAGGACATACCCTATACATTGTACTTTTAAGCGAGAAATTGTATGAAATATTTTGGCCATTGAGAAAAAACATCAGGGCTCTTTTGAACCCAATGGAGGTCTGAGTTTGGTCCTTTGCCTAGAAGTTAAAAAGAAAAACCAAGATGGATTTCAGATAGTTCAGACGCAAATAAACCCTGTCTTGACATTTCTTAAAGAGGTTTTAGGGTTCGTAGTTTATTTCACTGATGTCCCTAAACTCACAGTACTTCCATATGTTTATTTGGTAATTGTCACACCATCATAATTCATGTTATTGCACTGAACTATTTTCCTTGAATATGAAGTGCTTTTACACTTTATCTTGACACATTTTGATAGATGGCAGCTAACAGGAACAGGGTGCAACTAGCTAAAAAATGTCAAGGATATTGACGCACATGGTCACCGCAGGCCGTACAGTAATCGTATAATCATGATGACAGCTTCATATGTCCAGCACTGATGAAAAATATGAAAGGTGGCACTTTAACCTCTTCTGGCTATGCTTGGCTTTTTAACCTCTAATGACGATGTCCTAATGTTGTTTTATTACTCTGAACAGTCATACTTGTTTATTCTTTATTTGATTTCTATTCTTTATTTCTTGCTGATGATTTTAAATTTGATGCTGTTCATTACCATTTTCAAACCAGTTAGTAAAGTCAGACATTACAGACTGTATCATTACTATGCCTCAGTGGTGGTATGTCAGTGTGTTTCTGCTTCGACCACGTTTTTTTTTTCTTTTTTATTGATTGGTAAACACAAAGTTTAAAGCTGCTCTCACTGATATTCTTTGGTATGTAATGTGAAAAGGGATCCACAGGGATTTATCACCCAAGCAGTTTCCCTCACATCTACGGGGCATTTTAACATCTTTCAGCTCATTGTTTTGGTTTTCTGGTTTGAAACTTAACTGTTTTGGTTCTGTCTCATTGCCCTCATTGGAAGCAACAGCAGGCAGGCGTTTTCAGCTTGCTAACTGCACGGTACTAAATGGCATACGGGTAACATTGGCAACGACATGGCAGTTGAACAAATTGGATAGTTTAATAGCTTCAGATTTCCCTCAGGAGTTGGTGGAGACCAAATCAGAGCTGGATAGAGAGTGAATACTGACTTGGATTTGATTTCAAATGAATGCTAACATTGCTGTGTGTCTGCAGGCTGTTTGAAGGTGACCCACTGCTCACGCATATTACTTAAAAACACTCATTATTGCTTTAAGATCATTCAGAGTTACATGATTGTGTTAGTGTACAAGGCAGATATGGTCTTTACACTATTTCTGGTGGATGGAGTCTGTGCATTACAGTTCAACTGTGTAACCTTCAACCGGTATTAGTGAAGAGTGCAGACATTCAAACAGCTTGTATGCATAGGTCTGAGTGAAAGACTATATATCAAATATTAGCTTTTATTTGCAATCATTTTAATTAATTGGTGAGTATCTGTTCTGTCTGTATGTCTGTCTCTTTTGCTGATCTGTCCCCAATGTCCCTCTAGACTGCATCTATTCTTGTCCATTCAGTCCTGGCTGAGCCACTTGAGACAGCCAAGATCTCTCAGTACTCCTGAGTTTTAATTGATGCTGACGACACTATTAAAGGACTGGCATCCCTCCCATTACCTCATCCTGTAATACTATTAGACAGGCAGCATCGTCCTCCAGACATATGAGACGAGTGTCTGTTAATAGACATAGACACCAGGTTGGTATTTAAAGGAAATGTAGATGGTTATTATAGCACAAGAGTGCCATCAAGAAGAGTTTTTTTTAATCGAGCAAGAAATCTGCTTTTATAACTTTTAAGGTATTGACAACAAGTATATATTTTAATATATAATCAAATCTGTGTTTTACATGGTTTCCAGCCTGTACTTGTTTTATAGTTTTGTTTTGATTCCATGCACAAGAAAGAAAAATGACACATTTTACAATATTTGTACATTGTAAAGTGCAAAATAACTAGCTGTCACCTTCTGTTTGGATTTTTTCAATTATGCAGTTTTAGTCACATTTTAAAAGTTACACACGTTCACAATGCTCAAAGGATTTCACCCACAGTCAAAATCTTTGGAATCTACTTTCAGAAGAAATGTTAACAGAAATTGAAAATATCTGTCACTATGGAGCAAATTCTTACTCTTCAACAAATATTTTTGGACATCCAGTAAAGTCAAGCAAAAGCAAGGAAGCGTTAGCAGTGTTATACCAACGATTCTCCCCTGATTTACATACAATGCAATGCAAAATACAGTCTCTAATTATGTTTCATGTGGTTGAAGTCAAGGTCTAATACATCACAGGGATCGGTTTCTGTAAATCAGACCAGAGGCACAACACATAATCAGTGCAATTGGAAAGGGGGTGTAGGGGCTGGCGTTGATGACGACCAATTAAAAATGTTTTTTTCCTTTCCTTTAAAATCCCCCCTTTTTGTTTGAAACTAGTGCACTGGATAGAACAGTCATGGGCAGATCTGAGGAAAGCATTGCCTTGCCCATTACCTTGAGAGGGTAGCCAATACTCCTACCTTAAATTTGTTTGGGAGAAGATAATACATTTGCTTACAGTAACTGTGTGGTCTTGGGAGAGCTGTTGCCCAGAGCAGGAATTGGTTTAATGATCTTATCCAAAGAGCTAAACACAGTAAGCAGCACAGTGCAAGGACGGTTTAACTGCAGGACTGGGCCATGCTTGATCCAGACATCAGCTCAATTCTCACTCCCTGCAGGAAGCATGCTACATACCGACATGTTGGGTGACTGTTAGTGGCACCATTGTCCACGTGTAACTAGTGAGCATGAAAAATGGTGTATGTCAATTACAATGAGGTATCTACAGTATGTCAGAAACAAATTGTTCAAATATCATCCATGAAAATAATTTGTAAGAATTTAAATAGGACCTGATTGTGCACACCTGATTAGATTCTCTGTGCCACCAATATAGCACAGAATATAATTGACTCTTACCCTTGTCCGAGCAAGCAGGAGGCGCAAGCACAAATCCCGATAATCCTTGACAACAAAATTACACTCCTGCTCTTGATCGCTAGAGACACACCCCCTTCTGTGCCTCTCCTCCCACTTAGGTGCAGTCAAGAGCATGTTGAGTGACTGGAGTGTGCTTTGGACAAGAATACCACTTTTCTGACATGTGCAGCATGACACGGGGAAGAGCATAACACTGATGATGTTCCGGTTCTCTCAGGTGTGCAAGAATCTGAGAGGTTTTCATCGCTTGTACATTCGTATTTCCTCAGCCTAAAAAAGTGGAAGATGATGATGACAGTTCAGCTTGGTGTTAAGGCCAGTTGGTACTGGCCAAAAGTTTTACACATGAATTGAAGTGATACTTTTAGTGCACAGCATCAGTAGTTGAAACATAATAGACCAAAATAGTTCATTAATAGCACTTCCAATGAGAGCAATTCCTCATAAGCATAACGCTCCCTTTAAAGTGGTTGAAATGAAGCATTGTGTCATTAATAATGTTACTATTGGACCTCTTTGAGTCAAACATCTATTTCAGTCTAATCAGAAGTGGCTGCAGCTGGGTGCTATTCTTAGAAACAGATACAGTTACAAGCTGTCCAGTGGGAGCATCACCCATAGCATGCAAACAGCACCTACTGTAAAGCTAAGGCTTAAAGCTTATGTCAAGATATTGGTGCCTCCATTTCTCCCCTTAGATTGTTTATCTTAAGTCACATATGCTCAGAGATGGAGGCAGATGGGGTCTCACACTTTGTAGACCCATGGGTGATAAGGCCATTTAGGGTTAGCGAGGTCGCAAGTTGGCAGCTTCGCTCAGTCCTCGCCCACGTGGATACTTTGCCTCACGCCGGGCCGATAATGTATCTCATCATCAGAGTCCTCTGGCTGGGGTTCAAAGCAGCCTTCAAATTTGCGCTTCAGACGTTTACTAAGCTGGAAGGTGCGCTCGGTGTTTGAAACCATGTATTCCTGTTCCTTCAGTTTGGCGTAGTAGTCGGAAAACTTGTTGAACAGAATGGAGATGGGCATGCCATTGAGGATGATGCCAAAAGAGATGCAGCCAAAAGCCACACAGCGGCCAAGATAGGAGATAGGCACAACATCACCATAGCCCACCGTAGAGATGCTTACCTGTGGGAAGAAGTCAAGTGAGTCTGTGCACATGCATGATCTCTACTCTGCTTTTACTATTTGAATAAGAAAAACAAAGCAAAAGGGCACCCCTGTGGATAAATATTTGGATTTCCCTCATTTTGTTCTAGAGAGCTCATTCTCATGGCTTATCCTTCCCCAGAATTCTCCTTGTACATGTCTTCTTGACCATCCAATAACTGAAATGTTTTTGTACTGAGAATGAACAGGATGAAAATGAAAATAAACTTCCAGGAATAAACTACAACACTTTCCATCTCTCGAATGCAATCACTGTGTCTGGCCACAAACGAGACGCATTACACCGTATTAGAGGGGATTAGACACATATAAGTTAACAGCTGCCACCAGATAAATAAAAACCAAATGTCCCTAAAAGAGAGTGCACAGGAACACAGAGAGCCAAGCTGATGAAATACATGCACTCTAGTACATTAAAGCAAAACGAGTCAAATTTGAGGTTGTTATTACTATTAAGCTGATCAACACAAGACATTTCAGAGGAAGTTAATCCTTTTGTCCTATATCTTACCATAGTTTACCATGTAAATGGAGCTATGACTACAAACAGAGTCCAATGTGGTGGTGTAGTGGCCTTTGGAAATGTATTCCTGTCCAATGCCTAGATCAAATAGCTTGTTAGCTAAGCGTACTGCACCCCATTATTCTTTAATTAGATAGTCAACTGCAAAGTTTGACGCAATTTTTGTAGCTGAAATTAAAATGGTAACAGCTATCTCATGCACTTTCTTTTTGTGTTTTTGACTATAAATTCCAGATTAAAACAACTAGTGTTGAAAGGACTTCAACATTGAGATTACTCAATTACTACTACTCATTACTACTCTATCTATAATCACAGGATTTTTTTTTTTCTTGTCAAGCAATAGATCAAACAATGGACACCATTATTTAGTATGAAGCTGGAGCCAGCAGCCAGTTAGTTTATCTCAGCATAAAGGCTGTAAACAGGGGGAAACAGCCCAGCCCTGACCAAGATGTCAAAAATCCACCTATCACCACCTCTAAATGGAACTAACTAGCATGTTATGTTATTATCGGTGCACAACTGTCAAAGTGAGCGCACAGTTTGATGACAGTTTGTCACCAAACAATCACATGTCCATCATTAGCATGAAAAAATACAATGGCTCATTTCTGCTGCTTCCGAGATGTCAAAGTTGTTTTATCCAACTATGCATTCACATGTCTTTAATTACAGTCTTGTAGTGGGTTTAATGCTTGGTTGAGCCTCAGCACAGAACATGACTCTGCCTTGCATTGTGGGCATTGCTGTCTTGTTACAGCTAAGCAGGCAGCATAAATCCCGGTAGGACTAATCCTTGACAACTGAAATGCACTGCACTGCTTGATCATACTGACACGCCCCCCCTACTGAGCTCCTACTCTATCTCTGTGGCACAACAAGGGGGACAGCTTAGTAAGCTACATACATAACCAAGTTAATTGATCCGGAAGAATCTAAGAAGCAGTTGTAAGAGCTGATCAAATCCTCTAAATGCTGTGCACTATTCCTTGTTTCATTAGTAATGGCATTGTCGGGTATAGATAGGTATTATCTGATATCATATGACGATGTAACCTTGTGCAAGTTGCACTTTGGTGGGACTTAAATTAATGTGATTATCCATCCTGTCTCATTCTCATTTTTGCTTGATTCATGGCATTTCCATCAAGGTCAAAGAAAACAGTAAGAAAGGGACAAACTAACTAATTTGAGATTATTTGGATTAAGCTAAATGGCAGAGTCACCAAAAAGCTCCACCCACAGATGAGTGGAAAAACTCATTTTGTTATAGAAAGTACTGCCCAAATTATAATGCAGTCTGGTTAAATAAAAATTACAGACCTAAAACTTTTACTGAATTGAAGTTTATGTTACTCACCGCTGCCCACCACCATGCATCTGGTATGCTGCTGAATGGTGTCCCAGGCTGATCCACCTCCACAGAGTGCATCAGAGCAGAGAAGGTGAAGATGCCCATAGCAATGAACAGAAACAGGCAGCACACCTACATAACGACAGAAGCACACATGTCAACAGCAGCGTCCATTCAAAATTGGAAATTATATTCAAAAATCTAGGACCACCCATCAGGTCACTTGACAACTTTAAGCTTTATTATGACTCACCTAGAATACCTACATGTTACATATATTATCACAAAGGGTACATACAGTATTTCCAACATGAATGACCCCAGGAGTTGCCAAAAACCCTTGAGTCAAGAATGACACACACTGTAAACGCTTTTCCCATAAGAAACACTGTCACATGTGTTAGTGTCTGTCTCACCACAGGTGGCAGCACTGGGTGGGAACAGTGGTAAATTGGGCAAAAGAGAAGAAGAGCATCTTGAATTCTTACATGGGCAATGTAAGTCATGGATTTCAAAACGTATTGTGCTATTTAATGACTGTTTTATTCCCTCTGCTTAATTACTGACAAAAATTTGACATCTTAGCAGCTACATGAAACTTTCCATAAAGAATTCTTGGTCAGGAGCTAGTACATTGCTAGCTGGGGGGGCTACTTGGGGTGAAGAAGAAACATTGCCTATTTATATATCCAACAGTTACAGAGCACGGTTACCGTTAATTAGAGGTCATGTGTTTTGCCACCTGACAAATGTAATAGTCACTCTGCTTAACGCTCTGTTTCAGTATCTACTTACCAACTCCTGAGAGAAATGTCTGCCTCTGTAGCTGCTAAATGCTCAACTGTGTTCACCAGCTAGCAGCTTACTTGGTCAGTCTGCTGTTTGTTGCTAAGAAGGTTGTGCAAAGTGTGTTGATAAGAGCTTTCTCCTTGAAAACAGCTGCCTGCTGCAGCTGGAGGCAGATCTGATGAGAACAATGAGACTAAACCAAAACAGTAAAGTTGCAGGTCTGTAAACCAAAATAAGAACAATTAGATGATAATTGTCTGTAGGTATATTATTACAAGTTTCATGTGCTATTAGAAATGTGATCCATTGTTAGCATGCTGATTATAGTCACGCTAACTCGGGAGTTAAATGTGCACTATATTTATATATATATCTATATTTGTGCATGTCCCCAGAGTTACATTTATTTTTGTGTTTCTGTTAGATTTGTCTAGTCATACCTGCTCAGAGCACTGTCGAATGGTGAAACCAAACGCCCTCATGCCTGTGGAGTGACGGGCAAGCTTCAAGATACGGAAGATGCGCATCAACTTGACCACCTTGAGCACCTTGCTGACTTTACTGACCCTTGCCATGGTCTTCAAATCTTCCTTTGCACTGATGTCTTCTGAATCGATGACAAATGCCTCAAAAATGAGCTGGATAAAGTACGGCATAACAGCCACCACATCAACAAAGTTGAGGGCACTTTTGAGAAACTCTTTGATGTTGGATGTGGTGAGTAACCTCAAAAAGTACTCCATGGTAAAGAAAAGGATAGAAGCAATCTCTACCCACTCCATGTAGGTTCTGCCACTAAGTTTGTACTGCCTGAGTTCTTTTACTGTATTCATTGTCATGGCAACAATGGAGATAAGCACAAAGAGACTGGAAAATACAGCAAAAGCTTTTGCTGACAGTGAGGAGTAGGGATTCTCCATCAAGTCCCAGAGCATCTTCCGAAAGCCTCCAAGAAACATGGTCTTGTATCCCTCGTCATCTTGGTGAGGTTTAATCTCATCAATCAGCTCCTGGTTGACCTTCAGCTGGTCTCTGATGTCATCCACTTTCTCCTCAAACAGAATGCGGCAGCACCTGAGAAGAAGAAGAAGAAGAAGAAGAAGAAGAAGAAGAAGAGGTAGAAGAAGAAGAAACTAATTTATTGTCTACTTCTACAACAGTTACTTTTCAAAAGCATGCTTCCAATACACAAACAGCAATGGACCGAGCTACACTTTGGCTCTATGAAGTATCTACAGCACACCTTGGACTATCCTTCAGTTTCAACCCCCAGAATGACATCTCTTCTTCAAAGTTGACGGGGCAGAGACTATCCATCACCCAGAGGACCTTACTACAATAAAAGTGGAAGATGTAGTGGAAAAACATTGGGTCCCTGTCAAAAAAGAACTCATTGTTCTTAACATTGTAATCGTCACAGAGTGTCAGACGCTTGACCGGATCATTACAGAGAGCGAGGACTCCAATCCTGGTTTTTGGATGTTGGAGGACCAAATGCTTTGGGATGTGAAACACCTTTCCACCTATGTTGAGGTTGACAATGTTTGATTGCCTTGGGTTTGGTGCCTCTTTGCTCTGTTTTGTTTCAGATTTTTTACTTTTGTTGTCATCAGGAGTATCAAGGTTGTCCATGGATGTCCACGCTTTCACAGAGCTGTCTTGCGAAAAGGGGAATTCACACTCCTGTTCTTCAATGCTTTGTGAAAAACTCATCTCCCGCTTTATGGTCGCAAAAAGGCTGGAGCGACGCTTTTTCAGCACTTTCAATCCGGGCTTCCGTAGGTCCATTGTGAAAGCTCCTTAGACGACAAATGAAAAGAAGAGTTTGTGCCAAGTTTGGATCAAGTCAGTAAAAAGCAACAACAACAGTATTCCACAAGAGCCCCATTTAGGCTCAATGCTGTCCTTTAAAGAATAATATCAGGTTGAAATAAAGATAAAGAAAGAGCTGTCGTGTTTGTCTCTCAGCATGCAAGAAGATCAACTGCATGAGTTAGGGATTCAGCCTCTTTACTGATTCTCTAATCCTATTGCTGTCCTTTCTGTCCAAACGCAAGTTAAAAATACTGTTCACAAGGATTAGTGTTGTGATTTAAGGCTTTGAGTTCTGAGAGAGGAGGAAAGGCGGAGAGAGAGAGTGGTGTGATGACAGTATTGCATTGCTAACAAGGATATGGAGTGCTTTTGTACAGGCAGTTAATTCTAGCTAGAGGTAGATTACACTAGCTACCTCCAGTCCTGCTGAACTTCTGAAATGCTCCAAATTTAATATTTGTATAAATGTTTTCTGCTTTTCTTTGTATTATAAACAAAGAATCCACCTTTTAACCTCTTCTCCTTTATCTTAAATAGCAAATCTTTGTTTGACAAGACCATAATAAGTTTGCCTATTTCATAAAATAGTAAAGCAAAGTCAAAATTAAGTCACATTTTGATTACATAATAGTGAATAATAATAATACTGCAACAGTGTGTAGAGCAAATTATGATTTAGTTTAATGAATCAATATTGTAAAATGAGAGTAAAACATGCATTGTAAATGTGAATATGCCACACAAAAAATGTGTATGTTATGCTGACTGTCACTGCATCAGTAACTGGGATGCACCCACTATAGTCTAAGTATAGTCATGTAGTCTATGGGATTTTCTATGGTCCTACATGTTGCACAGGGAGACACACGTTGTGCGGTTTGTGTTTTGACGTGGAAAACATTAGATTAACATTAAAAATAAATCAATAAATCAATAAATCAATAGGGAAAGAAAAATCAATATATAATGTAATAAAGGATTGCATGCATATGTGGAAAATATGGGTTAAACAAGCAGACACAATTGATTGGGTCTATTATTCCACATTGTAAAGTTAAAATGAGTGAACTGGTAAAAAGCATTATAATATAACTATAAATAACAGACTGTGTATATATGTATACATATTTATAATGATATATTTTTACTTTTTAATAGTTTATTTTAGAAGATTTGTCATGCACCAATATCACCAAAATAAATTCTTTGTATGTGTAAAATCGTACTTGGCAATAAAGCTTTTTCTGATTCTGATTCTGATTCTGATTATGATTATGACTAATGGTATGGCCCTGGTTTTCACCCATCTAAGTTTGTGTGAATGGTATTGGCCATTTCCCGGAAAAGGAAGTGGGTATCTAAAATTTAGAAATTTTAATTACACAATTGAATTTTGCATTTTTTATAAACATGTTTGCTGGGTATTTTTCTTGTTTGGTTACAGTTAAAATAATGTTGTAAAATGTAAAAATTAATAGGAATTATAGTTGCGATAAATCGCGGCCGCGCACCACGTGACTTCCTTTCCGGTCTAACCTGACAACATGGACGCCAGCCGCGTGCAGCCGATCAAGCTCGCAAGAGTAAGAAAATACCTAATATGATGAAAATAATCGTATCCGGACGGATAGACAGCTACAGAAACACCTATTGTGTTGTACGGTGCCAAAACCTTGAAGCTAAATTAAATTTTATACGCTGGTTAGCCTCCGACACGTCGACTCTCGTGTGTCGATCATGGAGGCCCGTTCATGCTGCAGTCTGCTCGCTAGTTCACCGTTAGCCTGTAGTAGACTTTGAGTTAACATCAGTAAACGCCAAGGGTACTTTGAAACGTATGTATTATCAGTCTAACTCATATTTTGTTTTTTCAGGTCACCAAGGTGCTCGGAAGAACTGGTTCCCAGGGACAGTGTACACAGGTAACGTTATGCTAAGAGGAGCATTAAGTTAGTATTTTACACAGTTAAATGTAGGGATTCTCTTTGATCCCATCGTTTAAGTTCACCAAAAAAAAGACGAAATGAAAATAGTTGCTGGTCCTGAAGAATTACCTAACTTTGCTGATTAACGTGTGTGTCTTAAGTTCAGGTCTGCGTGTGGCTTCTCGCCTGGATCTGAGACTAATCTCCTCTTTTGAACATTAATGTGTAAAAGTTGGAAGCTGAGTTTAATTTGGGGGCTCAAACTTAAGTCATATGGCTAAATTGTCTTTTCTTTAACATTCTGCAATTTTAATGGTGGTTAAATCTTAAATCAGCCTTGCCTTAGTGTCTGTGTTTTATTTTAACATCATTTCATCTGCTCTTCTTGCAGGTCCGTGTTGAGTTTATGGACGACAGCAACCGCTCCATCATCAGGAACGTGAAGGGCCCAGTCAGAGAAGGAGATGTGCTGACACTTCTAGAGTCTGAAAGAGAAGCCAGGAGGCTGCGATAGGGTGAGGGACCATGAACTCAGCCATGTCTTTTAGCTCAATTACTAATAGTTGACAACACCCAAACTGTGCAGCAGAGGCCTCGAACAGCGTTTTGTAGTTACCAGTTTAGGTGCTGGTAACGTCCAGGATCATTTAATATAAGATATAATCAATAAAGATAAATGTTGCATGAAAATAATTCATGATTCAATAATACATGAAAATAGCGTATTGCAAGATAATGTAGCCCAGCGTATGACCAGAAACAGCTCGAACCCCAGCACAATATAAAGCAGTTTTATGTTGCAGCCATACAAGAAGTGTTTCACGGAACAAGTGTAAGTCAAGACAAAACTCAAGTGTTTTGTTGCGTTTGCTGCATTGTATTGAAAGGTGCTCCACATGGGGGTGGACAAAACTTAATGATATAACCTAAGATAACACCTTTCATTGTAGTGACATACTAAAACACCACTGTCTGTTGCCCCTAATTATCACGGAATTGAAGCTAGAGCTTTTTGATGGTGCTCAAAATTTAACAATAAGCTCTTCAATTCTTTCTCTTTCTTCAATGTTCTTGTATTGTTTAGTAACAGGATTCTTAGTACTCATTTTGTTTTTGTCCTGCCCCAACCCGGATGATGTCTTGGTGAAATGGGACATGATGCAGCTCAAACACATTGCTGACTGCACTGATGTCACATTGAAGCATACAAACACCAATTGCTTATGTAATAAATAATTAAGACTTGTCCTTGCAGTGATGCAACTGACCAATTGTGGACCACTCTGAAACAAAACTGTGTTTTTGAAAATCAAAGTGAACTTCAGTGACTGTTGTACTCCCATGGCTTGTGGTTTAGCCTTGTTAGCACATAGCTTAGCCCAGTTGTGATGTGGTTCTGTGCTGGTCTACACACAATTCTCCCATTGTGGACTCATTTTCTCCTGGGACACCAGACAAATACTGGGCCTGGGTAGCAGTAGATGGTCACAATAACCAGGACAAAGAGTCACTCATCAGTTCACAATATTTAATCTGATTCTTAATGGTTATTAATCTATTACCTGAAGTAAGAACCCATGCTGTTTCTCAGTTCTCTGCTCATATCCTGTTCATACAGACGCATTAAGAGTTTTATGTGGGTTGAGTTGAATGTGGTTATTTTTGAGATGGTGTGTGATGGATGTCATCTCTTCACAGAGCCCACTGAAGCTGTGAGGTGTGAATCCAACATGTGGAGCAGAAGACAGCGTTTCACTTGGAATGGCCTTCATCTCACTTGTTCAGATGTTTTGAAATAAATTTGGTTATTAAGATGAGAGTGGATCCCCTGTGGTTATTACATAGTACCAGTGAACAGTTTTTTTCCTTATAATTAACATTTATTGAGGCTGCAGCAGCGTGTTTTATCTGGAACAAATGGTCAAATTTACTTTCAAAGCTTGTTTTCTTGTTGATTTCATCAGTTGTGGTCAAGGTATAGAGGCAATGGGAAAAGTGACATGAACCTATTTTTCAATTCAGTAGATGCACTCACGAGGCAAATGTTAGTTTTATAGTGTGACTAATCAGAGTCTGTTGCAAGAAGAGAAACATTTACGATACTTGCAAAATGAAACAAACTGAGTCATTGATGTCAGCTTAAAAGTATCAAAAATCAACAGTCAATTTCATGATGACTTAAATGACCTCATGATAATTTTCAAAGAAGCATATCAGTATGAAGCCTGAACTGCACACTGAGACTGGCTTTATTTTTCAGTGATCTAATGTCAGAAGGTCAAGACAAATGTTGACGGTGATGAAACATTTCTGCTGCAGTGTGTATATGTAATTCTTTCAGGTTTATTGCCTCAAATAGTTGTCATGTGGTTCAATATGTTCACACCTGAAGAAAAGCTTGTTTTAGTAACCAGGTTCAGGTTGTGCAGTTTGCCCTCTGTCCATCAGAGGGTAGCATCACTCAGTTCATTCTCAAATTGACACTCCAGTGATCTCAAAGAGTTCCAGACTGGCCTCACCCAGTTTTCTCCCCTTCCCCCTGACTTAACACTCACAAAAAGCTCGAGAATTCGGCCCAGAGAGCTTGAACAGTATTACCACTATATCAAGTACAGTATATCTAAGTATAACTGCACATGGTACACTTGCTTAATAGCATGGAATAATTCTGACAGCTGCTGTATGGGGTTGTTTTTGCATGAGTTAGTGAAAGCATCAGTAAACATTAGCTGTACATTGGCCAGGCTGCTTTAATTGATATCTTCTTGAGTAAATTTAATTCACAGTCGGTATATTTTTCTGGTTCAAACCAACCAATTGCAGACACTGATGATAACAATCTAATACATGAAAGGAAGATTACAACTGTATCAATATAGATCACATTTCTAAACTTCAGACATTCCTCTCCTCTTGTAAGTGTACTTTTCCTTTGTACAACACCGGAAGTGAAAAAAATCTGTTTGTGGCTGCGAATGCATTGCTTTGTTTAAATGCAAGGACTTTAAGCACATTTACAGTATTTGGATAAAGGTACCATCCAAATCCCTGAAATGTCATGTAAATACAACAAATGATAGAAGAAATAAAGACTGTTTTTTTAGAAATCACCATAAAATTCTGTCTTCACATTTAGATACAACCCCAATTCCCTTTCATACCAAATCATGATACTATCACCTCTTACCAATCAACCTGTTTACCTGTGGAATGTTCCACACAGGTGTTTTTGGAGCATTCCACTACTTTCACAGTCTTTAGTTGCTCCTGTCCCAACTTGTCTGAAACATGTTGCTGCATCAAATTCTGAATAATATATTCTTTATTAATAAAAATCAATGAAGCTGATGAGATCAAACATTAAATACATTGTCTTTTGCTATTGCTATTGCCTCATTGCTATTTTCATTTGATTATATGTGAAAATGGACAAGCAAGTTTAAGTTTTTTTTGACATCCCAACTTTTTGAAATTGAGGTTGTATTTAAAAAAAAATTTAAAAAAATCCATTGACAGTGTTGTTTTTCAGCATGAAGGTATTTGGCTGAAGTCCAGATTGAGGTTCACGAGGGAACCCGGAGGTTGTTTGAACAGGAAAGCAGGTCAGTTTGAGTTATGCGTTGTGTGTGATGAAAAGCTGACATGTTCCATACTTTGACCTATTTTACACACAGTTATGTATTGACCTGCTGGAGGAGAAAACTGAATTTACTGTATCTGTAAAATCAATATAGTGTATGATGTGAAATGACAGCTGCACTGTACTGATATCTGTATAAACAGCTTGGATTAGGTAGCTCATGTGATGTTTAGCAAGTCATTAATAAGTTGTTGGATCAAAGGTGTTATGATGTAACTTAGTATACAATGTTGAAAACACACATTTCAAAAATACATGGATTGTTAAATTGTTTTATGTACACAGTACAGCAGAAAGTCAGCGTTTTATTAAATGCTCTCTTGCTCTGGCTTGCAGCATCATCTTGTGGAAGTTCAAAGGCACAGCAGCTGTTTCTGCCTTCTCTTCTTCACCAGGCTTTACCAAGGTAAGCCCAAAACCCAGCAAGACACCATCTTTTGGAAGTGGTGTTTCTCTGCAGGGAAAACTAGAGCTACAGAATCAGTTTTGGTCATCATGGTTGATACTTCTGCAACACAGGTGAACCCATTTTCTGCTCATAGAGCAGATTGCTTACCATCACATAGAGTACAAGTCAGAAATTACTGCATACAGTATTGGAGATGCAGTTCCAGAGGCTTATAGACTTCTGAGAATTACTGTGGCTTTAACCAGGAGAGCATCACCAAGTAATGTGAAACCGATTTCTAAACCGACAGCAAGCCACAAATTAATTCTTGGCAGCTATTCATTAAGTTAGATTTAGACATGCAAAACCAAAGAGAGCGTGCTGGCACTTGAGAGCTGAGAGTCAGAGAGAGAAAGACAGAAGTAAGAGTGGGACAGGATAAACAGTAGTCATCTTACAGAAAACAGAAAACAGCTGCCATGCTGGCATTCGTCTGCAGCAGTGTACCTCCAGAGCCTCATGTGAGCATATACAAGTGAACAAGTTGCCCAGCAGTCTGTATTTGACATACTGCAGCCAGAAGCAAGCCAGAAAGCAGACTTACATATAAGCCTGCATTTGACTGTTATTCAAAAAAGAAGGTAAGTTTTCCTAAAGCTGCACCTGCTTCATTCTCTGACTGCGCTCTGGCCTAAAGGACAACAGTAAAATGTGAGGGAGCAACAGAAAAGGAGGTTCAGAGTATGTTATTCTGCAGGTTTCACAGTCAACAACAGCTCAGTGCTTGAAAACAGCTTGGTGTCACACTCGATAACTCACCCTGTCATCATCATTCCACGCCTCTCGGTGCCTCACCCACACATACATACTGTATAGTCTTACGGGTGGCATGTGTTTACTATCTTCCCTGTCTCTCCTCATACTTGTCTCTCTGTCTCTGTCTCTGAAGCAGAAACGTGTCAGGTCAGAAACATATCCATCCCAAGGCCACTCCCTGTTTGCCTGCATGCCTCCAAGGTCCAACTCAGCCAGGAGAAAACACCAGCAGTGGACATGAGGTTGAACTATACGAATACCACAGTTTAATAAAAATACATGAGTAAAAGTCCTGCATTAAAGCTCTTTCTTGCGTAAAAGTACAAAACTATTATTAGTAAAATGTATTTAGTAAAAGCATTTATTAAGCTGAAAAATGTAGTTTTATTATCATGTATTATATTACTGTACCGTGATGGTGTTACTTTGATCTGTTTTATGTACTATTTGATACTTTAATCTGTAACGATGCATCATATTTTATTAACTGATTTTGAATGTAATTCTTTCATCTGTAAAGTAATTAGTAACTGTAGCTGTCAAATACATGTAGCAGAGTAAAAAGTACATTTACCTCTGAAATGTCACAGAGCAGAAGAAGTAAACTAGCAAGAAATTAAAATACTCAATAAAAGTAAAAATACCTCAGAACAGAAACTGTGTAAATACACTTTATACCACAATATGACAGTGGTCTGACTGTAATATTAGACAGCTGTTGGTCATGTCTTAAGATTCTGCACAGATTACAATCCCTGTGACAAATGTACTGTACAGTGACACAAGGGAAAAGTGGAGATCTTTCTGTCGTCTTGGTATGAGGGGGCTCGGTGGACTTGGAGGAACTTGGCAGGAGGCCGTGGGCTTTGTTTCTCCCATGCTGGGTTACAGGATGTGCAGCAGGGAGGTCATGGGCCGTCCAGGGGGAGAGAGGCCTCTGATTTACACACTCTGAACCCAGCAAAGACCTTGGTCATGGCCCTAAAATTTACAAATGGGGCCCATAGGACCCAGAGGGGATGCAAAGAAGATGATCACCCCAGAGGTAACTAGAGGACATTCCCCCCCCCCCCCTCTCTCACACACACACACACACACACACACACAAACACACACGCACACATCTCTTTTCGTTTCTGTCCTTATTTTTCTCAGTCTTTTCCCCAGGCCTCTCAAGCTTTTTTACGCTCTCAGTCCCCCTCCAAACCAATGCTGAACTTTAGTACACCCTCACGCTCTACAGCTTATCCTTGTTTCCTGCCATTAATTGCAGAACGTGAGGTCCTAATTGGGGTCCAGGATGGGATGCCAAATTTTTACAGCTTGCAGCAATGAGGGGAGCTTTAGAAAGAGGAAAAGGCTGAAATGAAAAGATTAAACTCTTGGCATACATAACACACCTCTCACTCAAAACATGTTTACCTGTTTGCATACGCACAGGGCTTGAATTCACTGCTGTCCAACAAAGAGGTGCATTTTGAAACACGTACCTGAGGATGGAGGCATAAACAGAAAGCCTTGTATATTTGTGTGAGCAAGAGCAATGTAGCTCAGAAAAAAGTAATAAAAAAAGAAAGTAATAAATGCAAGACCAGAAAGAGTAAAATGAAGAGATGACAGCTTAAAGAATGACAACAAAACACCGAATGCAGCTTGGACATTCTTGATGTACTTTTATGTAAGTGAAAGAGCAAAAGGGGGAGACTTCACTGTGCGAAGGTCAGGAAAACAAGTCATCCATTTATTTTTTGAAGGCTCCATCCCCCGCAATGCATTGGACCTGTAAAATATCTTTTTCCCACAATGCATTGCACAGCAATGTCACAGCATAAACAGCAGGTGCACAGACAGACAGAAAAAAGTGGTGGGCTGAACCACAGAGTCAGATGCTTGGTTGTTGATAATAGTGAGAACAGTGGTGGAGGGTTGGCGTTGTGGAGGCCGGGTTACAGAAAGCGCTGTTTTGAAGCTCTGTAGCACCCATCCTAAAGTAAATACTGAACAAACAAAGATTTGTGGCCTCTGTCCCCTGGACTGACATACTGTCTGCAAAAACACTGTCGGGCATTGTTCCAGAGGTAGATGTGCTTGTGTGGCACTGAGGGTAAACTGGATGTGATCAGGCTTGTTTTATGACTGATACAAGACACCTGTGATTTCAACATAGCTTCAGGTTCATCTTTACCTGAGAGAAAGATCAACTGCTGGCAGTTCATGCAGTCTTAAATGAACAGTTCCACCCTCACCTGTTCCCTTTTTTGGCAAGAATGACTTGGAAAGATCAAGACCACTTTCATATCTGTCTGTTAAATTTGAAGCTACAGCCAGCAGCCAGTTAGCTTAGTTTAGGACAACACTGGAATTAGGGGGAGTTAGCTTTACCCCGTGAGGATAATTCGCGAAATCACACATTGCAATAATCCATCTGTTGCATTAGAATTACCCTGCCATCAATACACTTATATTGGTTGACATGTTAATTAGTTGGCCTTCAGAAGTGTTATCAGGTCAGGATAGCTTTTCCCCCTGTTTTCCAGTCTTTATGCCAAGCTAAGCTAAGCTAAGCTAACCGGCTGCTGGCCATAGCTTCATATTTACCTGACAGAATAAATTCAAAGTTTCATTTAACTCCTGACGAGACAGCAAAGTTGGAGCATTCCTTTGTGTGGTGTCAACACGTCTGTCATTGCTGTCTGTTAACTTCTGATAATGATTTGTAGTCAAGACATTTGTTAACTGGAAATGTCAGCAGAGTGGTTGAGAAACAGTTATTAGAGATTCAACGCACACACCCTTCAAGACTGCTCATGAAATATTGCGTACTGTGTTTATAGTGTAATCTAGTTTACAAAACATATTAGCCATCTTACTGAAACAAGACAAAAATGTCATCTGGTTTAAAGGTTGTGGTTCTGTTTGTTTACTAGGAGCTCAGGTTTGATCCCGCAGCTAAAGAAAGGGACAGATTGGGTCAACTTGAATGCACCCACAGTATGAGATACAGCAGTCAAAAACACATGCTAAACTCACTCAAGAACTCACTTCAGGGTTAATAAATACAGCAGA
The DNA here is from genome assembly GCA_037975065.1 of Chaetodon trifasciatus. NCBI lineage: Eukaryota > Metazoa > Chordata > Actinopteri > Chaetodontiformes > Chaetodontidae > Chaetodon > Chaetodon trifasciatus. The sequence continues at coordinate 3,079,109 of JBBMOE010000012.1, forward strand.
AAAACCCAGAGCTGTTGACACACTTAATGAGACATCATGCACAGCTGGGTCAGTATTTCACAGGAACAAACATTGATGGAATTTGACAAGCAACATATTTACTCAGTCTTTCTATGTCAGGTTAACTTTTTAGCCATGACAGTTTTCTTTGACCTGTTGTTAATACCAGTGTTTGAATACTATTCGTTGAGTCAGTGGGACAAACGGGGAAATGATTTTTGGCATGACTGCTCAGAAACTAGGATGCCACCAACATGCCTCTTTTTGGTAATTTTGTATTTTCCACCCAGGCACAAAGATGTGCAATCATAAATTAAAGCTCTAGAGTAAAATGAAATAACACACAACAGGTCATTTTAGTTGGGCTGCAATTGCTGCAAATGCTGAAGTAATAACTGCTCCTGGTAACTCCACCCGACGAAGACTGAGAAGTCTCACACAATTAGTTTTCAGTCCTGCTGTCCCTCCAAATCTTTGTGAGGACAGTCAGCATCTGTTAGGAGTCAGGATTTGAGATTAACATCTATCAGGGCAGACATTAGAGACTCGACAGACAACAGATGGTCAGAAGTCATTAACTAAAGTTAAGGTGGAGTTAAATTAAATATCTTGGTTAAAAAATAACTCCCTGTCAAACTTCTACCCATCTAGTTCTGGTCTAAGGCAAGACGACAACCAGACACACTACAGCAGCCTTCACTAAAGATAACATTAAAGGAACAATTTGACATTTTGGGAAACACGCTCATTCTCTGCCTTGCAGAGAGTAAAATGAGGAGATCAATACCATTGCCAGCAACTGACTGGCTTAGCTTGGCACATTTTATAGCTCCCTCTGAAATACAACAGCTTTTTGTCTATGGATGTTGAACCACAGGACTTCCAGAGAGTGTATGTAGTTTCAGAATAAACATCCAGTTTATTGTTCTTTTAGAACCGACATGAGACATAAGAGTATGATTCTGCAGATTTGTCCGTGCTGGAGTGCACAGCTGCTGTGTTGCTGCTGTAGGTCACAACCCGCACTGTTCTGGAAGAACACTTTGTAATTCAAGCTTTCTTTCCTTTTACTTCTCCAAACCACCATCTGCTTAGCACTTGACAGTAAGAGGCTGGCTAGTTACTCACATTTTTCCCAGAACAGGCCTCATTCACAGTTAGATCCCTCTTCAGTTTGAGTGTCTCCTCCATCTGACCAGCTTCCACCTCCACTCCTGTTGATTAAAATTAATGGGGCAATGAATTAGTGTCATTGTGATCAGTTACCTATACCCAGTGGCCTTGAGTGCTCCTTACTCTGTGGTAAACACAGCGTGCATGATTGAATGTTTCACAGGAGGCCAATTAGTTCGTGGGAATCAAGCTTGATCTGGGGTACATGCCACCAAGGGGTTTGTTTTTGTGGGAGAAAGCGTGCTCTGAAACTCTGGGGAAACTAAACGGCCACTGCTGATCACATCTGAGGGTTTTAGGTTCATGACATGTAAAGATGAGTTATAGAGAGCTCGTTTAGCACCCACAGCTGCCCCATTTGAGCAAATCCCCAGACAACATAAATATGTGCTTGAGTTATTTAGAGTCACTGCATTTAGCATGGAATTCATCCTTGACCTTGGTAAATTGTTTTGGCCTCTAAAGGGAGCAAACAGTATTTTACAGCAGGGTTCCTCATTATGTACATCAGCAAATGCTTTTGATGCTATTATGCCACTAATAATTCAGTATTTTACTGTATGTATAATTACGACTACGCCATTAAAGAAATATTTTAACATTGAGAGATACACTTAATCATTTTCTTGCTGAGGGTTTGATGAGACGATCGATACTCTCATGTCTGTTTTTTAGCTATGAGGTTCCAGCCATGAGATTGTTATCTTAGCTTAGCATAATAACAGAAAAAGGCAACATAATCTTCCCACCAGCTCTTCTGAAGCTCTCTAATTAACCCTTATAAACATATATTATATTTCATTGTGCTGTGGTTTTATTGGAAGTTTTACAGGGGTTTGTAGTGAGGATGGCACGCAACAGTAAAACCACATGTGTCATTTTTACACGGATTAAGGAAAGACATATTAATTTGTGAGCTGTGGAGGTGCTGGCAGGTGGATGTTTTTACCTTTGGACTGAGTCTGGCTAGCTGTATCCTCTGATCTTTACGTTCTGGCTGTACTGTACTGTGCTTAATCACTTTCTTACCAAGAGTTTGATTGATTGATTGTGAAACTGTGCTCACTGACGGTTTTACAAACTGTTCCTGAACCCATGTAGTAAATCCTTCATACAATCATGTGTTCACAAAGTGGTGAAACTCTCTCCATCCTTGCTTGTGAATGACTGAGTCTTTCCAGGATGCCCCTTTCATACCCAATCACGATACTATCACCTGTTACCAATGAACCTGTTTACCTGTGGAATGTTCCAAACAGGTGTTTTTGGAGCATTCCACCATTTTCCCAGTCTTCAGTTGCTCCTGTCACAACTTGTTTGAAACATGTTGCTGCAGCAAATTCAGAAAAAAATGTTTTTTTTGTTTTTTTTACAGATTTAGCAAGCCAGATGTAACATATCAACAGGTGAGCTTTAGATTTGCCTTTTGTACAGAGTCAGACAAGCTGTGTCCCCCGTTTCCAATCTCTATACTAACTGGCTGCTAGCTCCAGCTACATATATACTGCATGAGAGTGGCACTTATCTTCTCAACTAACTCTCAGCAAGAGAGCAAATAAGTGTATTTCCCAAAATGCGGAACAATTCCTTTTTGCTGAGCATCTGACAGAAAGATCAGTACCATTCTAAATGGGTGTATTTGCCACAATGTCAAACTATTACTTCATCAGCTCTAGTGCTTCAGTCTATTGTCTTCAGCCTGAAACTGACTTGCTTTGCTGTCTGAAAGTAAAGAAGGATCAAGGCTAGACAGCAGAAACTGCCCTGATATTGTCTTCCCTAAATGCCATTACAGTATTTAGCCTGAGAATCAAGTCTGCTACTGTTGGCAATCATGTACAGGCAGCATTTGTTTGCTCAGCGTACAGTAAAATATTGTTAATCAGTGTAGATTTCCAGCACCATAAAGAACTGTCAGCACGCACAGCTGCTTGGGTCAACCACAGTCTCTACGTATTTACAACTTGGAATATGCGTACATTCTGTTCTTTTCTGCTTCCCGCCAGCTGGGACACTGATTCAGTGCAGGAGCAGTGAAAGTACTGACGAAAAAGTCATGAAGCATCTGGGGACGTGAAGATGTATACAGGTCATCCATCCGCAGGAGATTGTTCCATAGGATTGGCCTGAGTAGTAAAAGTATCTCATAGCAAACAAATCCCCAACACGTCGAGCAGAAGCAATAACAAAAACACATTCGTCTGTATCGTATAACACAAGTCTCTGCAAGTGCAAGCTGAGCATGAGATGTAAGGAATGTAAAAGGAGACAATAGTCTATGTATGTGTGTCCATCTAAGCATGCAGGAAAGACACATGCATGCATGAATGAAGTGTGTACATGCATGAATCTGCGTTCAGCTGCAGAAATAGGGCACTGAAGCACATTTTCTTGTGTCTTATATAACTTATGTGACCTGAACAAAATGGTTTCTAACACAAACAATTCAGATCACGCAAACTTTACAGGATGTTACAGAAGTGAAGCACATGCGTGCAGATATCCAAAGTTTTGACGTCATAAAGAGGCAGAAGTCAAACATTTGTGTGGGAACTGAAGGAGTCTCTTGATACGTGCTGATGCAGAATGGGGACTGTCCATGTCCGCAGACAGCATGTCAGAGTGCTCACAGGAAATCTCTCATATCCTCTCACCCTGCTCTCCCTGCCTGGGCCTGTTTGCACTGAAATGGATCACACTTCATCTCTCTGCTGGACTGCCGGAGGTTAAACGAAAAACTGCAGGTTTTCATTTGCTTCGGTGCCATGTCACATTCAGTATGCCGCCCCTGGGGTAACAATAGTACAAGTCACCAAAGAGGCCCTGCTGGGTAAGTGGGCAGGGGTCAAGGCTGAACTAATACAAATGATATGCTCTTGTTTTTCACCACTGGGAGGCAGTACTGTGTTTCGCCTGGTTGGCTGCTTGCTCTCAACACACTGTAGAGGGAGAATTGAAAAGGAGAATTGTGCAGCGAGGCAAAGGTTTTCCTCTGCATGTCTGTATGGCATGAGCATCTATGAATCATGGCATGTATCTGCCGGCAGGTTTGTCTGTCCTCACTGATTTCACTCCTTTTTTTGCAGAAATCAGATAGTGCAGTCTTATTATGTCTCCCAGTTACACATTTCTCTGTAAAATGCTGTGCTTAAGTCAGTTTCTGAGGTCCTCTTTTTCTAAATACAATGTGAATCTTTAGAATAAAAAAAGAAATTCATGCAGCAAAAACCCCAAAGGCATCACTTTCTGAGTGAAATGGATTAATCAGTGACAGCGTTATGTTAGCAGGAGAAACACAGGGGTAACTAAAAATTAGTTGTGACTGGAACTCTTACTGACACCAGTGACAACCATCATTCATGTTATCAGTTACATCTGTGGTTTTTGTGCATAAAAGTCAGAATGTCCACCTATAAATCAGGCTTTGAAAAACAAAAATCTGACTTAAATGATACATACTGTTCACTCCCTCACCACAACCCCACCAAAAAACATAAATCTCACACCAGCTATATATCTCACTGACTATTTCTTCATCGGTTATGACTCTGTCACACCCAGAAAGCAGCATCCGTCTTCTTCTGTTTCATAAGAGCAGATCCCTCCCTGCACCTCACCTCTCCAGCTCATCACAGACTTTCTTTCTCAATCACAAGACAGTCATGAGCTCCATTCATGAACCCTGAACCTCAACGATCGTGCAGTCCGCTAAACAGGGCACTGCTACTCATTAATATCTCATGATATCAGAAATTAGGAACATCGGACAGGTGACATTTGGTTATGTAGTCCAAGAGAAGTGAGGAGACATCCCAAAACATGGTTTTTAATGGATGAGTTGTAATATTAAGTCTCACTTGGATGTTCATATGCTGAGATCTCATAGGTATGATAGGAGAAGCATGCAGGATGAAAATCTATAGCATTTTTTTCCTCAGAAGTTCCTTCAGTTTTCCCCTCCTCTTGGTCCAAATCTCTATTTGAGATTATTTATGCCATTGGAATATATTCAGGTATGTATTCCTGGCAAACACAAGTGGAAAAAATTCAGTGAATAGTCCCAAATGGACAAGATCGCACATCAGTCTGTCCATGGGAACCAGAGGTTTACGGCTCTAACAGGCTCTGGTACCTGCCTTTTTTTTCAATCCCTCCCTCCTTCCATCCCCTCGTACATGACTAAGTCAGGGGGCTGCACCAGGATTTACAGATGTTCTGTGTTTGGAATCTGGGTAAAAGGTCACATTGCCAGCTACAGATGGGAGCAGCCATTTTGGGAAATTGAATAAGCAGCTGTGACGAGGTATGGATCCAGTGATGATCAAATGTATGACTGTATGGCTTTGTGAGTTTGAATGAGAGGATACAAAGGAAACAGATTCCTGCATACCCTGTACGTTATTGTAGACATTATGCAAATCAAATTGATGTTCATTTAATGCACTTCTTTAGTCTGTCCTCATGCAAATGAACTGTCCACTGACAATGTGACTGGTAGCCTGTTGGTTTTATTCTCCTTTGGATGAAGTGCAGTGGTAGAGAGTACAACAACAGTCACACTGTTACTTTAGTTACATTGCACCCTTAAATTTTACAGACAGAACAACAATGAACATTAAAATGCTGATTACATATAATGCATCTGCAATTATACTTATACTATTACTTTGCTATTTACCTTGCTTTTTTTATATACTTAGGTAAAATATCTGAATATTATTTTGAAGCACTGGTTGACAAAATCTTGCTAAATTCTTTTGCAATTCTGTCTTTAAGGTCATGATGGAAACAACCATGAGTCATCCCACAATTGCAGTATGATTAATATATCAAGCCAAACTGGATTTCTCCCAGACAGTGTGAATCATGCCGACTGTAACATGGGTCATTCCATATTCCTGCATACAGTACAATGGACTCAAGCTCATAAACAAGCAGTTTCTCCTCCACACGGCCTGCAAATGAAGGCCTGCACTTCTTCTTTCACACACTTTCTGTAAACCAAGCTCACATATAGCTGCTAAGGTCTGTTATGCCCCAGAAGGATAGAAAAAAACATGGACATTCTTTACAGGTACAATCATGACGCTCATGTACCAGACTGTCATCAAGTTCATATATTACTGTATTTATTACATGACGCAATCGTCTTTTCCAGATGCCATGTTCCCGCTTGTACCTGCCGCAGACCTCACAACCACTTAGCCTTTCCTTTCCTGAGACAATACTACAGCAAACAAAAAGAAAATGTTTCCACTGAATGATAATCCTGCTGTACTGTAACTGAAAGATCATGAATCATCGCCGCAGCGGATACACGAGCTGGTCAGTGTGAATAAAAGCAAATCTGTCTGCGCTGACCTCTGTGCTCAGCTTAAAAGGCAAAGATTACCCCAAGTTGAATTAGAAACACCTATTTTTAACTGGAACACAGCAGTCTTTGGTCGTCCTATAGTGGAATCTCTCTCTCTGCCAAGGATTTGAGGAACATAATGCATGTTTGTTACAAGCGAGGGCCCTGTAATTCCTCTGCACTTAGTTTCCCCTCTCAGCACCGTCAGCAGTCTCCCACTTACCTTTCACCTACTTAGTCTGGGATGCAGACAGGAGAGGGTTAAACCAGCTCCTTCTTTGTGATCTGCCCCGGATCACGTATGGCTTACAAGCTCCCCCGGCGGAGGTTGTTAAAGAAACCTCATGGCCCGCAATTTGGGCATTCTCTATGCTGTGAACTTTCCCCTAATTCTCACAGTCCTTGCAGCCTCCCAGCAGCAGATCTTTACTGAGGACCACCTCAGGCCAAATTGTACGCATGTTCCTCTCTTGACGTGCTGCTCTTTATCACTGACTTCATTCATTCTTCACTTTATCCCTGCAAAGATTATAAAGAAATCCTGATGGACTGTTTGTACAATAGCTGTTAGAAATGTGTAACTAGGATCTTGTCTATAACAGTCAGATAACATGATAACACTTGCTTTCTGTGGTGAAGTACAATTTACATTTCTAAGGTTACTGGGATTATCGTGAAGGTTTATTTATGATTGGAATCAGGCTAATTAAATTTGAGGGAAATTAAGGATTAAGGAAATTATCCCCTGACATGACAGGAAGCCAGACTGTTTTTCAATAATTAAGTTGGCATTTTAGTCTGCTGTATTTCCTTTTTGTTGTGCAGAGATGTTCATGTTCCTTAATTTAGCTTGAATCTGTTCTCAGTCTCGTGAAGAAAAGATTTAAGATTTAATATGCAGTTTCTTTGATAATGCAGATTTGAATCACACAAAAGTAATTTACAAATTACTGCTTTTCCTAAATCTTCTGAACATTGAAATCATGTCAGTAAGATATACTACACAAGGCAGCACATGATCCTAATGAGCAAAGAGATGATGAAGACAAGTGGGACACAGAACAGAAACTGTCAAAGAAGAATAGACTGAAGGAAAGATTTCATCAGTTTGGAACAATAAAGTGAGGTTAGAGGACATGGAATACATAAAGATCTTCCCTTCAGGACTGTGTGAATTGATGACATAAGTAAGAGGCTCAAATTCTCCCGTTACATGGTGATGAGTCCACTGGCATCAGTGTGTGTGGTCCACTCAGAGTGCAGCCTAGAGTGGCATTGGCCGCTATCACTTTTATAATTCAGTTTTGTAAATCTACCTTTACACTTCAGGTCAAATAAGGCCAGTTTATCATAAATGACTTTCTGCAAATCTATGTTTTGGACTGAACTATGAAAACTGAATGAACTCTCCAAAAAAGCTTAACTCTCTATTTGATAAGCTTACTCTGTATTCTGTTATCATTTTCAAACAGGGTGTGCTGATGAATGGATTAGTTCACATATTCAGAGACACTACACATATTACACTTTGTGTTAATTCAGCTATACTTCACAATAAAGGAAAAGATTTGTTTCACTGTGGGGGATATCAAATTCCTCCAGTAGATAATGTAGTCCTTGTCTCCCACTGTGCTGAGATGAAAGACAATCTTTTTGTTATATCATGTCCCTTCTCTGCCTCTAACATGAATAGTTAACAGAGAGGTGGAGGAGGGACAGAAACCTGAGAGTAACTGCACCCCTCCCTCTCCTTGGCTGGCCAATGGCAGGCAGCTTACAGCCCAGACTTGAGGGCTGTAAAACTATATAACAGTAGTGCTGTGATTGCCCAGTCAGGAGCCTGAGCTCACAAATCCAAGTCATTAGGAGAGGACAGGGCAGAACACTGCACATCTCTGCAACAGGAAAACACACTATTTAAAGCAAGATTTCCGTTTAGACAGCGGCAGCAATGAAGACAACACTGGCAACTGCGACTCTCTCCCTTGTTGTGCTTATGGCCACAGGTTTCCCTTTCGATAGGAAAGGGGGCTCACCCTCCGGCAGCGGTGCCAAGGAGAAGCGTGTACAGTATGCAGCATGGGATGATGTAAATGTCATTGCCCATGGCCTGCTGCAGCTGGGACAGGGGCTGAAGGAGCATGTGGACAAAACCAAAGTCCAGATGAGGGACATCTCCAGCAAGCTGAAGGTCTTTAATCGCACTGTGACTGAGCTGGGGAAGGAAAGCCAGAGGCTGCGAGTGGAGGGCGAGGCCCTGAAGGTTCGTGCCCAAGGGCTGGAGGACAGAGAGGGCCAGCTCCTGAATGTCACAGCCGAGCTGAGGGAGAAGGCGGAGGAGATGCAGCAGGAGAGGAGGACGATGAGCGAGAGGATGAACCGGTTGGAAGAGCGGGTGGACAGCATGCTGCAGGGAGACGCGGTGCTGCCTGACGCGGACGCTGGTGCCAAAAACAACAGTGATGCTCGCAACATCCAGGTGAGAATGCCCAAGTTTCTGTCTTTGCGTTTTGATGATGATCATTTGTTTGGAAAAAGAGAAGCATGTCAAGATAAGGGGGGTGACGTTAGTTTGAGGGGAAAATTAATCAAAATAAGGCTTGCAAACATTATCCGTATACTCATTACTTAAAGATAGTCACACAAAGTACAAAATGTTCTTGTAGTACGGCAGCAGATGGTTAAAGGGACTCTTCAAGTTAGAGAGTTACAGTATGCATGGACAGTTGGCTTTTATGGTGGGGTGGTGGCTTTTTCCTTGAGCTAAAAGGCATTAAATCAAAATGCACAGAGGGCAAGCAGTGGGTGGTGGGTGTAGTGGAGTGGAGGGGGGTTGGTTAACAAGCCTGCAAAGCACACAGGAAGAGCGTGCAGTACGTGCAGGGAAACACTAAAGGCTTCTAGACAAAGGGATCTGCAGGCATCAGCTGCAAGAATGTGCGAATAATTTTATACAGCTGTGACATTTTACAACCTGGAGAGTATTCGGACATAATCCACGGTAAAGGGGGCTAATGAAGCAGTTCGTGAGCCTGAAAGGCTTTATAGTGGGATGGAAAATCCCGCGCTGCCAGAGTTACATAATCACGCCACAGTCGGTTGGAAAGGACAAATGCTTTTCAATGAGTTGTGAAAATGTGTCTGGGGCCCATGTCTCAGGCGTTTGAATGGAACACTGCAGGTGGCCTGTTTCTTGTGTTAATCCTGGCGTTTTTGGTGATGTCTTTTAAAGTTCTAAAGCGTCATGGGCACATTTTACGCAAAGGCACTGCACCGAATAAATTCGACAAAATGCTAAAAATGTGGTATCTTTGTGTTATTTTTCTGGCAGCTGATGCTGGAGGCGCAGAACAGACGCATTGATGATCTGGTGGAGCGGATCAGACTCCAGCAGGAGAAGCTTGACAAGCAGAATGTGCGCATCAGGACGCTCCAAAGTCAGGTGAGGAAGCGTTACAATTATGCATACAGCTTGCAAACAAACGTTTATGCATCCATCCATATCAGAGTAATTGTTGTTAAGTATTTTGGTGATTTGTCAAAGTTTCTGTAGTCTCATCATTGATTCGTAACTTTCTCAGGTGCAACAGGCGCGACAGAGACCTGCATACCCGCGGAGCAGCAATACTGACGGCTCCGTGCAAAGTGGCGTCGCGGAGCAACAGGACTCACCAGTCGGTAAGTTAAGCCAGAAAGCGTCCAAAATCCCCTCTTGGCACTGCCTTAAAGTAGACTGCACAAAATCTGACGCCAAATGTGGCAGGCCATCTGTTTAGTCAGGCCGCAAAGACGCTTAAATCACTAACAATTAAAATCAAAGGATCTAATCAATTTGGGACAGGCTTCTCTGCTCAGCGTGTTGCCATAAATATCAACTGGTGGACTTTTTGCAGAAGCAGCTCCTTTTAGCCCCTGAAATCCTGTTGACATTACTCAACCAATACAGGACAACATTAACACAATTATCTGAGGAGAAAAAGTGATTCAAAAATTGCAGCAATATAAACTAAATTATCTATCAGACATGGTTGTTTATAGCCTTATTTCAAATCATCACACATAAAATCCTGGCAGAGAAAAAGGGGGGAGTCCAAACTGTTGGAATGAGGCTCAGTTGGGTCAGGGGGCCTCATACTGTGCTTTACAGTACTTGTAAAAGACAAGAGATGGCCTCGCCAAGCAGCTGCTGCTCCCCTCTGATCCGAACTGTGACTGGACCAGCAGTCATAATGAATGCTTCCATTCAGACTGTACTCGACTGGATACACACCAAGTTACTCACCCACTGCTGTTTAGCCTTTAGAGAGGATGTGGGAGGGTGACAGGAGAAAATGCTGAATGAAACAAATCTATGCATACTGAAATAGTAGGTTTTAACAGTCCCAGGCTAATAAAACTGGAATCAAGTGGAGTGAAATTGAAGTCAAATCTGTGTTTCTGATGGCCATAGATGAGAAGTAGGTGAAAGGTGAACATGGCTGAGGCAACAGTTTAGATCAGTCAGCCAGTACACATCACAATAACACCTCAGAGCTCTGACATCAGCAGGACTGGAGGAATGTGGGAAAAAAGAACAAGTTTCTTTGGCGAGGTTTCAACTGGGGGAAAGTTCGCTAGTCTCTGAGTGTTCAGTCAGGGTCACAGCTCAATGGGATTACTCACTCTGATCATTTCTGTTGTTTGGGTGGAGGGACCTGGAAAAGGCATGGGGAGGCTTTGTACAAATCTAGTATGCAATGTTCTTCAGATTACTGTCCTTGTGCCTGAGCTAAGGAAAAATGTAGGGAAAACGATGTGGGAAAAAGCAGCAGGCTATAATTATCTGTAAACCTTGTACAGATATCCTCCACTCTGTTGAAGACCCTCGCCTCGCCTCCTCCCACCTTTTTGTGTAAAACAAACATTTGTACATCCCTCAAGAATGAGCAACCTTTCCCCTAGATCTGTCCGGGAGTCAGACATCCCTCCTCCTCCTCCTCAGTCAACCTCTCCTCCCCCATCCCTACACACAAACCCCCCACCTTCATCTCCTCCTTCTCTCCCATTGTAATGAATAAGAAGTGTGCCAAAGTTCAGGAGAACCCCTGACCCCGAGGCAGACTACAGCCACGACTGGCCGCCAAGAGTTCAGGCCTCTAGAGGAGAGGTCATAAGACACAAATGTGGTTTTGTGGTTCTGCGGTCAGCTGGTTTGTTCAAACTGAAACAATACGCAGGCAGATATCCAACAATAATCAAATTGAAATGAAGAAATTACATTTTATTTTAGTTTTTTCCCCTTTTTGTCACATAAAGATATTAAATAGTATCACGTGATGACGTCATCCATGATATAAAGGATTACTGGAGAGGTGCTATTCATCTCGTGCCTCACGGGGCACATGACAGCTCCTATTGGCTCTGGAGTTCCCTGCTTTGTGTTACTGCCTTCTCCAATGTCCCTTTACAGAAGCAGCCCCTTACCCCCCTCCCCACCACCCTCTGATCACTGCCCGTGCATGCACCAGCCATGCACTCCTACGTCACTGACTGGCTGCTGTGCACGTGAAGGAGGGGTGACGAGCCAGAGAGGAGGGGAATCAGAGAGAGAGGGGAAAGGGGGTTGAGGAATGTAAAGGGTAGTAGTAACTCAATAGCCTGGTTGGGTCTGCTTGGGAACTGGGAGAAAGGTCATATTTATAACTGAGAGAGAAGTTCTCCCTTACTCTCTCCCGCTTGTTATGGCTAGATGAAAAGCTCTATCAGGTCCACACCAATATCTCCAGACTTGCTGATACACGAGCTCAAAACAACAGCCATATATGCACTCGGCTCTTAAAATACACAGAAACGTGTCGCTGAGAGGTTCCCCATCTGTGAATGACCTACTTATGAATGCTGGGTGGAGTAAACAAGTTCACATTCACAAATCACAAATCACCCTTTTAAAATAACATCCATGCCAGAATAATATCTGAAACTGATGCAAAACAGGAAACTTGAACAAGAAACAAGATCATTCTTGCAACTGAGGGGCCTTTCAGCCTAATGTTTTACCCGTCCATCACAGTGCAACAGTGCAAAGTTCAGAGGAGAAAAGATGAAGCAAAACACATCTGTGAAATATGTCATGTATACAAAGCATGGCCAGCAAAGGCAGTGCAAAGCTCACACTGTTTGGGGCTTTGCACTGATACTGTATGGACCTGTTTGTCTCAACATTGTTGTTTTTTTCTTCTTCTTCCTCTAGAGATGGCATCAGACTGTCATGAGCTGTTCTTGAGAGGAGAGACCACCAGCGGGGTCTACACCATCCAGCCAAGGAATGCAGAGCCCTTTAAAGTCTTCTGTGAGATGACAGCTGGTGAGTGGAGTAAAACCTCTCCTCATTTTGCCTTTGCTGTCCTGGTTGGCCAACAACTGATAACTACTTGGGCAATCAACTTCAAACAGAATAGTTCAAAGTCTCCAAACTGCACAAGAAGCTGCTTTTCGGTGGATACAACTTTCTCTGATCAAACCTTTTCTCTCTTTCTGTCCAGATGGCGGGTGGACGGTGATCCAAAGGCGCCAAGATGGCTCAGTGGACTTTGACCAGCTGTGGCAGGCCTATGAGAAAGGCTTTGGCGGCTTGAATGGTAAATGCTCTTTTGATTTTGATCTCACTCTCACTAACTGTAAAACTGGACTGGACAGGTGCCAGCTGGCCTGGCCAGAGTCAGATTAGTATTACCGTCCTTTCTAAACCACTGCATCAGAGAGCTGGAGTTCACCTCAATAAGCATCTTATCACTGACGGATTCGATGGATCAAAGGCCCAGGGACGTTTTCTAAGGATGTCTCTTCTTCTCTTTGCTTTCCTCTCTAGGAGAGTTCTGGTTGGGTCTAGAAAAGATCCACTCCATCGCTAAGGACGGTGGCTACATCCTCAACATCAAGCTCTCTGACTGGATTGGTGACTTAGCATCCATCCGTCTCCCCTTCCATCTGGGTGGGGAGGAAACCAAGTACTCGCTCCAGATTCAGAAGGCCGGTGATTTCAGCACCTTGGAGAGTTCCCTGGGGACCGACGCCACCTCCGGCCTGCCTTTTTCCACCCGTGACCAAGACAACGACCAGAAAAACGACACCAACTGTGCCAAGCACCTGTCTGGTAAGCTGTAAATGACAATCATAAGGATAAATGCCTCTATTTGTTTATTTTCGTGTTTGGGATATACCTCAACGGCAGCGCCTAACCTGTTTTCATCCTTTGTCTTCTTAGGTGGCTGGTGGTTCAGCAACTGTGGTCGCTCCAACCTAAACGGCAGATACTTCCAGAGTCCTCCTCCCAAGCACCGGCACCAGAGGAAGCAGGGCATCTTCTGGAAGACCTGGAGGGGCCGTTACTACCCTCTGAAGTACAGCATGATGATGATCGCCCCTGCTGCCATCCAAAGCAAGTCATAAAGAATAGAGATAACCTTAAAGAAAAGGTTGAGACAAAGAGAAGAGGGTGGAAAGAAGTAGATTTTGGACTATTCTTTCTTTTTCTTGGTGCTTAGTTGGTGAGGCAGAGGTTTCCATTTTCCCTGGTTGTCTCCCTGTGAGCAGAACCTCATACCAGAGCCCAGACCCTCAAAACAGAAGCATTAAGAACTCACTTTCAATGAGTTCCAGGTTTCCACTGCTGTGTTCTCTGAGAGACGTGCAGATTCCTCCCTTGCACATTGAGCCACAGATGGAAAAAGAGAATAATAAAACGTGCTGTGGAAAATCTTTCATGTGTTGAACCACTGCAGTTGGTTCCTTCTGCTGGCATGAAGCTGGGCCCCTAGACAGGAGCGAGCCACAGGGCGAGTCCCAGCCTGTCCACTGTGCTGTAAGTCACAAAGGATTTCCAACAAGTCAAGACTCATCACCAGACATGTGGTGTCAAGTGTGCATGTGGGCTGTTTTTGCACTTGAATGTGGTTTTGTAGCAAGCTTGCAGCACTGTTAGCTGAACAACAGCTTGAGAATTGCTTGTATTTTGTAAAGGATGCATGACTGAAACACAGGCCAAGTAAGCAAGCCTTTTAAACCCTGTGGTGCAGACCAAATGGTGACTTAATTAAAACAAAGAGTCGTTTTCCACATGGACAGGATGAGATTAGTGTTCAAAAGCATTATGTAAAGTTATAAATCACTGTAAACTAGGATTAGGATTGCAGAAACTGTGTTAAGACTGATGTCGAAAAGCAGTTTGTGGGGCACTGAAGAGCATTTCAGCCTTTTGTACAATGTATTTTATGCCTGCAATTTTGAATCAAATTAAGCGTGTTCTTCACTGACTCTAATTTGCTGTGGAGATTCTGATGATATTGAGTCACATTGACTTCTTTTAAGGTGGTTTTGTATATAGTTTCTGAAGGAATGTTGTCTGTCTTCACAGAAATACAACTATTTCTGATTTGTCACATTATCTGTTGTCTTTGTGACTTGAGAGTTTGTTATTGTAGATGTTCCCTTTTCTTATTTAAATGGTGTAAAGAATCACTATATATATTTCTGGTGCTGCCTGTTTGTAATTTATATTGTCTTTGTTGTGTAAAATGACAAGATGTAAAATTGTTTTTTAAGAGAAATAACCATTTTTGGCCACAATGAGCCAATAAAATTGATTTAAACTTATACTTGTGTTTTGTCTGTGTATTCTGTGCCACTTAGAGAGAATCCACAAGTTTGCATGAAACACAACTTAAAGAAGTATCTGTGCATAAAACAGATGGCTGAACACAGAACTAAAGCAGAAATTCACAGACATTTAAGACAAAGACAAGAATTCTGTGAAAATATGGCCACAGCTGGAGTCAAGCTAAGTGGTTGGGCCCAGACTCGTTCTATTGTACATTTTTTCATATCAAATGCAGGCTAATTAGCTTGAAATGGAAAAATGAAACAGGTGCCTGATTTGTATCAAATTACTGTTTGGACATTTCAAATCACTCATTGTTCAGAGAATGTTGTTTTCCATATGACAATAAAGATTTGTCTGATTTTCTATTTTTTTCTCTTTTTTTTTGCCAGTCAAATCAAACCTGTCTGAACTGAACCACCTGCAGGCACAAACCCATGCAGAAGACATAAACCATCTCACTGAGCCACGTGGCAGGTGTCTCGTATCTTAAAGATTTTAGCAACTTAATCACATTACCTGGAAGCAAACTTCAAGAGCCTCAAGGTGTCAGCTCTAATTTCTCATTGCACCACTTTCTGCTTCTTTGTCAGGCTTACTGCTAATGTGCTTCCATACTGATCCCCAAGCACTGACAACTGGTTCAGGATCAACCTCTGTAACAGCTGATCTGATAAGAGTGTGCTCTTAACTGACTTCTCCCTTCATAGCCAGTGAAGCCAACGCCTGGCTGTGACACAGGTGAGTTAAAACTAGGGACAGCACTGGTTACCTGCAGAGAAAGATGTAGAGCACAACAGAAGACTGGCTCAATAAACCTCATGTTAAAACTGCTCTGTGACTAGACCAGTAGTTAACATATAATAATACTAATAACAATAATAATTAACTTTATTTATATAGCACTGTTCTTAACAAGGTTATTAAGTGCTTCATGGCACAGATAAAAACAGCATCGATAAAGAACAGCAGATAAAAAACTTATATAACCAACCCACAGCAAAAGGAGAGTGTGAAATGAAAGAATTCCTTGCCTCTTTAGACTTACCTGCTATTGGAGAAGAGCAAAATAGAAAACTAATTTCCAGCATCACAAAAAAAGAACTAGATGCCGCAATTAGCAGATTAAAATAAAATAAAACGCCAAGTAGTGACGGATTCCCCAGCGAGTGGTATAAAATATTTAGGGAGGAATTAACTGCGCTACTTCTGAATTCTTTCAATCTGACTCTGACAGAGGGTAAACTGCCCCCCTCTTGGAAAGGGGCCATAATATCAGTTATTTCAAAGCAAGGCAAAAATAAAGAACTTTGTGAATCCTATAGATCTATTTCAATTCTAAATGTGGATTATAAGATCTTTACTTGCTTGCCTGACTTGATAGATGAAGATCAGTCAGGTTTTATTACAGGCAGGTAGACTCAGGATAACATTAGACGTATCCTCCACATAATAGATCAGATCCAAAAACAGGGCCTGAGAGCAGTACTAGTGAGCCTTGATGCAGAAAAGGCCTTTGACTGTGTCAATTGGAGGTTTCTGTATCAGGTTTTGGGAAAACTAGGGATTCATGAACAGATAATACAATGTATCCAAGGCCTCTACCAAAAACCAACGATGAGGATAAAAATTAATGGATACCTAACTGACATTTATTTTACAGCGAGGAACTCGCCAAGGATGTTGTTTTAGCCCTACCTTGTTCGCTATATTTATTGAACCGTTGGCACAAATGATCAGACAAAATAACAACTTAAAAGGAATCCATATAGGAAAACAAGAGCATCGGATAGGGCTCTTCGCTGATGATGTTATTGTGACTCTTCAAGACCCGGATAGGACATTTCCTAATCTGATGTCGATATTAGAAGATTATGGTAAATAGTCAGGCTATAAATTAAACATAGCAAAAACACAAATTCTTACACTGAATTATTCCCCAGGCCGAAAATTAGAGAAAAATATAAAATCAAATGGAATTCCAAAGTAATTAAATACCTGGGTGTGGTATTGGCAAAAGATCATATCAAAACATTTGAAATAAATTATAATAACATTAACAATGATATCAAGACCGATATCGGGCAGTGGTCAGCTTTTAACATGGACTTTGAGACACAAATCAAGGTAATAAAAATGAATGTGGTAACGAGACTGTTATACCTTTTCCAATCCATCCCACAGATGATTCCAGAAACACAATTCAGATACTGGGACAAACTTATATCTAGATTTATCTGGGCAGGAAAAAGACCGAGGGTCAGGTATAAGACTCTTCAACTACCAAAAGAAGAGGGGGGGGGGGCTGTCCTTGCCTAATCTGAAACAATACTTTTACGCAGCACAAGCAAAGTTCCTGGTTTGTACATGCTGCCCTCTATATCAGCCAAGATGGAAAGTTGCCAGATTCAGGCAATATTAGGGGACATAAGAAACAAATCGGCTCAACAAAGCAAAAATGAAATTATTAAACAAACACTGGTTATCTGGAGCAAGATGGTAAAAGAATACAATATGGAGGGAGATATCAAATTATTAATTTGGCCTGCTCTAGATCCCAGATTTGAACCAGGAATCAGTGATGCTGGATTCAGACGATGGTGGGACAGGAGCACTACAGCAGTATGCACATTAACCCACAGAGGGCTCTTTAAAAATTTCAGAGAGTTACAAAAAGAATTTGGACTAAAAAACAAAGATTTTTTCCAATTCCTGCAAATAAGAGATTATTATGATAAAAGAATCAAACCAACATTGTCCAGAGAGGGCAATACAGTGATAGATATTCTGACTGAAGCCTATAAAAAGAAGAATAGAAAAATAATTTCAAAAATTTATCAAGGTCTTCAGAAACAGAATGGGATCAACACAGGATACATTAAAGCAAACTAAACATAGAAATATCAGAGGAGGATTGGTGTTCTGTGTGGTGTACACAGCATTCATCTACAAGTTCAAAGAAGTGGAGAATATTTGGCAGGAAAAAATTGATATGTTTTTTCATTACACCTCTTATAAAAAGCAAATTCTCTCAATTACAAGAACAGTGCTTAGCTTAGCTTAGCTTAGCTTAGCTTAGTTTATCTTAGCTTAGCTTAGCTTAGCTTTGCTTAGTTTAGCATAAAACATGAAACTGGGGATGAAACTACTTCTCTAGCTTTGGATAAAAAGTGCCAACAAGCAAATCTAAAGCTGTGTAATCCGCTCAAAAACTGAAGTGTGAAAACAAGAAGTTGTGGTTTTATGGGGGTGCTGTTTCAGGCTATGTCGCGGCTGCTAGGCAACCAGAAGAGAATCCAGGAAGTCACTGGAACTGTAATTACATAACCCTCATTACCAAATAGTTGTCTTTATGGTTCACATAACATACATAACTGATTAATGTGAGCTTTACAGGTGCTAGTAGGCAGTTTTTGTTGCCTTTGAACAGAGCCGGCATGTTTAGATTAGCTTTATGCTAAATCAAATTAACTGGCTTCTGGCTGCAGCTTCATTTTTCCCATATAGAAACGAGAGTGGTATCAGTCTTCTCATCTCACCTCTCTCTGCAAGAGAGTGAAGAGTCAAAGTCGAAGACACCAAGACCAAGTCATCATATCTAGCACTGCAATCGCCTGCCTGTTGATGGTTTGATGGTTTGCTGAACAACCGGTTTTTGTGCTGCTGATAAATAAGGACAGCAGCTTCCATTATCTAATCTCTGTGGTGTTATCAGATTAAGGTTAGGCATCAGTCAGTGAGGAGTGCCCTTTTATTAAACGGTTACCATGGCAACCGCACTGCCCACAAAGCTAGGGGGCACAAGTGTTGACATCTGCTGCTTCACTGCTGTGCATGCTGCGGAGTGCCTGAAAGCCCCTGTTGTTGAAGCAGTGGTTTGGTCAGATGCAGCTCTGTTGTGAATAGGAGGATATGAGGTAAGGAGTATAATGAAGGGTTAGAGTGGAATATCAATATGAGAAAAACACACTTGAGATGAGTGCATTGCCTAATAAGACAGCCTGGCTACATCCTGCAAAACATGAAACAGTGGCAAATGCTGCAACTATGTAAGAGGCCTACTTGTAACTGCTTGAAAAAGACGAGTGCAATAAAAGAGAGCATGTGATTGATTCATACATTTATTCATTATCATGTACAAATTGTATTCTGGTGGTACAAAGCTGTTGTAAGACTCCAGTGCTCACCCTCCTGTTGTCTTTATTGCAGTAAAAAAAGGAAATACCAGCATGATCAAGAGTCAAGAGGTACTTTGGCAAATATAAATTATGTTAAGAAGGCAAGCAGACATTGAGCAATGTAATGAGAGGGGAGAAAACAGCGCCAAAATATCAATGAGCAGCTTCTCTCAGCGCTCATTTAAAAAAAGAATAAAAATCCATAACATGGTTTATTTTAAACAACACGCACTTTAAACAAATGGACAGAGGAAGAGTCTCGGTTTTCTTCCTGTCTTCATCGTTACACAAACTGCAAGGGACAGACTCACAGTATATATGAATACTGCATTTCTGTGTTTGTGTGCTTATGAGTGTCTATGTATGAGATAAATTGTATTTTACATATGTATGTATAGTGTGGGGGCTCATGTCTGAGAATATGTGTATAGATTCCATGTCACATCTGTGAACTGTAACCCCATTCCTACCGCTGACTCCAGTGAACGTAACAGGTGGAGCAAGGGGGAGAACAACACGATAACATTTGGCAAAACCTGTCATGGTTGCGGAGTTGAGGACGTGGGTGAGCGATGAGTCAATGTGACACAGCCTGCAAAAAATTCTCCATATGTCCTTGTCTTTGTTCAGCTTTCAGGGTGAGACACCAAATCTCTGTGCTCGTAAACCATACCCCAGACTGTACACTGGTGGGGGGGTGGGGGCATGGAGGTGACAGAGCAAGCAAGCAAGTAACAGAACAACAGACACAGAGAGCGAAAAGAGGGAAGTATAGTGGAGAAGTTACATGACGAGTTCGTAGGACAGAGTGACCGGTGGCAGCAGAGTGTCTGATAGTCTCTCTGTGACAGGATGAACAGTTGGGGTTGGGGTGGGGAGGTCTGGGAGAGTAAAGCTGGGTGGTGAGCTGGAGGAGTAAAGGAGGACAGAGGGGAAACTAGCCTTCACTTCTCCCCTGTTGTCTTATTTCAGAGGTATTGTTGTAAAAAGTGCAGCAGCATTATCTCGTAGTGCTCTCCAGACTCTGGGCAGCGAATACTATGTCGCTCATTGGGGTATACCTGAAAAATTAGAGCAGAGTAATCAAATCACACACTGGAGTGTACTACTTGTCTGTTTCCTGTGAAATCTGCTTTGGAAAATGTGTCATTCTTGAAGGTATACTATGCAGGACTTGATGGTAACTGTTTGTGAACTCGGCCCCGCCACCAAAAGCGCACTGCTTGTACATAGACCATAAGATAGTACTGTAGGATCATTACACTTGTTGTAATGGATAAGCCGATACTTTAGCAAGCTAAGTGAGCTAACCGCCACACCTACCAGTTCAACAGAAAACAGGCCAATTCTGCATCATTTTCCATCTCCATCCTCTCTTTCAGTGCTCGCCAGTGGGTGAAAGCAGATTATTTTGGATCAAGCTTCGTCTGTTTGGTGTCTCGCCTGTTTTTCTGCGCTGTGTTCACCATTTTCACAGTCTCCTCTTGGATGCATGCTGCTTACAGTCTTGCACCTGGTTGCTACCTTTTTTATAAAGTCCCGACCTCACCAGCAGAGGGCAGAGTCTCTACAGATAAATACACCACACACTTCTAGGGGGCTCATAAGTGATTTAGAGTGATTACTTTTGAAAGAGTCTATACATTGTTTTTAAGAATATCCTGCATAGTATACCTTTAATATATAATCCTGAATATGATTAATCTATTGTATTTTACCACTATTAAACATTAAAGTGCAGTGCTTCAAAGATAACCAAGACATTTATGCTGAAAGGTGACATAAATTATGTCGATCTAGTGTGGAACAATTTCATATGGTGACTTCAGACAGATGTGTTCGTGTGGAATACGATGCTAACCTGAAGCTGGTAGGGCTTCCCAGCACGGATTATCTGTGACACTAGGAAATTGGTGTGGAAAAAGTGCACATTCTCATCTAGAAATCCATGGAGAATCAGCAAACGGTTGGGCCTGGAATGACAAGGATTACGTAGTTATTGTATGACACATTACAGTATGATAGGCTTCACCTACAGTGACAGACATACAAATAATAGACATACAAATCCTGCAATAAAACATTTGCCCCATAGTAAAAGGCTCCCTATTCCTTCATGATTTAAAACAGGAGAAGCCTTCATGGATCCAAAGAAGTTCAGCCACTCTCTAGGTAAACTTCAGCATCCAAGAGTAGTGCTCAACATGCCAGTGGCCAGGCCCTCAGGGCTTCCTCAGTGCCTAAACACCACGGCTCAACTTAGTCCGCCAGTTGCAATGAAATATTCAGAAGTTTCAAGCACTAGTCTCAAAACTTGTAATTCCACACTAACAGACAGTATCGCCTGCTTGTTTAAGTGTGCTGACTTACTCGCTGGGCAGCTTGTCCACATGCAGTGCCACAGAGCCTTCCTCGTAGCCCTGCTGGTTGTTCTCAGGCACATCCATATAGCGCTCTGTGTAGCCTGTGTCGTAGGCCATCCACACAGTAACCGGGGCGCCTGCAATAGCCAACTGGCAGGGAAGCACAATGTAGTCAGGCGGGAAAGAGGGTAAAATAATGATGGTGTCTTACTGTGGAAAAGTAGCACAAACTTTCAATGCCTCCAGCAGAGAGATGCAGACGCCTTACATGAATGAAGTCTACTGGCCAACACATTGTACAACACAGACACCATGTGGATGCAAGTGGCAACTACATCACAAGTTCAGTTTGGAGACTTTGTACTTCAGGAATTCAGCAACAAATTCTGTTTAAAGTGTATTACATAGTGATACAAGACCATGGTCTGCTGTCTTATTTCTTGCTGATGGAGACAGCAGAGAATGCTCACTGATAAAAAGTGAGTGTGTGGTTTCAGGATAAAAGAAGGGCCGAAGGACAGTAAAGCCTCCTAACCTTGAAGACATTGGGCCGCTGGATGAGGCCCATCAGAGAGAGGAAGCCGCCGTAGGACCAGCCGTGTATGGCAACACGGCTCAGGTCCACAAAGTTAAACTTCTCTGCCACATACTGCAGCCCCTCCACCTGGTCTTCAATCTCCACCTGACCCTAAACAGGCAAACGCAGATTATTTAACGTGGCAGTTGTGCATCGTTTTGTGGCATTCATTCTATTACCTTTCTATCATCTTACATTATTACAGAATGAATTTTATTATCTCACTCTAACTTTACCATTTTGTTTTTCAGTGCTCCTTCAAATTCAAGGCCCCTCTGGCAGGAACCCCTCCCATCAATGACGACCACAGCGTAGCCCAGAGAGGCCAACGTGTTTAGACGGAGGTACTTCATCCCCTTGAACGAGTTGTTCACCAGCTGCACCTGAATACAAAGACACACAAATGTTGTTTTTTAATTGAACACACACACACACACGCACACGCACACGCACACACACACACACACACACACACACACACACACACACGGTGACACCACAGGCCCAGATTGGACTGAATGCATTCACAAACCTGTGGGCCTCCATACACAAAGAGAACAGTTGGGTGTTTCCTGCCAGGCTGGAGGTTGTGAGGCTTGTAAACCATCCCATAAAGCTGGAAGCCCGATTTCCCTGGAAAGTCAAAAATCTCAGGCGGATTGTAATCTCCCGGGCAACCTGGAAGACACATTAGCACATGAGGCCATTAGGTTGGCATGCACTAAAACTATTAAGGATTGTGGGTGTAACTTGACCTAAAACTTGGCCAATAAAGCAGACTCTGACTCTGATTCTGATTTTGGAAAACTGGAGCACAGGTTAATTTTCCCATTACAGTTGACAGTTTAATTCAGGAAAAGTTCTGCAGAAAGCAGAAACACTCGTTAACTCACAGCAAGAGAGGAGAAAATTGCCCTCTCCGTCCTGATACTTTACATGAATCACAAACAACAATCAACACAGACGCAAAGTGCTCCTGATGGTGAAAGTGTTTTAGCACCACTTTATCTGATTGCTGTCAGGATTGTCTGGAGGACGCCGTTGTGGATCGAACTAGCCGTCCTTGATCTAATCAAATGTAGACCTCAACCTTCCCCTACAGACTCGTCTCTATTGATTCTTCCAAAAATACAACCACAGATAGTTGGACAACCTTCACACTTGGCCAGACTGCCCTCAAAGAAAAGCAGAGCGAGCCAGATTATTAAATACAATCTCTGCATATTGAATCAGTTGGGAAACAACTTAATGGCGGTTGGTTGAGTCACATCCTGATTACCTGGTGATTCCATCATGCTGGCCCAGAACTCAGGTACCATGTGTAGCGGGTCACCTTCTGAGCTGGTCAGTTTGTAGACGTGAACACAGGGAGGCGTACTCACATTACTGTAGTGGCTGACAAAAAAGTCAAAGTTCTGCAGAGTGAAAGAGTGGAGAGACATGCAAAACATTAGAAATATACAGAAATATTTTCAAAATAAGAAAAGGAAACTACATAATAAACAGACAAGGGAGGATCAACATGAGTTACTGTGGGAATAAAACACTGCTGACAGCGAGACAATATTTGTTGCATACACTGTGGAATATCCAGCCAATCCCTGGCTTTGACAGCTTTGCTCAGGTTTGCAAGGTGCTTTAACTTTCATTGGGAAAGTGGTTTCTCTGATTTGCCTAAAACTATTCCAAACTTTCTATTTGCTGTTCTCACACTAAATCACAATCTGCAGTATTACTGTTAGCACAGCAGTCTGTCCACTGTAAGTCATTTGTTTTGATTTAGTTCAATTTTTTGAAATATTACAGTCACAAGCAGCAAAAAAGGCTTTTCTAAAAAGGAAGATCTGTGAGCAACATTGTTTCTTGTTAGTGGATAGTTCAGACAGCTGTGCAAATAGCTGGATGAGAGAAATTAATGGACTGACTGCATTATGATTATGTCAAAAAATAAATTTAAAAAAAAAGGTTTTACCTGACTAACAGAACAGCTATGGGAGAAACCCGGCTTGGTTAGTCTGACCACATCTCCAGGTGATTCATAGCTAACCACATAGAGGTGGTGCTCCAGAGGAGTGTCTCTGGTGCCCTGGAAGTACACCAGCTTTGATGACTCATTCACCCAGATCTAGCAAGGAAGAGAAAAGAGAAACATGAGGCCCAGGCACGTGAGGCACTATGGGGAGATGATGAGAAACTTCACTGGGGCTACTGAAATATTTTACAACCCCAATTCAACAAAAGTTGAATCCAAAACCATGACCTGGATTACTGACAATCAGCACAGACAAAAGTTGGAGTGCTGTGTAAAACAAAACTCAAGACAGAATGCAGTCATTTGCACATCCTTTCCAGCCTATATTCAACTGAATACAGCACAAAGACAAGATATTCAATGTTAAACTGATAAACTTTATTACTCGGTTTTTAACAGTGTTTGAAGGTGTTGCTGGGTGAGCAATGTAGGATTTGTTAATAGTTCTTTATGCATGGTCCCCAGATTTGAGAGTGAAGCAGCACCATAACCCTTAGGAGTGAGGAAGGAAGTCTCCTCTAACAAGTAAGAAGTGAAAGTGGCTGCAGCACAGGCCAGCAGAACATCACCAGGGAAAATAAGACGTGTCTGCTGATGATGACTCGTTGTAGACGTCAGAAATTGAAGCACAAGTCCTTCAATTGATGTACACACCTTCAAATTACAGCTGACTGGGCTGAATTTTAACCTCATAATCACTGTTTGATTTCAAAGTCTATGAGTTGGGATAGAGTCCAAATACTTTCTTAATGTAGTCTATAAACACCTGTTTATCTTTTGTGTATAATGCAAATTTATACATTCAACACCGCCAGCCTTTGTCTAACCTTAGAACCATGTCTTGCCAGCACTTCCCATTCTCCACTGGTCAATGTAACCTCCTCCTTGATTGCACATTTGAAGTCTCCTGAAGAAGAGAGATAACAGAATCATCATGCTCCTAGACATACCAAACACTCTGACATAAACCATGATTAAGTGATTGTCTGATAGGAACATTTCAAAGAAATGCAGAAGTGTCTCACCTTCTGTGTGTTGGTAGTCATCTGTCCAATGGTAGCAACCTTTTTGTAGCAGGGATGTGATTTTATACAGATGGCTGAAACCTGACTTGGACTCATTTACCCAAATGAAAGTAAACTCATCTTCCGTCGTTTGAATAAATGGATAGAATATATCATGAACCTGTGAAAAGAGAAGAGCAGTCAGTTACTGAATCCTTACAGCAGCAGAGCCTTTCATAGCCGTAACAATTAGTTAATTACAAACATGACAGATATTTTTGAGGTCACTAAAGAGGACTCATGTGAAAAGACCTACATTAATCCAGACGTCGGTGGTCTCTTCATAGATTATGTATGGCTGTGTGTTACTGGGCACAGCCTCCAGACTCTCCTGCCTCTGAGCTGGGTCATCTGTGACAGGGATGAAGAGGGCTGGAGGCAGCAGAACCAGCTGTAGTTTTCTCTGACTGCGGTCCAGAAGCACTGCCCAGCCACTAGGGGGACACAGAGCAGAGAAAACTCAAAAGATTGCCTCATACAGCAAGAGTAGTTGATTATGGAAATAACGGCTCCACTAAAAACAAAAGAAATCAAAAACATCTTGTCCATTAACATTAAAAATGTTTACATGCTACAGAGAATATTATGTGTCCCAAATCACGTCACAATATTAGAAACCCTCACACCAGGCTGGTTACCATCTGGTGGTTTATTTTGAGAATGACTGCATCACTGAGTCCACAACACTCACTATTTGCCATCACTCGTCCATCCTACTCTGGCGATGTATTCTGTCCCAGGAAACAAGGAGGTGAAGGGGATGGCCAGTTCTTTATCTTGTGTGCTCACAATCTGTAAGTACAACCATACACACACTGAGAATGCTGAACTATCATTTTGGACAAATAAACAAAAAAACAAAAAAACAAAAAAAAAAAAATGGTGATAGACTCACTCTTCCTTGATGGTCTGTCTTGATCTCTGCCAGTTTAAGGGTGGCCTGGGGATTTTTGCTACCTGTAAATGAAGAAATAAAGTCAATTGTAAAAGGGTAGAAATGGCCAATTCACAACAAAGTATAACTCACTGCTCCAAGGCTGTGTTTGTGTGGAGTGAGTAGGGTTACACTGACCTGTACGTGGATATCTATACGCGTCTGCTTTCCGCTCTTCAAGTGCTGGAGACGGAACATGAATAATCTCTACTTCGGTCTCATCCACCTCTTCATACAGCAGGCACACCGTTTTACCTCCATTATGGTCTGATAGGGTGAGATAAATCAGCAAATTGAGCCGAGTGCATACAGAAAGTGATGTATGCAAACTCAAAACTAATCTTCAATTGGAGGTAAAATGATAAGGTGAACAAAAGAAATTGCTAACATTTTGTATCAAATACCGAGTAACACTGGCTGTCAGGGAGATGTATTCCTCACATACATGAATGAACTGTGTATTTAAGCTACCAGCTGCTGACCTTCCACTGCTGTCGGACTCCACCAGTAGCCAGTAAAACGGTCAAACTCTTCTTGGATGACAAACGTTGCTACACCTGCAGACTTGGGGTCCTCCTTAACACTATCCACACCTGGACAAAAACCGGAAATTAGGAAAAAAGGCTTACATCCATGTCATGTTACTGGTATTGTGCTAAACATACAAATTACCTAACACTGTACACTCTCATCTTAAGAGATACAACCATGATCCCAAAAAAGTTGGAATAGAATGTGATCATTTGCTAATCCTTTCTGACATACTGACATACTCAATTGACAATATGCAAAGACAACATTTAAGCATGTGAAGCTTCTTACTGTATGACATTTCATTGCCTACTCAAACAACATAAAGCAAACCCAAAGCCTTCAGACCTTTGTGGCAGTAAGTGAGTCTCCGTTCCTCGCCCGTCTTAATGTGAGCTATCCACAGGTCGTTGTTGTTGATGAACGCTATGAAGTCAGGGTCTCCGGGGCAGATCTTGGGGTCCATGCGGGTCCCTGAGCACTGGGTCTTGATCTCCACTGGCTTTACAGGAGCAGACTGCTAAAGTCAACACACACAATCTTAGTCAAAGGCAAACAGAAGAGTGAGTTTTGGATGCAAACGTATAGGAGAGAAGTGTTTATGAAGACAGTTGCACACACGAAACACCTTATCTGAATTAAATCTGCCCTGAGTGTCATCGGGTTCCTAATTGAAGAAAAAACAGCAGTGTACTCACGATGAAGCCATTGTTGCCTCCATCCTGACAGTAGAAGAGGCTATTGCTGGCCTGGAAGAGGAACAGGCCTGTCTGGGCATGGTAGTCATAGGAGGTGATACCAAATGCTCCGAGACGTTTACGCTCTCTCAGCAACTCCTCCTCTCGAGAGTAGGCCCCCTGGTGCGGTGTAGCCTTAGAGGAGCAACAGGAAGTCAGATGTACAACATTAGAATGAATGGAAAAGATATTTTACATACAACTTTGCTTGGTTGTATAGGTTTTAATGTGCTAACATCCCTCTCACAGTTTACACCATGGCTGCTTAATCTTTGGACTTCCTGAGCTAAAAACAGCGACATTGCCACAACCTCAGGGACTTCTTATCTTAAAGTGAAACTTGCTTTCAAGTAAAACTACAAAAAAGGCTACAGTCAAATAATTAAGGCTCAGAACCCCTCAACCCACCAGTGGGTTTGAAAGGCATGTTTTCTTAAAAACAAATGTTTGAAAGGAGCAAAATTACACCATTTATCATAGAATGAAACTACAAATACATGAATTATTGTCACATTTTGACTGGTCCTTGAATGAAGTGCGTGTCACGAACAAATCCATGACAAAAGACCAAATCTAAGCTTAAATTAGGGATATAAATTCCACAGCAAGAAGGTCACCGGTTTGATCCCCGGGTCAGGCGGGGGGCCTTTCTGTGTGAAGTTTGCATGTTCTTCCCGTGCATGCGTGGGTTCTCTCCGGGCACTCCGGCTTCCTCCCACAGACCAAAAACATGCTCATTAGGTTAATTGGTGACTCTAAATTGTCCCTAGGTGTGAATGTGAGAGTGAATGGTTGTGTGTATGTTGCCCTGCAGACGGCTGGCGACCGGCTCAGGGTGTACCCCGCCTCTCGCCCGTTGACAGCTGGGATAGGCTCCAGCCCCCCCCCCAACCCAGTTCTCACTCCCAGTTATGAGCGTGCTGTTTCCATAGAGGTGCAGGACTTAGATAATGCAGTGAAAAATGAGCCCACAGAGAGTAAAAAGGCAACTGGAGAAAAAAATAAACCTAGAAACTGCTCGAGGTTCAGAAGGTTAAATGGGACTGCTCAATAACACCCAATTGTGAGACACCATCATCCTGTGATATTTGGTACTGGCACTGCATGAGCAGAAAGAGGGAGGGTGGGGGAAGTCACCTGGAAGTGATCCAGCATCTGTTTCCATGACAACACTAAGAGGGCCTCTTTCCGGATCTTCTTGGGGATTTCTGAGTAGAGTAATGAGTTCTCTCTGCTTCCATAAGGCATTCCTGAAAAGCACACAAAAAATAAATGAAGGCAACATCACCAACAACAAATAAAAAGGCTTTTGGTAACTGGAAAAGAAGATATTCAACACAGTGATTGTTTTATTATCATGAGGCAATCATATTCTGCTGCCTAGAGCAGGAAAACATGACTGAGGTCTGGTGAAAGGAATACAAAGGAGTGGTATACAGAAAATACAAATCATAAGCTAATCTCTACAAACACATGTCGGCATGTGAAGGCAAGGGACAAGATTTTGGTATCAAAAGTGTTCTGGTTTCCATTTGTAGTCAATTTTGCAGTGACCAATCACGTTTGAGCTGCCTTTGGTTTTATGCAGGTAAACTGGGTGGATAGCGAAAGAGGTCAAACAAGAGGTCTGCTATCGCCTGATGACGATTTAAGCTTTTTATTAGCTTTTTGACATTTATTTACCTGCATTCGTATACTGATGTCTGTTTATGGAGATTAGTCATAATGTTGTCAGAAAGTTTCTCAAGTTGCTAATTGGACTGTAAACAATGACTGACGACTGTCAGGACTGGCCCAGATATCCATTATCCGGATATGCGCTGGCTTCACCGAAAGCCCCGAAACACTGGCTGCCCCAAGAGGATATATCCTCATCGGACAATAGTCGATGGAATCTGACATTGATCATACACTGATGCAGGGAATTTTGTGCAACATTGTCAAGCATCAATCCACTTACCGAGGTAGTACAACCGGTGGGAGTGGGGTCCATTCTCATCCTTCTTCTGCACGAACTGGAAGTCATGGGGAGCCTTGTTGGCAATCATGCCTGAGTACTTCCTGCTACAGTGGATAATGTCACGGAGGCCCTCCCAAGAGTGTTTCTCCACAAAGAACTGAGATGGGACATCCTCCATCTCTACCACCTCTGTGTTGTCCAAAAGGCCATCCACAGCCGTCATGCTCACTGTCACACAGCTGGATGGTGACATTAGAAACAACTGATTAGAGGTGCAGAGACCGAGACACGCCTGCACTTGTGAATGCCTTAAATGGAATAGGTTAAAACGTTTATTCATCCATCTTCCGAACTAAGCACCAAAGCAATTAAAAAAGATATTACATGAACCTTGTACTGTACCTTTTCCAGATACCTTCTTTATTGTCAGAAAGTTTTACCTTCTTGACTCTATGCATTCACCGGTCAACACGCCTCACTCCGTTTCCGTAACCTATGAACAAAGGACAAAACTGAGATCATGATCGAAATGCACCTCCAACAGAGGAGGAAAAATTTAACTAATTCAAGAGGGCTTTAAAGTACATTGACTCAGAAACATGGAGCCATGTATTATAAAACTACAGACCAGAGTGACAATTAGTGATCATTATTCCTGTTAAACCTCTCACGTGTTTCTCTATGGCAGCACAAACACAACCTATAAGTCTTCAACTCTGCTAAAGGTGAAGTGCAGGGTGCAGAGAATACCCCACATTCCTTCCTTTATCCCTCTGTGTTGGGAAAGGGATTAGCATGACGCAAACAGCAGTGGGAAAAATCATTTTCTCTAAATAATAATAAGTGATGTTATTGTTGGGAAGTTGTGGCAAGCTGGTCTGAAACTGTTGTAAGGCACCTGAAATCTGTAAAAACACTGAGCTCACAACAAATACACCAACCAGCAGATGACCTCATCTTTGAATTTAACAATAACCAAGCTGTCACCTTGTACCTACAGGGGAGATATATAAAAGCAGTAGCTTGACGGAAGTGTATTTTTGAATGGAAGCGAGCCGAAATGAACACCTGACTATTTATGTGCCTTTACAATAGGAAGTGCGCCTATCCTACTTGCTATATTTTGCTTAAAAAAAAAAAAAAAAAAAAAAAAAAAAAAACTCCCCTAACATTAAACTTTAACTTAACGTGGCCTCGGTGTATTACGTAAAATATTTTAAAACTGATAGAATTACACTTCAGCTTATAAATATACACGGAAAGGCCCTGTTTGACTCAGCGGCTTACTTTACAGGCTTTAACAGGCTCACTGTGGGAGTGGAGAACAAGTCGGGTGAAATAGTAAAATACCGGTACCGTTAACAGCTAGCCTACAATAGATCTTTGTTCTCGGATTTCATCTACTCAGTCACACTGGGAAAAACACCGGCAAATTCATTTGTGTTGACATTTTAAACAGCACAAACGTTACTCACATTTGGCAGTGAATGATGAAAACTCAAGCTGTTAGAAAATGACTGTTATCAAACCGTGTCTATATTTAAAAAATCTTGCTTAGCTACATTTTGACATGACAGCTCCCCTCTGTCATTTTCGCTCTACAGCTAACTATCGTTAGCTAGCTACCTAGCTAGAAGCAAGCTAGCTGTTAGCTAGCGGTTGCTGGTATTTCTGTACAAACAGACGCTTGAACGACCGTCCCTATGAAACAAGCTGAAATTAAGGGGAACACTTACCAATCTGGCCACTGTTTCTTTACTCGGGTTCTAGACTTTATTAGCTTGGTGTCAATAAACAGATTGTGTAACTCCTAAAGGTTGTATCCATGGCCCAGAGCGGCCACACACAAAATGTAACTGGCTCTCGGATCGGAAAGAGGAGGAACCTTCGCCCTGGTGGAGTTCACACCGGCGCTTTTTCAGGGCCGCACTGCCGCTCTGAGGAGGCATCGGTTAAGTTCAGCGATGATGTGTGGCAGGACTGTTCATCATCCAGAGTTTGACTCAGGATCTTCATAATTGTGTTTTTAACAGTTTCTCGTGCACTGCACAGCAATTTGTGCCGTCTGCTGTTAACTAACCAAATGAAATACTGAGACGCTCAAGAAAAAGTGGATAAGCAAGAAACATAAATAACTAGATTCCATTTTCAAACCAATGTTTTTAATCCACTGGCATGAATCTGTATCACACTTAAATTGTATGTTCTTTATAAATGTATTTCCCACACCTCGCTGTCACACAGCAAAATAACAATTTACTTAACATGATCAGGTTTTCCAGTACAAACAGCACTTCTAAGATCAACAGCAGCATAACCCATTGTGCGTATTGTTATCTGAAAGCCACCGTCAGGTTTATCAAGACACCTCGAACGGTCAAAAGCTGAAGCTTTAAGATTACACTCTGCACACAAGCAACTCATTTTGAAACACTGTGCTGAAGAAAGCAAAGCAAACAGATTTTATGGAGCAACCATTTTTTTTTATTTATACAAAGAATACAGCCATTCTACTTCAGAGGGATGAAACGAGAAGAATGTGTGGCTCCAATTCCAGGGCGACCGTGCTTGACTGGCTTGTAGGTGATGGAGAACTCGCCCAAGTAGTGACCGCACATCTCAGGCTGTTAGAGGAGAAACATGTTAGTAACAAGATAAATGCCCTTCATACACTTAAAGCTGCATGTACAGTAATGTAGTAGCTGTTAATCACAAACTTAGTTATGACGAGATTCACTGCAAATAGCACACTTTAGCAGTTTTAAAACGGTGAATATGTAGAGCCAGAAGCTTTAATTAGTGCTTTTGACTGGAGGAGCTGGGGGTCAGTGTGCTCTGTAGCATCAGTTGCCAACACTACCTTGCCATTAAATTGCCTGCAGGCAACATTTTGGTCATCACTATTATTCAGAGCACCCTGCCTTCTTGATAACAAATTTGGTATTGCCAAAGGTATATTTGGACATCCAGCATTCTGCATCCCACATTACACATCTTTAGTCAAAATTTCAGGCCCAGGCCATGTTGTTCATTTTTCTGTGAGAAAATTGGCAGAACACTGACCCATTTCCACAGGCATGCTTGAAGCAAAAGCACACGTAGGAACATCATTTTCTGTGCTATTATCAACTTGGTGAATTTCAACAACTCTTTCTGTACAGGGTGTTGTATTTTGAAATGTGACCGCATTCTCTACGCCGCTCCTGTCTGACTTCCTGCACAGCTCAATCTGCTCTGTACAACTTGATACGGCTTCTGTCAAAATTAGACTAGGCAAGTATATCAGCAGAGTACAACAGAGGAACGCTTCCGAAACACATTGCGGCACGCCTGATGGAATCACATGCATTGTCTGGATGGCTGCAATCAGCTCTGGTGGCCACGCTGGCCTGCCCAGTGGAATTTGTGGGTTACACACAAAGATAAAACTGTTTTCACTGCTTCTACTTCATGCTTACTGCCATGACATTAATGAAAGGGAGATAATGGCTTATTTGACAGGGCACAGACCCAGACTGACAGGGAAGTTTGACAAACTGCTTCAAAATGAGACCAGCTGTAGGTATTGGCACTTAGACTTCTGCCTGTCTGCCTGCCTGCGTACATTAAAGGAAATATTCCAACCTAAGGATGCTTTTGTAATGCCTGTCTGCCTGCCTGCGTACATTAAAGGAAATATTCCAACCTAAGGATGCTTTTGTAATGCCCATGTTGTTAGAAATTAGCTACCAACATCAAATTTAGCCAAGTGATATTTTTTCCAAATGAATTTGACTTCAGTAATGAATATGCTCTACCTCCCACATGACCAGTAGCACCTCACCTTGATTTCAACCTGGTTGAAAGTCTTGCCATTGTATACGCCAACCATGGACCCGACCATCTCAGGCAGGATGACCATGTCCCTCAGATGGGTCTTCACCACCTCTGGTTTCTCCATGGGGGGAGCCTCTTTCTTTGCCTTGCGCAGACGTTTCAGGAGGGACTGCTGCTTGCGGCGCAGGCCACGGTTCAGCCTCCTCCTCTGGCGGGCGCAGTACAGCTGCATCAGCTGCTCACTACATGACAGAGAACACTGACATCAATGCTTAGCCTTCTTCAAAGTATGTTTCTTGTAAAATGCAGAGGATCAGCACAGCAGCAACAGTTTTTTGAATTTGGTCATCTCACATTCACTTCAATTGGAACCTGTGCAATGAAGTCAGGCACGCGTTTATTTCAACACAATGTCCATTCTACTCCTTTGGCTGCCGTAACTTTGACCTTTGTATTACACATCATCTAATGCGATGGACTGAAGAACTATGACCCATAATGTAGCCACAATAAAATATCCTTTTGGGGGATGAGCAAGGAGTGAAATCTGAAAATTAGGCTTTACAGTATATTTGGAAAGCAGGATGTCAGTTTGCATGCCAAAGGGAACTAAGAAAATACGTCAGCAGATCATCATCCAGCATTAGCTGATCAACCTCACTTACTAGGACATGTCCAGAAGCTGGTCCAGGTCCACACCTCTGTAGGTGAACTTCCTGAAAGTACGCTTCTTCTTGATCTCCGTATCCGCCTGAGAGACATCATTCCTGGTTAGTGTGTAGCTTGTGCAGATTATCGCACATACAATTGAAAATGAATTCAATGTCACCGGTAAACATCTATACAACAGCATTAATGACACTGGCTCGGCCCAACAATTCCATTAAAAGACAGGTCATTTTAGTTACTAGTTTCAGGCTACGTTAAACGAACGGGTTAGCTTAGCCAGACGGCCATAGCCCTGGCTAATACATAGCCTTTATTCATATTTAACTGGCATTCTAAGCATCAATTTTCTACTGAATGGTTAGCGAACATGTGGAACTGTCGGATGATATCACGAGCAATCCAAATCACTCCATGTAGAGATGTGATGCATATAGATTATACTCGGACAAGCTTCATGATCGGTAAAACACCTACCATCTTGCCTGATGTTCCGGGGAAAAGAACGGGCCGAAGTCTCGTCAAGCATGATATCGCGCGATTTGAGCCTGACATCCGGTGGTGTCTTCCGGCGTTAGTCCCCGCGGTGAACTGCAGGTGGGGCGATTGCGCAACAACTTCAGTGTTTGTGAAGCTGTCAAGTTTCTTACCAACGTGTCCCTTTTTTATTATCGCTTCAATGAATCGTGTGCTTTGTCAACACGTAAACGCATATTTTTTTAACGTGCCAGTTCTACATGTCGTGGACCGTTGAATGCAAAGTGAGTACTTTGTCACATCGTATCACTTGAGTACGCACTCATACACTGATGTATTGATGCTTGGATGTAATCTTCCACCACTGTAAATTATTCATTTGCTTACCTTAGGCATTCCTCTGGTGTTTCCATTTTGAGAGATGATTTTCAGATAAACATCGTACTTTTAATAACTTTTATTATTATAAAAAATGGACAAGCTTCATAAACCCCCCACATGTACAGGTACTGATAAGAAGTACAATAAAGCTACAGCTCCGTGATGCTCCAAGAGTGCAATTAGAGCTGAAGGGTCCTAGATCCTTTTTGAATCTTCATTCATTCATTCATCTTCTACACCCTTACCCTATAACTAGGTTGAAACCCCTTTCGGGGTTGCGGGGGGCTGGAGCCTATCCCAGCTGTCAACGACCGGTCGCCAGTCGATCGCAGGGCAACATATACAGACATACAAACATTCACTCTCACACTTACACCTAAGGGCAATCTTAGAGTAACCAATTAACCCAGTGAGGTTAAGGAGGAAGCCGGAGTGCCCGGAGAGAACCCACGCAAGCACGGGAAGAACATGCAAACTTCACACAGAAATGACCCGGGGATCGAACCGGCGACCTTCTACTACCTGCTGCGCCGTGCCGCCCTTTGAATCTTCATTTTAACTTCATTCATTTTGAGAATATTTTGGAGCATCCGTACAGTTTTTCGAGCACAGGTCATGGAGTAATAGGTGAAGGTCTTCTATATTTGACCCTGTGCTTTGACAGCTCGAAGCCTCACCTTGAGCCTGATGTATGAACCAGACTGGAACTTGAAGTGGTCCAATTACAGAAACGCATACAGTATGTTCTCACTTCCTCTATTGGTATCTACAAATAGTTTGGGCTTTGCTTACTCATCTTTTGAGATATTGTACCCGCCCACACGCAAATACAAGGGTGAAAGGCAACATGGACTACTTAATTTGAATACTTTATTCTATGTTCTCCAGTGCTGGAATTATATTGTTCATGTTTTTGTCTGTGTTTTATAAATGTTGCTGTCAACACTGATGTCTGAAAATGGGATTGTTAAGGGGTTTTTTTTTTTTTTTGGTCTATTTGTAGTATTGTTTAAAAATACATACACTCCATTTTAAATCTGGCCTATACCAATCAGGTCAATCCTGTTGTATTTGTAGAGATTGTTATTATGCTGTGTTGGGGTAAAGTTGCTCCAATATTTGCAAACGTTGGTGCGCGCATTGCTCTTATCATTTCAACCATATTTCACATTGTCTGGCATTAACTCCAACAAAACAGAAGTTGGCCATTTTGTATTTTATGAGAACTTTTTCAAATTACTCCTCCATGGCAGACTCATGATGCCATGGCAATGAGGAAGTGGGAACATACTCAGCAATATTTCACTGAATCAGCCTCAAACTTCATATGGTTATTAATGGACCACTCCTAATCACACCTATGTAAATTCCATGAGTCATTGCCAAAGCGCCACCTGTTTCCTGTTGCCAAGCAACAGGAAACAAATAATATATGACAGCCATTATTTGATTTGCATGAACGCTCAATTGCATTGTCTATACTTTATAATGTATATGGCAGCATCATGTATAATTAATGCAGGATCTCTAGTGCCCCATAGTGGGCACAGGAAGTGATATGTACCTCCTGTGGACTTAACAAACTGATTTAAAAGGCCTGAGATGTTGTGGGGGTGGAGCTGGACCCTCCGGAGGCAGCCAGAGAGGAGGATGTTGTTCAAGTTAATTTTCACTCTGGACCATGGTTCCCACCCACTCCATGACTTGCTGGACAAGCAAAGGATTTCATTCAGTGGTAGACTCATGTCCCCAAGATGAACCACAGAACGCCACAGGAAGTCATCAAACTCTTTAACTCCTCCCTCAGAGAGTCAGTCACTCTGAGTCAGTAGACTGGTACCCTGGACTGACTGGTCGGACTACTTCACCGCTATCATATACTACTGCACTACCTCACAACTGTAATAATGTCATTAACACGTGTAATTAGTCACCTGTGCAGGACCGTGCAAAAACCCATAGCACTGAAAAATAATATTTCTTATGGGAAAAACTGAAAATTGCAGGAGAATTGAGAATTGCACATGGTTTAAGTGTTTTTCACTATTGCACATTAGATAAAAAGATACGGAACACAGAGTGTAAAAAGAAAAAAATGTATATGCATAGACTTGATCCAAAAAAAGATAAAAATGTGATATTGCATGGATTTAATGGCAAGATGATGAAACTGTCACAGAATATTGAGTGTCCTGCCTGCTGCCGTTTTCCTTCATATGTTCAGTCAGTACTTTTCCACTCTCAATCCCCTGCCAGCCACGCCCACCTGACCACTCACCGGCCCACTCACCTGAGATTCACTCTGAATCAGTCCTGTATTTAAGATGCCCTCCCACAATCACTCAGTGCCAGATTGTTCTTTGTTTCCATGCAAGACTCTCCAGCAATTACTATTGGACTGATCTCTCCAGAAACATAAAATCACACAGTAGTGCAGAAACAGTATGTAAACACAGTGCTACAGTTAGATGGTGTGATCACAGGTGTAACAAAGGACCGGCCGTAGCGTTCCTTCTTACAGAGTGGAGCACCAGTCTGCTGCTGAAGGTGCTGCTTCGGGCCTCCACTGTGTCATGCAATTTGCAGATGCACCACAGAGTCATAAAATGTTTTTATCAGTGTCCTACATACTCCAAAGGACCTCAGTCTTCTTAGCAGGTAGAGATGACTTTGGCCCTTCCTGTACAGGACATCTGTGCTGTCAGTCCAGTCCAGTTTGTTGTTGAGGTTATTATCATTATCATCATCATTATTTATAATACTTGATAATTATTCTAATTATTTAGTATTATTGCAATATACTATAATTACTAAATATACTACTATATATTGTTATTATGGGTATTGTTATAGTTTTGGTATTAGCAGCAGTAGTATTCAGTTATTATTATTTATGTTCTTATTGCTTGATGTGGAATGTTATATTTCTACATGGATGGCTGCTGTGTTGCATATTGCACATAGTTTACATTTTCGCATTTAGATATTTCATATTGTTTACTATTTGTGGTTGATTAATAATGTTGTGTTGTGTACATATTTTTACATATTCTCTAAGACATTTTTATTTCTTTTCTAATTCTATTAATGTTGGAGCAACTGCAACCACACAAAATCCCCTAAGGACCAATCAAGTATTCTGATTCACAAAGTGTCCAGTAGAAGTGAAGATCCAGAGCCAGGTCAGCCAGCTTACAGGAATGAGGCCATGGCAACCCCCTGTTGTGGCCCCCAGGCTCATGTGGGTGTGAGGGCCAACACTGCTTGCAGCTTTAAGAGAGTTGTTCACAAAACATAATAATTGAATTTTAATTCAGTTGTTTGTTATATGTCGCTATTGAATAAATGTTCAGTGCTCTGAAGACCACAAATGAAATCCCATTTTGAAGTGGAGGTAGAAATCTCAAGAGATACACATCTCAAAACCTGAACAATTAAAAGCAAGAGCATCTGTATGTGAGAAAAAGTGAGTTTAACCAGCCTTTTACAAACACACCACAGGCCTGTTTCGCAAGGAAGACTTGCAGTGTTATACAGTACGTGCACAGTAATGTAGTAACAACACAACTTGTTTTATAACCCTTCCTGTTTCATTTGTCCTCTATCAGTTATCATTTTTTATGGCTCCATGCACCTTAACAAAGCTACATTGCTGCAGATTAAGAAACAGCTCTCAGACCCGTCCTTCGTGCCAAGTATTAAAAACAAGTCAACACGTGATAATGAATACACATTTTTATTACACTGTATTCACAAAGACATACTTCTCAATTCAAACATTTTTCCATTGGCATAAAGAATATTCCAGAGGAAAACGTATAGTCCAAAACCAAATGTTATTCAGAGTCAAAGTACAAAACAGCCCCCATTTAAAAATTACAAATATGCATAAATAATAATGATCCAATATAATTTTATGATTATTTTGCATTTCAACCAATATTTAATAATGATCACTTTAACATTACTCACTGAAAAAAGGAATCCAGTATTCTTGCTTGGAATGTTCAAACCTCACTTGAGTTTTACTTTATCCTCCCCCACCGCCTCTAATCCAAAGAAAACAAGCTAAACTCCAGTTGGACTGGTTATGAAAACAAAGGAAATATTTCCTCCATTAAAAAAAAGAAAAACTGAAATCAGCGAGAAAAATAGACAAAGTAAAAAAGGTACGACTGGTTTGTTCTAAAAAAAAAAAACAAAAACATTTTGTTTCCTCATCTGTCTGAGCAACAAAAACTGTTTACGACTGTACATGTCCATGATCAATACTGAAGGAATGAAGCAGATACTGAAGAAGTCAAACACAATCAAATGCACGTTGTCATTCACAGGAATCTTGTTTACACAGATGATACAGCTGGTACACATTAACACGAACACGGGCGCTTTATTCAAACCCAGATGCACTTTCTTATCAAGTGTTACAAAGAAAAAAGAAAAAAAACTTCCTAATGTTT
This sequence comes from Chaetodon trifasciatus, assembly GCA_037975065.1. Classification (NCBI taxonomy): domain Eukaryota; kingdom Metazoa; phylum Chordata; class Actinopteri; order Chaetodontiformes; family Chaetodontidae; genus Chaetodon; species Chaetodon trifasciatus. The sequence continues at coordinate 3,118,446 of JBBMOE010000012.1, forward strand.
CATCTTTAGTTTCATTTCATGCTGCCCTTTTAAAACCTGGGGATCTCCCTTAATGTAACCAATGAGTCAGCAAAAAACACAGGGGAAAAAAGAGAAGAGGGGCTTTGGCACGTTAAAAACATCCCTGGGATAGAAAACTAGCCAAGCCCAAAAGACTGGCTTTTATGGTCATTTTAAATATAAAAGTCACAGAAATGCAGCTCATCATGATATGTGTAACATTGGTTTTGTACAAATAGGGGAAAAGAAACATTATCAGACAATACTAAAGAGGATACAACCCCAAAAAACAGGGTGGTATCCTATGGATATAAAAATAAACCACCTGCCTTGAAATTTCTTGCAGAGGATCCTTCCTTTATGCAATCTCTCTTTCCCTTCCTCAGCTCCTTCCTTCCTCCTAATAATCTGTCCCATCCTCTTGGTACACCTGCTCTTCTTCCTGGTAACCTTGGTAACCCTCGTCTTGGTAATCTGGCACATAGTTGCAGTGGATGCCTGCCCCGTTCTGATTGTCTGCAACCTCTCCAGCCTTAGGACAGTACTTGGCGTCATAGATCTGCCGGCCCAGGCCGAAGTTCTGGCCGCTCTGGTTGGCTCCCTGGCTGAAGCCCATCTGTAGGGACATGGTGCTGTTGTCACACTTGTCTGTGCACAGCTTCTGGTCGTAAATGGCACGCCTTGTCCCTGGAGCAGTCATCCCAGCCTGTAGAAGAGACAGGAAGAAGAAAATATGAATCACATATACTTTGTTTCAAGCGTTTTATGATGTTATAACATTTATACAACAGCTATTGTTCCTGCTTAGGCAATAAAAAGTTGTAAACATAGTGCTGATTTCACTGAGCCCACGTGATCAAGTGTCGTTTTTTTCTCAGTGGAGACAAACCAGGAGTTACAGCTTTCTGCAAGACGAAACATGACTCTCATGACAGCAGCTGAAGGATATATGGAGGGGAATATGTGATGCCCTGAGGCTCATTTCCACTCGAGTCTTATAATAAAGGATTTATGAGAAGTTAGGAACATATTGCAGTACCTGGCTCGCCCCCTTGTTGGTTCCCATTTGCAGACTGATGGTTGTGTTGTCCATGGGGGGCTGGATTTGATTTTTGGGGTCATATAAGTGCCTCCTGGTGCCATAGGCGTTCATACCTGCCTGACTGGCACACTTGTTGGTCCCCATCTAGACAGAAACAGCACAATAAATCCACATACAGGAGCTGCAATACAAACATTTGCTTTAAAGCCGCAAGCTGCACTTGCACAACATTTTACCAATGTTTGTTTAATGTCACTGCATTTTTCACACTTTCAGCAAGAATGCAGGTGATGTCCATGACACCATGCAAACATACTTTAAGGATTCAGTCAGCTATGAGTACTCGACACTTACAAACAGTATGTTGAGTTGTCCTCACTGTTTACTTAGGCCTTATCTACTCAACGTCTTTCTTGGTGACAGAAACAGTAACAGAACAGAGGCTTTAAAAGCACTGAGACCAACAAGCAGCTCTTCAACACAAGCATATTCTGTTTGACATGAGATCATGACAGTCTGGTTTCGCAATAGTTTCACACGTGCAGTATCGAGCCCAGTGCCTCAAGCGTGTGACATGCCTCACCTCGATTAGACCGAGCCAAAAATACCAAGTTAATCAGCTGCAAATTGTCTTGAGTAATATTTCAATGTTTTCCTTCATTGACAGCTGTCCTCACATTTCATTTTTATCAGTGTCAGAAAAAACTTCATTTATGTGATATGCTGACTTCAAAATGAAATTAATGGTGGTTTAAATGAAGGAGTGAGTGTACACTGCAGTCATTTTCACTGGTTTCACTACAGAGTTTCAGATCCAAAACTGAAGTGCTGCTAAATCACATTTTAAACCCTGCTCCTCATCAAAATGAACAGAAAACTATACCTGCAGGCCAATGACACACTGTCCAGCCTTCATCTTCTCCTCATTAAACATCCTCTCCTGCTTGTCCGCATACTTCACCCCAATGTCCACCCGTGACTGGCAGCCCTTGGTCTTGGCCTGAGGCAAGAGTACAGAAGGTTGTCATAAAAACAAGAATAATTTAACTTTGTAGGAACGCATCCCCAGTGCCAGCATGTGATTTTTAAGACTCACCATGCTAGCGAGTGCGAGCAGTGTTGTCTGGACCTGCGTCATGTTGCCATTCTCAAACAGGTCGTTGGCTTCAAAGATATCATGAGGCTTCAGACCGAATGCTGTGATAGCTTTGATGAAGTTCGTCAGGTTCTCCAGCTAAAACAAACCAATTTCAAACAAGATTGGTAACAAAGTGTGTGCACAAGTCATGTGAGTATTCCTCTCTATTTGCACAACATCTTAAATGTACTTATGAGGAAGATACAGTCACTTAGCTCTAAAAACATTGTGTATTTGTAACATGCAGTCTCAAATGAGGGAGTGTTTAATGCGACCGGTTACACCCAAGTAAAGAAACCAGTTTCAGAAACGGCTCTAAAGTAGTGGCTGTAAAAGCAAAAGAAGCTTGCAACACTGCCAACATGCAAGCATTACTATGAGCTAGCATGATTCAGTGTGCTGACATCCCAACACTCAGAGCACAATGTGACAGCACAGGGAATCATTTGTCAACTACGTACAAAAGCAATTCTCTAACTGTGTGCAAACAATTAGATGCTGCACCCTCAACTGGTTAAAAAGCACATGTCATCATCTCATTCACCTGATGCCAGTTCAGCGCCGAATGGTTGATCTTTTTCACAGGGTTGTTTGCAAGTTTGTTGATAAGTCTGTAAGGGGAAAAAAGGCAGAGAAAGAAAAGAGGAAAATATTGAAGTTTTCCAAAACCACCGTAAGCAATAAAAAGTGATGGCCCAGACCCTGATGGCACAGTGTACCCGCAGTGCTGCTTACTCGCACAGAATGACTCCATTCTTTAGGCCTTTCTGGAAGTCGGGGCCGATGGAAGCGCCAGTGACGTCTTCAATCCAAATCCTCAACTCCTCCTCTTTCTGAAGGTCATACTTCTGAGCGATCTGGTTGTGCAGAGAGGTCAAAGGTCACATGTGTTCCACAAGCAGTGATAACAGCCAGTAGGCGAGCAGTTAAAACAGTAAACACATTCAGAGTTTGTCACAGACTTGAAAACAGTCACCCTGTCCACAATGACCTCCCCCTCCAAACTGATAACTGAGCTGCATCTATAACAACGGCAGCACTGTGGGTAATAACACATCATATAATACTTTAATATTTGTCTTTGAATGTTTATTATGACTGCGTGTTATCATGTTTCATGGTCAGCCCTGAATTTCACTTTGCCTCAGCATGGCATGCTGCGTCTACTGAGGGGGTTTTGTCTTCCTTAGCCTTCGAAAATAAAAAAAAAAGGTGACACTGACATAACCTTACACACACACACACACACACACACACACACACACGGATATCCTGTTTGCTAAACTGCTAAATTCTCCCCTGAAACACAGGAAGGCCATTGCTAAAAAGGGGAGGGAGAGTTTAAGGGCCTCAACATGGCACAAAGATTGACTTTCTATTGAAGGCGTCACGGTTGAGGTGTTACTTTGGTTTACAAGCTTTATTTATTCACTGATTGATGACATATGTGCGACAAACACGCTTCGCTGACTCTGAAAGAGACCATTCAGGAAGATTATTGTGGTCATGTGAACAACGGTTCTGTCGGTTTTATTTTCTCCTCTTTCCATTTTGTCCCATAGCAAAGTCAGTAATTAAAACTGAAACAGGTACAGACTTCTTGTTCTGCAAAGAACAAGGTGTTGACTGAGCTCAGAGCGAACTCACAACCAGCCAACAATCCCTCTCTGTCCCGAGGGCAACGAGGGACCCAACCGCAGAGTTTAGCCGACCGTATACATAGAAGTTGGCCACATTCACCTCACAGCTGGTTGTACTCTAAAGGAATGTCTGTCTTCTAATTACATTTCCTTCATTCACTTATCCCCATATTAAAAACAACACTGCCTATTTTAATTGCCCACAAAGAAGCCGACAGATGTAATTTCCAGAGACAAGCTGAACGCAAGGAATTTGCCCCACAGAGGCTGGATGAAAGATCTGAATGAAAGCAGCCAGGGCGCCGGGCTGTGCGTGCCGATGTCATGAATGAGTGCGGGCCGCAGTGAGGCTCAAAGAAGGTTCCTTACAGCTGGACAACTTTAGAGATCACTGTCTAAACTTCTGAGATGCTTGCCGGTGCAGATTTTCTACACCAAAAGTAAAGGGGGGGGGGGGGCTTGGAGGAGTGTAAATCCTTAAATGCCTCACATTTCACAGAGACGGCTACGTCACTGACGGCAGGAAATACCACTCAAATCAGCACCCCCCCCCCCCCCCATTCAAGGACATCACTGGAAACACACAGGAAATCTATATGATTTCTGTGTGTCGGGATCATGTTGTTCTGTAGAGATCTGGGGAGGGGGCGGGATCTCCTTTGGAATGCAGATGGAAAATAAGAAAAATCAGCTGAAGTTGAGCTACAGAAACACTGGCAGGTACATGAAAGCTTAATAACTTACACAATTTTTACCTTTCAAGTGAGAAAAAGACACAAACTTAAAAGCAGGAGAGCACACTGGGGAAAAAACCCTACAGTATTACTGAGTTACAACACATGTATGTCATATTTAGAAAGGGAAACAGCGCGAGGCTGTGCAGCTCGGTGTGGAGCAGAGTAACGCGGTCTGGAGAGTAATCTGCCGCATCACTGGTATTTTAAGTGGATCCGGATGCAGAGATCTGTGCAGACAGGTCTAAATAAACAAGCGGTTGATTTGTGGGACTTCAGTCTGCACAAGGACTTATTCTGCAGGTCGAAAACTAAACCCTCTCCTGCACTGGTCTGACATGATTTGAGCGAAGGGAAGTTTTAATGAAGTGAAGCAGCGCGACAATTTACCGCAAGGGGGGAGGCAGGGAGTACTGTCGCAGTTTCAAAGTGGCAATAAAAAGACCCGATAATGGGGTTGGGTGGCAGTCAAGCCCGGCACCAACACATGAATTACATTATCTGCTAATGCGGGTCACAACACCGGACAACACGCTGCGCAGTGTGGAGAAAAGTCTGGAAATGGGCAGAACAATTTTGCCACAACGACATATTACTTTGCCAAGAGGAACAACGCCCATAGTCCGATTTAAGTTTGTCTCCTGTGTGGGGGGAAAAACGAAGTAAAACTATAAGATGACTAGATAATTTGAAAAGTATTCATCGTCAACTTAAGTTTTAGGATAGTTTTAGTCTGTTTAAACTTTGAAAAAGCACTTGTAAATCTCTCGTGGAACCGTTAACCCATCCACCTTTGTCTACCTCGTAACCTGTGAGCGCATAGCAAAATGGAGGCCAGGTGACATTCGCGTTCCGAGAAAAGCACAACGGGAGACTGATGAGGGGCGAAAAATGTTCATTACAACTTACTTTATGTGACATGGGAAAAAAAAGTACGAGCACCTACCTTGTTTTTCACCTCCGCTGATAAACCGTAGGCAGGACCCTTGTTAAACGATGCCATTGTCGAAGAGTTGTTGTGCTATAAGCGTCAAAAAATAGATACTGACTGGCGGATAAAATCTGCGCTAAATTATCTGCGACTTTCTCTTCCAATGAAAACTGAGTGCACTAAATACTTCCTTTCTCTTTTACGGCCGCCAATTAGAGCGCTCCCACGGTTCTTCCAAAGATGGCTGATCGTGAGTCAAGATAGTTCCCTGCTGAGGGTTCAGCGGGTCGGTGCAGCGGCGCGAAGGATGGACGACATTTAACACAGGACATCAATATATGAGCTCATGCTTTAATGAGATAGGAGCACTGGCTGACATCACTCAACAAGGTTCCTGGAAAAAAATCGATAAGTTAAAGTGCCCTCATCTAAAGAAAGGGGGCTTATTTGTTTAAATCGTATTATTCTGTGCCAATTTGAGGGTTTTAACAACCTGGGGGACCGTTTGAAACGTGCACATGATGGCAGTGGAGTTAGATATGGCTGTTAAATCTTCATATTCTAACTCATATAGATTAGAATGGGCTGTATAAATATGGCAGTTTATTCAAATAAATTAATACATGAACAGAGGGATGATGGGTGTTAATATAGAGCTAGAAAATATATCACAAATTTTATAAGCCTACCTTCAAAACGACATGCACCCCCAGAATTAACTCGTACGAAAAGTTTCAGCAATTACGGAAGTCCACATCCGTGAATCCTCTCACTTTTCCTGCCAACTCTTTGGCTATCCGCTTCGTCAATCGATCCTAGGCTCCACCTTTCCCCTTCTCTTCCTTAGGTCGCGATAGGAATCAAAAACTCCTTATATGGAAGGAAACTTCCCAAATTCCTTAATGGTGGGAGTGATCCACCAGTCCCACCCTGCATACCAGACGCGCAGTGGACCAGACAAATTGTCGCACTTTTTTGAGTCACAGTTTGGAGGCACTAAACCAAGTACCATGAGCTACTGAGTTGACGTAATGTCGGTGCTATGTGGTTTTAGATAACAGAGAGTACTTCACATACCAGGATCTCTACGGCTGCTCCAGAATTACGCCTGATTCGCAACAGATTATTCGGCAAGCTGGATTTCTTCTTCACATATTAATAAGACAGTTTCTAATTCAATCAGACTGTGAGTTCGGGAGGCCAGGGGATTTCTACAAGGGTCACATAGTCTGTTTCCTCACGCTACTTTTTGCGCAAGTCTGTTCCGCACAGAAACCGCTCTTACAAGATGCAGTCCTGTTACCTCTAAACTTACACGGGGGTCCAGAGCCAGGGACGAAATGCCATCATTATTGAGGGTACATGACAGCACGTGAAGTACATGACTCCTCACATGACCATCATCAGTAGTGAAGAGACGCAGGCCCCTACAACTACACCAACATATATTCTTTAAAAGGAAGCCTACACACAACACATACCAAGTTGTTTTCCCAGACCAGCCTTAATCCAGTTATGAACAATGGGGCTTTTGGTAAAGGTGGAGCTTACTGACTACTGGACAGTCAGGGAAATGAAACTGACCACAGATGCAGCAAGCTGCCTTAAAAACTGACATTAGTTTAAGCTGTTTCTGGTTGCATGGTGCCTTTTAAAACCTGAATTAAAGGGACTTTGTGTTGCGTTGAGGTTTCATGCTGATGAAATGAACATAATTAATCGCTGAGGGTGTCCTCTGATATCAAAGCACGCATGGATGTATTGTATCTCTCTGCCAACACAAGCGTGCTGTTTCATATCACTACAGCTGAAAAAAATGGTTGATTAGTTGATCGATGGAAAATTGATCTTGTGTTTCTGTCACAGATAATTGTAAGTTGAATATGTTTGAGCTTTGAATTGTTCAGACATTTTTCAGCTGTTTTCTGACAGACAAAACATAGAATCAATCTACTGAGTCAATCACCAGCAGATGAAGCAATAATGAAATAATCCCGAATATGTACAAATCACAACATGAGCAGACTTCAGTGAATTGCACATCTTCAGCCTGACATAATGTTTTGGCTGAGTTTGATACACTGATTCATCCCACTCAACAGACTCTAACCAGACAAGATGTGAAATGTTGAAAACGAATGACATAAACCAGGTGTTTCTCCTCAGTGTCTGGACATAAATACAGCTGTGCTTGAAGGTACGTGTCATATGATTACATCACACAGGTGTGTAGAGGACTGACTCAAAGTCTGACTGTAAACACACCTGAAGGGAGGACTAGCTGCTCATTCTGATATGAGATTACGTCAGCTCATGGAGTCATGGCAGGAAGTGACGTATTTTTGATCCCTCGGAGTCTGTTTAGCACGTAGGGATCTATATGCAATCTCTATTGAGGGCAATAGTGCTAATAAAAATGTCACTTTTTTACACACAAGGCCATGTTTTTACAGGGGGTCTTGATAATCACAGGATTCAACTAATGGAGGATCTAAATCTTGATTCTTTTATATAAAAACAGAGGGTCATATATTCTTCGTGGGCTGAGAAAAATGATCCCAGTGATCTGAAGTTACCCCTCTAATGCCACAATTACATCCCACACTGATGCAGACAAAGGAGACAAATGGACAATGTGCACCCCCGCATGGATGAACTGGGTAAATACAACAAATTACAGCACAATGACACTTAAGCAGACTGACCATTCAGCTTCAACAGAGCAAGACATTCAAGGATGACAGCAGTCGAACACAATGGCACTGTAACAGAGTCAGAGGACCGGGCTGAAGGTTTAGATCATTTTATTTTTCAAACAATTGAGAGATGTTAAACACTGAACAAATAAAGATGCCCCAGTCAAAACTCCAGAAAACAGATTCTAATCAACCACTTGTAGCACTTTTCCTTTATTGCCAGCTGTGTTGTTGTGCAGTTTCTCGTTGTCTGCAGCTTCACCCTCACTAGCTCAGTGTGTACAAAAAGTAACAGAAATGGTGCATATAACAGCGTCGTACTGATCACGGGATTTGGAACGCTCGCACATAAACCCGACTCTGTGGACAGGTGAATCTTATGCGGAAGCAAATCCAGACTTACCATTTACCAAGGCACATCGGTAGGGATGAATGACTGACAGGATGTATGGACAGAGAGGCTGCACAGAAGCCAATCTTAATTTAGGTTGTGAGAAAATGTGGCAGAGACTGATGAGTATAAAAGGGAAATCAAAATGAAGCTTTAGTTACCACATGCCAATGCCAAGAAATCTGACACAGCTTTATCTCGCTCTCCCTTTTATGACTGCTGTATTCAAAAATGGAAGCAAGCATCCAACAAGTTTTCTCAACTCTCGAAAGCAGCTGCTAAAACTTTTAATGTGTCTGAAACTCTGAAGAAACAATTGGCACATAGGTTGTGGGAGCGTCAGCTGCAATTCCCACTTGCATTTAGTCTGTGATGAAGGGACCCGCAAGTTGTCAACTGTATAATAAATCTCAATCCTGTACATTCCCTAAGGCTGAAAAGGGTCGTGAAGGAATTCCAGGAGGCAAACAGTATCTAAAGGAATGGAGACAAAGTGAGTCCCAGCATTCACACCTGTCCTTGTTGTTGCCTCTTTGCAATTATTGATCCAATCTGACATTCTATAATATTTTATGCTTGGGAGGGAATTAGCGTGTGGCCAGTTTTTCATTTTAGCTGAATTCACTTTAAATTAGCACCACATTACTTTGATGCACTCAGCTGACACCAAGTGATTTTGCAGAATGAATTTCTTCTTGAGAGTTGAGATGGCGTGGACATACAAGGCTGCGTGATGAGATGGAGAGTGAAAGGGTGAATGAAGGGTGGGGTATGGAATGTTTATGACCAAATGCATCGGCCAGTCTTTAAGAAAGACCCTGCAAAAAGCATCCGTATGCTCCTTTAACATTGAAGATTAGGCTGACAACATCGTGATGCAAACAGAAAAAATCCCATAAATGAACTGGTCAAAATAAATAGATGCATACATGATAAGAAATTTATAATTTACTCTTTATATTTCACATAAAGCTTCTTGTAACTGCCAAATATGGTCCAGTATTTCAAACTCTGGACATGTTCAGCTCTACCTGTGCTAGACGCACTCTACACCTTTCTGGGCACCAACATGGCTTTCTGGACAGGACAGCTAAACCCCAGCCTTCCCTCCAATTTATTTCTAGATTGCAATTCCTCATTAGAAACTACAAGGTAATGAAAAAAGAAAACAGCATCATCCCAGTGAGCCTGAAATAGAGGTACGATTCAGAACATCAAAAATTCACATCACAACACCATTTCCGATCACCTGGGATAAATCTGTCGTCTCTTTTTCGCCGTCAGTGTTAGTAGCAGCACTCTGCAGGTAGGGCCTCATCATTCCTGTGGCTTTCAGTTTGAAAAATAAAACAGAAACAGCCCTTGGTATTACAAACTCAACTATTCTTTTAATTTTTACCCTTTTTATACCAATCTCAACAGATTATCACAGAAAGAGAAGAGGCGTAGGGCAAGGGTGGGGGAGTTTAGCAGGCCTGGCTTTTGCCGAACTCACAGTGGACAAACAAAATCACAAAGTATCTGTCTCTGTGGGGAGACACAGAAAGGAGTGGAAAAGGACAGCAACCTTCCCAAACCCCTCAGTCTAGGCAAACATATGGCAGGATGTTCAATTTGCTTTCATCCCCATGAGGGTCCAATGATATGCACTCTGTCCAATCATACCAGGTGCCCTTGGTGTCGTAACAACCGTTCACCCCTGGCCAGTGCTGTGTGTGTATCCTGTCCAGGTCCTCCTCCATCACCTCCCGGCTCATGCCTGGTAAATCCCCAACTGAGCTGTCCGTCTGCAGAACATGTATCTTCCGTGAGTCCTTGATCTCCTGTTCTTCCCTTTTCAGATACTCTGACATGAAAAAGTGTGCACTAGGGGCCTGGACCCCTGAGGAGGTGAGCACATTGCTCTGAAGGTTCAAGTAGGACTGGATGATTTCATTTCTGGACAGCTCCTTCCAGTTTGTTTGATGGAAAGGGTTGGGGCTGGGACCTGGGGCTGGGGCAGGGTTTGGAACTGGAACTGGGGCTGGAGTTAGGACTGAAGCAGGGGCAGGAACAGGAGCAGGAGCTGAGGCTGGGGCAGCTGGCTGTTGTACAGTGCTTTCAGTTCTCTGCCTAGACTCAGCAGGATCAGGAGTGGGGGCTTCCTCTGTTTGAGAATGTTCTTTATGGACCAGAGGTTTGATCTGACCTGTGACAGGATCAAATGTTAGTCTGCGTTCTTTTAACCGTACAGGCTTAGTCGTGTCGTCTATTTTCTGACCATCTAAGTTGACGGAGTAGTCTCTTGATCTGTACTTCCTCCTTTTATGCTCTGAGTTGGGGACCGTTGTCCCATCTGTGTCATCAGACACAGACATGGCTCCCTCAGATGTCGGTCTGTGTAGTTCTGAGTTGTGTTGGGGGTGAGAGGGTGAAGGGGAGACTGAAGGGGATTCCAGTGTTGCAGATAAGTCATGTGGTGGGCAATGAGAGGGAACTTCTGACGAACTGGCCCAGTGCATTGAAGACCTATGAGAAGAATGTGGCAGCTTGTCAGCATAAGATGCTTGGGCTGGGGAGGATACAGACTGGGGCAAAGACAGGGGAGAGTCCCTTGAGGAAGGGCTTGGGATAGGCGTTGCTTTCGGTGCATATGCTGAAGAGCGCTTGGTCACTGGGTCTTGCTTCATGCTCCTTGGACTGGTAGTGAGGCCTCGGGGACTTCTGGCTTGATAATATGGCCCTCCTCCTACTTCATCCAATCTAGCTTGTTGCTGCATCACAGCAACCTTGATCATAGAGGAAGTGCTAGGTAGTTTGGCCACTCCAGGGGAGCTGGGGCGAGGCTTGACCGCATTAACCGGAATTCTGTTGATTTTATCATTATCAAGGTGCTCTATCCGAGATCTGTCAGGAGACGGGACAACTTGCTGGTCGGGCAGGGCATCAGGACTGCCTGCAATCCCATTGGTAGGTGGTGATGAAACAGAGTTATCATATGAAGACATCTTGGAGATTTTTTCTGGTAAGTGCACTCCACTGTCTCTGTGCTCTGCTCTGCGTTTGCGGCTGCTTGATTTCTCAGCTTTTGGTGAGTAAGTGTTGTGAACATCGTTTCTGATTTTAACTTCAGGGACACCCTTCCCTGACACAGAGATGTCAGGAGGGGAAGCCTCTGTTCTGCAGGGATGGGAACTGCCATTGGTAGACCCGGGGGCAGTCGCAACCACAGCTGGTCCAGGTTCAATCAGCTTTTGCCAGTTTCTTAAGAGTTTCTTAGCACGCTTGGCAAGGTCTTCATCCTTGGTCTTCTTCCTTACATCATTGATCAATTTTCCAAGTCGAGTTTCCTGTATAGATCATGCGTGTGAAAATTAGAAACATGTTAAGCAACACAATGCCTACATAATAAAGTAGTTCATGTGTGGTCAACTGTCTTACCTCAAGTGCTTCTTTGGTGATGGGATACTTCTCAAGACAGGAAATTACCTCCAATACAGCCACCATATTGCATATCTGTGCAGAGCACAAACAAACATTTTACAATACTTCACCTACTTTGTTGCTCACACAAAGAAAAGATGTAGTATTAGCCTCAAATCACCATCAACAGAGGAGTTTAAGAGAATCTTAATGACAGTCTTGAAATACTAGAAGACAATGCAAATGGCTGATACTCGCATGATTAGGCAATTTTTCTATATTACTGTCATAGTTATAAACACTCTAGTATTTGGAAAAAGTATTAAATCGTCCTTACAACGCGCGTGAGTAGGGGGAAAGTTAGCTTACAAATTAGCTTAGGGACCATTAGCTTGTCTGTTTGCTTCAGATCGACACAACGACGTTAAAAAGTCAAGACGGCATAGTGTCAACCCAAAAAACCTTCATCATTGCAAACGTTTTAACAAAAGTGTAGCACTAGGGCAAAGACTGGAGGCAAGAAGTGCTAAACTTTAATTTGAGCGAGTTTCTTATCCTGTCGAGAAAGTCAGCCAGCGTTTGAATGTCGGCGGACTTACCTGCGTTAGCTTATTTGGCTACTGCTAGCATTTAACTAACTTGAGAGGGAAGGATCCGACTATTTCCTAAAACGTAGCTATTCCTGCTAAGAGTTTGCTAGCTACCTCCCAGTTCGGTAACAAGGAATAGTTAGCGCGAAGAAAGAAATGCTGACCAATTAGTAGATAATTATGTAATAAAATAAATAATTCAGTGACACTTGTATGCATTTTACACCTTCAAGTCGTAAAATACTTCAAACCCGCTTAGCTGTTACGGCTAGGCTAGCAGCTAGCATGCTACATAAACCAGCTAACGCCAGACTAATGTCTAACCCAGGGAGCGCTTCTGCTAAGGTAGCCTGCAACCTGTCAAATCGAAAGCTCAGCGTCTCCATTTTTCCAAGTCACTTGACATTTCGGTGCCAAACTAAATCGTAAATCGCGCATTTTAAAAGACATTGGAACAGTTAGTTGACAGCTGTTGGGTGAACTGCCTTGTCGAGTTTGCCGGAGTGCAGGTAAACAAGCTAACGTTAGCCACCTAGCCTGCTAACATTACTCACATTGCTCTGACTGTCGATGGCCTGCAGCAGCCGGTCCCTCATCTGCTGCGGGGTTGCTGAGACCGTTGTCATTGCCTGTTCGGTGCGATCCGGAGGATGGAGGGAGGAATCCTCCAAAATGAAAACCGGGTGACAATGATGACTCAAAAGCCGGTGCAGTAACTCGTCAGGCGTCCGAACAGCATATTTTTCTGTCGCCTGCGCGCTAGAAGGCTCCGTTTTTCTCACATGGAGTAGGAAATGCGTGCGCTGTGTTGACCGTTGGCTGCTGCCTCCTCGGCGCTCGAGCAACTCACTACCAGCTGCTGGATCTCTCATCGGCCTCCTGCTGCATGCTGGGATACGACGAACGCGCTTTGACGTCTGCACGTAGCCAAGTAAACATCCCTGCCGCCAGTCCACCTATACTCTGGGTATACCCATGGACGTATTAAGGGTGTACCTCACTGCTTCTAATATCTTATATATCAGTGGTTTGTAACCGAATTTTAAGCAGGCTATTAAATTAATGATGATGAAAAAGGTCCACCAAGATGAAGTTCCTTATTTTATCTGACCAAGACTCCAAATCCCAAAGTTATTCAGTTCACAGTGATGCTCAGCAGATAATACTCACATTTGAAAAGGTGGGACCAGATTTTGTTGTAGCATTTTGGCTTGATAATCGATAGTTCTTTAATATTCAAAAGGAATAGAAAACATGCCAAACACCTGAAAAATTAGAGGAGCACAAAAGATCACTTATTTTTCAATCATCAATCAGAAAGAGGCGACAAGTTTCACTTGCACTCCTTCTAGAGGAGAGAATCACACACACACACACACACACACACACACACACACACACACACACACATTCAAATACTTGTTTGATCTGGATGTGTTTACCACAGTCTGTAAGTTATCATGAATGATCAATGCTGATGGCTTTAACTTGCAGCATTTCACCAGCAGATGGAGTCCCGCAGTTTCTTTAAGAGGGGACAGCTAAAAGAGCAGGGCCCATCACTGCTGACTGAGGTCAAATACAAAGCAGGCAGGATGCTGCACCACTGGACCACAGTGATTGTAAGACAGCAGTGATGGAATAGCTCAGGAACCCCAGGGAGTGTGATCAGGCTGATCATATAGGGATCAGTCATTTGTAGTTTTAATGCGTTGACAGGAGTTTTCAAGTGGCTCAGTATCTACAAGCAAAAAAACACATTTTCATACTGTTTGCTAATTTAAAAGTTGTTGTCTATAATTATTAGGGAAGCAAAAATGGGAGAGACAGCTTAGGATTTGTCTGCTGTAATAAAGTCTCAAACTTCTTGGCAGCCAATAAATGATAACTGTCCCAACATAATCATGAGGGTTATTACAATCATGACCCATACCAATGTAGATAAGTCTTAAATCTTACACCAGTCATCCGGTCATTACTTTTGTCATCCCACATGCAAAATGTCCAGCGTCAACTCATTAAAACTGTTTGTGTGGACAGAGTGGGAGAGGGAGGGCAAATGCTGGGCGTGAAGCTGTGGAGTGGGTGAGAAAGACTAAATCATGCCAGTTATGGGGGCTGTAATGATCATGTTAACTCCTGTTTTAGTTCAGTTTTCTGGTGCTTTTTGTAGTTCACCTCATGACAGCAAAATACAATGGAACAAACATCTTTGCTTATTCAGATATATTTATTTTCATTTCATTTACAAATAATAATGCAAAGATACAAAGACAGAAGCCTTCACACAAGAAAAATACATCAGGTACAGTTCAAACAGAAGCGGATTTCATCTTTAATATAGCACACATTTACAGCCAACTTGGATTCTTTTGGTCCGATTTGACAGTTAAAATAGAAAACAAACAATTTGAAGAACAAGATTTAAACCAGTAATTTTTAAAGGGTTAGCTCAAAAAAGTACCAACTTGCCAAGCTGTGCTGCAGAATGCTAGATTTTGCATATTCAATGAGCATAATGTTTCCTGTTGCTGTGAGTGTACTATCGGGGCTTAGTGCACCCCTTCACGGCAATAAAATGCACATGCAGTGTTCAGCACCACTGCACTCAGAAACAAAATACATTATATAACAATTTAGCTGCCATTGTATGAGGCTTGAACCAGCAGTGGGCTGTCCTCAGAATGCACACAAGGATTCATATATGTGGGTAACCCACTGAGTGACTGTACACGACTATGACTCCATTTCATCTTCCTGATTCAGTTTGTGTTTTAACATGTTGCGTCACAAAGTCAATCTACATATATCTGTATATATAGCCTGACTGTACACTAATTGTATCTGCTATTCATGGTATTTCTTACTGTATGTATATGTTATTTCTCAGACAAAATGTATATAGTAATATTCACTACAAAATAGTGTTATGACAGCAGATTTATAAAACAAAGGCAAAACAAAAATACTTAATTTAAAGCAAAATACACTATATCAAGATATTTTCTGAGATATTTTGGCAGCATCATGCCAAAAAGAGACTTCCCAGGTAGTGGTCGGGATATTTGAGTCACATTTTTTTCAAGTTATGCTGCAAGAATTTCAGTGATTATGTTCAATGTAAACAATGCATTGATAGGTTCATAGTTCATCTATGAAGTATTTTGAACCCAATAAAATATTTGAAAAACAAAGGGAGAGGATGTGTTTCAACAGTTCGAAGGATAAAATGTTTTCTCTCATTTATGGCTGTTTTGAACTTTGGCTTTTTCGTTCAACTGTTGTTTTAACACTTGAATAAAGAGAAGAGGATACAGTGCAGATGGCAGATTTACTAAAAAACTAAATTCAATAAAGTCTTAATAGTACCTATTCTGTTAAAAAAAATATATATATACTTGTGATGGCATATAGATGCTCATAGCAAGTACATAAGAAGGGGGATTTCTGCAGAATGAAAGTCTGTAAGTTAAATAAAAAGTGCTTTCAGAGCATCGAAATGCATGTGAATGGCGTCCAACAGAAATATAATTAAGTTATAATTAAAAATATAACTCACGATATAGATAATTATGGTCATATATTGAAATTATTCTCATACAATTGAAATTACATTACTGACTCACTGTTAAATTTCAATAGCAAAATTATTTTGCTATTCTACACTGCAAGTGGTTCTTACGTAGTCTGTTATTCCAGATACAATATGAAACATATTTAAGGAGAGAAAAACAAACATTGCTCTGTTGTAAACGCTTGTCTCTGTAAACACTGGTATAATACCAATGGATACCTGAACGTTGATGCATAAAAAGGTGGCAGTAACAGGCAACACAGCAGTCGGAGCTATCTACATGTGCACAAAAAAAAAAGATGTCAGGCTCACTGTAAAGTCTGAGGTCCAGCAGAGAGTAAAGAGCCACAATGACATATTGCAGCACAGTATTTCTCAGTGCATTTTCTCACTTTGACATCATATCACATAAAGCACGAAAAACATTGTTCCTACCATACAGCAATATACAAAGCTAGTCTAGATTTACCATGACATAATAAAACTCTGCAGGGGTTGCACAGAAAATAAGCACATACTGTATATTGCAGTGTAAAACATAGTACCAAACAACAGCTTCTACATGTGCATAAAAGGCTGATTACGATATTTCTGATGCTTTTAGGCTTCAATTAGCAGATACGTAGCCTACACGTGACGCTGAATTAAAAAGAGACAAAAGACAATATCACCAAACAAGAAAAACAGGACACGCCGACAGACGAAGCTGACCCCACCCTTTAAAGGAGATAAAACCCAAAAAGTCATAAAGGGGAAAAAACAAGCCCAGAGATTCATGCAGTCACAACATAGTTAAAATAGAAAAAACACTGCATCAAAATCCAGAAACATGATGCATTCAAAACATTAGAGTATTTTCCAAAAAAGAAAGAAAATGAAAAAATCTTCAAGCTCAACAACTTAATGTCAACAGTTTTGATTTCCATTATGTGAGAATAATGGTGAGAGACGCTGGCACAGGAGGACCTTTACACAGACACACACAATGTTGCAGCTACAGAAAAGCCTCTTTCGTAGTGTGGAGTATTGATGGGAAATGGCTATAGTGTCCTAGAAATGAACCTAGATTCCTTTTACGGGCACTAACATAATAATTACACCTGGACTGAATTACAATATAACTTCCTTAAAATACTTTTTAGGGATTGATTGATCCCATCTGGCACAGTATTGTGATAATACGCCCTGCACATTTCAATTTGCTATCGACTGATTAGTATTAGCATGTTTCTTAGATTAGTGCTGCAGCACAGGAACATGACCAACACACCTCTGATCACCTCTGTCCAAAAATACAAATGCTTTCCCAAATTTAGGAAAAACTGTGTAACAGTAGACAGCTAACAAAATACTCATCGATTAAGTAAAAACAGCTCTTTTAAATAGACTATCTGTATCTGTATCTATTCAAAAATAACTATAATTTAGCTTTTTTCATGTTTTTTTCTTTTTTTTTTTTACAAGAAGGCAAGTTTAATCAAAGACAGGGCAAACAGGTCCAGAGCACATAACAGTCACAGGGGTGGGAGGGTGGGTTTTGGGGGGGCTTAGTATATAAACTCTCATAAATCAGTGTTTTAAATAAATGCATAAAGTGCAATATGAGAAATGGGATCTGGTTATGAATGAATCCAATGCATCCACTCGCTCAGAAACATACAGACTTCCCTAAGGACTTTTTAAAAAGACGCATGAAGCCGTATAAAAGACCACAGAGACATGGAACAAATCATTAAAGGGCACAGACAACACGAGCATGATGAGGAAATAGATATTCAGTATCATCGTGGTGCAGAGGAAACAAGTCCTAAAACTTAAAACAGTACGGCGCATCTCCTTTTCAGGGAGAAACAATAACAGGTGAAATATATTTGGTCCTACAGTACATAAAGGCTAGACATGAGAGGCAATGAGGATGACAACATGGCAGCAACACAACTGTACAGATGTGACCTAAATACATTCTCATTGCATCAACAATGCTGTTCTAGTATAGAGGCAGTTCAATTGTCTGGAAAAATATATATATTTCAACTACACTGAGGTCACATCTTTGGGAGTAATCCAGGAGAGTTTGTACTGTGTGCCACACTCACTGAACCTCTTTTCTCTCCACACCAAACTACTCGGAAAGAAAGATGCAGTTTCAAGAGCATCAAGAGAAATGGAACATGGCACCATCACTGTGCATTCTGTGAGAATCGTCGGCTTCCTTTTGAAAGGGTTCATTTTTATCTGTTTCACTTTACAGTCCTAAATCCATCGCTGTAGTTTTGCATAGATACCATTACGCAAAATCTAATCACATTCTGTACATGTAAAATATAAAACAAAACATCTGTTTCGTAACAAAGAACTCATTTATCTGTTAAAGATGTCTGATAAATGACCATGAGAAACGATATGGTCGTGACTGTGGACTGAGTGATGGAGAAAGATCAGCACACGTCAGAAATACAACTACAGTAATGCAACCGTGAGTGATGTAGGCCAAACCACCTGTATAACAGTACAAATTACTTGACAATTCAAACGTTTTTTCGTCGTTTACATAATTCTCATCTTTGCATCAAAACCAAAATCTCAAGCTATTAAGGCAAAACAAGTATGCACAGTGATTTGTGATTTCATGCATAACTGATGACTGCTGTTTACTATGGTGAAATCAGAATTCAGCATTCCTAAAAAGAACTTCGGCGGCGAAAAAATCACTTGAGGTCACTCAAGGCTTGAGAGGAAATTTGGGAAAAATCAAAGCTGGCCTGACTTTGGCTTCTATGACAAGTCACACAGGGATTAGGACTAAATTTATATCGAGACTGAATGCACTACTGAGAACAATCAGCTTGGCACAGAGGGAGGTTGAACTTGATCAAGCTACTCTATGTTAACAGGTGAGTGAGAAGTTTACTGTAGATCGTTACGGTTTGCTCTGCAGACATGGTTTAGTCAGTCACTGATGAAGAATTACAGACCTTCTGCCCCTGTGATCATGCTCCCCCAAATGAAAACTAGGCATCAAACGTAAATCAAAGATTGGATGGTCATTTGCAAGAAGTAGTGACAAAACCACGAACATCAATCATACCATAACTTGAGCGTCATCAGTCGTAAACCAGCTCTCCGGTTCTGAAGAGAAGGGAGGCTAGCGGCAGTCTTCAAAAACATTTCAATGCATTTTCCTACAATGATCGTTTTGTTTAAAAGCTCTCCTGTGGGGTGTGATTGTGGTTGGTCGGTGTGGAATCGATGCTCTGCCCTGACGAGGTCTCAACCTGCACACTCCAGAAATCCCTCCTCTGGGTTTTATCTTCTCAGATGCAAAACCCTGACCGGCAGCAGCATCCACACGCCGGTGCACAAGCGGTGGTTAGAGCCGGTCGAGGCGAAACGCGTCCTCTGTGGCGGGGTCAGCAAGAACCATGTCCGGATCATTGAGCATGTGCAGGCCATCAAGCGTCAGTGGGTCGATTTTCAGATCGTCCAGTGGGAACTGGGAGTCGATATCAAAGCTGACATCTGTGGACAGTGAGCCAGTCAGGTCCTTGGGCAGGCTGGGGGGAGACTCTCCACTCACTGAGCAAGACAGCAAGTTAAAACAAGGATAAGTGGTTAAATCAGTTGGCACATGTTTATCTCTGTGGGGTTTTTAAGGGGGAGTGGGAAGATGGTTAAATTTAGAAATCAATGGCGGCAAAAAGACAGAATGTTGACAAATCTGGGTTATGATTTGATAATAACTTGCTGCAAGAAGCTCGACATCTTGACATCTTAATTACACATTTCAGTAAAGAGACAGTTATCAACAGACGCTGTTGACTTTCAGACACAACTGAAGGAAAACTCAGTGGTGCTGAAAAATCCTCCTGAATATAATTTTAATAAGTTTATCTCTAGACATACAAGAGTTTAAGTTCTGAATTTGGGCAGCATTTCTTGGTGATGTAACTGCCACACAGGAGTCCCACTCGTATAGATTTCCTGCCACCGAAATGATTTGTATTCTCTCTGCTTCTCTGCAAGGTGTTTGACAATGTGGTCTGATGGAAAGCTTTGTCAGGATGGTACACGTGCAGTCCAATAGATCTGGAAAATAACTTTCCTCTTTGGAAGAAAGCTTGTGAATGCAGCATTGTTTTGCAGCCAGCTGTCAAGTGTGGGATATGTCAGCGTTAGCAGTAACTCACAGCTCACACTATCACTCATTTAGAGATTGTTGGAAGTTATTCACCTTTGCATGAGCGGCAGATTAACCACCGTGCCAAGTCATTTAAAGCCAGTCAACTGTGTATACAACCTAATGCATCATAACAGCCCAGCAATGAATCATATTTCAGTGAGGCCTTCAACGTTCAGCTTTAGTTGACACAATGTCAGAGAAACTGTCGCTACGTCGAGACACACGAGCAAATATGAAGCACAAGCTTTTCTGGTTCAGGTTTTTGGAAATCTTTATGAAAGAGCCGCAGCCCTCAACAAGCATTAAGTGAGCCACATGATATGTCAAAGCAGCACCTGTGAGAATGATGTTGGGGATGTTGCCATGGCTACTGTAGCCCAGCTGCTGCGAATCCTGCAGGTTGCAATGGCCACCAGTCAAACCCATCATGAGCGCCTGGGAGTAGTT
Organism: Chaetodon trifasciatus; assembly: GCA_037975065.1. Classification (NCBI taxonomy): domain Eukaryota; kingdom Metazoa; phylum Chordata; class Actinopteri; order Chaetodontiformes; family Chaetodontidae; genus Chaetodon; species Chaetodon trifasciatus. Next base: position 3,139,211 of record JBBMOE010000012.1, read on the forward strand.
GAGGGTGGAGGTCTGGTTATACAGGCTGTCGGAGCTGATGGGGGTTTCAATCATGTTGAACTGCTCCAACTGGCAAATACCACAGAAAGAAGAATCACATGTGTTGCTGCTGCACCGAACATATAGTCACTCTAAAGCAAGAGCAGGTGGAGAGCAGATCTAAAAGTGGACATGACGGCTTTTGTCTGACCTGCTGTGAGAGAGCACTGGCCTGAATGGACGGGAGCTGCTGGTCGTAGAAGTCTGCAAACACGCTGCCCAGTATGGAGTTGTGCTGCAACAACAAACAAGGCAAATCTGTTTATTTAGACTCCGGTAAAATCTCCTAATGCACGCCATCAACTATGAATGTTCTTCAAGCAGGCTGCAAAAGTTTAACATGAAGTGCAGAGTACGAAAAGGACACAGTCAAAGCAGCGACAGGACCAGAACAACAAAGTGCCTAATATCACCTCACAACATCGGAAAATCAAATTCTTTCGAGATGAGTTTGCTAATCCACAGTCAGTTCACGCTCACTAATGCCTCCAGTGTTCTGCGCGTGTGTAATACAATATTTGTGTACATACTGCAGGGGAGAAAAAAACTGCTTCATTGATTAATCGTTTTTCATCTCAAACATCAACATATCTTCAATGTGCAATGACACTGGAAGGGATTGCACAAACAGAAGAGGCAGTGAACAATCATGTAATAAATACATAATTCAGAAGCAACGTCTTCATTTTTATCAGATGCAAGACACAGACACCACACATAAGACAGTCCAACAAGGATTCTGTAGCCTGCTCTTTCAATAATAGATGCAAATGAAACTCTGCAATATTTGCAAAATCGTGCATTATTTAAAGTGTTTGTTGTGATTGACAGATGTAGCAAGCATCGTGTACATCCACAAAATTACGTATGAATATTTCATAAAGAGAGCTACTTAAACATTTCAGTCCCTTCAGCAGTATTTTCCTTTCTACAGAGTACTCAACATTTTATGGAAATGGCTGAAAACTGCAAAAATATATATATAATTTTGGAGGTGTACTAAGGAAATAAATGGCTGACTGACTTAATGAATAAGCAAACAAATGAATAAATAAAGGATTTTATTAAATGCATGAATAATAACCACAAGTTCCACCATCACAGATGGAAATGCACCAAATGTCAAAAATCAGCTAAAGGGAAGGACAGAGACGTCTTACTTTCCCTCCACATGAGCCTCCACTGCTGCCTTCTGGCCTTGGTATTTTAATTAACACCACCAAATGGAATGAAATTCACATGAAATAAAGGGAATCATTGAAATCCTAATCCCCTTTGTGACTTTATTCTCCCTCCACTGACTCATCCAGTGCAAGCTAATTCTCTTGAAGTCTCTCATTTAAATGTCCTCGCTGAACCAGCAACAGAAGTTCTCCTATTTCATCGTGGCCTCTTAATGTATAAGTAATTGGATCATATTCTCAGCTCGTGCTCCTCCTAGTTCAAAACCAAATTATCTGTGTGTGCTGCAGATGTCCCCACAGGGCAGAGCAGGATAATAGAGCACACAGCTTGTCAGTTGTGGTTTAGCCCGTGGATAACCTCAGGACAACGAGTGAGCCACTTCAGCTTGGGAGAGAAGTGGGTTGGGTAAGCAGGACAAACATATAGAAATGCAGACACTCAACGTACATCACTGCTGTCACTTGCCACATTTCTCTCTCTGAAAAAAAGATGTCTTTATTTTCAGCACTGAATCTAATACATAATATATATTTGAATGGGTAATCCATAGTTTTATTTCAGGAATGTTTTCCAAAAACACTTTGGGAGGTTAAAGCAGTAAATGATTTACAGTCCCACCTCCTTACCAGGATCTCAAATGCTTAGACTGAGTCTGACACAGAATAACAAGCCTGATCCATGTTTACTTTGGGTGTGTTTAGTTTATCTTAAAGCCACCCTGCAAGCAAGGCTCAGTTACTTGAGACTCAACCATGGGGATGATTGGCAGTTTCTCCTCAACCAAAAGAAAGAAAGAAAGAAAGAAAGAAAGAAAGAAAGAAAGAAAGATAGAATAAATAAATAAACGGGGGGGGGTGTTAGCATCTCCCCTTCCATTCCACCTGAAGTCCCCATGCTGGTGCAAAACCACAATAAACACAAAGATCTGATAAACATTGAAAAACAACAACTCCAGTACAGAGTCTTATATAGCAAGACTGGGGGGGACACGGTGGAGATGCAACGCAAATACCACAAAAGCAGCAGAGAAGGAAAGTCAGGGACACAACTACATAACAACACATCAATGACATGTGTTTCAAGAGACTGGTGGTCAGATCTGGGCAAAACAGGGACTACACAGCCGATCAGTATTTTTGTGATCATAATCTGATGTACAGCTTTCCTATGCGATTGATACAAAGTTGTTTTTCTCCCAGAATGTTTCCTGAAATACTTGACGACGTTTATTTCGACGTGCTTTTATCATGTCGTAGCATGAAAACCACAGGTGTTAATTAGTGACATTAACACTGGTGTTGTGCATGCTGAGAAACGTCCACTGACAGAAAAGCACCAGTGAAATTCCTGCTACAACACGCTAAAATGTCAGCTGTGAAAAACTGCTCTGTGCGTCGATACCACAAGATCCTCTAATTAACATTATTTCTGACCTTTTGTCTCCTTGCATATTTACAGAAGCAATGAATGAAATAAACTGACATCTATTTTTTTGCCCAGATCTGCTAACGTCAACACAATAGAAGCAGCTGTTGGGGGGCAGCCACAGAGTCCTACTCGGCAACGAGAACCACAGAACTACGATGCAGGGGACGGTGACGTGTATGCAGAGCGAGCTAGCAGCTCACTGGTTCACACGCCCTTACTTGAGGCGAGCCTCCAGGTGAGAAGCCTTGATTGGAGACGGGGGAGGTTGGAGACTGATTGGCAGAGGATCCGACCCTACTGCGGTACTGTTGGAGGGAGGAGGCCTGATACAAGAGGACACGGTTGAGTTATTGACATTGGAGGATGTGTGTGTGTGTGTGTGTGTGTGTGTGTGTGTGTGTGTACTGGATATGGAGCTTTGTTACGTGTATCTCTGGTGCTTGTCTCTCTGTAGTTTACACTTAAATATTGATTCCCTTTTTAAAGGTTAAAACCCAGAATACTCGCATCTAATGCTGAAATACATTTGAAATAATTACAGCAGTGAACAGCCCGTGCTACGTGTAACATCAATACATTAATAACGCTGAGCAAGATCTGGGAGAAACAGAGAAAACTACAGGGGATTAATTAGGAGAGGAAAAATGTTGCCAGGAATCCAAGCTAAGCGAGTGAATTCTGCAAAACTGGAAGATCAGAGAGAAGCGACTCTGCTCTCTTCTGTTCTGTCATATCTGCTCTTTTCTATCTACTCACCCAACAAAATCCAAAGAAGCACATTTACACGAAAACAAAAGCTTCTATTTTGATTACAAAATCAGCTCCACTTAAGCAATACACCACCAAAATGACATCATAGTAAATAACAAACTATCAAGTAATTCAGATTTAGAGGTGGATCAAATGAAGAATCTCTTATTACTGAAACCTCCACATTCCTAAACTATTGATAGATGAACTATCACAATATTGACAGCATGAGGCAGAGAAGTGAGACAACAGTTCAGGGTCTCTGGATACAGATATTTAAACTAGTACAATGATTATATCTGCAGCAGACCTGTTTGAACTCACAAGAAACTGAAGGACGATAGTATTTTCCATTATCTCGCTGTAACTGTATTTGCTCCAGACCTCAAAGCTACATCTTAGGCATGGAAGTAAACAAAGTGGCACATAAGACAGGCTGTAGAACTGCGGATGAGCTCCGTACATGCGGTTGAATTAACAGAGAGGTACGTCTAAGCCCTGTTTCCTCACAATGTGTCACTTGACCCCACGCTGCAAAGTCTATAACTGAGAGCAGGAGAATGTAGGCCACTTCATTTCTGCAGTTATCCAAACACATTCCCACTGCAACAGAAGTAGAGCAGCGAGAGCCAAGCGAGAGCCATTTCATGCATTAATTTGGGAGGTTTTGTCTTAGTTCTGCGCAAAAGCTGCAATGATAAAGAATCAATTACACGAGCATGGAGATTTGTGTTCAAGTATAAATGTTAAATAAGGGAGTCATGTACACTAGACTATACACAGCACGAATTTTCTTCTTTTTCACAGCAATCACGATGCTACTGAAGCCAAAAACGGCCGTGCTTGCAGTTATTTCTTAATGACGTTATCTTGAGATAATGAGATAATCAATATATCATCACCAGAAAATAAAAGGTCACTTCTTCTTATTTCTCATCATATTTATCAGAGCCTAAGGGTGCCATGCCAGCATGCATTGATGGTGTCTTTGGTGGATTTAAGATGAAAATGTCAGATCGATGGGTATCCATTACTGATCAAGGCCATCAGACTGTACTTCAATCAAACTGTAACACAGGCAGAAATGAGTCTCTCTGTTAGTTACTCAGTCTGCCACGGCCATAGCCTCACAGGCGAGTGGACTTCAGTGATCCTGCTGATATTCATGATACATTATCCCACGATATGGAGAGATCATCTTTTTGTTTTTCTTGAGATAATGAGATATATTAAGCCATTATCACAAGAAAGTTTGCTTTTATCTCAGGATAATGAAATAATGAACTTGAGATAACAGCATTAAACAAAATCACTGCAAGCACGGCTGTTCTCAGCCTCTGTACTACACAGCTGAGACTTTCCAGAACAAATGCACTCTTGAACAACTTCATATCACAACGCCAAGGAGTCTGAGTACGTTAACGAGGCAGCATCCATCACCCGGACCAACACATCTGAAAACACATTATTAAGAAAGAAATGAGTAGCAGCCAGGAAGAGGCAGTCATCGCTGTGTTGCAGTCACATAACAACACTGCGACACACTGATGTGATGCAGACAGATGAGTCCACTGCTCACCGTGTTCATGTCTATGGTCATGTTGGTTTGTGAGGACGTCTGGTTGTCTGATGTGGAGTTCACAGAGGACGACAGCTGGACCAGACCTGTCTGCTGGAGAAAAAAGAGTGGAGCCATTAAAAAGAAAAGACAGACATCATGTAGTCATCAAGTAACAGTTAAGAGTTTTAATAATGGCTCCTCACAGGTAGAGCACATCAGTATCCGCTGTTATAGCATGTTGGCAGAAAAAGAATTGAGGGCACAGAAACGGCTCCAGGTCTCATTAGTATGTACATCAAGACCTTGCATTTGAATTCAAGTGTTTCTTCATGTATGCATAGTAATTCAATTTCCAGTGGTTTACATTTCATACTGGACTTATATTTTACATTTATTCTTACTCTTGTTGTTGACAATGATATCTATCATTTAACAGTCACATATCATACACATCCTGTGCACATGTTTGTCACAACTCATTAATGAATAGATCTGACGAATCCTGGCTACAAATGTTTACATTCTATGTTTTTGTCAAAATAAATATCAAATATCATTATTAGATGTTCTTTTATGCTCAAATATTGATAAGGTATTAAGAAAACAACTTGATGACAGATGACTCGAAGGGACTTGACTTCTTATATCGAGATGTTACTTTGTTTTGGAAACACGATTTTTAGTGTAACGTGTGCAAACCTGGCAACCTACTCAGACAGAACAGAGCAGCAAAGGCCAAAGCAGGAGGCAGCAATCATGGAGGGGGCGTGTCTTTATATAAAACTTACTGGCTCATCAACTTTTAGCAAAAAGCTAATGTCTCTCTGCTTGAGACAGCACATACGTGACTTACTCCCACCTCTGCTGCTCAAGTTCAACCACGACTTAACGATAAACCCTCAACAAGAAACACAACCCCGCAGAAAATTTGAGACCCTTTCATTGGATAAATAAAATTAGTCCATCAGAAAAAGGTTCTGAGATCAGAGATCTTCACACAAATGACTGACATGACTGCATTTGAAGCAGAAAAACTGCACCACACTGTCTTGGAAATATTGCTGCGTATGGAGCCTACGTTGGGTTTAATACAATTCCTTATTTTTGCATTAAACAGCGGTGATTGGTAAAATCAAGCATCCTTTCAATGTAATCACTTCAGTTTTGCATAAATATTATAATAATCGGTCAAAACTGATAATTCTTGCATTAATAGCTGGTGGACTGATATATGGGAAAGCAGTTGATAAACAAACCTTGAACTCCTGTTGAAAAAACTGAAGACCTAACTTGACAATAAAGCAATAAATCTGTAAAGGACAACACACCACCGTCATTCACAGAGGTAACCCATTCATGCTTTGAGCGCAGTGTGTGTTTTAATCTACTGACGCTAAACTGTGCTTCAGATTCCTAATTACACACTGCAGACTTCATTTTGCTCTCGTCTCACTGAGCTAAAATCAATCCACATAATGAAAAATATGTGAGTGCGAAGCAGCTGAAGCCCTTGTATAACAGGCAGCTTGTGTGGATCGTGGTGGCGGTGGAGGTGAAGCTCACCTGCTGGTTCTGGTGGTTCTGGGACGATGGCTGCTGGTTGAAGAAGGCATACTGGGACAGCTGCTGCTCAAGGTTCATGGCATTGATGGCCGCCTGTGGAGAGCACAGCAACAGATGATTGAGACCAATGTTTTGTGGAAAAAATGCATTTTTTCCAACATTTGTAGCCTATTCACTTGACTGATTTCATAGTCAGGGTCAGTTTTATTGCCAAGCAGGCAAGCACTTACAAGGAATTTGCCTTGGTATTTTGGTGCATAACAATAAACACAGTGAGAGAAGGAAAAGGGGAAAAAAAAGAACTGCAAAGATGCGAAGAGTCATAAATAGAAAACAGAAAAAAATGTAAATTCTAAATACATGTTTTTTTGTAGAAACAAAGAAACAAAGAGGATGAAATGTGCAATAAAACAATCTTTAAAATCAATTGGTATATACCTAATTGCTTGTTCTGGGTATTCTTTATTCCACAAGCACAACCTCATATCTCTAATACAACAAAAGCTCAATCTGAACCACAGGGAATTGTCAGAAATCAAACATTCAGTAAGCAGGAATCACTGATTTTCTGAGGACCGCTGCGATCTGGGCAGAGAGCGGGGCTGCACCTGAGAGAGAGTGAGAGGTGGAGATGTTGGGGAGAGCTGCAGGTTCTGGTGCTGGTGGGAGTCTCCTGCATTCAGGATGAGAGGAACCACGTTGTCCTGCCCGGGCTGCATTTCCATGGTTACTGTGGGCTGAGATGTGTTCACTCCTACCCAGCACACAAAAACAGAATAAGGAAAGAGTTTTTTAAAAGCACACATGGAGTCAGAGAGAAACTGGCACCAAAGAGTGCTAAATGTTGAAATGACAAGTGCTTAATATCCTGCACAAAACTCTGAGAACATTTTTTATGTCAAATGTGAGCAGACCGCTGTCTGTAGTGCTACCTTGCGTGTTGGCCAGGGTGTGTGTGCTGTTGGAGGCAGCTGCTGCATCATCTGAGTCGAGCGGGGTGGGCAGCGGAGGAGGAAACTGGATGTTGGTCAGGTCAGGAAGAGAACCGCCAGTGTTGTGGGCTGCTGGTTTTAATGAAGCGGTCAACTGCTGGTCCGGAGACGGGAATATGCTGCAGAAAGCAGACCTGTGCAGTGAATACCCAGCTTAATACAGTCTGAAAAATTAGATAAGCAGGCTGATGTCAAAGACAAAATGAGGGAAAAGGAACATCAACACTGGATATCTTGTGCGAGTCACTGAGCAACACTTGAAAATGTTTTCCAATACAAACACCTACAGAAATATTTGGACTTGGTGTATTTGGCCACTGGTGCTTTTGCTTTGGCTCCACACTGTTTATGACTTTGGCGGTCGAGAAGTAAATGCAAATGAAGTTTAATTACTGTCAGATGGCTTCAATTTAAAGCAATGCTGAATTCATATTTGCTCATCTGATGTGTGTAAATATGCACTCAATCTGAAGCTGCGAGCCTTAAATACCAGTTTCCCTTCACCATCCACTCTAACAGTGCAGCCACAGCAAAACACTTCCATCATCATTTGATTATTTTAGTCAGACTTTAAGAAAACGTTTCCTCAGTCCAGTTCTACACAGGAAAGCCAGTAAAATACTCACTGGATCCCTGGAACTTTGCAGGGCTTGGACCTTGAGAAGTTCTAAAGGGGGAAAAATGGTTTACAGTTAGAGGATTGAGAAGACCACAGAAAACTGATAAAAAGACGGTTGTCGACGTTGCACCTTTTTGCACTCCCAGCTCTGTTTTTGTCCATCTTCGTCAACCTCTTGTTTAATAGCTTCAGCGCCTGGTACAGTCAGCAGCAGAACTGGAGAGATGGAGAAATGGCAAAAAACAAAAACAAACAAAAAAAAAAAAACAAGCTCCTCAGTCTCTTGGGTGTACAGATGTCCAGCCTGTTTGAGCTTATAATAATCACAGCCCACATGTCCTCGTTTAATATGACCGAGTGATATTTAAACACAAAAAAGACTGGAGGGAAGATAATAGAAAGACAGGAAGTTTAACGATTAGAAATAAAATGCTAAAACACTTAAATACTGAATGACAGTGATGGCCAACACCAAAACACAAATTCAAATGACAGTGCTGCTGAAATCAGAATAATCCGCCTCACACGGCCATTAGCAGTGAAATTCATCGGACACTTGGATGCGCCCCGTCTTCTCAGCAGTCATTTTCCTCCTCTGCCTTCAAAGCCACATTCAAAACCCTTTCATCTTACACTGGAGGGCACTCGACTGAGGCGCCAATAGAAAGCAGCAAGACACCACCAAAAATAAGCGACAGAACAGAGGGAGATGGTCTACATTGTGTGTCATGTTATCAGCATCGTGATAAGTCTCACAGGATGCTGTGATGTTGGTGGCAGGTGGCACAGACGTTAATAGAGATGTGATAGGTACAGGTATGTTACTGACATGCTGACATGAATGATTGCTCTGTGATGATGAAGATGTTATCAGTATATGTGAGGGAGGGTCATACGGATTTAGATGTGAATGGTTGCAGTGTGACTTGTTCTTTTCTCTGTTCATGTCTTTGTTCTGTGTCATCTTCCTTCTTTTAAAGAGCAATAAAAAGTGCTGCGGACAACAGAAGAAAAGCACTGGAACATACTACAAAACTGACTCATTAGAACCTGGTTAACAGCTCAGCTGATACAACTTGTATTCAGTGGATCCTCTATGAGCTCACTGTGACAGAGGCGTACACTTTAACTTATATCCCAAACTACTGGTCAATATTTAATGAATATGGTGTTACTGAGCACATTCTTATTAGTTAAAGAAAATAAAGTTTTAAACAACAACTTCTCACTGAAGACTCCTTGGGACAACGTGTACCTCGTTTTGGCTGCAGCTCCTGTGAGCCTCCGGTGAAAGAGGCCTGCTGGGCAGGAGTTAATGTGCTCTGGTGCAGTGCTGAGTCAGAGTTTGTCCTGCAGCAGAACAATTAAAAACAAAATCATACAGCAAGCATCAGTGCATTGTACAGAACAGTCTAAGAAACAAATGTTGTCTGTTGGAAAGCACCGAAAACACACATCACTCAACCACAATAAATAAAAACAATTACATTACATTTAAGCTTTCAAATGGGCATAAACCACTATTATCAACACAATTTAGTCATATGAACTGATTCTTAGGCTAAATTAAAATGGGGAATCTCACTCACACATTTGACTCATCACATAGTGTGCCATGTGCAGCACTCTAAAGTCTAAATGCAGCATTTTGACCATGATGCAAATCAATGAAAGTTGCTAGCAACATGTTTTCATAGCCAGTTTGAAAAGTCTTGTGTTTTGTTCCATGTCTTATATCTCGTATTGATCTGACCCTGCATCTTCATGAACAGTGCAAAGCAGCACGATACAAATCTGGATTATTACATAAGTGAAGGCTTTATTATGATCATTATAAAAAGAGTAAACACTGAGATATACAGTCATGCCCAGACAGCATTTCATCCTTGCCGGCTGTCTTACCTCCTCCAGCTGGTATCAGGTGGTGGTGACAGATATACTGAGCCATATGGACAGCTGTCAATGTGAGATTTCAGGTTAAGAAAATACAGCTGGAGACTGAAAGTCTTGGCAGATTCAATCCATTCATTCCTGTTCATTCTTTAAGCACAAGGAGACACAATAAAAAGCACAGTGCTGGTGGTATCACAAATAGACCAGCGCGTGATAGTCACATTCTAACCACAATCATAATTTGACTTGAATTAATTACAGGCTGAAGTCATAGAAACATCTGTTAACATCCATGAGTCACACGTAGGCAACCGCAGTGAAGAAATGCCATAAAACAACATACAGCCTGGAAAGTCTGGCGATCTCTGGTTAAATGAAGCGAGAAAAACATTCACATTTCTGACCTCAGTAAGCCTTGTGATCCTATTGGGAACACGGAGCACCTGCTTTGGCACAAAATCCTGTTGATTTACTTGATTAAATGTCACATAATTAATCCACAGACTTGATGAAAGTGCAACACGAATCCAAAACAGTTGGGACACTGGACAAAACAGAAACAGGATGCAAACAAACTGTGTTTACCAGGATGACCAAGTGTTCCCGAGCCCATGTAGTAATATACTCTCACCTGTTACCAATGAGCCTGTTTACCTGTGGAATGTTCCAAACAGGTGTTTTTGGAACATTCCACAACTTGTTGCTGCAAACGTGTTGCTGCATCAAATTCAGAATAAACATGTATTTACAAAAATCAATGAAGCTGATGAGGTAAGACATTTAATATATTGTCTTTGTACTGTTTTTAGTATACATCAAAAAGGATTAGCAAATTGTCACATTGTGTTTTATCTATGTTTTCACAAATCATCCCAACTTTTTGGGAATTTGGCATTGACCACACACACTGAGCAGACGTGATTTAGATCTGCTTAGTGTGATTCTAAATGTGATCTTTGTTGAGACTGTGCCAAATGGGTGTTTTTTAAAGCCACATCAGTGGTACTGTTGAAATGCATTGCATTAAATTGAAAGGTGTCCACAGGTGGGGACAAAACATTTAAATATTTCAATACAGGGAGATACAAATCAGTGGCACCACAAACTACAGCACTGCTTTCAGAAAATGTGAAATGTTTTTGAAGTAGAAAATAATCATTAATCAGGCAATTTGAAGAATTCTTCAACAACCTGTGTCACTGATCTACAACCCAGCCTTTAATAGGAGAACAGGAAAAGACGATGTTCATTTCGATCACAATATTACCATGAAGAAATACCGTGGGTATAAATCAGGCAGCTTTCTGCTCAAAGGTACAGTGTGTAAGATTTGGCCTCCTGTCGACGGCTGCTCCAGACAAACAGTGGGCAGCATATCACCAGAGTGACCATTATCTGCTGCCCACTGCACTCTTTGCTGTAGCTATCTCTGGCTGTAGCTGCTAGCTGCCATTAGCAAGTTAGCTCAATTAGCCATGCAGCTAGCTGACTGAGTCTACCCAGACCAGGAGCTCACAACACTTGAATTCGAAAGGTTGTATTTTTCTATTTAATAAGAAACATAGTTGTAAGAATATTTTCTTTTTTGACATTTTGTGAGTTTATTTTGTTTATTTACTAAAAACAGCTTGTGAAAGGTAGCAAACTCGCATACATATCCCAGTCTAAACTACGAGGGGCGCCTCTTGAGGTACAAAGTAGTATTACAAGACAGGATGGGTCAGGTCTAGCTGGTTAGCACGCTAACTTGAGTTGCTAACACAATACAGAGACATTTTTGACGTAACATCAGAACTTCTTCACATTCTGTTGATATGTTAGCTGATTGTTTGAACATTTGAAGCTAAACTATGACCATATCTTGCACACTGTACCTTTAACCAACCTTCAACAAAGCCTATGTGATGAGTTTTTATATGAGACTCAGATGTGCGACTGAAAATAGCAACAAAGGAGAGATGTAACAGGCACAATTAACAGACTAACAGGTTTTAAAGGATATCTGGCGTCCATGTTTGTCAATAGAGAGGGGTTTTCGGTGGGGTGACGTGATGCGGTTCCGGTCCCGGTAGACTCTGTCCACCAACCCGTGGTGTCGTGTCGATCTGTTCATGTCCAGGCCTGAATTCTGACAAACGAAGTCAGAAGAAAATATAATCAACTGATCAAACTGTGAGTCCGTGGCATTAGACAGCTTTGATTATGAAATGCAAACTAAACTAAATCCTTTCTTAAACCTTTCTAAGTGGCAGCCATGACAAGAGCTGGTGGAACTCTTTAAATGGTAAGGAAAGGGGCTTCAGTCCTTCCTTTTTTTATCTCCTTCAGGATCAGATACACTGGACCATCACTTCAAAAGGAAAGGAGATAATGTGGTCTCACCATCCCTTACGACCACATCAGACCCATATCAGAAACTCACCACAGTTAGGTTGTCCAGTGTAAGTACACTTCTCTCAGCACTGTGGTGTCTTTTCCTGAGTCCTTATGAATTCTTCTTCACGTATTTCCTTCATGTGCTACTTCTTTCACTATTTGACCACATCCCTGGAGACTGTGGCACATTTTTTTTTTTTGATTGATTTTTTTTTTTTACCACTGAACAATGGAAAGTTCCAGTGAAATCAAAAATGAGGACCATTTTGTTTTGTTCAGACAACTTTCTTGAAATATTTCTTCAGTAATATTTGCAGTCATCAGCTGATTCAGAGAGGAACTGAGCCTTGACAGGGAAACAATAGCACTAACTCCCACCCAGCTCTTGCTGTAGAAACTTAAATAACTACTTCTCCTGCTTGAGTTGTGCTGGGTTGTTGATGGGAGTGTCTCAGTCAGATTTAACTTTACATCTCTGTCCCCACAGAATCGTTTCTTTTATACGAACAAAGCAAAGGCCTTACTACTAATGTCACTGAAAGGCATTACCAAACGTTACCTTGTTTAACAGGTTTGCCTTTCCACACATGCACGTAAGGGCAGTATACGTGTACATTTATTTTTCCAAGGAAGGAAATGAAAGCGCAAATATACAGAGGTTAAAGAGCTTCCCTCATAGTGCTCTGCAGCGATAGATGAACATTTCTGCTGGGAGTAAAGTTCCAGAATTCCCAACCTCGATGTTAAGCTCCAATATCTTTGTGTGCCCAGAGCAAGATGTTGTTCCCAGTGCATTTTGGGAGAAAAGAGGAGCAGCTTCTCCCTCTCTCGTATATACAGACTGACACAGATGAAAGCATTGCTGTCACACACGACTATAAAGCTAACGTACTTGGTGGAGTATTATCCAAGGAAACGAGGATCTCGGGATGTTTAAAAAAGCCAATGTAAACATTTTTACAGAGCGGCCACAGGTTGAATCAATATTGCAGGATATTACTCAGTCACAGAGATGGGCACAATGGATCACCAGCATTCAATGTAAATCTATGACTGGTCATCTATACACTATTTCAACTGTTGCTGAAAAGATGCAAAACAATGGAGAAAACGTAAATGATCCCTCACCTGAAAAGCCACATCAACAGTGCCGTTTCCGATCTGATTGACGTTTGGCAAAGATCCTCCGTAGTACTGCCCCCGGTTTGGTCCCAGCTGCAAATACTGAGTTTTCTGCAGCTGTAACTGGAAGCAGAAAAGCACCATGTGAGAAAAGAGGTTTTTATGGGAATTTTATAGAAGAAATAAATATGGCTGTTTCTCAGTCAATAAAAGGATGCATTCAATATTATTACTAGCAACGGTCAATGTGAATTTCCAGCAGGAACATTTGAACATTTCTTAAACAAGCCCTTAATGGACTGTGACCAAGCTACATGGCTAACTCCCTTCTTCACTATTTGCCTTCAAGAACACTGCGGTCATCTGCTGCTGGTTTATTGGAGGTTTCCAGCAACAGCCCAAAGAAAATCAGAGATGCAGCATTTGTCAATTACACCTCAAAGCTGTGGAACACTCTAGATATCAGAGAAGCCAGCTGGATAAATACTTTCAAAACAAAGCTAAAAACTCATCTCTTCACTTCAGCCTTTAGCCATGACTTCTTGATACAGGCCTGAAACTTCTGCGCTTTGCCTCGCGCTGACATACTGCTGATTGTTTTCATTCTACACTCTAGATTTAGCTTTATCTTATTACTGTTATTCAGTGGTTTCTCCTTAAAAAAGATTTCAAGGGTTGGCAGGAACATAGCCAAAACTCATTAACGATTTGTCCAATGACTAGACCTGCCAACATATCTTCAGGTCATGGTTGGGAATAGGCCTCCTAAAGCATTTTGAGTCTGACCCATAGGGGGTGCCACAAATATCAAAAATGCTGTATTTTGAAACTCAGCAGGTTCATTTGCACTGATGACAGTTATTAACCTAAACCTGAACTGCTACACTGACTGGTTCAAGTCGGCGTGACATATCACATATTTGCTCATAACTCAAGTTGCCTCGGAGCCATCCTGATCCAACTCACTGGAGACATCCTGCACTAACTCATGAACGTTCCCACCAAGTTTCGTTCACATCTGATGAAGGGGGGACAAATGGCAGAACCATGAGTGCATGATTACTGAAAAGCTGCAGGCTTTGTGATGATGAAACAAGTGTGTGATGAGTCTTACTTTTTTTAATCTTATTTTTACTACTATTATCCAGTGGGTTTCATTCTCCCTCTTATGTAACATTAATTATGGCATTCTATCAATGTTTTTATGCATCTCTATCTTAATTTTCTATCATTATCAGCGTGGGTTTTATTTTACATTAAATTTCAATCCCTGCTTTTATGTTCATTGTCTTTTTTCTGTGCAGCATTTGGAGCATGTCATTTCTTGGTTGTAAAGCACGCTGAGCTGCATTTCTTTTATGAAAGGTGCGATACAAATAGCACAAATAATGGCAAGCTTATTATTATTATCAGTAGTAGTAGTAGTATTAGCAAAATACTACACAGGGGACAAATATAGACCTTTATACTAATCCAACCTGAATCCCGTCCCACTTTAAGTCCTGTGATTGTGTTCTATAGACCACTGAAACTACCTCATTTATTTAATGTTGTCACAGCAGTGCAATGTGAATTTAACTTTTTCATGTGAAGAGATGGTCAGAAAGTTTAGGGTGGAAGAAAAGCTCTCCAGAGATAATTCAACATCGGCTGAACTCGCATTACAACAGCGTTCATTTCAAAATGACCTCCAGTTCCATTTCCCATCAGAGAACCCATAACCAGTCAATTAAATTTTCCCATGCAACTCGACTGCTCGCTGTGAGTAGAGCAGAAAATCTAATAATAACAATTACTATGCCTGTATCACTGGTGTATTTTGATAAGCCTGTAACCCCAGAGTTTATTTTTTAACTACATTCATACCAACTCTGTTGACAAAGGATTACATATCATAGCATATCAGGTTTAGGAAGAGGCCACTCTCAACCACAGCAAGACAGAGACGACACAGCCAGAGAGAGAAAATAAAAATAAAAACAAAGGGCGGGGGGGGGGGGGGGGGAAAAAGATGAAACTCTAAACCTGACGCCTACTTCCCACAGGTTTGACTTTGGCTTTGACAACAGCTTCCATTTGACTATGCATTCATGAAAATAAAAAACAAAGCCACAGGCCTCCATTCAACACAACAAATGGGATCTCCGACTAACCTGCCTGGACATGTATCCTAAAATACACGTTCATACCCAACTGATTCACACATTTGTTTCTAGAAAATGCAACAGATTTTAGAAAACGCCAAACATCTGCTGAAGCTTCATTAACAGGCCTTTTCCACAGCAGATATTTCCACTTGCCATTGCATTAAAATCACAGGTGCTGCTAATAACATTAACAGTCTGCTCTATTCAGGTGTTCCTGTCAGTCAGGACAGTGTGACACTGAGCCAGCATGCACAATAACCAAGACCTTGAAACTGAAGCAGGTAAATGGAATTCAGCCATCGTTAATTTTAGGATTTACACCTGTGCTTTTCCTACAGTGACAAGCCAGAATGTTTTCTGTGGAATAATAAGAATAGCTGTTTTTTCCCGTCCTGTCATCAGACTAAACCTGCTGTTTTAAGACAGAGGGGGGAAAATGAAAATAATCCTGCAGCAGCTCCGTATCATAGGGTCACAATCAGGACATACTCTGGTATTTCCACATGCACATTGACAGTGACAGCATTAAAAAAAGCACTGCAGTAGCTCCATGTCTGCTGTACAGTTAGAGTCTGTCTGCCCATCCTGCCTCCACTCAGCAGCAGTCACTGCTGAAGCCCTGCCTCCATAGGATTTATTTTGAAGGCCTGTATTGAATGTGGCTTAAAGTCCACATAATCTGCTTGTATTCATCTTTGGTGTAAATGTCATTCATGCTGTGCAGCATTCAGGCCCGCAGACCTGTCAGACAAGTTTACAAAGGCAGGGTGCAAACACACCTCAGAATATATCACTGCCATGGGCTACTTCACACATCACGAATCATTTGGTGCTCTGTTAGAAAATGCATGTGTGTTTATTTTGCAGCGGCTAACATCGTTTTTGTCTAAAAGCTTCTTCCCGGAGAGCACGAGATGACAACATCGTCGCTGCAGTTCGACGCGCGCGGTCAAAGCAGCATGCACGCCCCTCCGCTTTCCACTTGCGTGGGACAAAAATTATAATAACTTTTTTCGGACGAGGGTCCCTGTCATCCATATTTACATACAGGACTGCGACCTCCTGTCAGCTCTGCTCGTTGTCGTTGTTGAGGGAAAAAGGCCACCGTTGGCAGGAAGCGTCGTTTGTTATTGTTTACCTATTCTCCTCTGGCTGCGTGCATATTTGACAGCTCGCTGAAAACAAACGGAGAAGAGGAGGTGGTGGTGGTGGTGGTGTGGGGGGAAAACAAGAAGCGGTTTCGTTACCCTCGCCGCCCGGGTAATGCTGAGGTCCTTCATCACTTCTTCAAACGCCGCCGTCTCCTCTGCCTGCTTCTGGTTATGTAAAGCGATTTTCTCGCTGAATTTCCGTGGATTGTTCGAAGTCGCCATGTTTCGCTCTTCTGCTCCGTTTTCCTCCGGTGGCCAGTGTCAAGACACACCGAGTACGGAAGGCAACTTCCGGTTAGAGAGGTTGACACAAATAAAATACTGCAAAGTCAGAGCAGTTCAAAGATGTAGAGTCACTGCCTCCATACACCTGCAGATAATTGGGATGTTACGGCTAACATGTCAGCAAACATTTACCTACTACTCCACTGAGATCTCCACCCTAATGGAGTTGTGTTTATGACCACATTTTAGCTCCTTTTCTCTTGATAAATATATCAGTGTCTTCAGCTTGCTCATTGTGTAATTGTGTAAGGCTATCTACACTGAATTTGCTAAGTTGATCGGTCAAGATTTGTGAGAGAAGTGAGACTGGATAACCAAACCAATAAACCTTTGTCACGGTTCCTGTCAGGCCAAGAGAAACACTGGTGCTGCTAATGGCATACAGTATATAACATTGGCTCCAGTGACTCCATTCCATTGAGCCCTACCTCAATGGGATGCAGCCATCATTAATTAGTAGTCTTAATTAGTGCTGCAAGTGATTTTAATTAATACAATTAGTTAGTTAATGCATTATTTTGTTAAGTGTCAGGAACCATAACAAGTGGCTATTACAAATTGTTAGAGGCCAAAACAAACTGAAGACTAACAGCTGTCTAATTAAACATTAAAAAAAGAATATATATATATATATATATCACTTGATCACTTGACTGTCGCTTGCGTTATTATTTAATCATCTATAGCTAATGGCAGTTTTTCTGATCGACTAAAAGTGAAGTTAGCTCTTTTGTGGCAAGGTATGCTTTTATTTTGAAGCCAAAAATCGTCCGGTTTCCGCTATCTACATGGTTGTCTCTGGCGAACTTGACGAAGCTGCCTCAGTGAGGCTTTGCGTGCTCACGTCGCTGCGCGTGGGTGTAGCGGAGGCGCCCCGCACATCTGGACTGCGGAATAACCGCAAATTTCACTTTTTACGAAAACACGTAGTGTTTAGTGCATCTCTTTAACAAAGAAATGACTCCAAACACCATGGTAGAATATAGATATTATTATTATTATTATTATAATAATAGTATTTCAGTTTAAGACATATTTAGGCACTGAGGTGATGGTCTCACCCAGTGTGATAAATATGTTAGAACATGTTAGTGGCACAAGATGGTGCACTGTGTCAACCTTTTTAGCACATCAATGGGGGCTGTGAGGATATCAGGGATGTATTTGAGAATGAATCCAGCTTACTTATATTTTTATTTGTGGAAAAGAGTGTTGCTTCTCGGGGTTGGCCTAAAGGTGTCTGGCATGAAATCTGAGGGCATAAGTGGCAGTGTGGGCCTCCTCTGGAGTTGTAGGTGCCCCCCTGCTGACTGAGGATAAACACTGTCACAACAGTGTCTCCCTCCGCTTTCCAGCTGAACAGATTCAAAAGGTGAATGGACCACACACGCCTGTTAGAGACGCACTCATGTAGAGACAAATGAATGAGAAAGAGGTGGTATTTCTATGACATTTTTGTTGAGCCTAATCTCCGATGA
Source organism: Chaetodon trifasciatus (assembly GCA_037975065.1). Classification (NCBI taxonomy): domain Eukaryota; kingdom Metazoa; phylum Chordata; class Actinopteri; order Chaetodontiformes; family Chaetodontidae; genus Chaetodon; species Chaetodon trifasciatus. The sequence goes on from JBBMOE010000012.1 coordinate 3,157,800, forward strand.
ATTACATAATGAATGCATCGAACGGAGAAAAAGACCTTTGCATGTCCGTTCTTGTTTCTTAACTGCAGTGGGAGTTTCACTTTCACGGCTCCTGCAGCACCAGCAGACTGTTTGCCATGAAAGCAGCTGCATACGCAACACCAAGAGGCCTCTGAGCTTTATATATGATGATATATCAGGCCCAGTAACAACACCACAGGAACATAAAACATCTCAAGCATTTGTTTTGCTCGAGTCCAAACGTCACACCTACAATTATTGTTCCTTTTTTTGTTTTTACTGGCACTGAAGGCGCAGTGGAGCTTTTTCACCTGCCATTCAGGAGAGAGTAATTTGGTTGTAAAGTAACCATGGTAACGTAGAAGAAGAAGCGACTCCAGGGCAGGTGGAGGAAAGGAGTCTGTGCACAGGATTATTCTGTGAGCGCTGAAGAAGACAAGCGGGGGAAACCTTGGACTTTAGCTTGTTTTCTGTGGCCTGTTTGTAAAAATGAGGAAAACCACATGTTGTGGAGGATTCCTGTGTCCATCTGTCCCTGCCCAGATATAATGTTCATACTTCTGTACAAACAGGCTGCACTAACATTAGCAGCATAGCAAGCAAACATCACAGAAGCATGTGGTCGAAAGCAGAGAGGGAAAGTTTCACTTCGCTTTATCAGTTAACCTGAAAGTCTAGAAGCCCCCCCCCCTTTGTTCTTTATTTTCCTTTTGCACAACTAAACCACAATTTTCAGCCACTTTGGTTTTCCAAAATATTATTTGTGATGTAAAGAAGGTTGTTGGATGGATGTGGCATGTGCATGCATGTGAAAGATAAAGGTCGAATGTAGACAGTTCCAGAAAATGTAAAACAAAACAAAACAAAACATCAGCAATAAAAAATAAAAGACACATATGTGCAAAACTTCAGCAAAAGCATGAGAGGAGGGACCTCTCTCCTGGCATTGTACAGCATGATGCAGCATTGTGTAAAGGATGAGTGAGGACATAAGGTGACAGATGGACCAACCATAGGATGCCTGCATGTCTATCAAGCTCCCGTTATACTGGTAAGTGCTTTTTTCAACAAAATGAAAAAAATCTCACACCACCTGACAGCGTCGCACCGTATGTGTGAATTTCATGAGCAGCCAGTGACTAAACAAGCAGACAGTGACGGTTCAAATCACCAACTCCGGCCAGTTGGTCAGTTTGGAGCTTATCAAGCCCCTTTTCTCCCAGTGCTGCAGAACAGATGGTGGGAATTATTGTCCAAAGGGAATATGACAATAAGGGCTGGTGCTTTCTGCATGTGGGGAGTGAAAGTAACAGCAGGGGGAGGTAAAGGTCCTGCTGAACTCCTGGCTGGTGTTGCAGTGTCAGTTAACAGTGTAATGACAATATATCATTAATTCATGAGCGTGATCGACACGCAGATCAGATATAACACAAGTTTAATGGCCTTAAACTGGTTTTTATGTCTCTCTCTCTCTCTCTATCTGTGTGTGTGTGTGTGTGTGTGTGTGTGTGTGTGTGTGTGTGTGTGTGTGTTTTATCTGTGTATTTAACCTCCAATCCCCACTCTGAACACTTTCACCCTTGCAACAAGAAACCTTCATACACACAAGGATAAGTATAATTACACAACTCTGAAAAAGTTATTCTCTTTTGGTTAAAAGTGAGACTTTCCAACCAGAGAAAGCAAAAAAAAAAAAAAAAAGAAAGAAAGAAAGCCAGTTTAACCCATTTTCTTTCTTTTTTTTTTATTTACAATGGATTATTGAATTATCAATAATGTCCATTCAAGCAATCCAAACAGTTTCAGTGGTCAAGTTGGAAACTTGTGCCATGAGTCATAGATTTTGATATAACAGTAATTCAGCTCCTGTCAGCAGCTATTTTCAGAACGAGCTTTGACAGGAAACCTTGTACTTTCAGCTCTTTCATTGCTCAGTTCCATGATTTCAGTAAAAAGGGAAGTTCACCGTTGTGAAGTGTCGTGTGAGGTGTCAAAGACAAACTACATGACTTGACTCACGACTCAGACCTTGACCCACAACACTGGAGGCTTGTTTGGTAAGATCACTGTTTTTATTGACCGATACTTTGACAGCAAACTGTTTGACTTGGCTTACAGGAGACTTTTTTACAGCATTTCCTGGAATGTGTCATCAAATCGAATATTTTTTTATTGAATTATCTTTTCTATTTTTATGTGATCAGACTTTCTTAAAAATGTTTTACTGTTGGAATGAAGTGAGTGGTATGTTTTTACTAATGCAGAGGCCTGAATAAGAATAAGCAATAATAGATCTGAAAAAACTTCAAACTTCTGAATGCACAACCAAGAAATGTAAATTATTACTGTATAGTTTGAGCAAAGCTTCATTCTGTAACTTTCATACCTGCAGATCATGACTGTCAACAACACTTGTGTCCCTGGAAATGACACCTCCACATGTCGGGTCTCCGGCTCCCCTCCAGGTCTGGCTGCAGGGCTGACCGTCTTCTTTCTGCTGCTTGTGATCATAGCAGGTGTGACCATATACAAATACCACCGTGAAATCAGGAATGTGCTTCAGTTTGGACACAGAAGAAGCCGCAAGAAGGAGGACTATACAGAGACACCAGAACCTGCTGCCCATCAGTATACCAGTATGAGCAGAGAACAGTCGACAGGACAGACCCCAATTTATGAAAACCTGACAACTCGAGCCAGTGGTCACAACAGGCGCACAGAGAAACAGAGCAGGTAAGCCACACATGAAGTATTTTCAGAGTTTTAGTGAAAGTCTTTCATAACTGGCAAGAGCAGTTTCACATCTTTAGACCAATTTAGGGGAAATGGGGCTGAAATGTCATTTATGAAAGTACAGTGGTCCAAAAAGAGATCAGATCGGAAACGGATGAAGAAATACTGCGGTGTGAATTTGTGAATTTCCCCATTTTGCACACTCCTGCTGTATTATATGCACACAGTGCGGCTGGCATCTGGATGTGGTCTCTTCTTGTGTTGTTTCCTCTGATTTTAGTCTGTTAATCAAATGTGCCAGCTGATGACTCAAAGCTGGAGTTTTTCTCTGAGTAATAACAGAAAGTGGGAAAAGGAAATCCACACAGTATGTATATTTGTCTTGTGCTGCAACGGTATTACATCGGGAAAGTGATGGAAGCGTTATGTGCTACATTTACTGTTTCTCCACAGGTCGCCTGGTCTACCTGAGGAGGATTTGTATTTGCAGTGTGATTTACCAGATGATGCAATTTACAGCAATGATCCAGTGTGCAACCTCTCCATCCTCCCAGACTCCCAAGAAGAAGAAGACTTGTACATTGTGCCAGATTCATGATAGGACACATCTCTGCTCACAGCTACAACTATTCTCACCCCCTTTTTCTGTGTTACTCCTGGTATAAATGCACATTTTTACACGGCTGCTGCTTTATGATCCAGCTGACCCGTAAACAAAAAAAATACTGTATAATGTGTGGATATAAGAGTACACCCACATATAGTATATTATTCAAAAGCTATATTTGACCGTATATCATCTGGAAAGTTAGGAATGGAATTATATGTATAAGCTGTTGTATATGTTGCATTCTCTTGTTTTGGGGCAGAATAATGGCAGCTGACAGTCAGCGTCTCTGTTTTTACACTTTGAACACTCCTGTTTTTGTCTCAGTTCATTGAAGATCATACTGGACACGCTGTACAAATGAGCACATTTTGACAAACCAAGGTCAATTTGCTGATAAGAGCTGACGTTTTATGCATTTCTCTTGACATGTCTGCAATTTCTGATGAACCGCTTCATATTTTGACCTTCAGAGAGGAGAAGCGTGAGTGATTTATTCACACTTGTGTCATACGTGTCCTTTTTGCATCAGCCATTTTGCTTTTGGCCTTCCATAAAAATAAGAAACATTTCAGCATTATAGAAAATGAACTCTTAAGAATGACTATTTTCTTCATGTAGCCAACAAACGAACACATTGACAAACGCAACTCACTTTTTTAACACATCAAAAAAAAACACAACAACTTGACAATATGCTCCACATTATGCACATGTAGACGAATGTGTGCAGTTATATATGTGGGTATAGTTTTTATTATGTTTTATAGAATAGTGATATTTCTAAAGTTGACATTGATAGAGCTTTATGTGATCAATAAACTGTTACCACTAGCATTTTTACAATGAGTTTACTGAATTAATGGTTTTAATTATGGTCACTATAAAAAATCTTCTATAACGGCCTGCGCTAATGAAAACTTAACCTTGTTAACGTCCATGACATGTCATAGGCAAAATGAGCAGTCATCACCATGGCTGAACATTTCCACTTTGGAGCTGCAGAAGAGCCTCAGAAACATGAATTCAGGCAGCCAAGCTTTCATATGCCACCTACCTGAGGAACCAATCGCATCAGCCTGCAGAGCTTTCCATATCATCATAAGTTAAGTCAATGTGAGAATAGAAACAACTAATTTGCTTGCTCACTGTCCAAAGAATAAGCTAAAGACAAGACCAAGAAACACTGCAATGCCTCATACATGCACACAAAAGCACATAACAAGTGCACCATGAAGACTTGGAAAACATGCGAAGGTCAGCACCACCTTAAGTGCGTTGTGGTCCACTAGTTTTTCAGGAGAGTTACACAGAGAGGATGTAAAAGTCTTAGGAGCGTGTTGCATAGATGAAATCCAGATTAACTCCTTTACACCTTAAACAAAGAGTCAAACGCTTTGTCCAAGACTTACACAGTGTGATTTGTGCCTTTCTGGAAATGATAACACATGATGCTTTTATTTTTGTTTGCTTTCCTCCTTCAACTGATTTCAGTAGTTTTCCATGAGGGCTACGTGAGGATTCAAAGTAGGCCAAAGACCAGAGGCTAATGGGTTCACACTGTCTATCTTAGATTAGACATAGAAGGGCTTGATAAATACTGCAACTCAGGACCTTTCAGGACCTGGGACTGAAGACCTTTACATGCAGCTGCAGTTGTGTAAGAACTGAGGATGTTCTCCCTGCAGCTCAGATCAATCACTTATCTATTAATCTGTCTATTTATTCAGCCGACCAGGGTCATTCAGGAAGCCCCACCCTTTAAAACGCCAACTCTATGAATTATAAAACAGCATATGGTCATATTTATGTGACCTTTACCCGTTCAAAGATAAAAAAAAAAAAAAAAAAAAAAGATGAATTACCCATTAGGGTTGGTGGCGTCACGTCCGGGAATAATTCCACTATAAACATCTCAGAGGAGCTGTCTACTGATTTCAGTTCAGTTCACTCACTGAACACCACCCTCATCATGGTGCGCTGCTTGGTACTTTTAAATCCCCAAACCCTGAGCTGACTTTGGCATGTTTCCAGCCTTCCTCACCCGCTCTTTTTCTGCTCTGAATTTATCTTTCCTGTCTTGTTGGAGACCATGCTCATCGTAGGTTGCCTCACATTAATATTTGTTCTTTTTCTAATAACTTGTCTCAGCAGCACGTATAACCAAATATCAGACACAAGCTTTGATAATCTGTAATGAAAATGCATTTACAGTATTGTCATAGACATGTAATCTGAGCAGTCTGGAGTTTACACAGCAAGCAACTTTTTCCTTCATGCAAATTCCCATTAAAACAATGACTGGGTTAGTTCTGTGCCTTGACTAGAGGGTCAAGGCCACAGTGAACACAACTTCGAGGTTAATGAAGTTACCATATCTTTACACGCTGGTTTCTCTGGCACACCCTGACCTTCCTAATCTAGAGTGGCTGGTTGTAGTTCTGCGGATAAATGATACATTTGAGAAAAGCTCATTCTCATGTGTTTATTATGAAATGTACATGTTGATTCATTCAAGTTCAACAGTTTATTCTGAATAAATCAAAAACATTTATTACTGAAATGTAGAACACAACACAGAAAATATCTAAACCACGTGAAACAATGCAGTAATTATAATAATAAATGAAATTAAATAATAAGTAGTATTAAAACATGCCGCAACATAAAACAACACACAATACACAAATACACAAAACACAAATAAGTAATAATAAGATTAGAACCATAAATAGAACTTCAAATAAATAATTTTCAAAGGCAGCATTATGAATGTCTTGATCTACTGCTTGATGCGCAATGCAAAGTAGTTGCTCTGTGCAGCAGTAACATTCTCTCATCTTTAAAGTAAAGTCATAGTGGATAATTTAGGTTAGTACAAAGTATGCAGCTCTGATCAAATGTAAATTTAAGAACAGGTCAGTTTTTTCTCCACCATGTAACAAACGTTTGTGTTTCAAGTAAAAAGGGGTCCCATGCATTTTTTCCTCAGGCACAGTGACATTTACTGACAATCAAGTCATCAAAAGGAGTCAACTTCAACTTTCCCCTGCTGTCATAGTGCATGAGGACCATGGGCTCGTAGGTAGCCGGCACGCAGCAGGGCTGAGGCGTCCCTCCTTTGGTGATCTGGTGCAGCCGAGACTTCACCTGCGTGTGCATGCTCGCAGGCTTGTAGTTGTGGGGGCAGGTGCCGTCGCAGAAATTCATGGTGTACTCAGCTGGGGCCACCACCCAGTCCGTCCAGCCGATGTCTTTGAAGGACACGGTGATAGACTTCCGGCAGCACCATCCTTGTTCATCACAATCATCCTCTTTGCTGGAGCGGGGCAGCCTCATCCTCAGGGCTGGTTCAGGCTGTGTGAGGCCTAGTTCCAGAGAAATGGTTGGATTTGACACAGCTATCCCTACATCCACAACCAGTGCCAACTCGCCATCAGTCCTCATCCACCTCTCCACCTCAGGATGGATGTCCAGCATCACATCCTGAGTACTTGACAAATTGGCGCGGACTGGTGAGTTTACGTGTGTCCATGAGTTCATCGGCTTTGTGCTGACTTTCACTTTAATCTCTCTTTTTTCCTCAGAGTGAACTGAAGTGAGTTTGTCTAAAATCTGCCTGGAAATCTTCAGCTCAGCCCGAGCGAGTGTCAGTTCAGTCTGGATATTTGGGTTCTTGTGGAAAACAGCTCTGTGCCACTGCATACGGTGACCTGACTGTCTTTGTTCTCCACTCCAAACCGCTTTTATTGGCACCACTATAAAACACATAAACAAAAGCAAAGATTCATCAGATCCAAAGTTGGCAACATCCTGTAATAATATGACAAAGCACATTTGGAAAACATCATGGCATGTAATCAGGAAGCATAAACTCATATGCTTTTGAAAGTCATTGCTCTATTGTCACTGGTTGGCTTCTCTTTGATCACAGTTCTAAAACCATGTGTTCAAAGTGTAACATCACATTCAAGGTGTGTCTCTCACGCTCATGGTTTCTAAAAGCTTGTAGGAATGTGTTTGCTTTGTTTATGGGACTGTTTGACGGCTCCAGATTCTATTTCCAACCATTTGCATATGTTTGAGCTCTGCACAGATAAAGCTAAGGGAGTCAGAGATCTTTATCTGGACCATCAACTATACAGACATTATTTATAGCACAACACACCAGGACAATAGATTTTGTCTGCAGACGTAAACTCACACTGCAAGATTTCTTGAACTGGTTATGAAACTTTCTTTCCGACTCCCACACAAACTCCAACTTTCACATTTAGGTATGACGGTGGCTAAATGAGGCCTACGTGTCTTCCTGGTGTCTCCCTCCCTAGTATCTCACCTGTAGCTGGAAAGAGCACAGTAGTCATGGTGGATTGCTGGGTTTCCCTCAATGTCTGGCTGGAATTTCCTCTCATCTCTCTCAGTTTTTCCCTGTAAAGCTCATACATCGTCCTCAGCTCTTCCTCTGAGGCCTTCTTGGTTGGTCTGGGCTCCTTGTCTATACCCAGCAAGCTGAGGATCCCCGTCTTCACTGCCTCCAAAAGCAGGACCCTCTGACTATCTGTTCCCCCCACATCAGGTGCGCCTTTGTGGGCCACATGAGGCCGGCTCTCCCCTGAGCTGGAGAGAGAGACGAGGAGCAGCAATGTGTAGGATCTGAGCATTGTGAACCTGTCAGGTAGGTCTGGTGTGAGAGTGCTGGAGTACACTATGAATGAAATTCTTGACATGCTTTTATTTATAGAGCTTCTGTGTCGCCACGCCCCTGGTTGGTCAGGTGAGCCTGTGATGTGCTCAACCAGGGCAATATGTCATTATGTGGCAACAGTTTTCAGCTTTGAGAACATGTGACTTATGAAATGATAAATCTGTGACAATAATTTCAACATGCATAGATTTTTCCCCCCTTTTACTTGCACACAGTGGGAAGTGAAAGCAGACATGGGAGAGACATAAAATAAAAGGGTTTCTGGATGAGATTTGGTTTCGTCATGAGTAGATGGTACGCACCTCGCCATGCTACGTAACCAGGATTGTTAAACGTCATTTAATCAAACAAATGAACACATGTCTTACACGACCACTTCTAAGCAGGGGGACTGCAATGGGCTCCTCCAGGGTTAACAATGATAATGTGACAGCCCATTGATTCCTATAAGGCTGTCTTTCTCTGTTCTCTTGCAACTCCACCAGGTATGGTCAGAGGTCAGGATCAGATACAGACCAAAGAGACACTTAGGGTGCTAAAACCTGGGAAGACCCATCTCCAAGTGCTATAGGCTGCCTCCCTGCCAAAGACTACAAGCCACTATATGAGGAATCCAGCCTCACTATGTATATTCTAACAGGTTTTATTGACAGAATACAACAAACAAAGACAGAAACTGTGGAGGGGGTTCATTATCTGTGCAGTCTCCTTTCCCTCCTTAAACCAACCCACAGAGGAAATGTCTCAAGGTTAAACAAAGAGATAAAGAAGTTATCTCGTCTGCTGAAACACGGAACTGTCTTGTGACAGTCTATTCTTACAGTAATCACATCGTCACACAACTGATATAAGGTGCTGGAAGTGCTCGCTTTTCATGACGATTGAAATTAAGCCATATCTGATAAACTGTCCTTTACATTCAGATTAAAGAGCGGCATTCCTGCTCTCTCAGTAGCAATAATTGGGACGACCAATGAGCTAAAGACAAGTGACGACTGCCTCGGCACTGTGGAGTGTGATGTGGTGTGTCAGTGCACTGTTTTATGGCAAAGTAGTCTTCCTGTCCTGATACGTGGCCATCTGTGTCACTCATTCTATTGCTGACTGATAAAGATTTTATTTGTGGAAATGTCCATAAAAGTGCATTCATGGCCATTAATGCCAAATTGTGATCTTAGAAGCATAACATCATGCATGCCTATTATGATATCATTAAATAGTAAAACAATAAAAACAAGCATCACAAAACCATTAGATTATCTATGTGAATGCTAATTACATTTGGATGACATGACACGTTAAATGTCATAAGCTGATAAAAAAAATTGTGAAAGGACAGTTTCGAGATAAATGCGAGCGTTTGTGAGATAGCTAACTAAAAAAACAGAGGCAGAAAAAACATGTCTGCTGTACAAATGTTTTGACTGACTTCTGTCAAATCTTTACACTTCATGTGACATGCAGGAGACTTCCTCTTTAGGACCAAAAACTGCTAAAATGATTCAAGCTGAAAAGGGAACATCACTCTTTGGTGTATCAGCTCATAGACACACAATCTGTGATGAGGAGCTGGAAGAAGCCAGTGTTATAAAGGGTCACAAGCCAAAAACATGACGTCACAATTTCATGATTATTTCTCTTAATTAAAAGGCAGGACTGTATTTGAGCATGTGAAGAAGTTACTAAGTTCCAAAAAAAAGTGGCAGAGATGTCGCCTCTTCGACGGTGTGGAGTGTGTGAATTTCAGAGCAGTGAGTCACTGAGGTGATGAAGCAGTCATGTGCTCTGCCAGGTAAACCTACTTTACAAGCTGAAAGTGTGTGAAAGATGTAAAGTGACTCATGCAAACTGTCACCGTTGTTAAAACAGACTCTCATTCTTCTGACTGGTCACGTCTCCTTCTCTTTTCATCTCAAAGCCCCGGCGTGTTTTGTCATCGTGAAAAGTGTCTGCATAATGGGAGTGAATTTCACCATATGCACTGGTACCACACAGAGATGCTTACCTTAAAATCAGATAAAGATGAAGGTGACAGCACATGGCACTACGCACAGGGCATGGTGGTTTGTAACCTGGGGGTCAGGACCCCTGTACGGGGCCACGAGATGAAACTGAGAGGTCATCAGATTAGATAGTAAATAAAAAACATTCCTACATCAAATCAATCATCAATCGCATGCAGCACTCTGATAGTATTGATTACATATTACTTTTGCCAACATGTTGATGGCAACAAAAAATGAACAGCATCATCCATGAGGGGTTTAAAATAAATAAATGTATAGCTCCATGGCGGCACCTGGTGGCCATATACTAACAGTACAGACTTTAATGAGGTAAGTGCAGCTTTATTTGAAGACAGAAGGAACAGACAACTTAATATAAACCTCAGATGGAGTTGTGATGAAGCAGGCAGCCTATAAGAGGAAATCCATTGTTTTCCAGAAACTCAACTAAAGGCCAAATGAGTGTGATGTGTGTGAGAACTGTCTTTACCAGATGTGAAAGAGGTCAATAAGAAGGCAATGCTGTTATTTGATAGTTCTGGATTTGTTGTTTTATTAATTTCCATCAAATTCAAAGACGTACCATGTTTGTAATTTAACCCCTAAACTAAGAAACAGTGACCGTACCAAAGTTTCATAGATCATACAGCGTTTTAAAGATAAGTAAGGTAAGATATTTTACACCAGAGTTGGTTTAATTTGTGTTTTTATTTTTGTTTTATTGAAGCTGTTTCATTGTTTTCTTCATTTCCAAATCCTGAGTGGCTGGACGGTCACAAAACTGAAAGCAGACTCTTTCTTTTACCCTTCAGTAACAGAATGAAACGAGTCAGCGGGGTTCAGATCAGAGACACAGAATAAGAATTAACACAAAAGAAGAAGAGCTGACTTTCATGCCTGACTGTTTCCTTTAATGAGCGCAGACCTTTTGAAGATGAGCTACGCCGGATCACATGGAGAGCACGACAAAATGACACACAGATTTCACAGTCTGTCCTTTGTAGCTCCAAACTCCATTATCAGTCTGGGGAAGAACAAATCAGTTTAAAGGAGTTTCTCTCAGTCTGTGATACTGCTCATCTAAAACAAGCTAAATGAGACATACAAATAACAGCCACACTAACAGCACACGACAGTCATTTCCCTTTGTCACCTGGCTTGAACTCTGCAAAATCACTCCCTTTTACAAAGCTGCTTTTCACTGTAGTCTTTTGTTGTATCGTGTTTGTTGATGACAGAAGATGTAAATTTAAGGGACATACACCTGTGATAACACACTAGATTAACAATGATCTGAAACATTAAACTCATTGTGCATGTGGATACTTTGGTTATGTAGAAGAGTAACATTGATGTTTGTGTTAAAAGCACAGAATATGTTCAGGCTTGGACCACACATAGAATTGCCTGGTTGTCTCTGCAGATTCCTTTTCATTCTTAGATGACAGGTTGTTGCCATAAATGGAAGATTTGAGGTCTCAACATCTGGAACAACACAACACACACCTGACATATGAGAATACATTATTTATTGGCATTAAGGTGACATCTTTAAAAACCCAAATTTCACACAAACAAACAGTACAGTACATGACTTCAAATAAATCTCTTTTGACCTGCTCGTGGCACAACTCTTATCCCTAATAAAGATGAAAACATATTCATGTAGTATTGTTTTATTGCTACTTCTACAGTGAAGTAACCAATTCAAAACCAGGCAAAACGGAGTCATGCTGTACATGAAGCAGTCACAGAGAGACAGAAAACGGAGTATGGCCGCACACCCACAGTAGACCATTATTAAAGCTTATTCTTACTAGAGTTTTCTACTCAAATACCATAAAATATATTTAGTCACAGATGCATTTCATACAAAGTTGTCACTTGAAACACACCTTGAAACCCCACTGCAAGGGCACCTGACTGGATCTCTCTGTTAGATCCACTTAACTCTCAAGTTGCTTGATTTCCAGCCCTGTCACTGTAAGCTGCCTCAAATAAACAGAGAACTTCACAAGAGAACAATGAAGGATTCACAGCCCTCGAGCTGGCTTACAGAAATGGACATGTGACAGCACAGAACAAGAGAACAAACCATTGTTGTGTATGAAAAAACAAAAAACAAACAAACACACACACACACACACACACACACACACACACACACACACACACACACACACACACACACACACACACATCATGGTGCCACTGGGTGACAGACACGGATCAATCGCTGCTATTCAGCTTGACTTCAAAGCACAATTGTTCCACATCCTCCCTGGTGAGGTTTCATTCCACCAGACAGACACTGTGTTATTTTACTTGATGAGGGGGATAGCAGATTTAAATGCCGCATGTAGCACAACATCTGGAAACAGGTGGACTGCATGTGTTTCTGGAAATGAAATGAGTGACATCTTTAAGTATCTGATCGTACCTGACCTGAAAATGCCCATCACACAGTAAAATCAGGTTGTTGTTGTTGTTGTTGTTGTTGTTGTTGTTGTTGTTGTTGTTGTTGTTTTCATTTAACAACAAAATATCAATAAGAAGGTGGGGTCAACACGCCCTCTGGCTTCATTAGGTTAACTAACCTCCCCACCCACTCACCTCCTTCCCCCTCTGCTGATCAGGTGATCAGCTGGGCTGAAGCGACCACCTTATCGGGGCGGTCGTGCAGCAGCTCGCCCTGGGAGGTGGTGGAGGAGGAGGTAGTGCAGCACCAGGAGCAGGAACAGTCAGGGGGACTCTATCCATGCTCGCGTGCAGCAGACGGAGCGCAGTATGGGCTGACTGACCGGGGATCCGCTTCGGGGTTTTTGTTGTCTTCAATGATGGACGAGCCGAATATCCTGAGACGCCGCGGTCTACAGGTAACGGAGACGGTCATGAGCGCACTCGGATGTGGTTGTTTCCAGGCCAATAATAATGATGATACGATGATATTGATGATGGTTCTGAGCTATTGGCGACGAGGATGGATGTCTCCAGGAATTGCTTTGGGTGTAGCAGACATATTTGACATATTTTCTATTTAAATCGATTATATTTATTCTTTGTTCCTCCTGATAATAACGTGACATCGCTTGGAAATGTTTAATCTCTGTATCTGATGATCATGTTTCCTCATGTCTGGTGTCCATTCATTGGAGGAGAGTCCATGAATTGCAGTAATCAGTGCTCATAATGTAATTGATGATCAGATTCCTGGTTCCACTGTCTTATGTGTTTATTTTGGAGCTTTCCATTGGTGCTTCGGTGAAGCTGGTTGCCTTGGTGATAGGAGCATAAAACCCAAGGGTTCCTGGATGATTGGCAGAAACCTCCCTTTAATCTGCTCATGGGTGTCGTGTTTATTACTCGGGAATGTCCAGGATGGGAATAATGAAGTGGTATTTGTGTGTGTGTGTGTGTGTGTGTGTGTGTGTGTGTGTGTGTGTGTGTGTGTGTGTGTGTGTGTGTCCCTGCTTCATTCATGTGTATATTTTCTGCATAAATGAAGTACAGTGAGAGCTGCATTGTTTCTTCTCCTGGTCTGTTATGGAGGAGGTGATGGTGGGTTTGTGATGACAGACTCAGTACAAACTGGGTGTTCCCATTCAGTGACTGTAATTGGTTTCTTTTCACCTTACATTCATTCTGCAATTTAAATTTAAGTGCAGCCCTGCTATTATACTATTAATGAATATGGAAAGGATTCAGGTTTGTTTTCATGTCTTTCTTTAGAAAGGCATAACATAATGTCAACCATCATCAGGTACTGTTCCTCAAATTGATTCTGTTCTGATTAGTTATGAAGCTTAAAGTACAATAATTAAAACTTCTCTTCTCCCCCTGCTGTTATTTGAGGTGTTCACCTGTTTTTTAATGCGACTGTGGCAGTAATCACTTTGGAGAGGATGAAATCAGTGCACATAGCCTCAAAATGATTTCGTGCACAGGCTCTCTCTTTCTAACAGAGTGCTACCCCTCCCTGTCCTTCAAATCCTGATTGGCAAGGGTAGTTTTGCAGTTGCCTGAGCACAAACACAGTAGCCATAGGCTACTGAGGATTTGTATCCTGGCCAGGAAATGACTTGAAGACCCACTTGTCCTGCAAGAAACTAGGCCATACTGCAGCTAATGATATTTACAGTGCACTGACAGGAAAATAAGTGGGTGTGACAGAGAAGAGTAAGCATTAAGGCAAATCCATCTAAAAAGCTGCTGTAACCTTATTTTTGCAAACATGTTATGAATGGAAAGAGTCTGCTCAGACAGCAAAAAATAAATAAATTCCTCCCTGTTTATTCTGACGCGTGTTTTCATGACAGCAGAAACAAAATATGAACTGTTGCCTGATAGGGAAAAGATACTGATTCATGAAGAAGCCTTGGCAAACAATAAATATCCCTCTCTGCTCAAACACACAGCTGATGTCTGCATTTCAAAGCAATATTACCATGAAAAACATGGAATAGTTTTAAGAAAATATAATTATTTCAATGTTTTACATCTCTTCTTTTTTTTCTTTCTTTCTTTTTTTTTTTTTTTTAGAAAGAACTGAGTCTTCCTCGCAGGGGAAATGTGTGAGTATTATCAGCGACTTGTTCCGTCCTCTGTCTGTCTGTCTCTGTTTCCTTTCGTCTCCCTCTCTCCTCCTCAAACCAGACCAGCCAGGTGCCTGTCACGTGTCAGCTTCAGTGTGCATGCATGTTGTTTTTCACACCGGTATATGTTTACCTGATCCTGAGAGGCAAGATATTCAGAAGCTGCCTGAGGATTGCCTGAAAGTCTGGGCAGTCTCACCGCTCAAACAGGTTTTATGTAAACATTAGTGAGACAGAGCAGAGATAGAGATAAGGTGGAAAAACTGTGCAGGAGTTACTGTCTGCGTAAAATCGTCTCAGAGTGTGAGAATCAGTGAGTTGCCCCTCCCTTATTGCTAAAAAATCCATACTTATTGTAACTATATACTGAATATCTGAATCAGTTTTCACTGTTTTGTAGCCGAGTTAATCTGATGTTCATGTGATTGTGTGTAACAACATGAAAACTGTGTAAACAAGTTGAGCCAGCTCTTGCAGGTAACTGCTCCCCTATGCAGAGTCCAAAAGTATTCAACTGATGCTTAATGGGAATTTTACACAGTAGCAACAGTTCATATCAAGTTTTATCAACAGAGGAGTGACATATGAGAACAGAATGAAGGAACTAGCTTGTGGGTTTACGCCCCAGTCACAACATCAATCTCTGCACTGACTCTAACCTGCTCAAGGACTTTCCCTTGTCTTTGAAGAGGAGGTTAAATCAGACTAGTTTCACTGATCTATGAGTCAGAGGAAACATCAGCATCACTGGAGGTATTGACAGCAGATCACAGATGACAGATTTAAAGATGAAGAGGAAGAGTTCTCACATTCAGTTTCTTCCCTGCTAGTCAAGGTGTCTGTGACGAGAAAGGAAATATTTATGTTAGGTGTATCAAGGGCAGCATTCTGTGGGCTTAAAGCCATAATTTTAGGGGTTGTACCATGTCTGAGTGGTCAACACATACAATCCACAGTGTTTTTATTGTTAAAAGTGAAGGGTTTCTTTGAGAACAGATCGCTCATATATTTCAGGGTTTGTGGGAGTTTGCTCATCCAGTCTGCTTGTGTTTTGCGGACTTGGAGAAAGCTTACAACCAAGTGGGGTAACTGGGCTTTTATCAGAAGCCATCCAGCCCTTATGTAACCAGAGTGAGAGCTATGTCCATATTCTCAGCAGGAAGTCAAACACGTTTTCAGTGGGTGTTGGACTCCACCGGAGTTGTCCCTTGTCACGATTCTGTTTGAGATTTGTCATATGACGCCAACTGAACCACATCATCTGCTTTTTGCAGATAGGAGGACAGTCTCACTGCATCAGCATATAATGTGGTTCTGTTGTCTTCATCAGACTTTGACCTTCATTACCTCCAGAGTCAGCGGGTGCCCTGAGTGACTTCATGTATCTTGGTGTCCTTGTTCACAAATGAAATAATCTCCTGGTTGCCTTCTCTAGACCACAGGGTAGATCCAGAATGCACTTGAGGGATTATATGTCTAATTTGTCTTTGGGATGCCTTAGGATCCCCTAGGAGGAGTTGGAACATGTTGCTGGGTAGGGGGACGTCTAGACCACCTTGCTCAACCTGCTGCCACCACGCCTTGAATAAGCGATGGATGGATGAATGGATGGATGGATAGTTCAGTTGTTTTTTTTGTCACAAACGATGGCTGGGTTTGAACATTTCAGAGCACAGTTTGATTTCTTGAGAACGTGTGCTCAACAGTCCTTGAAATCCATGAAAATCACATGAGAATCTCAATGTTCAGCGGTGACATAAATGCAACATTCATGACACCTCGTAAGGATAGTGTGAAAATAGTGACATAGATACGACTACCTCTGCACGTTTTGCATTTATTGATTTTTTGAAAATATATAGAAATAAAATGTAAGTATGTATATGGTTGTTCATGTTTGAGTATCGACATCAATGAAAGTACATACTTTTTCAGTCTTATTCATGTTCGCTGGGTGGTTCATGTGATGCATGGA
The DNA here is from genome assembly GCA_037975065.1 of Chaetodon trifasciatus. NCBI lineage: Eukaryota > Metazoa > Chordata > Actinopteri > Chaetodontiformes > Chaetodontidae > Chaetodon > Chaetodon trifasciatus. The sequence goes on from JBBMOE010000012.1 coordinate 3,174,421, forward strand.
TATCAGATATTTCCGACAGTGCCTGAAGGCATCATTAGTGCCTCCTCCCTCAGGCGCGCGCTGATGCGCCTGCGCGGTGCGGCGTCGCTGCTGGAAAGTTTGTATCACTCTTTATATTTTGGCGAAGATATCAGTCGTTAACGTCGCTTCCCACGAAAGACTGTCCGTTTCGGAAATTTCGATGGTAATAGAGAGAAGGAATAGAGCGGACATGGCCGTTGCAGTCGCCCATCACCACCGAGCTGCCTTGTCGTGGGTCTGGGGTCAGTTTGTACCGAAGCTGAATGGAGTTTCTGCCGTTGGACGTTGCGTACTGGCCTAACCACCACCAGTATTAACACGTCCAGAGGAGAGACTGTCCAACACGATGCTCCCACTTTAACAAGAGGATCGTTCTGATATCTGGATTGGATTCGTCGGTCACCACCATCACCATGTCTGACCAAAACTACTACTGGACCGTGTTGCCGAGCTACAAAACTAGTTTTGTGACTGGGGCCATGATGAAAAGATCGAAGGGGTAACGATAACACATTCTGTTCATGATAATAGACTAACTGAATGTGCAGACAAAAGCGAGCCAGGCTAGACTAACGTGCCGCAAAGCGAGCACGTCTGCTCGGCCTGTAGTTGTCATCAGCTCCCCGCTGAGCTGGGCCATTCACTGTCTGACAAACGGCAATTTGTTGAACGTTAATGTTGAGCTAGTTGATTCCCAGCACGTAAACCCGACCCCCACAGTGTCTGCCATCATCACCAGCGTACAGCTCAGATTGATAATGTCACAGTGGTGTGTGTGTGTGTGTGTGTGTGATCGCCGACAGTGCCTTACTGTACAGTATGTCGGTTACATCCGCCCCAGTTTTTGTTTCCGACAGAGAAACGTGGCCATTGTAGAGTGTTGTGTATGTGAGCAGACTGCATTGTTTGCTACCAGCTGTCGCATACGGCGACACTCAAGTCCCAGCGCTGATCGATACACTGATGTGGTTCGTGTGTCTGTGCTGTTGTAGACGTGCTTTTATATGTGAGACGAGTTTAATCAGCCCTCACAAAGCAGAGTAGTACAGTTTACTGTTCATGCCCTGATTGTCTTTGACAGTCAGCGAGTTCACGGCGATCGTCTCGTAATTTACTGCGTTTTTATTTGCTTTGCCGTGACCCCAGTGTTTCCATAGTGAAATATTGTGTTGTGATTGTGGCACGCCATGCATCAGTTATAGCTCCTATCAGCGGCATAAAATGCATGACCCATTGCTTGCGGCTGAAGTTGTGGGGTTTAACCTTTGCTCTCATCATGCATTCATGATCATGCAGTACAGTTGTTGCAATTGTTAACAGGCCGCTGATTATATTCTGTGGAGTATCAAACCATCCACCCTTTTCCGATCATGCATCTGTCATGGAAGCCATTCAACACAGCATGACTTTGAATGCAGCTCAGTGAGTAAGTGCAGCCCTTAAACATCAGCAGACACGTGAAGCATGCAGGCCTGCCTCTTAGTGGCCTACATTCATCATGCTACATGTCTGCCTGCAAGGTCTCACAAACCACTATTGTTAGCCCCAGAGAGAAGCCTTATCTCTGCCAACTCATGTTAAAGCTCTCTCCTTCCCATAGTGTGACACGGCGATGCTTTCGTGCCTTTTTGGAGCGGAGGGGGGGCTCTATGGTGTGAGAAGGTTATTTGTTTTCTGATGAAGGTAAAATGGTGCACATTCACATTGCCATTCTGTGGTTGGTCTGTCGTTGAAGCAAAAGTCAAGCACTTATTGGCTCTCCCCTCTCTGTTGCTGTGCCATCTCTTTTTGGGGTGGGGGCCACAGTATATTGTGCGAAACCGCCTCAGCACCGACCCAGAAACGTCAGGCTCTGTTGTTGTCTCAGCCCCTCAATTATTTTAGGTCATTGCCAGAGAGAAAGCGAGATGACATGGACATCACCAGGATGAAACAGAGGGCATGGTGGGGATTACATTCAGCTTTTTTGGGGGGATATAAAGCTTAAAAAAGATCTCTACTTATAAAGTGAATGGAGCCTTTAGCTCAAGCCCTTAGAGCGCTCCTGGCACCATATATGCACATACAGGATGTGGACAAAATAACATCTAAACTTAAAGTAACTGCATCATAATTACCCTGACATCTATGTGGGTGAGTCGTGCTAAAAAACACCACTTGGTATCTGCCCGCTTTTAAACCAGTCTACCATCCACTACTTTTACATGGGACGTTTATGAAGAGAAGGCTCTTCTTAAAGGAGCTCCAAAGAATTGATTGGCTGACTGAAGTTGCATTTGTCAAAAAAAAGCTGCACATCAACAGTCCTTTAAGTTCAACACTGACGCTAACCAGCGGGGCAGACGGAAACCAGCTTTCATCAAAATGACACAAACAAGCTTCTTTTTTTTTTTTTTTTTTTTTTTTTTTTAGAAGAAGAAGCAGCTTGTGTCCAAAGTTACATCAACTGCTGAACCTCTGACTCTGCGCAATGGAAAAACAATCTGCTCATTGATTTTCTCACTGATAGATCAGTCTGTGTTGTCTGTGTGTGTGTGTGTTCATCCATGGCGATGGATCTTTAATGGTATGGGCAGTATGTCATGGCCGACATTTCTATGTCATGGGAGTCACTGGTTCCACTCATTGCATCATTGTACAACAGCCAGACAAAGCTGGTTTAATAAAATCAGCTGCTCCCCTTGATACCAGCACTTCCAGATGTTTCCCATACTCTCACATGAAAATAACCTACGCACTTTACAAAACATACTTTCTGTGTGAGTGTGTGTTTGTATATTTACCTGCAGACATGTTTGTAGCTCTGTGTGCGTGTTAATGCATAAACAGCATGACCAGTGTCATTAGCTATCAGTGTTTTCCTCATCCCCATCAACAGCTGAAGTTTACAGGCTGACCGTGTTTATCTTAGGCGACTGTTTACTGTGCTGATAAAAGACACATGTGATGAGCCATTGCGTTTGTAATTGCATTGCATAAGCAAGTGTTTTCTCTCTCCTGTTTTGTTTTCCTCCTCTCGCAGTTCCCGTAACAACAAGAGAAGGAGTTTGGCGGTCGGGACCCCGTCGCCCACGCTATCACGACCGCTTTCACCTCTCCCTCTTGCCACAGGTACTTGTGTGTTGATGTTAGTTGTGTATCTGCTCAGCTCAGTGTGTCATATTCTTTCGCCAATTAGGGTAGAGGCTCGTTGGGCATACTTCACATAGATGTGAACACAGCAACAGAAGTGGGTGAAGATGGAACCTGAGGGGTTCATCTATGGCAGGAGACCACTACATTGGCTTTTTTGTCTAGTATATGTGCCCCTAGCATCGTTTTTGATGCTGTTTGTCACAAGACTAGCACTGGGTTCTCTCTGGTGTGTTCATACTGGTGTCTTCCTCACTGTTGGATCATAATGTGCGCCCAGTACAGCGCATAAGGCACACAATAGTTTTCCTCCTCACGATGATATTTTTCATGTAGCTTCTTCTAGGTTACTCATTCCTTGTTCAGCGGCTGAACGGAGAGTCATTCATTCCCTGTGCCCTTTTTTTTAAGTGACACAGGGTGTGGTTGTGCTTTGTCTTCAGGGGCTGGCATGAAAACCCTTTAGTGACCCTTTCAAAAGCATGTGGCGTGGTGGATAGTGGTGGATGATATGGCCCTAAAGTAATTTCACAATATTTCAGGGTGTTTCTGCAATAATATTTTTAACTAACTCCTCCATCATGGAGCAGGTAGCAACTCCCATCGACGACCCCTTGCTGTCTGCTGAAACTGAGATTCTTTGATTAGGCAGGGAAGAGGCCCACTTCACTTTTGTGGGAGCATTACTGTAATTAAGATATTAGATTGTTTCAGGTTGAACTGTGAAGTCAAACCAGTTGCAGACTGTTCATGCAAAACAAGAGGAATCATTCAACATCTAAATAGTCATATACATGGTTTATTTCAGCTTCTGCTCATTTTCAGAGTTTGTAACTGATTTTGTTCGCTTCCTCAGCTGGCAGCAGCCCTTCAGAAAGCCCCAGAAATGTCTCCGCCAGCACCTCTGCCAATTTCCAGTTTGCCCGCAGGTAAGAATGAAGTCAAACACTTTTTTGTTCCCTACCAAATACAAAAAATGGAAAACTGATAAGACTGATAAAATGCGGTGCAGATGCCTCCAAACAGCAGCAGATGAATGCATATTTTAACATTGCTGTAGGTTCATCTATCTTCCAGCAAAGATGTGAGCTGACAAAACTGCAGACAGCTTAAATTGAAAACATAAGAAATAAAGCCCAATAAAATACATTTCCATTCTAATTCATTCAACAGCAGTAACCAGAACCCTGCAGTAAGAATTACACACAGCCAAGCTGATTCATTAATAACTTGTTCCTACCAAGCCAAACCTGAACCATGAACAGTGAATGAACATTTTTCACTTATTTTAAGCCGAATCCAATCAAAACCTGCTCAAGAATAACCTCAGAAACTTGGTTTTAGACAAAACTGAGTTGCATGAATAGCGAACATGCCCTGGCTTATTCCCTTTTGCCCCTGTAGTGGAAATGAGGCAACGGAGAAGCAAGTCCAACCAGATGAAAGGCCCCAGGGCCACTTACTGGACATGGGTCTTGGCATTTGTGAAGCCAATTAAGGCAGCAAGTCGGTGCACACACTCATTACTCAGGGCTGCTGTGATTACGGGGGGAAATCGCAAAGCTTGCCTTCTTATCACACTTTTTGTATCCTTGTATAGAGTCACTGGGATTTAGAGGAATAGTAGGTGGACCTGGCATCCTCATCCAGTAGCAGAAAACATTGTGTAGATTTCGGGCAAAACAGTAACATGTAGGCTACTCTGGACTAGATGCTTAAAAATATGCTGTAGATTCTAGCGTACATATGAGATGTTTGAGAATATCTGTCTCGCTGTGTGTGCATCTACACTGCTTATCATCACGTGCTATGAATTAGTATTAAATGTTGCAGTGCAGCGTGGCACATTGCACCATAATCCTGAGAATGGAGAGGGGATGTCTCCTGATAGAATTGCCTTAGCACGAGCCTGCATGACTCATCTGAATTTATTGAGAATTTCTAAGCTGCCAGTGTGGACACGGATGCTGCGACTGCACTTTTAAGAGCTCCACTGGGTACATCTGTTATTCACACAAGCTGTATAGCCCTGCTGTTTGTGCTATGATTTTGACATGTAAACACGGAAGAGCCAGACATGCAATATTTGGCACCCCCGAAAAGAATGAATATGTCTTTTAAATGCAAATCAGGGAAAACGTGATAAGGAACCATCTCAGGGCTGCAGCTCCCTCATCGCCATTAAAGAAGCTTTTGTTTAACCTTGAGGTGTGAGGACTGCCAACACTCTGTCCCACAATAGTTTCTTTTTCTCTCATACCTGAGGTATTGATTCTGATATTGATTTTAAAACCTTGTTTTTAATCTTGGCTTGTATCCTCTTAAGCCTCGCAGGACTTTAATACAACAACCTAGTATCAGTAGTAAAGGCTTTTGATAACATATAACGGATGACATACATATCGGGTGTGAGCCGATGAGAAAAGGCACAGATCTAATTCACCTGACTAATCCTCAGATGTCAGTCCCGCTCAGAGCAGAACCGTCCAATTTCATTGTGTCAACCCTGATTTGGCTCCATGTCCCCAAGAGCTGGTTTGTGCAAGAAAACATTTGACCGTTTTTGTCGTCACAGATTGAATCAGTGAACGAAACTGGGCCATGTCCTCAGAGTGCCATATTGGATGGAAAAGTAGGGGGAATGTGGAAGTAGAGACACAGTTACGAGTAGAAATTTCAGGCATACGGGTTGAATCATTTTCTGTTTGTAGTAGCGGTGCGGGTGGGTGTTTCATGGTGTATGTGTAGGTGCTAACTATGAGTGTTTTTTTTTTTTTTTTGTCGGTATGTGTGTGTTTGCGAGCTAAGTGCTGCAGTGTGATAGCAGCTTGGCAGGTGTTCAGCTGCAGCAGCAGCAGCAGCAGCAGCAGCAGCAGCAGCAGAAGACCACCGCTGGCTGCGAGCTGTGACAGACAGTGCTATGACTCTGACAGCCAGACTTACTCTGTCACTATCATTAAACAGTGTTTGTTTTCTTTGTCACTTTGTGTCCCTGTCTCCCCCTTCCCCTCTCCTTCTCCCGCTTCTTCTCCATTTGCATCTTCCGCTTTAGCCAACTGGCCCGCACCGAAAGGTAAGAAAACGCCTAAGTGGCATTTTCTTCTTTTTACCAACACTGTTTCAAGCATCACACGTTAGCGCTTTAAACTTGCATGAGAAGAGTGTTTAAAATGTGAGATGTGCAAGAGTGAGAGGGTGAAGCTTGGAGTCAACAGGATGTGTAGGTTTCATGTGTGCTTCAGAGTCACCACTGAGTGCTGTGCTACTGTTTTGTTTTCTGCAGAGCGGATGGACGAAGGTGGTCGGTGGCGTCAGTTCCCTCGTCTGGATACTGCACAAATGCACCCAGTTCATCGGTATCTGTAAGCTGAGTCTCCTTCTGTGTTTCTCTCCATGTCTTTAATTCCCTTCAGTCATCAGTGTCTGTTTCATTTCTTCATCAGACAGGACCATTTAGCTCCTCGTGTTACTTATAGTCAGTGTAGCAATCAGTATATGGGGCTGTAGTGTCTTGGACACTTCTGGTGCTGACTGACTGAACTGTAAATGCCATGAGATTACACACAGTGTGCAAAATAAATCCACAGTACAGTGCAATCGACTCTGTTTACAGAGTGGGTGAAGGAACGGTCGAACAGCCATGCCTTTGAATCTGAAATGCTTACCCTCCTGTAGACTTGAAAGGGGCTGGGAAAGGTTTGTAGAGCAGGATGCTCCTGCATGTGCAAAACAGTGAACATTTGTACCTGATGTTGAGCTTGACAGCATCGTGTGTGCATTTAGAAAGAAGGATTCAAAGGTTTTTCTCACACTGGGAGAGAGCAGACCTCTGCCGAGGCCAAGAGTTCTCTCACCCATTGCATTTCTACAACTGGATATATTTGTCACTATTGAACTGTCATCGACTGGATTTTAAGATTTAATCCTCCAGGGCCAAATGAGCCATCTCGCAATGTTAGCAAAAGAGAAAAATAAATCAGGGATCCACAAGTGATTCAGATCTGCTCCAAAATTTGATGTGTTGTTCCTCGGCTTTTGCTACAATCTGGCGCCAGGTTTCATAAAAATCTGGCCAGTAGTCTTTCCTTAAACCTGCACATGAACAGACGAATAAACGTATTACGCAGCAGCAGAGGTTTGAGAGAATTATTTGGCTGCTTTCGTGCTTTTTTCCGCCATGAAAACTTGTCTCAGCTGTGGATCCAAGCTGATCTATCCCACTGTTCCTGGTGAGGGAACAAACAACTAACTTTTTATGACCATTTTCCAAGTCTACAAGGATCATCTGCAGCGCATTTAAACTCAACATGTCAAAGAGTTGAAATCATTTGTTTAACCGCTGCGAGTAAAGACACTGAGTGCGTTCTCACACCATCACTGTTACTAGACAGTACGGTTGACCACGCTTTGTACAGCCAGTTGATTTATGCGAAACAGCTGACTGGAGATGGATGCTGTATCCTTTAATGACTCAGCCATAACAGGATGTCCAATGATGATGCATCTCTCCATCATCAGCCTGGTATCACTCTTTCCACTGCAGACAGGAAGTAGGAATGAATCCTCAGATGCCTTTCCCAGAGTTTTCCCAGAATAATTTGAACAGTATGGACACAGTGTGTTTTTTTTTAAGTATTTTACTCTAATATGGTGTGTTTTTCTGACTGAATTTAAAAAAGCTCCATTGGAAAGTTCATCATTTACTATGTGAACATCCTTATTAAATAAATGACCTCATACGAAAGTGGTTTGAGCTGTACTCAGTGTAGTGGCTCTCAGCTCAGGGGAAAGTACAGGAATAATAAATCTTATCACTAAAATAACACAGGCCTTGTTGAAATGTGTGCTTTCTTTCTCCTGGATGATATCACAGACGAAGAAGGGGACTGTACAGCATTTCACATTTCCTCCCTCAGCCTTTTCTTTCGGGGAAAAGTCCAACGCAGTGAGTGCGCCACGCTGCCCAGCTACACCCAACAGCTATTTGTTGATGGTTTCTGTGCTGATTGTCTCGAGGTTTTTGTCTTGAAAGTCATTACGGAGACTGCAGTTGGCTGTTAAAACAATACGCGTCTCCTCTGTCACGGCTGTAATTTTGTATGGCCAACCACATGGCTCGGAGACGGTGAGGTCAGCCCTCCCTGCACAATGCCCCTTTCAGGCTCGCTGTCAGTGAGGTCTTTATGCTGCTCTCACTCGCCTCTGACACGTCTCGAGTTTCCTCCTCAGGGTATCTTTCTGTCCCTCCTTCTGTCACTTGTTTTCTTCCTTGCTCTTTCGCTCTGCCTTTTTCTGTCCCAGTTTGCTTTTTCCTCTGTTTTCCTTTCACTTTGTCTCTCTGTGAGGCTCCTCTCTTTCCTCCGGTCAGATGAGGCATTCTTCCCTTTGCTCTTCCTCCGGTGAAACACAAGATTCTAGCCAGATGGGAGTTCTCATAAATTCCAGGCTTCGTGTCACACGTTTTTGGCTCGGAAAGAGAAAACGAATGCATGCATGGCCAGCACAACAGCCGTTGCTGCCCACCTCAGGACATGCTGCAGCAGGACAGAAAAATCCTGCCTGAGGAAACACTAAAGCCCACTGAGTCATCGTGTTAGATCTGGAAGGGGATTTATGATGTTTTACTTTACTGCAGCCTTTCTCAGGATGTCCTTGTTAAGTGTTACATCTAATTTGGATCTATAGTGGAAGATGAAAGCCTTTAAGACTCACAGGATTATGAGTGAATCTCTTATTAGAGGAAGCTTTATAATGCATGATGTTATCATCAAAATTGTAGAAGCACAGCCTGACATGAACACAAATGTGCAAATAAAAGCAGAAAAAGTAGGAAATAAGTTTGGGCCATTGATTGTATTTATTACATGTGTACAATACATTCCAGCACACTGACCTTTATTATTCTTTTCCCCTTTTCTCTCTTTCACAAACCCCATCTCTCTTTATCCCCTCTGGACTTTTCTCTCCCAGTCCTCCTCTTCCCAGGAGTTATTGCACCAGTTGCCCTTCCAGCCCACGCAAGATGATCTCCACTTCCTGTTCAAACATTTCCGGAGCACGGAGAGCGTGGCAGATGAAGATGGAGCACAGCCCACGGCCCCAGTCAGGCTCCGCTCACGTAGTCTCAGGTATAGCTTGGAACAAGACGGCGCAGATGTAGGGACTGTTGGTTTGTCACACAAACATTTCTGGAACAGTGTACTCCGCCAGGAGAAGTGACCGTCGAAAAGAGCCATGCCTCTCTCGGCTAATGCTGTGGGTCAATGTTCAAATGAAGCCCGCTGCTTGCATTGCTTTATATATTACAAACTGTTGTGACATAGTTTAAAATGAGCAGTGTGCTTATTTCCTAGCTGAAACTATTCTTGTAAGCTTGTGGTTCAATAGGTAACTGAATAGCTAACCTGTTGAACATCAGTGCCCTGAGTGTGAATGAGGAGGAGGAGAAGGAGGAGGAGGAAAAAAGTCATGACTGCCATTTGTATTTTTCATTACTGAACCAAAGTTTCTTCTCTGCCATTGCAATTTTCCTAGTGGGTAACGTTTACTTGTCAGTTCTTTGGCCCAGAAAAGAGGTATGGCTAACCATAACTGCAATGTGATGCTGTGCTGCTTTTGCTCTCGGAAAATTCTGCGGTACTAATTGAAGACGCTAGCTGTGGAGCTCATATAAAGCCTTCCACCTCCAGAAGCTTAAGGCGTACAATGAGCAGTAGCGGCAGACACCCTGCACCCTGTGCATTTTCCCTCCGTTGCACAGCTGCTTACCCAAACATGGATTTAAAATAATTTTATGAGAGACAAAATGACCTGTTAGCAGTGCTGCAGTCTGCAAAAAGCCTGCAGTTAGCATAAGTGTGCTACTTTAGTAGCAGAGCTATAAACAGAAATGTAAACAAGTAGTGTCACATTTGGTAAGATTGCTGCTTCGCCTCAAACCGAGAAAAGGCCGAATGTTCCGAAACATCTTTCGTGGACAATTATAAATAATGAAGGATGGAAGGATCTGAAGATGGTGGGATAATTATTTCATGTGGTTTTGGAAAAAAAGACCTCTGTGCTGGTTACTAGTGATCCTCTGGATTAGAATGTAGCATTTCCTCATCATTTAGCATTGCTACTCTCATTAAACACTTAAACAAGCGCTCTTAAATCGCTCTTGTGGTGGGGAGTTTTGAGGTTGCTGGAGACTTTTGTAATGGGCTGTGGAGGGTGTTGGCAACATCTTGATGTGGTTGTTTTTTTTCTGTGACGAGTCCCTGCCTGTACCACTGAAGGCTCCAGTTGCTCTTTAGATATGTCTACTGTGCTAGGTATGCAGAAGTGGTTGTTTTATACTTAAAGAGAAGAGGTCACAGTCCTGACTTGTGTACACAATGTCTTTATCATTTCTTGATTTAAGCATCTTAACACCTGAAAATGTGAACTGGTCCAGTACATAGTCAAGTCAAATTAACCTTTACTTTCTAGTTTGTAGTTCATGCATATCAAAGGTAGATATACATCCAGCACCCACATAAACATCCATCCAAGAAGCACTTTCTTTCTGATGGTTTGTAGATTTGACCACACATCAGTTGTTTACAGATGGAACATGAGATTCCACAAACCCTCTAATCATTTCATCTTGTAACTGACTTATGTAATGCTATTAAAAACACATCTAAATTACTGCACGTATCGACTATGGAAATAGATGATTGGCAAGTGTCTATGTGGCTCTAAAATAGCTCCTGAGGGTGTGTGAAGCATTTCTTGCTGCCCTCAAATAGTTCCCAAGGGGTTAACTGTTGCTATTGCCCTCAAATAAAAACCACTGCTGTGCAACTGCTGCGGTTACCCAGAAATAGTAAAGAGCATGTCACATGATGATATTGTTATTTGTAGCATGTGATGAAGAGGGGCACCTAGGGTGGCTGTTTTTAACATTTGTGATGACAGTACACTGATTTGTAATGTGCACGAGCGGTTTTAAAGGTGCGCTCTTGTAACTGAAGCCCTGTGCACACAACAGATGTGGTCACAGATACTCCAGACGAGAGCCTGATCTCAATCACATCAGTGTCACTTTCAAACATGTGAGGTGGCCATAAACGCTTGTCAATCAAACATTTGCTGTTTACAGCAGTTTTTAAGATTGACATTGTTTTACAGCTTCAGTGGACCTGTGTGTGTGTGTGTGTGTGTGTGCGCGCGTGCGCGCGCGCGCGCGCGTGTGTGTGTGTGTGTGTTGATTTTAAAAGAGTGAGTTAAGCACACTTCTGTAATGTCAGCCTCTCCCATCAATCACCAATGAGTTCCTTTGTTTTAATGGGATTCAAATGTAGCACTAAAACATTATTACCTTTATCTGTGGAGAAGTATGATATGATCTTTACTGCTGCATCGTGTCTCTGATTTATGTCTTTGTTTTTATCTTTGACCTGGTTTTCATCCAGCCCCGGACGGACCTGCGGAACATTTGACAATGAAATTGTCATGATGAATCATGTCTATAAAGAACGCTTTCCTAAGGTATAGTCAGTACTTTCCTTAACATTTTTTCTTGGCTTCTCTCTCTCTCTCTCTCTCTGATCTGTATTTGTAAAACATCTTCAGTAGCACAAATGCATCTCCGCGTGATCTATAAATGTGTGCATGAGTTTTTGTACGCATGAAAATAAGCACAGGAGGTTTTAATGCTCCTGGCAGTGTCAAAATCTTGCCTCACTCACCTGTCGGGTGAAAGAAATTGTTACTGCTGTCAGTGTCTTAAATGAAGTCTTCCATCTTGGTTGTTTCCCAGGCGACAGCCCAGATGGAGGGTCAGCTGCTCGACATCATTGCAGAGTGCTCCCCAGGCACTGCTCTGCCCCTGGCTGATGGTGTGCTGGGATTTATTCAGCACCAGCTGGTGGAGCTCGCCAGAGACTGTCTGGACAAGTCCCAGAAAGGCCTGGTCACCTCCAGGTACTTTGTGGAGCTGCAGGAGAAACTGGAGAAGCTGCTGCATGAGGCGAGTGTTTCTCATCTTTAAAAAAATGTTTTTCCAACTCATACTTGGAGAAACAGTTTGGTTCCTTCCCATTTTTCATCATTATTCAGCTGTGCAACTGTTGAGACAATGTTTGTTCCCTCTGAGACATCATCAGTGGGTTTCTGATTGCTGCTAGCTCAGATTGCCCTCTGGGACATTGCATGTTATACTTGAGCTTCCCTTGGAACACTGAATTGAAACTGCCTGTTTGATTGGCTCTCATTCAGCACTGATTCCAGTTCACTGGCCAGTAATGGTGTTGTCATTTTATATTATAACGAAGATCTGTGTAGTGGTCAAGTCTTTGATTATGTAATGATTGATTACATAACCTTTCCAGCAACAGTTTTCCTGCAGGAAATGATGCTTCTGTAAAGCAGACCACGGCCTCAGACCCTGAATGACCTTCTGTTTTTACTCAGAAAGTTGGATAAATTAACATCAAGTTCATTTTTCTTTAAATAATTGTGCTAATGTTAGTGCAGTCAATGTGGTGCTTTCTTGTGTTCATTCAGTAGTTGAAACCATCCAACAGTACAGCAGGGATAGACATTATTTTGTCTATAATTTCCACTAAAGCCACATTTCTATAATTATTCTTTCATCTTGCCACAAAAATAATTTTCCAGCTCAGTAAGAGTGTATTTTAAGCCAGTGGTCCCCACTGTCACATGTCAAATGTTTCAGTGCGCCCCTGCGCTTGCTCCTGTGCCACTGGAGGTTTAGTTGTGGTTTCATAATGCTTTTTCTCCTGAAAACTGTACCTTTTCAAAGCAAATCTTCAAATCTTGCAGCAGGTTTTACAGCTGACTAACCTGAACTCTGTCTGACATCACTCTTTCACCACATCTGAACCAGACTCTGAACCTGCTGTTTGACCAGGGCAAGGCAATGTTAGACTAAGATATGGAGACAATGAGTTTGCCTTCGCCAGTGTTTTCTATTATTTATGCTTCTAGTGAGGCAGCGAACAGAACTGAGTATTGATGCAAGATGTTGAAATAGCAGCTCTGATCCACTGAATCACCAACAGATAATGTAAGACGATGAAATGCATGCTAAAAATAATATGAGCCAGACCAAAGCGCAGACAGCCTCTGTGGATGAGCCGTGCTGCCTTGTGCCAATTGGATTAAGTCACAACAGTAATCCATCATCCTTTTGTCCTTTGCTGATCAGGCGTATGAGCGTTCAGAGAGCGAGGAGGTGACCATCATCACCAAACTGGTCAAGAAGATTCTCATTATCATCTCCAGGCCAGCCAGGCTCCTGGAGTGTCTGGTAAGGCTCACTGAGATGCACAGTAGTGATCATAGGTAAAGGAGTGACGCAACGTGAACGTGACGCTTGACAAAGTGTCTGTCCTTCCAAATGCAGATGCCCCAGGTGAGTCACACACACTGATGATAAGGTGTCATAATGATAGTTTCTGCTGGAATAATAACAGGCTGTATGTAGGAATAAGCCAGCAGCGAGTTTACCTCGCCAGACAGGATGGTGTTTTGAGTTGTAGTCCTTTATAAGCCATTTAACACTGACCGTAGATGTCTAGCTGATTATTCAGGTCCTAAAATTAGCCCAGATATTTATCCCATCGGCTGTATAAGTCAAGGAGAAGCAAGCTGGGTTCCCTTTTCAGCATTCTTCTTTCAGCTCCTGGTGTGTAATTTGTGTTTCCTTCCTTATTGTTGTATTTTTTTTTTAGTGAATGCTTTTTTTTTTGATGGTTTTAAAAAAGACAAGGTCAGCTACATGATATTTAAAATGCAGTGAAACCACAACACGTGTTTCCTCTCTTTTCTCCAGGAGTTTGATCCAGAGGAGTTTTACCAACGTTTGGAGGCTGCAGAGGGTCAAGCCAAGGTGGGCCACGGCATCAAGACTGATATCCCCAGATACATCATCAGCCAGCTCGGCCTCACCAGGGATCCTTTGGAAGGTGAGCTGCCTTTTTGATTTGAATATTTTGCATGTAGGCGTTTTAGAATACTTTGTTTTGGATGACTTGTGCTGGATTGGGTATGCATGACAAGAGCATTATTGATGCCACGATTGATCAGAGAATTATCTCCATAGATGTATTTAATTCATTCAAGTATTGCAAATCAAAGGAGTAAATATCCACTGGCTCAAATGTGTGTTCACTATTTTACCATCGGATATGATTTTATGATATGATGTGACATGATATATAGTAATAATAATAATGATATGAGAATTTTAAAAAATAGATTACATGGGGAAACTATCATGCTAATGAAACTATCCCTGCTGCCATTTTTATGTCTCCTCTTTCTATTGCTGCAGGAAATATTCTTATTTTATGTAGAATTTTATCCGTTAACATATTTTATTGCTTTGAACGAACAAATTAAATGTGGGACATCATTTGTTATTATTGCACTTAACTTACTGTGACTTGCACTGTACTGTCTTTGCATTTCCTGTCTTAGCTGCTGCCTGAGTATTGCTGAGTCCTTTATTGTCCAATTACACAGGTTGTGTCTGTGGTCTGGTTGACAAGAACATTAAAAATACTTTGTGTACAGAACTACATGTCAGGCTCTCTTTCCCCAGTGATATTAAACAGAGAACATGTGCCTCTTAACGGAGAGAGAGAGAGATTGAACTGTGTGTCCTCTGCTGTTACAGAGATGGTCCATCTTGAGCAGACGAGTCCAAGTCACAGAGCAGCCAGCAGAGACTCTGATGACACTGGAGAGGCAACACCCATACAGGTATAAGCTTACATAACGCAGTTATATAAAGCAGTTATAATTAATTGTAATGTGACTCAGAATAAACAGTGGTGGGTGAGGTAAGCTTAAGATAATGGCAGCCGTACTGGGGAAATGTAAAATGTCACAACACAGAAGGGGATGCTGGGATGGATCCAGTTTAAGCAGACAGAAAGTCCTCACATTATCACAATCAAGTGCTGAAGTGCTTGGATTCATACTTTTCTGAAGTAATGCAGCAACTAAATTCCTCTTATTTTCCTTCCCTTTTTTTGGACGTGTGTGATTCAGACCCGAGCAGCCTGTACCCCTCCTCGCAGGAAACCACTGGAGAGCGACTTTGAGACCATCAAGCTCATTAGCAATGGCGCCTATGGGTGAGTAAGACAGACTTTTTTGTTGCTGTTCGACTGACTCAGTCTCTTTGTGGACACCGCAGAGAGTCCAATAAAAGCGGAAAAGAAACTAAAATGAGGATGTGTTGTAGTATTTTTGTGTTTACACTTAGAATTTGTCTGGGCAATTTCATTTCAAGTCTGAACTGATGTTCACTCGTAAGTGACACATATGTTTCCTCATCTTTTTTCTTGTCCTCTGTTCCTTGTAATGTCTTTCCCCCCGTACCCGTCAATCCCTGATAAACCCTTCGATCCCCGTTCTGTAATTTTTCCTTTTCCTCTTCTTTTGCCCCGTCTCTCCCCTTTCCTGCCATGCAGGGCTGTATTTCTGGTGCGCCACAAAGAAACCCGACAACGTTTTGCCATGAAGAAGATCAACCGGCAGAACCTGATGCTTAGGAACCAAATCCAGCAGGTGTTTGTGGAGCGAGACATCCTCACCTTTGCTGAAAACCCATTTGTGGTTTCTATGTTCTGCTCTTTTGAGACGCGGAGGCACCTCTGCATGGTCATGGAGTATGTGGAGGGTAAGATTGGTCAGAATTGCCCATGCGGACATACTAAGATGAAGTCTTCTTATTAAACGTTTGTTTGCAAGGAATATGGCTCACAAATTGATTGTATTGATAGTACTTGAGTCTCCTTGTAATCTTTTTATGCCCACCTACTGTAAACACATAAGACCCATTTTCACATACATTCAGAAAGCCGAAACAAAGCATCTGACTGTGTTTATTCTTCCAGGTGGAGATTGTGCCAACCTGTTGAAGAACATTGGTCCTCTGCCTGTGGACATGGCGAGGATGTATTTTGCAGAGACTGTCCTAGCTCTAGAGTACCTTCACAACTATGGCATCGTACACAGAGACCTCAAACCTGACAAGTGAGTCCTCATTTCACATTTTACATTTTTCCTATCTCTGTTCTCAGGCAGAGTGTTTTGAAGCTTTCATCATTTTTAGACTCACCACCGTCTTTAAAAGACGGGCAGTCTTTTTGAAGTTGGAACAGAATTTTGAAAAACGTTCAGCCTTTGATATCCCTAACTGAGTCTGAGATCAGTTAGTCAGTTTTGGGATAAGCGTTTGATGTAACACGGAACATTTCTCTATTTCCTTCTCCTATAGTTTGTTAATCACCTCCATGGGACACATTAAGCTGACGGACTTTGGCCTGTCAAAGATTGGTCTAATGAACATGACCACCAACTTGTATGAAGGACACATTGAAAAGGACACCAGAGAGTTCATCGACAAACAAGTTCGTCTCCTCTCCTCTCGTCTTCTCTTAGCTTTGCTATTGTGTTTGTGACCTAAACTAACATCATTCTTTGTGATCCTCGTCTGTTTTTCCTCTCTGCAGGTGTGTGGTACTCCAGAGTACATCGCTCCAGAGGTGATCCTGAGGCAGGGCTATGGGAAGCCGGTCGACTGGTGGGCTATGGGCATTATCCTTTATGAGTTCTTAGTGGGCTGTGTGCCTTTCTTTGGAGACACACCAGAACAGCTGTTTGGTCAGGTGGTCAACGGTAAGAGAATCGACACATGCAGTTTGTCTGCGCATAAATATTGCATAATACAGGTTTAATTTTTAGTTCATTCAGTCCCCTGGGCTGTGTGGATGAACTCCCTTCATTGGATCACCGGTATGTGTTTCTTGGTCCAGATGACATCATCTGGCCAGAAGGAGAGGACGCTCTGCCTGCTGATGCTCAGGATCTTATCACCAGACTGCTGAGACAGAGCCCTCTGGAGCGTCTGGGAACAGGTCAGTGGCAGTGTGACTGATGATGAATGGGTGGACGAGGCCCTCTGGAGTGGAGCCTGCTGGGTTCCAGTTTGCTCAGCACTGAGACCTTCTGTGGGCCAAGAAGAAGAAGCACAAACAGCTTTTATTGTCAGCTTAAATTGTTACAATTTTTAGGGCCAGCCATGATATGGGAGGATTTCATTAGAGAGAGATCGTCAGTACAAGTCGGATGTGGAGAAATGTGAAGTTTCGAAATAAAATCCAAAGTTTAGAATATTTAAATTCGGTCTTTCATCTTTAAAGACCACATTTCATTTTGTGGCTTAACCGAACAACAAATACTCACTTAAATGTTTATGACAAAGCTGTGATCATGCAAGTTAATAGTGCAACATTTGGAGTGAGACAGAGCCACTGTAAAGAAGAGCTGAATGGTAGAAAATAGATAATGTGATAATTGGTCAAAGCTCATGAGAGGAAAGTCATCTTGTCATTTAACCAGAAGCAAAGGGAGATATTAGGGTTTTAAAGGAGACACTGTTCACAAATTGGCTGAGTAGCTGTGAACCAGCCCCAAGATGAGCAGACATGCAAGACAAACCTGTTTGTCTGATTTTCTTGTGTATTTTTTCCCCTCCAGGTGGAACCACGGAGGTGAAGATGCACATGTTCTTCATGGGTCTGGACTGGAACGGCCTCCTGAGGCAGAAAGCCGAATTCATACCTCAACTGGAGACTGAGGATGACACCAGTTACTTTGACAGTATGTGACAGAACAGCGCGCTTGCGCACGCACGCACGCACGCGCACACACACACACACACACACACACACCGATAGTGCCTTTCATGATGTAGCATGGACTCGCTTAACAGCAATACAAATATGGATCTCTCTGCGCTCACACAGACAAACCTGGACACACCTTTGTTTGACACACTACTATGAGACTAAGTCAGAATGCTGATGATGATTTTACTGTAATACAGAACCAATACGGTATTAATATGCATTCTAATAACCAACCAGTTAATGGTGAATATGTGTTCCTTAATATAAAGTGCTAGTGTCATCGTTTTTTTTAATTTAGCGCACTGTGTCATTGTGTCTCTCATAGCCCGATCAGAGCGCTACTGTCACCTGGGCTCAGATGACGATGATGAAACGAACGATGATGAATCATCTCTGGAGCTCCGACAGTTCTCCTCTGTGGCCCACCGCTTCAGCAAGGTACTGCTCTGCTCTATGGTCTCCACCCAAAGGATGCATGTGTGGCGCTATTAAAAGATGTATCTGACTTTAATAACTCTTTGATTGAACAAAACATTGGTGCAAACTCTCTGATCCTCCAGATATCTTTATTAAACCCATTTTCTTCTTAAACTCTAGGTGTACAGCAGCACAGAGCACTTGTCCACCTCCACGCCGTCCAACCAGAGCCTGTCGTCATCCGAGCGAAGCCACAGTGAGGAGAAGGAGGAGCGATGGGAGGGCAGGGGAGTCCTCTCCCCTGGCGATGGATACAAGCACTCTGCTGGTGGAGACAGGAGGGTAGATGGACACAGGGGGAGGTGAGAGAATGATGTCCTTACTATGAGAGGAAAAGAATTACAGCCGGCCTTCGATGTCACCTTGTTAGTCATGAATTGAATCTTTTTCTTTTATACTGTTTATAATAAATCATTCGAAATGATAAACACTGCAACTTCAACCAGGTCTGATCTGATGTGCTATTGTCACAGGGAAATCATTATTGTCATTCGAAGCTTTACATAAATGTATTCATAGCCCAGATTCTAAAAGAAGTTCTTCAAGTTTTTACTGAAATCCTGCATGTTTCATGTTTGCTGTGTCTCCCTTCGCAGTCTGCGTCCTCGTGCTTCGTCCAGCTCCTCCCAGTCAGAGCGCAGCGCCAGCCCACTGGTGATGAACAGCACTCAGAGCCTCGACATCATGCCTCGCTTTGCCATCTCTGCCGAGGAGGAAGGTGAGACCGACAAACACACCCTACATCCTCTTCTTCTTTGATTTTTGCTGATGCTGACCCTCTGTACATCCTAATTCTAGACGGGATGGTTTCCAACCTGCGGCGCATTCGACTCCGGAGCAACAGCACAGGCACCAGACCGTCCTTCCGGAGAGGGGCGTCCCGACGCATCGCCCACCAGCTGGAGACCCCAGAGAAACCCAGATCCCCAGCTGGCAAGGTCCCCAAGTCTGCCTCCGTCTCTGGCCTGTCCCTCATCATCACACCAGGTAGACAGGTTCATAATAAAATCTTTGAAATGGAAATGATTTGCAACTATTTTTTGTCACACTCTAATTCCCATTGAAGCTGGTAAAGATTCACATTCACTTGCTCGAATTCCAGCCATGATCATGTCTTTTGGAGGCATGACTGTCATTTGTCTATATTTGGTAAGATTATTCATGTGTTTACAGTGCCCTCTACAGCTTGATGCTGTGTAATTTACACAAAAACACCATAATACTCATACTATGGCCAAAGATAATAGAATCACTTGTCAGTTTTTAACTTAGAGTTTTTCATGGAATAATTAACGTTATTTGTTAGCATTATTATTTTGGTAGTATGTAAAGTAGTTTTATCAAATACTGAATGCTATAAAGTGTAAGAAAAGAAGTAGAAACTATCCATAAACATTCATCTGATGACCTTTCATTCACCTTCCTCTCCTGATCCAGATGACTCAGCAGGACCTCCTACGAGCCCCAAATCGTCCTTGTCCCTGTCATCCAACCCCTCGTCCAGGGACTCGTCCCCCAGCCGGGACCTCTCTGTCAGCATCAGCTGCCTCAGGCCCCCTGTGGTCATCCACAGCTCTGGCAAGAGGTTCGGCTTTGCGCTGCGAGCTATCAGAGTCTACATGGGAGACAGTGACGTCTACACTGTTCACCACATGGTCTGGGTACGTGTCTTCATATCAAGTGTAGCTGGTGGTGTTAATCATGTATTCTGTATTGTCAATACATTTACAGTGTAATAATGAAACTTAATGAAAAATTACATTCAAACAAAATAGTTTTTGTGGCCTTTAGATTTAATTTGAGATGGTCATTAAAGGCAGCGTAACGTCACTTGACAGTATGTACAGTAGTCAGCACGGACAAAATTGTATGCATTTTGACTTGTCTAATGCTGTGCATGAATGTGTTAGCGTTCATACTTGTTATTTTGTCACTGAGCAGGTAAACCAAAAACATTGGTTATAATAATTGCACAGGTGAAACATTGTCAGTCCTGATAACAGCTGATTAGATGGTTGCTTGACTGCTCATTTTGATCAGAGGTTGTGTGTTTTTGTGTCCACAGTGTGTTGAAGACGGCAGTCCAGCACACGAGGCAGGATTGAGGGCTGGTGATCTCATCACTCACGTCAACGGGGAGTCGGTCCAAGGACTCGTTCACACTGAGGTGGTGGAGCTTCTGCTCAAGGTACGAGGAAACCTTGAATTTTGAATAATATTTTTCTGCAAACATATTGTATTTTTTGATTATCTCTGTGATTACAGTGTGTTTTAAGGAAGGAAAAGTCTAAATGTATTGCTAATGCAAACATACTTTCTGTAAGTTACAACATATTCTCCTAAGGCCTGGATCAGACTTCACAAATCTAGCCAGATTTTTGAGATGATTGTGTTGTGGCCAACAAATTGCCAGCATCGTGGCCGAATGTGAACAACAATCAGGCATCTATATCCGTGTACTGTGACAAGCTAAACCACCTGTCATGCAGCGTCTGGGACGCCCCACAACACCCTGACGCAAAGACTAGCATGTCAGAATTTTTTTGTCTTGGCATGTCTAGCGCAACATCTCCCACGACATGTTCTGGAGCACAGTCAGGTAACCATGGTGAAGAGGAAGTGGAGGAGGGATGCTGTCAGGTGGGACAATGAAAGAGAGGAAAAGTTCATTGAGCTGTGGAAACAGTACCCCTGTCTATTTGACGCTTCCTCAAAGGAGGAGGACCGAGTCAAAAAAAGACAAATGTTGGCGAGAAATAGCAGAAGCTCTTCATCAGCCCGGCGAGTAGCTGCTGTGCTGTCATAACATCATCTCCAGTCCTAACTGCAGGAATATGCTTGTCATTACGAATTCCAGATCAAACATTAAAGTAGCCTGTTTGATGTGGCCAACACAGCCGAGCCTGCTCCTTGTAGAATAAATAACTGTGGAAATAAAATTACTGTATGTGAAACTTGTTCTGTTGTAATCGTTATCTGGATGCTGCCCAGGAGATGTAGAGATAATGACAGAATAAGCTGAAGTTAACACTGCCTCTTGCATTTGCTTTTAATGTTATAGAGCACTCACAGCCAGCATCACACACAACACTTCTTTTGTCATGACTGACAGTTGCTTCACTCGCCTCCCCGATGACCTCTGAACTCGTGTGCAATCGTGAGATAAGACGTGCTGTGATTAGCTGGGGTCGTACGTGTAGTCTTGCCAGTCACCCGACCGAGACACAGCAAGAGTTTATGGAACTGTAATTGTTAGATCTGACATGGT
The DNA here is from genome assembly GCA_037975065.1 of Chaetodon trifasciatus. Classification (NCBI taxonomy): domain Eukaryota; kingdom Metazoa; phylum Chordata; class Actinopteri; order Chaetodontiformes; family Chaetodontidae; genus Chaetodon; species Chaetodon trifasciatus. The sequence goes on from JBBMOE010000012.1 coordinate 3,196,012, forward strand.
GACCATCGTCAAAGACAAAAGAATGTGTAGTCTGATCCTGGCATGAGAGAGACTGAATTCCTGTGTGTATATAATTGTTTATGCTAACGAGATGTTTTCAACAGAGTGGCAACAAGGTGACCCTGCAGACAACTGCACTGGAGAACACTTCGATCAAGGTGGGCCCTGCCAGAAAAGTGAGCTACAAGGCCAAGATGGCCCGGCGCAGCAAGAAGAGCAAGAGGAAGGACGGACAGGACAGGTACATGAGGGGAGAATGAAGTCATATCTGCAGCATTTCTGTTTGACATTTGGAGCTCCTGCCTGAAGCTTAGTATTAGATGCATTGCACTAAGATTGCACCTATTTGTAGCTTGACCTTAAATGGCTCATTCTTGACTCAAAAGAGAGAGATGCACTAATGACACTTCGATCAAATCCAGTATTTTTGGCTTACTGAGAGAGAATCTTTGTATTTGAGTAAGCAAAGCAAAAAAAGCAAACAACAATATTACAGACAAAACACACACATACCTGACACTTCTCACCTCTTGTGCAGCCGACGACGGAGCATCTTGAAGAAGCTGTCTAAGCATACGCCTCCTCCACCCATGCAGAGCAGTCGCAGCTTCTCCTCAGGTTTCCACCAGTCATCTAGCGACAGCCTCTCTGGCTCCCCCACACAGAGTCTCTCTCCTGGTCCGTCCACGCCTTGCCGCTCCCCTGCTCCTGACCACTCCGGAGGTGAGTGAGAGTGTCATGTGTCATTTGCGAACCAAAACCGGAGCTGATGACCTCTTTGTGTCTTATTTCTGAACTGTTGTCATTCTTTCTCTTTCAGATTCAAGTTCTTCTCCTTGCTCCAGCTCCCCCAACTCGCCTGTACCACAGGCCCGTCCCAGTTCCTTGCATGTCTTGGGTCGTTACACCAAAGCTGGCCGCTGCAAGTCCACCAGCAGTATCCCTCCTTCACCGCTGGCTTGCATCCCACCTCCTCAGCCCCTCTCTCCCCAGTGCTCTCCATCCTGCCTTCCCAGTCACCCCAAATCCCTGCAGGGTTTCCATGGAAAGACATTGTCCCCTCCTACTATTGCTCGCCACTCTGTGCGTCCCCGCAGTGCAGAACCGCCCCGCTCACCGCTCCTCAAGAGGGTCCAGTCAGCAGAGAAGCTGACAGGAGGAGACAAGACAACAGGGGGGTACCATGGAGATAGGAAGGCCTACAGCACCCGCCGCCACACCATGGAGGTGCCTCTGTCTGAGGGGGAGGGGCCAGAGGACATGGAGGGGGACACTGCCACTGGGTTCGTCTGTGTTGGTGAGCACGGCCGTCAGGGGCTGTATTTAGGGGGGCAGAGAGGCCACCAGGACATGGCCAGTGGAGCCAGCGAGCACCACCGCGCTACCGCCTCGCCACAACACCGTGGCAGCAACCACCACTCCAAAGAAGTGGTGGTGATGAGGAAGCTGGCTTTGTCGGAGCGAAGGGACTCCTTCAAGAAACAGGAGGCTGTGCAGGAAGTGAGCTTTGATGATTTGGAGGAGAGAGAGGCGACGCCGAGCCCGACGCCTCCAGTCACACAGCCGAAGGCATTCAAGGCGTCCTGGATCAATTCGGCCCAGTCAGAATCCAGCGTGAAGCTGGAAGAAAGAGGATCACAGGGTACAACAACACAGCAGAGAGCCAAGTCAAGAGGCAAAGAAGGGTTTTAGCTTCGTCACAATGCAAAGGATGATGGGTCAGCGAAGTGTGTCAGTCAAGAGGAGACTGACAAGTGAAGATAACTCTTCGACCTGCTACTGTACTTACATTTGAAGGCCTTGTGTGTGTGTCCAGAAAACTGTGGTCAAGTCCCAAATCATCACAAGCAACTGCGTGAAGACAGAAGAGCAAATTAACATCGATGTTCCTCAGTAATATATGCATCCTGCAACACTGTTAACAGAATAACGACAGCCAAACTATGTTTACTTCCTAGTTGCTTGTTTTCTCACTTGGTTCTCAAATCACTGTGGCATCTGGAACTGATGTATTTTGTAAATATTTTTGTTTAAAATGAAGAAACTTATTTATGACTTTTTTATGCTCATCTTATGTTTTGGTTGCTGAAAATGCCTTGGATGCTTCAGCTGTTCTTAGTTCAGGAATCGCACAAAAGAAAAGCCGCGCAAGGATTTCTCAGTCTGGTTTTACAGAAGGTGCAGAAAGGGGGCAGGTAACATCAGTCGATATCTTACCATTTGTTCTATACCTCAATGCCTGTCTAGAAGTGGGTGTTGTTTCCTGTTCAGATTGGGTCCTTGAAACAAACTTAGTCGTGTTTGTCCTGCAACATAAAATGTATTATATGACTGCAGAAGACATTCTGTGCTGCCTCTCAGTAGAAATGTGTCATGATCCCGAACACAGGCCTTGTATAAACATTTTTAAAGGACAAAAATATCTCAATATTTGAAAGTATAGCTGTGGTGCCAAAGCATGGGTTAGCCATAGGAAGCATTTTAAAAAGAGGTACTGTAGTTGTACATAAGAAGCTTCATGCATGCATGGGCTCTTCTCCCACTCGCTCTCTGTCTTAAAAAAAAAAAAAAAAAGTGCGTCATTGCTGACACTCCTCCAGCGGTGGTTTAATCCTGATCAACATACAGGTGTTTCGATAAAGCTGTTGTCTCTGTCCTCTAATACCTTGTTGAATCAAGCCTCCGTCCAGCTCCTTACGAACCTAGTCTAGCTGATGTGTTTGCACACGTTGTGGTAGCCGTATAACAGTTAGAGCACATTTAAATTTCAGGATGATCTCTTTCTCTGTGGGATTCAAAAATTGTACAGTGGATGCAACAAACAAAACTGGCTCCCTTGGCTGTTTTTTTTTAAGTGTGTTATGAATGAATGTTTACATTTTAGTGCAAATATGTGTGTGGACTCGTCATGGTTTTGTTAAATTATTATGAAAAAAAGTGAATGACAGGGAATTCAAGCGGAGGCCCTGAGTGGATGAAGGAAGGAGTAGAGGTGATTTTTTTTTTTTTTTTTTTGTACATTTTGATATGGAAACAGTCTTGTTGCAGTACTAATAACCTATGCTGTTGATGTATATTGTATAAACAATGGTGGACCTTATAACAGCTGTTGGTGGTGTTTTTTGAAAGTGACCTTGTAAGGGTAGATGGACTCGTTGTGTAACGTCACGTATGTGGCAGGGTCTGGATCTCACGCTGCGATCAGCCTCAAAGGATTGTGCATGTGTCACATGCCAATATAATATTCCCACAATCTGACAACATATTTATATTTTTTTAAACTCTTAAATTCTTTAGTTGGATGTTCAGTCACCAATTTGAACTTTAAAATGAGAGTTTTGTCTGGAGAGTGAATATTTGGGGTTTGGTTTTCAGTTTTATGTTCTTTAATTTCTGATTTTGTTCCCATTTTGAAGGTTTTTTTGTTGTTGTTTTCATCCAGGAACTTTTTGGATCAGTTACCACAAATTGCTTCCAGTCTTATTTCAGATGAATTTGTTACAGTGTTGTACCTGTTCTCTTAGTTTTTATGAAGACACACATTTGTGATTTGCAGCATTGAAGGAACCTATTGGGAATTTATAATGGATGTTTAGCACATACCAAGCCTTGAAGAGTGGTTATAGATGATGGGGTTCGAGTTAGAAGTTTGTTAGTTGTTCTTTAGGGGGAAAAAACTGTGTCTGTAGGATTTATCACTGAATATCTGATGCAATATACATCTTGGTATGTTCTTGGGATTTGATCTTTTTATTTTGTCACCCTACCAAAGCATGACCTGAAGTCGTACCATCATGTCATACTTTTTTTTAAGTCACGACTCAGCAGTACACACCAGCAGTTGGGCATCACACATAAAAAGAAGCATCACAACAACTCTTCTCATCTGTTTTTGCCAGTGTGTGTAAGTGTGTGTGTGATAAACTTCACACGGGTGCTCAACTGTCATTCTCCAAATGTTCCACACTTGTTTCGGTGTGTTTGTGTGATGAAGTTGTTGCTCCTCATTTGACTCCTTGTCCCCTAATGACAAACTGGCCTTTGTGAATTTCCTACCATGTGGGTATTTGATTCAGACTGGTGTGACATTGTCTGTTTTTTTTATCGTCTTAACAGTGCTTGAAATAAATGCATTGCAAAGGGACTCTAAAGTCCAGGACTACAATGTGTGTGCACGTGTCATTTGTCCCTCATACAACAATATTTAGCAACTTATGGTACCATAAACAATCATAATGTTTCTTTGTTGTCGTGGTGGTCAAGTATGGCAGTCACTCTACACTGATCAACACATAAGTACTACAAAGATTTCTCTGTTGTAATAATACACCACAGATTATCTTGACTATATATATGAAATCCAGGTTTACAGCCCTTCATGCTGTTTTGATATAGTAAACCTAAAGCAGCTTCTGAGCTGGAAATGTGAAGAGGAAAATGAGCTGGAGAAATGTTTAATCTTTAAATAAGGGACTGGAGTTTAATATGAGAAGATGTCCTGTAACCCAACATGGGATCAGACACAGGTTTAAAGATGTGGTTGAGCACTTTTCTTTTTAATATGAACAGGAGTCCTTGCAACAAAGAGAGATCAAAGTACAAGGTTGAGGGGGGAAAATGCAGCCCTTCAGCTTAAGATTGTCAGGTTCGAATTTCCATTATGGGCCGAGGCCATCCGGTGACCCCTCACTAATCGTTCGGACTTTTCCGGCGCGCTTCGTCCCTTTCCGTGCTCTTCATATTAGTTCCCACGCACTCTCCTTCCCTGCGCCGTGCTGAGCTGGAAAATGGCTGTGTAGGGGAGCAGGGAGTCATGAACGGGAAAAGAAAGAAAGAGCGAGAGAAAGAAGGCGAAGCAAGAAGTGAGCACGGGCTTTGCTAGAAGTTTAACGCACCTCGAGGAGCTTTCGTCCGCAGATACGACAGTACACGGACTCTGCCTGCCACTTTGAGGGCTCAAAGCGCCGCAGCCGAAAGTGAGAAGAGTCAAGAAATATCCGCGGGTGAGTTTTTCCAAGTTATTGCACATTTCCAGCACAGCAAGGCAGCAGCCACTGTACTGGAAAATGGTGGAAGCGCTGCAAGTGTGCTCAACGCACGCAGCTACACACTGCTGACTTGAGTCTTAAAGTTTCAGCACAGTGTTTTCTTTTACGCGTTTAGCGTTTTTTTTTTGGCAGCACAGTTTGCGCTAAAGGGCAACATTTATTCTTGCAGCGTGTTGCTCGGCGCTCGTGCTTGGCGACAGTTGCTCGCGGAGCCCGTTAAGTTAGTGAAACGGTTTAACATCTATTTTCTAAAGCTGCTTTACTCTTGAATTATCGTGTCGGTTTTGAGTTCGTTGTTTATTCTTGTTGTGTTGTGACAATGCAGTAAGGAGGTCTTTTAAAACAGCCAGCAGCTCTTTAAGTGGTCATTTCATGCGGAATTTAAATCTCCGACGTTAGAGGTTTTTTTTTCTTTTTTAGCTAAATGCTAAAATTCAAATGTTCCAGATGCTACTAACTTTGAGTAAGTTGTCCTACAAAGCAGACAAGCCAAACTTGGCAGTGTACTCGGTGTGTACATTGGCAGTCCACCGTATGTTACACTGTAACAGTGCCTTTGCATTGATTGCACACTGAGGCCATGCAGTGTGGAGGCCTAACATAGCTGAGGGCCTGACATGATGTGTGTGTTGCATCCCTGTTATGAGGATTCGCCATGCATCTAGGAGTTAAATGGAAATTGTATCACATGCATAATAAGACAAGCCACTTTACTGTGTGGAGATTTCTCCCCCACCCCACCTCCACCCTCTCTGTAATTACTGAATCCAGCATTATGCAACCAAATGTCAATCCTCCAGTGCACTGCTTTATCAGTGTGAAGAGTGACTTGTGGCAAAGTCTTTATTCTTCTTCTAAATGTCTTAGAAAAACTCGCAGGGCTTCAAAAAATGCCAAGTGTCACTTCTCAGAGGGGCTGAAGACAGCTCACCTCAGCTTCCAGCAGACGTGGTTCAGCTGTGGTTATTTTTGTTATATGTCCTTCAGCTGGGGGACCCAGTTAAACTGAAATGGTGTTATTTGATCAAAATAGTAACAGAATACGACTTTAAGGACAGTTTTTAGACGTAGCTGCTCTGGAAACACTGCAAACTCTGTGCTGGGATTCGTACCCAAAAAAAACTAAATATCTTACGGTGACAGTGTGAGACGCTGTTGGCAAATGTGCGATGTTTGCAGCCCAAGACAAATTTCCCTGTGGAACAATGAAATGATATCTTAACAAAAGTACGATTTCCTTAACTTTTCAGTGAAGTAAACGAGCCATGTGGGCTCCGTCGTCACTGAGTACAAATCTAGTTGATTACTTGTTGCCCACTTTTTGGACACATCTGTCAAAGATGTGACCAATTGCTGTCAGGTCCTGACAGGAGTTAGGAACATGTCTCTGACTTATTGACTGACTTTTTTCCTTGTGCTTATTGCTATGATCCAGGAATAACATTCAGGTCGTAAAACATTTTTATGGAATGTCAAGTAACAGACGGATGAATTGACACATTACATTAATCTGAATTCATCACTGACCACGCAAAACTGGTTCCTTATTCATCTGTCTGTGTCACAATGGGATTAGTCTTTGATTAGCTTTGTTACTGCTGTGTGTTACAGTGGAGGCCTCTGTATGGTACCTGCATATATCCATGTTTAGACAAAATAGAGTTAGTTATGGAGGGGCTGGGGTGCAGTTTTGTGCATTTGTATGTGACTTGTGAGGCCTGAAAGGGTATTTGTATTAATTAGCAAAAGACGTGCAGTCAGCGGAGTGAAAGAAACAAGCATGAGGCGTCCATACACACACGCTGCATGCTTGCTACGCAGCAGAAAAACTTGTGGTATTTTCAACTAGCAGGTCTATCAGAGTTTGTATCTTTGCTGCAGTCAAAATGTTAATCAGCATGGTTGTATGGACTTTTAAACAGGCCAAGGCGTTGAATTTCCTGCATCTTATGTCTTCTGACAAACACAGTGGTTCCTCTTATACTGTGGAGTCCTGTGGTATATTTGACTTTGCAGAACAGTGCCGTCTCAGTACCACATAATCTTCGTAGCAGATGTTTCTCTTCAGCAAAGTTAGCTTTTCAGCTTCGTTAAGGACAGATAGAATTCAGATGAAGATAACCTAGCTCATGAACTGTCTAAGCCCCCATTTTAGGCTGAAAAACAAGTCCTCACAAACTCCTGTGTTGTTGGCTTGTCCTCGCTGCCTGTGGCGCAGTAGATTTTTCAGTTCCATGTGGACAGATGGCCCGAGGCCAGGATGCATGCGTGGTGGCTCTGTAGTCAGCTCCTCATCAGCAGGGCTGCAAAGGGCCAGTGCATACGCAAACGTTAAAGCAATAACTGTGTTTATTTACATTAAATGTCCGAATTGTGTACAATGCACTTATTTGTGTCAGCGAAAGTCATTTAAGGACAACAGAAAACTGAAACCTTTTTTTTTTTTGATGCATGAAATCCATAAACTCTCTGAGACATTTTGTCAAAGAGTCATTTATCCATCAGCTCTTTCTGCAAAATAATCACACAACTGTTGGGTGATATTTGGATTGGACTTGACTGGGCATGCTTCCAGCAAACTTTCAAAGACATGGTAAAAATGAGGAGTTCACCTTATTTTACATTGACCTGCATACATGTGACTGTTGACAAAAGCAAAAAAAAAAGAAGTCAGAATTGATGATACGGTAGATTGAAAAGTGAAAGAAGATGTACGACACCCTCAGGTCTGCACGGAAACCTGTTCCTCCGCAATGGTAGCTGATGGCTGGGTGATAGATTGAGAGGAAAAATGAATGACATACTCATGACGTAATCAGGTTTGTGTAATGTTGGCATTTGATTTAATATATAATATATAGAGCTAGACAGGTAAATTGGCCAGGCTGATACATCAGCTGATATGAGGTTGTTATAGATGTTTCATTAGGGAACAAGAAGATAAGTAACAAGAAATTGCAGGACAGAAATGCCAATGTAGGTTTGAGGTGATTTAGGAAGGACTGACAAGTTCATTTTTAAACTGTAAAAAGTCCCAATAAAAGTCTTAAGGGCTCGTCGCACTAGATTGTTAATGTCATGTGTTTACATTATTAATATTATACCTCAGGATCATTAATGGCATCAGATGTCCAGAATCAGTTGGGCTGGGTTGATAAATAATGATGTGAAGTAGTTGGTTGATATGACAATATAAAGACGATAAATTCATTGTCAGAGATTTTCCTCTGTCATTAATACTGTGGTATTTCTAAACTAAATATCTCTGGTTTTCTGTTTTTCTGTTTGGTTTATCTGCGTCATGGCAGATTTCTGCATCATTTCTCAACTGATTAGTACTAGTATATACTAAGATATGATCTGTGTGTAGTATAAACAGTGTAGAGCTGCAACAAACAGTTATTTTCCAAATTGATTAGTCCACCAGTTATTCTTTAAATTCATCGTTTGGCCAATGTTTTGTTACGTTTTGCAATTTTTTGGTGCTTTGACTCTTGAAAAACCCAAAAGATATTTATTTTACAGTGGTGCAAAAAAGAGAAAAGCAGGAAATCCTCACGTTTGACAACCTGGAACCATCAAATGTTTGACATTTTTGCTTGAAAAACAACTTACTCTGTCAGCTATTAATAAGTCCTGCTCTTTTAATGTGTAAATGAACAACGAACTACCTCATCATTTCCATACGAATATTAAAAAACTATCAGCAGTAAATACATCTTTTCATTCAAATCATATCTATTCAACAAAATAAAACGATGAAACACACACACATTTGGTGTGTTGGTCTTCCAGCCATGTCAGTAGCTCTTGTTTCACTCACAGTGTTAGTGATGCTCTGAATAGCTTATTTGCCATTTTACATTATGCATGCTGGTGTATAATGAACAGGTCAGAGCGCCACTGGCTGACTAAACACATCAAGAGTTATTTGATGTCTGCAGACAGCAGAGGAAAATCCAAATGCCATTTTGAGTTCAGTCTGGCTCTCAATTTCCTTCATACTTAAGCAAAATTTCCCTGTCTGAGATAAAAAACAAACAGGAAATCAGAAGAATAATGACTCACATCTCTTTAAATTACTGTTATCTTATAGTTTGTTTACCAAATATTGCATCATGTCAAAGTTTCTCTCACTGTTCCGTTTCATAAAGGCCAAAATGTATTTTTCCTTCTTTTTATGCATCTAATCGTCACATTTATCGTCCCCTTAACTGAGAAAAACAAAAATCCTCTCCTTTCATCTCATTGCACGACTTCAACATGACTCATGGAATTCTCTCCAATCACACGCAGGCTTCGGTGTTTCCATGTTGTGTTTTTCATCATTATCCTGTGGCAGATTTATTTGCTTTAAATCATCACCTCGTCAAAGGTGACGAGCGAGCGCTGAGGTTGCACAGATGAGAAAAGTCAAGCGTGTGGGGGGAAAAGGTGGACTTGTTTGGGTCAGATGTTTGATCACTGCCTAGATACATTTTCTAATATTAGAACATTTCCTTGATTTGCCCGGCTTCTCTGGTGACTGCTGAGCACATGGCCACAGCAGCAGCCAATCAGAGTGCAGGATTAGCTTTCCCTCTCTCTAGCAACAGTGAGTTACTTGCTGCCTATTCATTAATTATTTTCCTGTGGTCTCCCTCAGCCGTGTGGACTCTGCTGATAGCAAAGTGCTCCGTCTCTCAGCCTCACTCTGTTTTTTCACTGCTTTCTGTCGCTCTCTGCTCTGACTGAATAAAAAGTCTCATAAAAAGGATGGATCCAGTGACGCTGAGCTTGCCAGCTGCTGCTGCTGCCCCGAACTGTGAGCTACTACAACACTATCAGACCCGGACTGTAACAGAGATGACTCTGCTCTCACCTTGCACGACTTTTTCTTCTCTGGAACTAAATAATAAAAAAGGATTACTGAATGAGAGTGCTCCCTGCGCGCCGCCTTTTCTTTCCCTGGGTCTTCGTCTTGTTTTTGCCTTTTTTCTGCAGCAGCGCTCCGACTATAAACAAATAAAACATGGCAACTGGGAAAACGACTGGACTTTTTTGCTGGCTGAGGATTGGGGGGGGTTGTCAGTTGGAGGCAAGACTCTGTGTGTGTTTGGGGGGTTGAAGAGCAGGTGGAGAGG